>OY804581.1:62260842-62931180 GCA_963680875.1 Bathymodiolus brooksi | reverse complement strand
AACAATATATACATATGGCTTCCATGAATTATTTCGATTCTAATATGTAAACATTGGTAAAATTTCGTTATAAATTGTCGATGATGTCATAAATTACAATGGGTGTAGGTATATATTATTTTTACCACAGGTTTGAACTCAACGCGTTTGAAGGACGTCATATTAGAATGCCAAATGAGCAATTTTCAGCTGTATCATGGCAAGAACAAGTTATATTTATATATTATATTACACCACCGATGCAGATTTTCAAATGGTAAAAACATTATATACCATAGTATACATGACATGTCCAATACATTGAGTCGTAAAGGCCATCATGACGACAGAACTGAGTATGCAGCACAACTTTACGTGACTTGTAGAGATGATATAAAAATCAATCTTTCAAGATAATTATACAGACTTGTCACTATTAATATCTCACCATATAATCATCAGTTGTAAAAATTAATTCAAGTTGTCTAGATAAATATCTTGACAAGTCAATGACAGTTGTATGCCACCATATTTTTGATCAGTGGCGTATCTAGGGTATGGCAAGTAGGGCACATACCCTGGATGCCACTTGAAGGGGGTGCCACAGAGAGGTTTTAGCGCCTATTAATGTTCCCATATGGGAACGTCCTAAAAAGATTTTTGAAATAATTTTCTTTAAGTAATTTTGCAAAAACCATGTAATACACATAGACATGAATACCTGGAGAAATTATTAATAAATTATAAATGTAAAACGCAATTTTAGTGCTTGCCATATGCACTATTTTCCGTAGATATGCTCCTGTTTTCAATGAATTTGAAAAAAATGTTTTATATTTTTATCATTTCAGTTTGCAGAATTAATGACAAGAAGTGAAGATTTATTCTTCGACATCGGAACCATAAATAATATTCGTAAAGATATGGCTTGCAATCTTTTAGTCGGCACTAGTGAGTATATATTGCAATTCTTTCTTTTGGTATTTATGCTTGTAATGAACTTTCTAGATCTTCTTAATTATGTCCATTTTTCAAAATAGTGGGCAAAATGTTTGGTTTTGTGTGTTCTTTTTACGGACAATGGTGTCTGTCAACCCCTGAAACCTCCTAGAATGCAACTAGTTGTTTGTACCATTGCATGACTCCTTTTAAGCTTACCTTGCCAAAGGCAATGGGAGCTTTTTCTATCACTTGGCATCCATTGTCTGTTAACTTCACATTTTAATCTTCGCCTCTGATACCGCTTAGACAAAGTGAACAGAAACTTTGTAGGAAGCATCTATGGAAGATCCTCTATAAAGATTGCTCATTTCGTCCCGATCCATTAACAAACATGACCGGCATAGGCAGAAATGAATATATTAATGGATGAAGTATTAATAATAATATGTTTTTTTTTTGTATTGATAGGCATTTTGTACTAATATTCCTGATGAAATATATTTGTATTTACAGGTGATGTCCAAGATATGTGCAGAAAATGCACCATGCATTACACATTGAATGATAATTTGGTATGTACATACATTTGTATGTGTTTCTTTTGATTAATTTTTTTCACACTTTTTTAGTTCACCTAACTTGAAGTCTTGGGTAATTTTCCCATTACCTGACATCCATAAATTTAACATTCTTCTCTGCAACTACTGACTAGATTTTGTCAAAATGTGATTGGAATGTTCCTTGTATGATCCTCTTTCAAGTTTGTAGTATCAACGAAGCTTCGAATCAAATGCATGTTTTTTCTTGGGGTCGCCCCTTCTTAAGTTTGTATTTTATGCGATCAGAAATCTAAAACCTTTAAAAGTCTTCTACACTCAAACCGTTGAGCAAAGTTAGATCAAATGTAGTTGCACGTTTTGATGGTAAATTTTTGAAGGAATAATTTTGGAGCTGAACCGAAATCAAAGAGATAACCAACGAACCAACCACATAGCTTTATATATAGATTACACTCGAGATCTGAAATAAAATTATTTAGAAATAGTTTTAATGTATTTTCTGGAACTAATGACCATATTTTAATAAAAGATGCATTTTATGCTCCTGATGTGGTCATCTTTAGGGTTTATACTACCTGGAAATCCGAGAATTCTACTATTGCAGGACACGAGAACTGTATGGGAAATATCTTTAAAAATATTTCCTAGAACATTTTTCAAGTTTAAAGTCTTCCCAAAACTGCTCAGATTTGAACAAAATGAATGAAACCTTTATATTTTCCTCTCTTTCAAGTTTGTATTTGTTAAAACAGTGATGTCATTGCACAACATAGTTTTAGTACAGGATTCTATGTAAAAATAAATCAAATATGGATCTCTTGCTTTTCTTAATTGTTCATTGAATGGTCATCTTTCTATTCTTCACCTTTTTTGTAACAGATAAGAAAAAGTCTTATAACACGAAATAACAGACATTTTTTCAGGTTAGGACGTAAATGTTAGCCACAGTAACAATTACAAGCTACTTACTATACTAGCATTTAAGAAAATGATGTAGCTCAAAAATGTGTTCTTTCGCCCCATATTGGGTAGGACCTCATCGTTTTCATAATACTGGATCCACACTATGTTATAGGAGCAATAAATTGACAGTTGCTTGGTATTTTACATACCTTTTGATGGTTGGTTGGGTTTTGGTGTTTAACTCCACTTTCAGCAATATTTCAGCGATATCATGGCGACCAGTTTTAGTTGTGGAAGAAGCCAGAGTACCCTGAGAGAACCACCGACCATGGGAAAGTAACTATATAACTCTTGACCAGACTGCTCACTGAATTGAAAGTGCTTGGATTGAAGGAATTTATTTATAAATCAACATATATTTTTTGAAAATATATATATATACATGTACATAATCTTTTGTTTATGTTTCAGGTCAAGTGTGAATCTTGTCATTGGTGGCTGCATTTCCAGTGTACCACCATTCAGGAAACATTCAACGAAGTAAACCAGGAAGACTATCACTTCATTTGTGACATTTGTTCATTTAAATGATGTACACAAAGGGTTGTGTGAGATGTCATTATTTGGTGTGCATGGTCATCATCAACTCGTGTGAGATATTGTCGTCACTTTGCGTCTGTCATCTGTAAACGCTTGCATTTAAACTTCTCTGAAACCACTTGGTCAATTGGAGTTTGGGAGGAATATGAAATTTACTGCTGGATTTTTTAAATAGATTTGACTTAGTTTTTTGTAGTTTCCGAGATAAAAGTAGTTGAATGAAACCAAATTTGTAGGTAGTTTTTATTCATTAAATTCCTTTGAAAACTTCCTGTCTTAATTATACATACCGGTATCTCCAACCAAATCAAATATAAATTTGTTTGCTTTAAGTTCGATTTAGAAATTTGTTTCCCCTACAAATTGCAGTCTTTTCCATTTAAATCATGTGACAAATTCCTTTTTTGAATGTTCCCGGCTGATTTGTTGTAACTTTTACTGTTGGAGAGATGTGACAGAATCAAAAATCATATATTTATTTGTTAAATTCGAAATTTATAAAATATTTTTTTAACAAAATCTATACTTTATTGAACATAAACTGTATAAGTGACCAGGTGAGTAATTCAGGCTCAGATAAAATGACCCGCTAATTAAGAAATAAATCATGGAAGCCAGAATGTGTTTTGAGTTTTAACATGGATTGTTTTTTTTTTTTTTTTTTTTTTTTTAATTTATTTTTTCCTATAGTCAGGATTTTATAAATTCCCTTACATCATCACCTGACTAGGGTGTGACAGGAGTTTTCAAAAATAAGTTTTGTGACTACATTGGTTTTACATTTTGATAAACAAAATAAAGAAATAATAATATATAATAGTAATAAACACTTTCATTCATCTTTCACACACACTCTCTTACCATTTTGTTTTTCTAAAATATTTGATTGCTCCTGACATTTTGTACTTAATCAAAAAAGCTGAAAAAAGAATCTCATCACTATATGAATCAAACAAACAAAAAATATTATGATTAGTTGAAAATATATTGTAAGGGGGTCCACATTTTTTCAAATGATAAAATGGTATTGTTTTTCTTTGATATATATTGTTCAAGTGAACGGTACCACATAATTTTATGTTTAAATTCTACAATATTTAGCCTTTGTTCATTGAGTTTGCACTTGAAGATGTAATTTTTTGCAATAATTGAAATCAAATTAACAAGAAGATCCCCTGACTCAAAACCAAAGAAATATTCTTTTTTGTCAAAATCAAATTCTTGTAATATTGTTTTAATTGTTTTGACAAAGATTTGAGAAAAATTTGTGTCACAGGACAGTCAAAGAATAGATGTTCAATAGTTTCATCATGAATTTTGCAAAATGTACATAAATTAGTATTCTCGAGCTTTATTTTATGTAAAAAGGAATTGGTAGGAATGATCCTGTGTAACAATTTAAATTGAAAATTTTGAAGATATGAGTTTCTACAAGATTTTTTTAAAATAATAAAATATTTTGACCAATTTGTTATTTCACAATTAAGAAAGTTTTTCCCATTTGGAAAATTTTTCTGTTGGTAAAGAAATGATTGCATTCACAAGACCTTTATAAACAAACCTAACATTTTTACTATGAACTATTCTCTCTAAATAGGCATCCTTTTTACTAAGTATGTCGAAATTTACATTTACACAGTTTTCCTTCAGATGATCTTTGATGTACTTGGGGACATTTGACACCAGACTATAGTACTTCAAAAAATTATTGGTATTCAGTTTATTTCTAGTCTGTTCAAAAGTATAAAAATTACCAGAATGTGGGTCAATAAGATCACATAAATACTGCACATTATGTTCTATCCATCTAATATAATAATTAAAATCAGTTACTGGTACAAAATTAAGGATATCAAGAGACAATAGTTCATTAGTATTCATCTTTGTATAAGGTTTTGCAAAATGATAGCTAGACAGAACATCTTTCCAAAAAGGATTTGTAAGCTTCATAGCAACTTCCTTTAGCTTTTCTTTCAGAAAAGTTAAAATTCTTTCACCACCATAGCTTTGAAGATTGAATAATAATACTTTTTGCCAATCACCATCTAAATTGGAAAATAATCGTTTAATCCAACCTACTTTCAGATAAATATTAAATGATTGAAGATCTATCATTTTCAAACCCCCCTGATATATATCACCGATTAAAGTACTTCGCTTTATCTTATCTGACTTCCCGTTCCATATGAATTTATAAAAAAGTGAATTTAAATCATTTATTTTGTCTGAGGTAAATTTGGTAAAGATGTCAGTAAATGAATTAACTTTGGTAGTGCAAGACTTTTTATAACTAATTTTACCAAGTAATGTCAGTTTTCTATGCTGCCAACTTTTTAGTATTGCCTTAACCTCCTTGATTTTTTTGGTAAAATTTATATCTGTAATACAGTTTAAATCAAGTGAAAAATCAATTCCCAAAACCTTAAAAGTTTTCATGAGACCAATTTAGTTACATATTTGGACAAATAATTTGATCTGAATACTTCTTGTTTCCAACCCACACAGCTTTTGTTTTGGATGAATTCATTTTTAAACCAGACACCTTGTAAAAAGATTCAAAACATTCAAGAGCCTCCCTCAATGAATTTTCACTGCCATCTAGAATAAGAAAGGTATCATCAGCATAGAAACTTATGAGAGATTCAACTTCATTGATAATAATACCATGATTGTCTTGGTTGGCCTTCAATTTTAATGAAAGCAGCTCCACACCGATTATAAACAAATAAGGTGAAAGCGGATCACCTTGTCGACAGCCTCTTTCTAGAGAAAAAAAATTTGACATGTGACCATTATTTATAACACAACTTTTGGCTTTTGAATAGAATAGTTCAAACCATTTACAAACAGATGGTCCAAAATTAAAACTTGAGAGGGCTTTTTTCAAAAATTTCCATTCAGCTGAATCAAATGCTTTCTCGAAATCTACAAGAAGTAAAAGACCGGTTTTGTTATGTTGTTCAAGATAATGCATCAAATCATACAACAGTCTTGTATTTTCCCCAATAAATCTGCCTTTTATAAAACCTTTTTGTGTATCACTAATAATAAATGGTAATAGAGGTTTAATTCTATTAGCAATTACAGCAGAAGCTATTTTAAGGTCAGTATTTAATAAACTTATTGGTCTCCAGTTGCCAATAAAACGCCTGTCCTTTCCTTCTTTTGGAATACATGTTATGACTCCCTGATACTGAAAATCAGTGAAGCTTCCAGACTCATAGGCTAAATATAATGACCTATAAAGCAATGGACCAATATCTTCCCAAAAAAATTTATAAAAATCTACAGTATATCCATCAGAACCTGGACTTTTTCCATTTGTCATTAACTTCAGTGATTGGGCACATTCTTTAAATGTTATATTACCTTCACACAAGTATTTTTGTTCTTCTGTGAGTTTAATATTATGATTAAAAAAGGACTCGTCATTACAATCTAAATTTGTTGTTGAATACAATGTTTTGTAAAAATCGTGTTGTTGAAGGAGAATTTTAGATTGATCTGATATATGATGACCTGCGTCATCAATAAGCTCAGTTATAGTTTTTTTAATAAAATTTTTCTTTTCTAGTTTACAAAAGTATTGTGAGCATTTTTCTCCATTTTCATGCCAGTTTGCCTTTGATCGAAGAAGTATACCCTCTACCTTTTCCTCCCTTTTCCTTTCAAACTCTATTTTTTTATTATTTAAAGACGACTGTATTAATTCACTTGGTGCTGAGTTCATAATATCTTCTAAATTAAGAATATCCTTTTCAAGTTTAAGGGTATTGTTGGATTGCCAGAGGCGAGGGATAAAATTTACTAATATCCGGCAACCCATGTTAAAACTCAAAACACATTCATGCTTCCATGATTTATTTCGATTCTGATATGTCTAAGGTTACAAATACGGTAGTATACTTTGATTGGAAGACGGTAATTTATATTTACGTTTGCGGAAAGTGTCACACACCATTTATGCTGCCAATGGAAAAGTCAGTCATATTCACCGGCACATGTGTGAACGAGATTATACCATCGATAAATCGCTCGTTTGTCTACAAAGCGTAAGAAGGAGTCGTGTTAGAATTTGTGTTGTACTCTGGTATTCATCAAAGCTTTTGAGCAGACGTTGTCTGTAAACTTTTCACATTTTAATCTTCTGCTCTGAAACCCCTTAGCTCAATGAACTGAAGCTTAATATGAAGCATCTATGCAAGGTTCTCTATAAAGATTTTTCATTTCGTCATGATCCATTAACAAACATGGCCACCATAGGCCATTCTTATTGCTGATTGGTTGATTTCTAAAAAATCTTCACCTCTGAAATCGAATAGCCATAGGCAGTTATTGTTTCTGGTTGGTCAATTTCTAAAAATCTCTGAAACCGCTTGGCCAAATGAATTGAAACTTGGTAGGAAGCATATATGGAAGGTCCTCTATAAAGATTGTTCATTTCGGCTCAATTCGTAGCAAACATGGCCGCCACAGGCAGTTCTTGATGCTGATTAGTCGATTCCTAAAAAAATCTTCTCTGATGAAACCGCTTGACCAAATGAACCTAATTTGGTAGGAAGCATCTATGAAAGGCCCTCTGTAAAGATTTCTCATTTAGTCCTGATCCCTTAGCAAGCATGGTCGGCACAGGCAATTCTTGTTGCTGATTGGTCGATTCCTAAAACATCTTCTACTCTGAAACTGTTTGGCCAAATGAACCGAAACGTGGTAGGTAGCATCTATGGAAGGCCTTCTATAAAGATTGCTCATTTGGGATCCGTTAACAAACATGGCCAGCACAGGCAATTCGTGTTGCTGATTGGTAGATTCCCTAAAAATCTTCTACTCCGAAACCACTTGGCCAAATGAACCGAAACGTGGTAGGTAGCATCTATGGAAGGCCCTCTATAAAGATTGCTCATTTTGGATCTGTTAACAAACATGGCCAGCACAGGCAATTCGTGTTGCTGATTGGTCGATTCATAAAAAATCTTCTCCTCTGAAACCGCTTGGCAAAATGAACCGAAACTTGATAGGTAGCAGCTATGGAAGGCCCTCTATAAAGAATGCTCATTTCGTCTCGATCCATTAACAAACATGTCCACCACAGGCAATTCTTGTTGCTGATTGGTTGATTTCTAAAAAATATTCTCAACCTACTGAGCCTCTAGTCTATATATTGTATTGTATTATATGTATGCTAATGTTCCACCATGCCTGTCTGAGTTTTTCAATAAAATCTTTAAGAAATAACTTGTGTTAAGATACTTTGTGTGTGAGATATTATCATGTATATATGGGTGTTATTTAATTATTAAATTGACAAGTATGTGTGATACAAGTATCTGTGCTTACAAAACATACCAGCATGATGCAAAATATTTATTTGAGCTATACTCAATGACATTACAGACATTTTCATATGTTGTACCAGTGTCTGGCAATCTACTTTCTAAAGGCTGAGTACATCATCCAAGTGATGAACAGTGCAGTGAAAGATAAATGAGATGTAGGCAGCTCGTTAAACCTCTCTCCCATCAAGGCCCCGATTCAATACAAACGCAAACCTCTAAACATTTATTGATAAAGAATAGAGATAAATGTACATAAGAAATTAGGATGCAGGCGCCCTAAAGTACTACTGTTATTCCAAGATGTAGAAATGTGTAGGCCATTCTGAAGTTATATCGTCAAAACAGAAAAAAAAAACGAAATAAAATTAGATATTAATCTGTTATCAAAAACAAACAAATACAAAATAAAACAAACCAATCGTAAAACAAAAATAACAAAGAGAAAGAAAAAACCCAACATGAATCAATCTGATTTAGTTCTGTACCAACATGAATGTACCTTTTATCTGACTTAGTTCTGTACCAACATGAATGTACCTTTTATCTGACTTAGTTCTGTACCAACATGAATGTACCTTTTATCTGACTTAGTTCTGTACCAACATGAATGTACCTTTTATCTGACTTAGTTCTGTACCAACATGAATGTACCTTTTATCAATCTGACTTAGTTCTGTACCAACATGAATGTACCTTTTATCTGACTTAGTTCTGTACCAACATGAATGTACCTTTTATCTGACTTAGTTCTGTACCAACATGAATGTACCTTTTATCTGACTTAGTTCTGTACCAACATGAATGTACCTTTTATCTGACTTAGTTCTGTACCAACATGAATGTACCTTTTATCTGACTTAGTTCTGTACCAACATGAATGCACCTTTTATCTGACTTAGTTCTGTACCAACATGAATGTACCTTTTATCTGACTTAGTTCTGAACCAACATGAATGCACCTTTTATCTGACTTAGTTCTGTACCAACATGAATGCACCTTTTATCTGACTTAGTTCTGTACCAACATGAATGTACCTTTTATCTGACTTAGTTCTGTACCAACATGAATGTACCTTTTATCTGACTTAGTTCTGTACCAACATGAATGTACCTTTTATCTGACTTAATTCTGTACCAACATGAATGTACCTTTTATCTGACTTAGTTCTGTACCAACATGAATGTACCTTTTATCTGACTTAGTTCTGTACCAACATGAATGTACCTTTTATCTGACTTAGTTCTGTACCAACATGAATGCACCTTTTATCTGACTTAGTTCTGTACCAACATGAATGTACCTTTTATCTGACTTAGTTCTGTACCAACATGAATGTACCTTTTATCTGACTTAGTTCTGTACCAACATGAATGCACCTTTTATCTGACTTAGTTCTGTACCAACATGAATGTACCTTTTATCTGACTTAGTTCTGTACCAACATGAATGCACCTTTTATCTGACTTAGTTCTGTACCAACATGAATGTACCTTTTATCTGACTTAGTTCTGTACCAACATGAATGCACCTTTTATCTGACTTAGTTCTGTACCAACATGAATGTACCTTTTATCTGACTTAGTTCTGTACCAACATGAATGCACCTTTTATCTGACTTAGTTCTGTACCAACATGAATGTACCTTTTATCTGACTTAGTTCTGTACCAACATGAATGCACCTTTTATCTGACTTAGTTCTGTACCAACATGAATGTACCTTTTATCTGACTTAGTTCTGTACCAACATGAATGCACCTTTTATCAATCTGACTTAGTTCTGTACCAACATGAATGCACCTTTTATCAATCTGACTTAGTTCTGTACCAACATGAATGCTCCTTTTATCAATCTGACTTAGTTCTGTACACATAATTTTCATAAGAGATACAGGTAACTAATTTACTTGGAAATTTTACATACATTTTGTATCTATCATATTAAACAATGAGTGTATCTTGTTTTTAAGGAAAACATTCTGATAGCTACATTGCTAAAAAGAGGTAATTAAAACGTAGATATCAAATTTAGTGCACATGAACGTTTCTGGAATAACCTTCATCAGGTAGCTCAAAATCATAAGATTGGAAAGCCAAATAATTTAATCGTTTTGGGAGCACAAGATCTATGGGTATTGATGTTAAGTAGGAGTTTCTTTACACCTGGTAGAGATATTGGGAGTGCTGTTTTTATGGTGTGGGTTTTGGTGCAGTCGGGGGTGTTGTCTTGTGATTCCACGGTGAATACGGACTGACACTGTTGGAGATGTTGGATTTTTGCTTTGTGTCAGCTGTGATCTGTCCATCGCTCCTCATTGGTGTGACACCTGTTTTTTCTGTACCTAAGGATTTTATATGTAACAGCTTCTTTCATCACATATTGCTTAAGATTTTGACCAAGATATAGTTTTTCTGGTACCTGATTCATGTCGAGCGACGCCGAGAAACTTACAATATAAGCGCGGACGTCTAAAACGCTTAGAACGATGTCCGTTTCTGCTCTTTTTATACAATTTGGCAGTTGTTTTTTTTAACTATAAGACATTGCAGAATAAACACAATATACGTACATTGTCGGGAAATATAAAAACTGTACGTAACAGCTTTAGTGAGTGAGTGAGCGATTGTTTAGCGCCAACTCCGCAATTTTATAGCTATATCATGGCGAGACCAAGTTAATTTGCAATGAGATGATGATGATGTCTGCTTTTTTCTAGACCAACACGCTTATTTTTTTTTCATAGTGTTAGCTAATGGAAACAACAGTCTGCGGATATACATGTCGCTCCACTCGGACACATTATCCTGATTCCGAAGCAACCCGTCTTTGCTCTTTCTCCTTAATTCTGCATGCTTTGCATTATAAGCAACAAGTACCAGTTGATAATCTTTGGTTTGACCCGATCGGGACTCTAACCCACGATCTACCGCACTCGAGGCGTGCACGCTAACGATTACGCTACCGATGAGAGTCTTTGGTGAGCATTTCTGGTCTGTTTCTCAGCAAATACATATATTGTCTACATAAATAGATAACGTAACAATACAATTAAATTGTGCAACGTTCGCGCTTTCACAATCCTTCAGAAGACACGGGTAGCAATAATAAGTCTGATTAATAATTAATATATACAATAAGTATAATACAATTAAAATACGTTTTTTCATGAAATTTGAATTCGGACTTGGAACAAATGAATTCCCATTATCAGATATGATCTTATTAAGTTAAAGAATAATTTGCATAGTTTGAACATCAAATAAATATTAAATTCTACCATAAATAGTCCACCAATCTATGTTTTAATAGAGGACGGTAGTCCTCATTACGGTAGACCACATAGGTAAATCACCACATACTGATGGACTATTTCTTGGAAAGCCAACACAGATACGAAAGTAAATACTTTCATGAAAAAGATTTAAATAATAGCTACTTTGTTTTGCTTTTGTGAAATTAAAGCTTGTATTTTCATTCCCAAGTAAATAAAATTCAAAACTACATCTATTTCATTTGCAACTGCGTCAATTCCGTAAATCGTTAAGACATGTACAGTGTACTGTAAACAAACACAGCACCTTTTCAAGCGTGTCCAGAAAAAAACCATTCTAGTTACGGATTAGTAAAATATGATTATAGAAGGTCGCCTGTAATTTGAAAGGTTTTAGATTTTGATTGCTAGGACTAACATTATTTTCGTTTTCATTTAGTATATTTTTAGGATCACCTGTTATTGCCCTTTTCAACCTCGTCCATTGTGAAATCCAGTTTCTTTTATCAATCAGTGTATTAAATACAAAGTTTGAATCTTTAAAATTATTTTTTTCTCAATCCCATATATCACGAACTTTATGTATTCCACTCTGTGCAAAATTTGGGGAAAAATAGGCTTGCCATTGAAAACAATATTTGAGTTGCCATATAAAGGTTGATCCAATACTTCTAGTTTTGTCATTGGTGTTTGTAAGAGTAAATAGTTTGACCACGATTAAAGTAAATTTTGGTAATAAATTGGTAATGTATTAATTTGTAAACCTTTAAAGTCTGAGCATGTAGTAAAAAAAATATTCCATATCATAGATTTGGTCATACTTTTTTAACCACAATTTACCTATAGAATTCCAATTGTCATTTTTGCCGTTTAATATTTTATGCATAATTTTGAATTGTTTAGCTTTAATGTTAATGTTAATGTTAATCATACCCACACATCCTTCCTCAACTCGCAAACATCACACATCTCTTTTCCCACCCTTAAACATGCTTACCCCTTCCACTTTTCTCACCCTTCCCTTCCCCTTTTTCCAACCACCCTTAAACCTTCCTTTTCCCACCCTTAGCCTTCCCCCTTTTCGACACTTAACCTTTCCTCCTTTTCCCACCACCATTAACCCTTACCCCTTTTCCCCACCATGCTTAACCCATCCCCTTTTCCACACTTAACCCTTCCTCCTTTTCCCACCACCCTTTACCCTTCCCCTTTTCCACTCTTTACCCTTCCTCCTTTTCCCACCACCCTTTACCCTTCCCCTTTTTCACCCTTAACCCTTCCCCCTTTTCCACCCTTAACCCTTCCCTCTTTCCCATCACCCTTAGCCCTTCCCCCTTTTCCACCCTTTACCCTTTACCTTCCCCCTTTTACACCCTTCCCCTTTTCCACCCTTTACCCTTCCCCCACCACCCTTCCCCTTTTCCACCCTTAACCCTTCCCTCTTTTCCCACCACCATTAACCCTTCCCTCTTTTCCCATCACCCTTAACCCTTCCCTCTTTTCCCACCACCCTTAATCCTTCCCTCTTTTCCCAACACCCTTAACCCTTTCCACCCTTTACCCTTAACCCTTCCCCCTTTTCCACCCTTAACCCTTCCCTCTTTTCCCACCACCCATAACCCTTCCCCCTTTTCCACCCTTTACCTTCCCCTTTTCCACCCTTTACCTTTCCCCTTTTCCACCCTTAACCCTTCCCTCTTTTCCCACCACCCTTAACCCTTCCATCTTTTCCCATCACCCTTAACCCTTCCCTCTTTTCCCACCACCCTTAATCCTTCCCTCTTTTCCCAACACCCTTAACCCTTTCCACCCTTTACCCTTAACCCTTCCCCCTTTTCCACCCTTAACCCTTCCCTCTTTTCCCACCACCCATAACCCTTCCCCCTTTTCCACCCTTTACCTTCCCCTTTTCCACCCTTTACCTTTCCCCTTTTCCACCCTTAACCCTTCCCTCTTTTCCCACCACCCTTGACCCTTCCATCTTTTCCCACCACCCTTAACCCTTACCCCTTTTCCACCCTTTACCCTTCCCCTTTCCCCTTCCCCCTTTTCCACCCTTTACCCTTTACCCTTCCCCTTCCCCTTTTCCCTTCCGCTTTTCCACCCTTAACTCTTCCCCCTTTTCCCTTCCCGTTTACCCACTCTTAACCCATCCCCTTTTCCCATTTTGTCTATCCCAGCCTTAACCATACCCTTTTTGTCTATCCCAGCCTTAACCATACTCCTTTTGTCTATCCCAGCCTTAACCGTCCCCATTTTATCTATCCAAGCCTTAATCGTCCACCTTTTATCTATCCCAGCCTTAATCGTCCACCTTTTATCTATCCCAGCCTTTACCATTCTCCCTTAATCCCAATTCCAGGGACCAAGGGATCTGCCCTTATTCAGGGGACCAATGTGCAATGGTCCCATAACATCTATAATGAACTGGAATTACTAGCAATAACCAGCCTCGGATAAACCTCATTGGCTATGGTACTGCGCACAATTGAAGAAATGTAATGCAAAATATTATACAATTCATGACATTTGAAAAGAAGAGGTAAACGTGGCAAACCATTTTAGCAAAGAAACTATTATTTAAAAGGCCATTAAAACGGAAATTTGTTTAATATGTTTAGGTTGTCATTATAGATTTTATTCATATTTCAACTTTTGACAAAGATGTCTTGAAAAAATGCTAAACCCTTAACCCTTAATTACTGCCCTTATTTAGAAACATTATTTCGAAAATTATATTTCGAAATAATGTTTCTAAATAAGGGCAGTAATTATTTTATTAATAGGTATACATGTATACTGTCTTTACTTTGCTGTAGGGCATGTATACAGTTAGTTAATTTATACTCACTTGATTATAACATAATTTCAATGCTAATTCTCGTGCAGTATGAAAAGGTAAATATATTGTAAACATTTCTGAAATAAGATAGAAATTATGGATGTTTATGTGTTCAGTTTGTGATTTCATGGATTGCAGGTTATACTGTTCTTGAATGGAGCCAAGTGCGAGATTGATGCACGCACGTTTATCATTAATTTGATATTTATTTAGCGGACATTCACGAAAAAAATGGAAAAAGGTACACATTGTTGGTTAAAGACAAATGATACCAAGAGGTAAACTTTAGTGTAAATTAATAATGACAATGTCCAGGCGATCGTTTCACTAAAGTGATCGTAAATCGTAAGTCTAAGATCACTCTTAAGATATCCTTACGTGCATGTATACGTGCGTTTCACTAAATTAGTCCTAAGCTTAAGAGTTACGACTTACGACTTGCGACAAGTAATATCTCCTATAATGGAGGTAAAAAGATATTATATTGCCTACATAATATATATGTCATAAAGAAGAGGTCATGAACAAACATTGTGGTCGGTTACATTACGTTCTAAAATAATAAGTGAGTTATATTGTAGTTAGTGGTCATATTTATTTCTGAAATGATAAAGTAAGTTTATTTTTAAATGTTTTATTTCATTATCAATATTAATGATATTATTTTTGTCAGTGATTGAGATTTGTTTCAGTTCAGATTTAAGTATTCTAATTAACGTTGCAATTATATATATTCTGGTAGTTTAATTTATTTCATTATTTCCAAATTGTCCATTTGGCAACATATACATACGTATATTTTTCAAAATTGCACCCTTTTCTGTACCTTATAGTGACCTAAAATCGTGCTATTTTCGTCAAATGTTACGTTATATGCCGACTTTTAAAATAAATATTACTTGACTCGAGATTTGTCAACAGTTATCAAAATTGTAATTATTTATTTATTAAACCCACTCTAATGATTGTAATCAACAACCTTTCTCTGCTGATACGTTGTCTAGAATAAGTTTGTAGAATTCGTCTTGGGGTCGTCGTGGTCGTGATCGTATGGTAGTTGGATTGATGGCTACATGTGCAATCAGTGCCTTTCACCACTAAAGTTGTGAGTTCGAATCCCGTTCATGGCGAGGTGTACTCGATACAACATTATGTGATAAAGTTTGTCAGTGACTTACGACAGGTCGGTGGTTTTCTCCCGTACTCCGGTTTCCTCCATCAATAATAATAATAATAGTCTTTATGCGTAAGCAATACAGCTCATAGAATATAATTCAATTACAAAATGATAAAGCATCAGTGAAATGTACAAATTAATGATGATTTGATTTGATTTGATATTTGGTGTTTAACGCCACTTTCAGCAATATGTCAGCTATATCATGGCGACCAGTCTTAGTGGTGGAAGAAGCCGGGGTACCCAGAGAGAACCACCGATCATGGTCAAGCAACTGGTAAACTTTATCACTTGCGGTTGCGAGTCGAGTGCACCCTTTTTGTAATTTACAAAGCTGGGCGCGGACCCACGCCGCATTGGTGATAGGCTTGTATGAGTTGTTAGGTAATCAAACTACCTAACTCATTGAGCCACCCGGGCCCTACATACAAATTAATGAAATAGACAACAATGTAATTAATATACATTATGAAACGTACAATCATAAGAAAAACGGCAGAGAAAGAATGATCTTACTTATACATTATTTCTAAAATATTTTGCCAGACACAAACATTTGCCAAGGTTATTTAACTCTTTGAGACTATGAACAGACAATTGTTGTACACGTTTAAATGAAGATGGCCTTCTCCAATACTATGGTGTAATGTAAATCTTTCTAATAAAACGGACTGCCACGATATAACTGAAATATTGTTGAAATGGGCGTTAAGCACCCGAACCCCTCAACCGTAAATCTTGAATTGGTCCTCCCATCACAGCGACATATTCTAAAGCATCTACATGTATTTCCTATTTCGTAGCATAACATAAAGTTTATCTATTTTCCTCTAGAATAATTCCTGATATTTATTATATCTATATATATCTATAAATTATGTCAATATGTTAAAAATATTAAACTCTATTACTTACCGTTGATACACAAGGGATAAACACAAAAAATCAGTATCCAGAATTTGCATATCATTATTAATTAAACAAAAATATCCGTACAATATTGTATCTGAAAGTTGTATAATACTAAGATTCTGTTAACCCAGTTTATATATGTTTATTTATTGAGACCACGTTTGTCTTGATAAGAATGTGTTATTTATCATCTACTTTACATGTAATCGGTATTAACGGATTAAAACATATGAACTGTGTTGTAGCAAACGAAAAATGTGGTGATGTTTAATATAAGGGACCATAGTTCTGACGATCATTCAAATATAATAGTCGATAAAAACGTAGATATACAGTCAAACCTGTATTAAGAGGTCACCCTTGGGACAACGATAAAGTGGCCTTTTAAGACAGGTGACCTCTTAAAAGAAGTTCAATTCATATGAAATTTTCTATAACAGGACAAAATAAAGTGACCTCTTAATACAGGTGACTGCTTAATAGAGGTGACCGCTTGGGCAGGTTTAACTATATAATTGTGTGTGCACAACGCGTTTCTAGATTAATCTTCATCAGAGCTCATAGTCAAAAGATTGGAAGGTAAAATAATTTAAAAGTCTTTGCGAGCACGTAAACCTAAGAGCCTAATCAAGATAGCCAGAATCTGGTAAGGTATACCTATGTCTAAGATCTATGCCCCTGGAATAACCTTAGTTTTAATAATAATTACGTTATATATCAACTGTAAATTTCAATAATAAATATATCTTATAAACCATGTAAGTGTCAGTGCCGACATAATATAGATATTGTAGCTTTGAGGTGCCGACATAATATAGATATTGTAGCTTTGAGGTGCCGACATAATATAGATATTGTAACTTTGAGGTGCCGACATAATATAGATATTGTAGCTTTGAGGTGCCGACATAATATAGATATTGTAACTTTGAGGTGCCGACATAATATAGATATTGTAGCTTTGAGGTGCCGACATAATATAGATATTGTAGCTTTGAGGTGCCGACATAATATAGATATTGTAGCTTTGAGGGAACGCGTCCATATTTTTCATTAGCTGGGACGTGCATCTGGAAAGTCGGTGATACTATAAGTTATTTACGTTCCTATCCGTAAATATGGAGATTTTAACACCCTGAAGTAGCCAAGTACATCCTGAGGCGCATCCTGAGGCGCAGCCGAAGGATGTACAGGCTACTTCAGGGTGTTAAAATCTCCATATCTACGGATAGGAACGTAGATAGCAAATTTATCCCCGGCTATAGTCAAAAATAAGACATTTTGGACCCCAGCAGCCCACGTAAAAGTGACGTATTCTTTGTTCCTGGAAAGAATAAGTACAAAATATGAAAGTTTCGAGTGTTTTTTACCCGATGTAGGGAACTATCTTTGGCAGAACCCTACAATTGATCAAACTAACAGTTTTATATTCAATATATAGCCAAAATTAACTAAATTTGAATTTGGAGCTTAACGTAGCGAGCTTTGACGTCATATTATCCCCGTTTTGAAAATTATGACAACATTTGATTGGTTAAATGGCTAGTTACACCCGGTTATACAGCCTAGCAACACCCGGGAATATGGCTTTTTTATGAACGGAGTTTTAACCAATCAAAAGTTGTTATAATTTTCAAGCCGGGGATAAATTCTTTTTATTCAGAAGTATATTCTCATTGATATATTTTCTGGGATATACAGATCTACTCCTACGTTTTCTATGAACATTAAAAAGCAAAGAAAGTTTCAATATACCAAATTGCTATTCTGAAGGCGCCCTATATTAACCCTTTCGGTGCCACGCGAATTTCCAATTTTTTTCTGTTCAGTGCCAAGCTTGCTTTTTGACGGTCTGGACACTGTACCATGACGTTGAGATTGACGTCGACGTTTTCTGTGTAGTGCTTGGAAAATGGTGCGAAAACGACAAATTAAGATTGCGTTGCTCAATTGTCTTTCTAGCTTGCATGCCGCCACGCAAAATTCATAAATCCAAAGATCGAGGAACATTATATTTAATATCATAATATAACAGTATTTGTTTATCAAACACCGCCCACTCGGATATGAAGTTGAATGCATAACAGTCGAAATGCGGTTCCAGGGAGTCAAATATGTGCTTCTGATTGAATATGTCTTCCGATATAACCGGTTATACAATGTGTGAATTCCCAAATAAAAATCTTCGTAATTTAAATTTTTATTAAAGCCTGAATGTATAATCTTATTTGCAAACTCAAAATATAAATTTCAATTGCAAGTAAAGGCAAATACTGCGGTGAATCTTATAATATATATATATCAAGATATTTCCCAAGACACATCAGTTACATTTAAAATATTTTGCTCTATTTATTACGGAAGCGTAGAAAATACATGCATATATATTTTTTTCAACTTGATCAAGTTGAACTATCTCGCCGTGGAGATTTAACTATTTGTAAATAGCCACGATAGGGAAGTAAGTAAGTCTTTTAGGTTCGAAGAGAAAGGTAAAAAGCGATCGTCCAAACGGCGGGTTTTACACACACTCATTCAATATGTGAATGTAAAAATTAACGAACTGAACATTTTTATATCCAGTATTTGATTTCGATTGTCTTTATTAACTCGTAAATGAGCAAATTACATCAGATCGATCCGAGAGGAAAATGTGAAAGATCCGTAAGTTAAAAGATCGAAGCGATTCACACTAAATTTAATATAATATGAAAAATCACAAAGATTCTAGAATCCGTTCTTCACGGTAGATTAGGAGTTCTTCGAGAGAGTGTTTGGTGCAGGTGATTTTGTTCTGCTCGGTGCTGGTGATATCAACAAATTATAAAAACCGATGTAAAGCTGAATATATTGAAAACATATCTGTATCAATCACATAGAAAATTATTCTTGTTTATGTCTACATGTATATCAATAGAAATAGAAAAAGACTTAAAATGCATGTTTTCTTGGCAAAAACGGAAAATGCGCATTTCTGCAAGGAAATCACCTCGGTTTATTTTTTAAAATGCTATATCGATTGTGAAAAAATAGCTGATATATATATATATTCCTAATTTTTTTTTCTTTGTTTTTGTGCTGGTGGGTTCCGTTTAAGTGCTGGTGAGTACTGTTACAGTGCTGGTGATATTTTAATTGATTTTTGTTAAATAAAATGATAAATAACTAAAAAAAAATATAAACAGTATAATTTGGAATGACACATAGGTCACACATTTCTAATGTTCATAGGTTTACCTAAAACAATATTTCATTATTGTAATGACACCCACCAGCACAAATGTCAGGATCCACCATCACCAAGCAGGACCATATCACCAACACAAAACATTATATCGCAGAACACCTAACCTACCGTGTTATTGTAATAATACAAGTACGAAAGTATTTTTGATATGTTCTTCCGTGTCAATGTATTTGTTCAGAACAGATAATGCAATGACAAAAAGAAAGAAAAAAAAACAAGGTCGACAAAGCACTGCCAGAAAACTAACGACTGAGTAATACAAATCCCATTAAAACCGACTGGGCCGAAATCAGATACTCTGGATTGAAAAGCAGTCTCTGTACCACCTGTGACATCCATCGTGTTTATCTTGTGACATTCATCGTGTTTATCTTGTGACATCCATCGTGTTTATCTTGTGACATCCATCGTGTTTATCTTGTGACATCCATCGTGTTTATCTTGTGACATCCATCGTATTTATCTTGTCGAAACTCCGGTGATACGTCTTGAATCTTGAAAGAAGGACCCGATTGTGACTACGCCAACACAGTTATTCCGCTATGGGTGAGAAATTATGATCGTAAAACCTTGCAAATACCATCTTGGTTTAGCAGCTTCCATGTATGCAGCAACAGTCTATCAAGAAAACCCTGACACAACCCCCAAGATCTGTAATATCGTATTAATGGAGATATATATACTTGGGTTTTGTTTTATGGTGTTTAACGCCACTTTCAACAATATTCCAGTTATATCGTGGTGGTCAGTTTTATTGGTGGAGGAAACCGGAGTAGCTGGAGAAAACCACCGGCCTGTCGCAAGTCACTGTAAGCTTTATCACATAATGTTATATCGAATACATCTCGCCATGAACGGGATTCGAACTCATAGCTTTAGTGGTAATAGGCACTGATTGCACAGGTAGTTGTAAAGTTAGCTGGACTGTTAACGTTGATCCATACAGAAAGCTCACATCAAACTCACTTGTGCAGCATTTCCACGACTTCATCTGTCCAACCAATTTATTTTGAACACTTAAATAAAATCGTACTTTGGAGCCAATGAGAGATTTCGATCGTAATGTACTTCCACGAATGGTGAAACCGTGAATAGTGTTTCGCTGCCCACATGCTCTTATATCATATAGAATTACACTTGACAGCATTCTTATGTTTATCATTGCAAGGATTGTGAGGATATGCAGTTTTGTCGACTCTATTGGTGGTTACTTGACCAATGTTTAGGTGACATGAGCGTTCAAACCTTTATTGACGGGTCATGTGAAGTTGTGTCCTGACAGATGCATTTCTTTTTGCTTTTCATATTATAGATCATCCTTTTATTTAAATAAATGAACGTGGAGGACATATCGTGCAATATAATAAATAGACACAATCAGTAAGACTACATTGTTGAACGTGGAGGACATATCATACAATATAATAAATAGACTCAATCAGTAAGACTACATTGTTGAACGTGGAGGACATATCGTGCAATATAATAAATAGACACACTCAGTAAGACTACATTGTTGAACGTGGAGGACATATCGTGCAATATAATAACTAGACACAATCAGTAAGACTACATTGTTGAACGTGGAGGACATATCGTGCAATATAATAAATAGACACAATCAGTAAGACTACATTGTTGAACGTGGAGGACATATCGTGCAATATAATAAATAGACACAATCAGTAAGACTACATTGTTGAACGTGGAGGACATATCGTGCAATATAATAAATAGACACAATCAGTAAGACTACATTGTTGAACGTGGAGGACATATCGTGCAATATAATAAATAGACACAATCAGTAAGACTACATTGTTGAACGTGGAGGACATATCGTGCAATATAATAAATAGACACAATCAGTAAGACTACATTGTTGAACGTGGAGGACATATCATACAATATAATAAATAGACTCAATCAGTAAGACTACATTGTTGAACGTGGAGGACATATCGTGCAATATAATAAATAGACACAATCAGTAAGACTACATTGTTGAACGTGGAGGACATATCGTGCAATATAATAAATAGACACAATCAGTAAGACTACATTGTTGAACGTGGAGGACATATCGTGCAATATAATAAATAGACACAATCAGTAAGACTACATTGTTGAACGTGGAGGACATATCGTACAATATAATAAATAGACACAATCAGTAAGACTACATTGTTGAACGTGGAGGACATATCGTGTAATATAATAAATAGACACAATCAGTAAGACTACATTGTTGAACGTGGAGGACATATCGTGTAATATAATAAATAGACACAATCAGTAAGACTACATTGTTGAACGTGGAGGACATATCGTGCAATATAATAAATAGACACAATCAGTAAGACTACATTGTTGAACGTGGAGGACATATCGTGCAATATAATAAATAGACACAATCAGTAAGACTACATTGTTGAACGTGGAGGACATATCATACAATATAATAAATAGACTCAATCAGTAAGACTACATTGTTGAACGTGGAGGACATATCGTGCAATATAATAAATAGACACACTCAGTAAGACTACATTGTTGAACGTGGAGGACATATCGTGCAATATAATAACTAGACACAATCAGTAAGACTACATTGTTGAACGTGGAGGACATATCGTGCAATATAATAAATAGACACAATCAGTAAGACTACATTGTTGAACGTGGAGGACATATCGTGCAATATAATAAATAGACACAATCAGTAAGACTACATTGTTGAACGTGGAGGACATATCGTACAATATAATAAATAGACACAATCAGTAAGACTACATTGTTGAACGTGGAGGACATATCGTGTAATATAATAAATAGACACAATCAGTAAGACTACATTGTTGAACGTGGAGGACATATCGTGTAATATAATAAATAGACACAATCAGTAAGACTACATTGTTGAACGTGGAGGACATATCGTGTAATATAATAAATAGACACAATCAGTAAGACTACATTGTTGAACGTGGAGGACATATCATACAATATAATAAATAGACACAATCAGTAAGACTACATTGTTGGACGTGGAGGACATAACTAGAACAAACAAAAACTAGCCATGTTGTTCTGGTACAACGCATGTATCATCATCGTCATCATCATCTAAATATAACAATGATATAGCTGAACAACAGCTCAGTTATCGCTAGATCCTAATTAGCAATCACTCACTCACCACATCTGTGACATTTCTGGTCTATTCTAAACTTTTAAGTCCATTTTAATTTGATGAATTCATTGAGTAAGCAAACACAATAAACTGTACATCTATTATTAGTAACAGAACTTAGTATATTTGTATTTGTGATAGTCATGATATAAGACGTTTAAAGTTGTTATATAGCTTTTTTATCTACATGTAGCTTGTGGATTCATCCGGAACGACCCATGCACCGATAACTGCCAACCCAACCCCGGAGCATAATGTTCATCATAGAATATCATTTCACTATAACAAGTGGTCACTGGAGGTTAGTTATGTTCTATCATATCAAAAAACACCAAACTTTATGAACAGTTCCACAATTGAATCGACCAATCGTAGAAACAGAGGCAAAATGGACATTCTTAGCTCACTTTCCTGGCTTGATAGAGACACTTTGATCAAAAGAAAATGGGTGGCTAAACTCGTTGTATGGGCCCAAGCTTCCTCTTTAGTGTAATGGTGCAGTCATGGATTGTTTTAACAACAAGCTCACGGTAGATCACTTTGCGTATCAGGATTTATTATTATTTATGTTGAACAACTCTTTAGAGTATATCAGTGTATTACAAGTACTGAACAGTACTGCTTGAATTATCCAGCCACAAAACCAACAAGAAACAACAGTTTGAACAGTTTTTTTTAAAATGAAAAACAAATGACTTATTATTTATTTTCGTTTTACGGAATACAAGAATAGATGCACTATAATTATTAACTGAGTTATTGTGTTATTAGACATGTTTGTCATAATTATTTTGACAAAGCTATTCCAATCGTTTGAAAGGTTCAAAGATGCCAAAGGGGTAATAATCAGAAGCCGTAAATCAAAGGACAGACAACACAATGACCAAAAGAAAAAGGACAAAAGGACAAAACGATCTACAAAACATTACACAGAAAACGAAAACACGAACCACATTAAAAATTGGGGGTAAGCTCATGTGATCCGGAAGGGTTGCCAGTTCCTGCTCCACATGTGACACCTGTCGTGTTACTGCTAAACGACACGTACCAGCATCATCATACTTACACTTTTAAACTATTCTGGTCTTGTAAATTATTTGTGACCTATAATTCATTTAGTCTTTCTGATACATTATTACATTACCATAAATCTTTGTATATTAGTAATTTCTTACTTAATATTTCTAAATAGCATCTACTGATAGTAACGACTGCTACAGACTGCTTCTGTATGCCACTGACTGCTAAAGATGTACAGGCTATCCAAAACTATAGAGAGATGGGGAAAATGGAGATAATTAAAAATCTATGTCAAGGTACCATGTAAACATCAATACCTTTGTCCTGATTGGCTAGTTTTTAAGTACAATAGAACCGACAATATTACATCAATAGGGAGTACTTTAATGTGATGGCTTTTACACGATAAAACAAAACAATCCATCAAGATAGTGTTTGATGTGACAATTAATACACACTGAACATGTTTACCTGCTTAAAGATATTTCTAGACATTTTATGCTAGCATTCTTTAATATCGAATTTTTTCATCAAGCTCTATTTATTAATTTCATGGGCGGTATAATTTACTGATTTAGGAATCATGACATATAATTTTATACAATTATTACACTTCGTTGAATGCGATATGATGTGTTATGAAGCACTGAAAGCAATATTGACCAAGGCCGAAAGTCGCGGTCAATATCGCTTTGCAGTGCTCCATAACACATCATATTGCACAAAATGAAGTGTTGTTATTCTTTTATTACATTTAACATATCACGTATTTTTTGGGGGGATTGTTTTTTTTTCTTCTTTTTTTTTCCTAATTTCAAAAGATCCTGAGCCGATCCATTTAATATCATAGAGCACTTGTATTAATTCAGTTGATCGTTTCGTGTTTAATGCAGCGTTGTCTTCCTCCATTTGGTTGAGATGTTGATTTGTGATGTCTGAAAATTGTCTTTTGTTTGTCATGTTGACAGACCTGCTGTCATTCTCGTTTGCCATGTTTGTGTGATGTCATTGCACCGGTTGTAGAAAACAATTGATTGGTAAATTTATCCATTTTTCCGGGATTTCACCCACTGCTATAAATTTATCAAATACCGTTCAATATGAAAACCTGCCGTGCAATAGGACGATTGATAACCAAAAGAACGAATTCTATGTTTTTTTAATACTGTAAAAAAATATAAATGTAATAATTTTTATTATAGGCATATGTGATATCACAAATAGCCCGGAATAACTTTAGAGAATGGACAAATGATGACCTTACTGTACGAGACGCGCAATGGGGACGTAAGTGTAGCAGATTGAAAGGAAAGATTTACAGAGTTTTCAGAATTTAATCATTGCATAAATAATTCAATGTTGTTCTTGATTATTTGAAAATAAAAACAATAGCGTATTCAATATTAGGTTTTCAGATGACCAGACTTTAAAGGTACATTCAATGTACACGTAAAATACTTCTGTTTGAAATAAGTATATAAAATACAGTACTATTGAAACAAAAGAAGAGGTCTGTGTTAGATATAACGGGTTTCTTTTTTCCGCATCAGTACTCAAGAGAGAACCTCGGTACGTAGGACCAAGGCTTTCGCCTGCGAACGCTTCTCGTGCATTCGACTTAATAGTGAAGTCTTATTTTGTTGACATAGTGTATTCCGGACAATCCAGTAGACATGTATAGTCCTAAATAATATTATATTGTTTATGTATATCAATGTTTGTAATGTCCGTTATGGATATTTTCTATTGGTATTTAACACCAATTTCATCAATGGTATAGACTTTATCGTGGCAGGTACTTTATTAAACAAAATAACTGACCAGTCACTGACAAATTTTATCCCGTAATGTTGTATGGAATGTGCATTGCCGTGCTTTTGAGTCAAAATCAATACATTTAGTAGTGATAAGCTCTGATTGTCAGGGTATATGTAAATCCAAATACCATAGAACTAAGTCCATGGCGACTCATTTAAACATCAAATATGATACAGATAATCCATATCATTATAACACATGTCATAGTATGAGGGTAAACATTTGAAAATAAAAACAAAGAAAATGTCAATATGACATTCCGATTTAAAACTCTTACTTTTTCGAAGTACGGAATCTCACAGAACAGGAGTACAAAGAGGTTCTCTGAAGGAAAAGGCATATTTGGTTTCAATATTGTCATCTGTTATAGTAAAGTTTTATTCTTTTAAATGGCATGTCATTTGAAACATTGAAATAAGTATTGATCGTCCATTTTATTATAGACAACAACTTTAGACTCAATGTGGATCTATATATTTCGTACTCAGTGAATACACTACCGCCGCGGTGAAGTAACGATTAACATGTAAATCTCATATCACATGGTATGATAGTCTAGAGAGTAGTACGTATTTTATTTCTGGAGACCTCGCAGTCCTCAGTTGTTTCCTCCACAATCATATACAGTGTACATACAAAGAGGAGTTATCTTTCCTTTAATAAATCTGCAGGGTTCTAGACATAGTAGTTTGTATTAAAGAATTAAAGTCCAGTACCGAATAATAAATGAAGTGCATGCCAATATTGCGGTCACTATCATAGGTTGAATTTGTCATGTAATTAATGATCTATTAAGAGATGTTATCTAGAGGATCCTAGATAAGAAAACTAAATGGCTGACAAAATGTTGGCTATTATTCTACTTCTGTCTTTTATCACACAGGTCAGTAAATGTTAATGAAATCATGTTTTTGTTTTGGTAATTGAGTTGATTGATTGTAATTTAACACCAAGTGCATGATCAATATTTTAGCTATAGTTACGACGAGAACAGAGCTACAAACTATCAGTCATGAAGGTAAAAGAGTGTTGCTATGATCGGCTATATATATAATTGATAGAATGTTAGACTCTCAAACTACAATTAAAATATGTCTTGCAATGGTCGTGGCATTTTACATATACAAGGAGGTCATTTCATTTCGTCTCGTCCTGGGGAGGGGGGACTATTGTATATCTTATTAGTCCCGCACAATCAGAGGACGTCTCCTTTTGGAAGAGATGTATAGGACAGCGGGGATACTAGGTATTCGTTCTATTTTATTTCATCGATCAGCGGGGAAAAAAATCATAGGTTCAACATGCTGGTTTAGAGTTGGTCCGCAACTGGTTTATTATATAGAAAGAAAATTTAAATTGTGGTGGTCAGCAATTCCACTAAATCATCCAAACAAACAAACACGTCTCACATATAAAGACTAAACACAACAGCACAAGATAAATGGCGTTAGGAACATGTGCTTATATTACAATTACATTCATCTTTGAACTTTTACTTCCTTTCATTAACTTAGTATATTATTACGAACACTTGTATTATCCATAAACTGAACACGTTAATAAAATTAGCATGCTTGGTACTATACATTTTTATATAACATTTACTGATTTTGGAATTATTCGAATGCTTTAATATCATAAATTTTCTTTCATATCATCGAAGTTGAAGACCAGAGTTCAACTAATTACAACCAATCTATCTCCGGTGAAGATTTTCAAGAAATCTCAATGTTGACATGCTTATTGTATCTCAAAACACAAACTACCATGAAATAAAATGTAAAACTGTCGAAACAGTTTCATAATCTAATAGGAAAATCATAGAAACAGAGCCAAAAGACACAGACATTAACATGACAGGTCACTTGGGTAGGACACAGGCATTTCATTAAAAATGGCGGGGTTAAGCAAGTTTTATGGACCCACACCTCCCTTATTAGTGTCATGAAGCGATCATGTCATATATAACTGGTTACAAAGCGTTGCTTATAGAACGATGAGTCATGATCTTGAAGTTTATACGTACATGTAATATATTTAATCTTCGAGACACAGATATTGACATGTGTACAGTAATAATAAAAGTAATATTCTATGAAAGATAACTGATGGATCTTAGCCAACTTTAAAGTATCAGATAGTACACAAGGCCATCAGATAACATAACAGGGAATCAATACTCAACTGTGAACTAAAATCTAATTGTTAAGACCATCATATGTTATCTGTGCGAAAGCGATAGAATACTTTCCAACAAGTTGTTGATATTTTCCTTAATTGTTTTGAAAGATTAAACGATTCATTAAAAGTGCTTGACTAAATAGTTTAGTAGTCAGAAGACAATGTCGGTGTGATACTACAAGGTAGAGCATAACATATGTGAAGTAAATATCAACTCCATACGCCGGAGTGGTTGATATATTATTGTTAAGGTGCAAACAAAATTATAATGGCAAAGTCATATCTTTTGGTTATCACGTTTAGGCACTTTGGTTTTATTGCTCCCAAACACTTTTAAATCATTTGCTTTCAAATCTTTCGATTTTTGAGCATACCTGATGATGGTTATTCCAGAAACGCTACGTGCACGCTACATTCGATATCTATCTTTTTTTTGTCAGAAGAGTCTGGTAGAAAATTGACCATTGGTAAATGTCAAGAAATGAGAGCAGAGAAAACTGTTTCTGTTATTTCTTTGATTTACAACAAATAAGTCTTACAAATGATATGAAAATCTTTTTAGTTCGGGTGTTTCTTTAATTGCAAGTCTTTAGTGTATATAAATAGAATCTGGTTACATGTAATTGACAGAACATAATCAATAGATCTCAATGTTAGACTTAAGACTTAAATATCTGTAATTCTGTTGTCTTTGATAAATTTGTGTACCAATTCCGCCTCTTGTGAGCATAGGAAACGACCAGTAGGGAGAGAGAGGAGACGTTCCTATAAATAATTCCAACATACTAATGACTCCATTCTCGTGTAGCACCCAAAGCTATAAGCCTGTAACGTTGCTTATCATTGTTAATGTTAAATGTGTTGTGAATTGTTTCTTTGAAATGGGATTTAAATTTTCACGTGGAACTGTAGCATCAAGTCAAATGTTGGATAGATGAAATTTTCGAAACAGAATGAGAATTGAAATTATCCAGAATGTGTTTAGAGTTTATCAGTACCCACATTTGATTGATACTACTACCTGGATATATTTTGTCGCAGTATGATTGTAGTGAAAATAATAAAAATGTCCATGGCTTTATCCTAATTAACAGGATCCATGTCTTTTTAATTTTATTTTAATTTTTGATATCAGCACATGTCAATGCTACAAAAATAGCATTCACCGGTTAGTGGTATGTCAATTGCAGTGTCTACATATAGATAATTAATATGTAGATAAATATTATAACCCGAGTTAATGAATGAATTCCATATGATGTTATTATAGGAACATTTAGGCATTTCAAAACAACATTTGCCAGAATCACGGTGTAGCGGACAAATATCTTCTATTCGAATAAATCGAGTATTTAACATTTTCCTACAAGTACATCGTTATTTCAAGTAGACTTATCCAAGAATTTACAATAACGAGGTTGAATAAAAATCTAAAGGCTTGCCAATGTCGTGTGCAAAGCTGAAATACAATATCAAAGTAATATGTTTATATATAATAGGTGGTTATTTCTGCTGTAACACATGCTCCAGCTACTCCGAAACCAACCCTGGAACATTCCGTGTATCACAGTGTGTGGTTCCACTACAACAGATATTCACTAGAGGTAAATATGTATCAGATACTTGTATCCGATTAGTAACAAATTAATCTATTTATTTGTATTGGTTATTGGCAATTGGAATTATTTGCGTTGTTCCCTCTAACTGATACTTTACTGGTTAATCCAGAAACGTGTCGTGCGCACTAAATTGGATTTCTACATTTTAGTTACTATCACCTCTGCTGGTGGACTATTGTATCATCCGCCCAGTAGTCAGTGCTTCGGCATTGGCTGGTTTATTAGATATATGTATTACTAAAATATACACTAAATAATATACTTATTAATAACACCAAGGTTCTCCTCCCACAGGCATATGTGACCTTAGCTGATTTTTACGTCCTGTTTAGGTCCTTTGGTTTTATTCCCCCCAAAACTTTAAATTATTTGGTTTTCGAATTTGAGCGTACCTGATGAAGGTTATTCCAGAAACGCGTCGTGCGCACTGAATTTGATATCTACGTTTTTATTACCGTTGTCTTCAAATACAGTGTAAGTATGATGATATAATTAACATAGCATGATTCTATTGCTTCATCTTTCTACCGATACAATTATTTACAGCATCTCCTGATAGCACAAGATCATGATGATTGCTACTGCATGCCACTGACTGACAAAGATGTACAAGACATACAACAAAAAGTCGGCCTAGATAACCTAGAGGTACTTTAAACGATTTATAATCTTGTGTCTGTAATAATCAAATATGTTACACTTGAATCATCAATGTATAAGGCCAAGTTAAACGATTTCTAATCTTGTGTCTGTAATAATCAAATATGTTACACTTGAATCATAAATGTATAAGGCCAAGTTAAACGATTTCTAATCTTGTGTCTGTAATAATCAAATATGTTACACTTGAATCATAAATGTATAAGGCCAAGTTAAACGATTTCTAATCTTGTGTCTGTAATAATCAAATATGTTACACTTGAATCATAAATGTATAAGGTCAAGTTAAACGATTTCTAATCTTGTGTCTGTAATAATCAAATATGTTACACTTGAATCATAAATGTCTAATGCCAAGTTAAACGATTTCTAATCTTGTGTCTGTAATAATCAAATATGTTACACTTGAATCATAAATGTCTAATGCCAAGTTAAACGATTTCTAATCTTGTGTCTGTAATAATCAAATATGTTACACTTGAATCATAAATGTATAAGGCCAAGTTAAACGATTTCTAATCTTGTGTCTGTAATAATCAAATATGTTACACTTGAATCATAAATGTATAAGGCCAAGTTAAACGATTTCTAATCTTGTGTCTGTAATAATCAAATATGTTACACTTGAATCATAAATGTATAAGGCCAAGTTAAACGATTTCTAATCTTGTGTCTGTAATAATCAAATATGTTACACTTGAATCATAAATGTATAAGGCCAAGTTAAACGATTTCTAAATAATCAAATATGATAGGCTTTTTTTCAAGCAAATATAATGTTTGTTTAAATTGTAATTGGGGCGATTTCAGATCTGCCTAGATATGGGTCCTGTATATTCGTGCAGAAATATTATATGCAGCATTTGCTTAACAAAGTTTAATCTTCAATTTTTACTGGTTAAACTGTAGACAACTGACTCGATTAATTGGAATGGCTTTGTCCATTTTATTTGGGTTTGTAGAACATCGTCGATTTCTATATCGTTAAATCTTAATGTTAATCTGACGGGTTACATAAATATAAACTGTATGTAGCTGTAGAATGATTGTCATAGTTTCCATATAAACATTTTAATGGAAAGTATTCACTATCCTTGCCAAACTGAGTTTAATGCGTCGTCAATTAATACATTTGTTAGATTTATCTACGAAGATCTGACGTTATCGAAAACAAAACATACATGAACTGACATAACTAGACATATATACTGAAAGTGAAGTTAGATTGGTATAATTGGTAACTAATTGTTTAATTTATTAGCAATGACAATGAATATTTTGAAGTGCAGAATATTGTAGATTTCAGATGTTTGTAGGTAAATATGCATACAGAGATCGAAATATCTCTCTATTACATAATTAATATAAATCAAATAGTATGGTTTATAGAAAAATGCTATATTTTCATTGGATGTCCAGCAAGGTATAACAGACTATGTACACGGTCTGTCAGTTCTAGTGTTATTACGGCTAACCATGGCTATTCCTTGTGCTGGTCAATGAAATAAACATGGTCTGTATGAAAACAAAACCTAGAATGGAACTGAAATGTCATCGCTATGACGTAATGGATGTTGCCGTTTTAAGGTATTATTGAACATAAAAGTGACGTGTGATACAGAAACAGATTGTCCCTAATGTTAAACATGTATAATATTGTATCAGTGTGCTTACGTTCTGCAATGCTTGAAAGTTATATTAGTTAGTTATATTTTGCTTTTCCATTTATCTAAGTAAAATTATTTTTGTTACACTTTGTATTGGTTGGAAGTAAACAAAAAGTTAAATAAAAGTAGTCAATTATTATGTCAACCACAACATAAATGGACAATCGCACTGATGTTCTAATATAAAACTATATATGCTTCTCTGAAGGCATAAACACACATATTTACTTTTTACACGTCATTGAGTAGATTAAAGAGAGTATGGGCTGTGTAAATGTGTAATAATGATATATAGTTTTGATTCTTGTGTTTTCAGTAAATTTTATGAAGAGATGTCCGTCAGTTTGTTAAAGAATAGTTTGAAGATACCAAAGGGGTAACCAGAATCCGTAAATAGAAGAAGGACAGACAACACAATGGCCACAAGATACCAAAGGGAGGTAACCAGAATCCGTAAATAGAAGAAGGACAGACAACACAATGGCCACAAGATACCAAAGGGAGGTAACCAGAATCCGTAAATAGAAGAAGGACAGACAACACAATGGCCACAAGATACCAAAGGGAGGTAACCAGAATCCGTAAATAGAAGAAGGACAGACAACACAATGGCCACAAGATACCAAAGGGAGGTAACCAGAATCCGTAAATCGAAGAAGGACAGACAACACAATGGCCACAAGATACCAAAGGGAGGTAACCAGAATCCGTAAATAGAAGAAGGACAGACAACACAATGGCCACAAGATACCAAAGGGAGGTAACCAGAATCCGTAAATAGAAGAAGGACAGACAACACAATGCTCAAAAGAAAAAGGACAATAGGATGCATATTAAAATTTAAATATTAAAAGTAAATAAATAAAGTTGTCTCCTAGAAAAGTTTGAGTTTTTCGCAGCCACAATTCAGAAACCTTTCAACAATGGATTTGTTCCAATCCCTCAATTTATACCAGAAAAATATGTGAGCGTCTTTAAGCAGATTTTGTTTACTGAATGCTCAGCATGAGCTTTCGGAGGTGTTTCACCACCAGTCTTCTTTTGATTCTTTTGTAAATTTGCAGAAGTCACTTTTAGCGGCAGTCTGCATCTCCTTCCATTCATCTTTCACTTGCTGGATATTTCTGATTCAGCTTCCCATTGTTGTTCTGTCTTTTGCTTTTACGTCTGGTTTTATTTTTCTCATATAAATCAATTATTTTTTTAAACTTCCGATAAACTATCTTTAGTCGATCTCTTTCTTTTTAGTTTCTATGGCCTCGTAGCCATATTTGTTGCGTGATGCAGCAAAGTAGTGACCGTATCATGCAATTGACTACTTCCGCGATGTATTTTAAGCGTAAAGAACTTGGCATTCTGAAAACCGAAATTATTTATATACATCCAAACTATGTCGAGATCATATACAACAAAAAGTATTGTGCCTCCAGCACAATTCATTACAAGTTAATATTATAAGGAGTTGTCTTCCACTAGTAGTCACATGTACACAAAAGCACTTCCGGGGTGCCTCTATTGTATCTTTATTCATAATCTATCATTTCCATCGTGATGTTTTATCTTTCAGTTAAATGTGTTAAACAAAAATATGATTTAAAATATTAATTGTGAGTGAAGCAATGAGATTATCTGGCTTTACGGTATGTTTATGTTTAATATTATACAACCACATTCTTCCTTGTTTATCTACATTGGTGGCAAGTCTTTAAACATCCTTGTATATAATTATATCGCTCCTGGTTTCATATTTGTATGGGCCGACGTAATTATCAATAACCCGATATCTTTGCAGCTGCCAGAATGTCTTACATACGATCGTCCGTTTAATTACAATGAGAATTTGGAAAAGCGAGGGAAAAATTAGTGAATGAGGCTAGACGCTCTTTATTTGCTATGTATAAACGTATTAAAAACCAGTCAATTTCTATTGATCTTCAACTAAGATTATTTGATTCAATTGTGGAGCCAATTTTACTGTATGGCTAGGAGGTGTGAGGATTTGAAAATACTATATACATAGAGTGGATACATATACAGTTTTGTAAAAACATATTACATTTGAGGAAAAGTACGCCGAATTATATGGTTTATGGTGAACTAGGACTTTTTACTCTAAGTATTAATATTAAAATGAGAATGGTAGGCTTTTGGAATAGACTGGTTTCGAATGAACATAAACTCAGTAGCCATTTATATCGCTTGATGCTCTCATTGCATAATTCTGGTGTACATGAATTTAAATGGATAAAGTCTATACAGAATATTTTCAACAATACTGGTTTGCGTTATATATTTAGTTTCCAAGGGGATATCCCATTTATATCGTATAAACTGTTCCTAAAGCAGCAGCTACAGGATCAGTTTATTCAAATGTGGTTTTCAGATGTTATGAACTCTTCTAGAGGAAAATGTTATTCCATATTTAAAAAAGAATTGGAATTAGAAAAATATTTACTGCGGTTACCATTACATTGTAGTGTTTGGATAACAAAACTTAGAACATCCAACTTAAAATTACCAATTGAAGTGTGTAGATGGTACTGAATACCAAATGAAAATAGACATTGCACTCTCTGCCTCAAAAACATTGGTGACGAATTTCAGGTTTTCTTTCAATGCGAAAATGATGTTATTTCTGATTTCAGAAAAAAAATTCATACCTTGTTATTATTGTAAAAACGCAAACGTTAAAAAAAAAGGGGGAATGTCTTCAAACTGTCATATTCAATTATTGACAAATGTAGCAATTGTTATTAAGAAAATCTGTAAGTTACTATACAATTGCATACCCTGTTCATTAAGTTATATGTTGTATCATCGTATACCCTGTTCATTAAGTTATATGTTGTATTATCGTATACTCTGTTCATTAAGTTATATGTTGTATTATCGTATACTCTGTTCATTATGTTATATGTTGTATTATCGTATACTCTGTTCATTAAGTTATATGTTGTATTATTGTATTCTCTGTTCATTAAGTTATATGTTGTATTATTGTATACTCTGTTCATTAAGTTATATGTTGTATTATGGTATACTCTGTTCATTAAGTTATATGTTGTATTATCGTATTCCCTGTTCACTCTGTCGTGTATTATATGCTATATGTTGTATATATGTCCTCGTGTTACACAATTTGTGTCTGGGGGTTGTTGAATAAACTTGTAAACTTGTTTGTATGTGGCGATTAATAATGTAATTGGTGGTGTGTTAATACAAGAACAAAAAAGAGAAAAACCGATTTTAGTGTTTGACTTATGATAAAAAAAATCTCACAAATAAGTATTCCTCAACTTGACACAAACATAGATTTCATTGTAAGTTACTATAAAATTGCATACCCTGTTCATTAAGTTATATGTTGTATCATCGTATACCCTGTTCATTAAGTTATATGTTGTATTATCGTATACTCTGTTCATTAAGTTATATGTTGTATTATCGTATACCCTGTTCATTAAGTTATATGTTGTATTAACGTATACTCTGTTCATTAAGTTATATGGTGTATTATTGTATACCCTGTTCATTAAGTTATATGTTGTATTAACGTATACTCTGTTCATTAAGTTAAATGTTGTATTATCGTATACTCTGTTCATTAAGTTATATGTTGTATTATCGTATACTCTGTTCATTAAGTTATATGTTGTATTATCGTATACTCTGTTCATTAAGTTATATGTTGTATTATTGTATACTCTGTTCATTAAGTTATATGTTGTATTATCGTATTCCCTGTTCACTCTGTCGTGTATTATATGCTATATGTTGTATATATGTCCTCGTGTTACACAATTTGTGTCTGGGGGTTGTTGAATAAACTTGTAAACTTGTTTGTATGTGGCGATTAATAAAGTAATTGGTGGTGTGTTAATACAAGAACGAAAAAGAGAAAAACCGATTTCAGTGTTTGACTTATGATAAAAAAAATCTCACAAATAAGTATTCCTCAACTTGACACAAACATAGATTTCATTGTAAGTTACTATAAAATTGCATACCCTGTTCATTAAGTTATATGTTGTGTCATCGTATACTCTGTTCATTAAGTTATATGTTGTATTATCGTATACTCTGTTCATTAAGTTATATGTTGTATTATCATATGCCCTGTTCATTAAGTTATATGTTGTATTATCGTATACCCTGTTCATTAAGTTATATGGTGTATTATCGTATACTCTGTTCATTAAGTTATATGTTGTATTAACGTATACTCTGTTCATTAAGTTATATGTTGTATTATCGTATACCCTGTTCATTAAGTTATATGTTGTATTATCGTATACCCTGTTCATTAAGTTAAATGTTGTATTATCGTATATTCTGTTCATTAAGTTATATGTTGTATTATTGTATACTCTGTTCAGTAAGTTATATGTTGTATTATCGTATGCCCTGTTCATTAATTTATATGGTGGATTATCGTATACTCTGTTCATTAAGTTATATGTTGTATTATCGTATACTCTGTTCATTAAGTTATATGTTGTATTATCGTATGCTCTGTTCATTAAGTTATATGTTGTATTATCGTATGCCCTGTTCATTAGGTTATATGGTGTATTATCGTATACTCTGTTCATTAAGCTATATGTTGTATTATCGTATACCCTGTTCATTAAGTTATATGTTGTATTATCGTATGCTCTGTTCATTAAGTTATATGTTGTATTATTGTATTCCCTGTTCATTAAGTTATATGTTGTATTATCGTATACTCTGTTCATTAAGTTATATGTTGTATTATCGTATACTCTGTTCATTAAGTTATATGTTGTATTAGTGTATACTCTGTTCATTAAGTTATATGTTGTATTATTGTATACCCTGTTCATTAAGTTTTATGTTGTATTATCGTATACTCTGTTCATTAAGTTATATGTTGTATTATCGTATACTCTGTTCATTAAGTTATATGTTGTATTATTGTATGCTCTGTTCATGAAGTTATATGTTGTATTATTGTATACTCTGTTCATTAAGTTATATGTTGTATTATCGTATACTCTGTTCATTAAGTTATATGTTGTATTATCGTATACTCTGTTCATTAAGTTATATGTTGTATTATCGTATGCTCTGTTCATTATGTTATATGTTGTATTATCGTATACTCTGTTCATTAAGTTATATGTTGTATTATTGTATTCTCTGTTCATTAAGTTATATGTTGTATTATTGTATACTCTGTTCATTAAGTTATATGTTGTATTATTGTATACTCTGTTCATTAAGTTATATGTTGTATTATTGTATACTCTCTTCATTAAGTTATAAGTTGTATTATCGTATTCCCTGTTCACTCTGTCGTGTATTATATGCTATATGCTGTATATATGTCCTCGTGTTACACAATTTGTGTCTGGGGGTTGTTGAATAAACTTGTAAACTTGTTTGTATGTGACGATTAATAATGTAATTGGTGGTGTGTTAATACAAGAACAAAAAAGAAAAATCGATTTTAGTGTTTGACTTATGATAAAAAAAATCTCACAAATAAGTATTCCTCAACTTGACACAAACATAGATTTCTTTGAAATATCTCTTTCAAATTTATGTATAACTAAATCCCAGACAACAGCAAATACTGTTATTAGAATAATAGCAAAACAAACATTATATAACTTGCTGTGAAAATAAGTCATTTGCAATATTTCTTTGTTGTCTTTTATTTTAATTCTTAGAATGAACTGCAACCAATCCGTGGTGTAATGAATAGCGTGCTCTCCTTGAATCTGGTAGATAATGTTTTCCAGCCAATATCGTTATAACATTGTTTTTTGTTGTTTTTCCGCTAACCATGCAACATTGAGGGGTTGGCACAAAGACCGATTGGCTCGAAGTCAGAATAATGTTTCCGGGTGGAGCGACATGTTAACCTATGGACTGTTGTTCCAGTGAGCTAGCAATATTAAAATCCAAGTAAGCATGTTGGCCTAGAAGAAACCGAACATCACCATCATAATCGGATCAATATGTAACTTGTTCGCGCCATGATATAGCTGAAAAATTGCTCGTTTGGCGTTTAACAACAATCATTCACAATCATTCATTAAAAATAAATTAAATTTGATAACAAAAACATTAAGCAATTGTTATTGATGTCTTACTACTTTAGAAAACGGCCACTTAAAGGTATATGTCGTTGATTTTGGTGATTGTTTTTTGTCCAGATATTGGTAGGTATTATTATTTTATCCCCAGCCGAAGGCGAGGGATACAATTTCCTAATATATCCGCCAACCCATGTTAAAACTCAAAACACATTCTAGCTTCCATGAATTATTTCGATTCTTATATGTCTAACAGTACAAATACGGTAGTATCCTTTATTTAGAAGACGGTAATTTATATTTACGTTTGCGGACAATGTCGCATATAATTTATGCTGCCAAATTCAAGCAGACGATAATTCATCAACATGTACTATTACGACAGGAAAATCAGTCACATATACATTTACGACGGGAAAGTCAGTCGTATTGATGGAGCCTCCGTAACAATAATATTGAGTTTGCATGTTTTAATTGCAAGTCGCATAATATTACTTTTGAATATGTTGATTATGTTCAGTGAATATAGATGTTAAAAAACATTATCAACAGTTTAAATAATTTTATCTAATTATTTTATTACCTGGCTTAAATGTGTGCACCGGCGCATGTGCTAATGAGAGTATACCCAATTGATAAATCGCTCGTTTGTTTACAAAGCGGCAGAAGGACGTCATGTTAGAATTGATGTTCAGCAAACCCATATTATAAGTAAATAAATATTTTTAAATCAATTATTTCTTAAAGAAAGAATACGTGTTTTGTCATAGAATAAATATGTGAATATCATTATGTATATAATGAGTGAGTGATTATTGTTTAACGCCAAATGAGCAATTATTCAACTATATATCATGACGAGAACAATCTACATTTGAATGAGACGATGATGATGATGTTCGCTTTGTTCTAACCCAATACGCGCAATTGGATGTTTAAAGTGAACCAACAATTCGCGAGTAGATATGTCGCTCCAAACGGACACATTATTCTAATTTCGAGACAAACAGTCTTTGCTCTTACTCCTTAGTGTCATGTGCTTAGCGGAGAAGCAACAAATACCAATTTTATAGTATTTGGTACGACCCGAACGGGGCTGCAACCCAGACCTTCCCTACTCGAGGTGAGCACGCTAAGCATTATTACACCACCGATGCGGTTCAATGTGGATAGATAAATGTATATTAATATAAAAAGAATTGGATATGAATACCGATATGATAGTGGTTCACTCCTTCTATTGTTCACCGTATAACAACGACAAAACTTTAGAAAAAATATAAGTATTTACTGTTGATGTGACAAAGAAAAGTGAATCATCTAATCTTTAAGATGATTTTTATATCTGGAAAGGAGAAAGTTTGTAATATCTATGGTTAGACGTAATATGTAATATCGATGATCTGGCTTCTTCTAGATCAACTGTTGTGAGAGAGAGAAAAACACACTTTGAATATTAATTAAAAAAAACAATAATGACTATAGGTAAAATATATAGCTTGACTGACTCAAAACTCGTTTATTGCTCCCAAAACTTTAAATTATTTGGTTTTCAAATCTTCTGATTTTGAGCGTACCTGATGAAGGTTATTCCAGAATCGTGTCGTGTGCACTAATTTTGATATCTACGTTTTTGCTCTAGTAGAAATAGAAGTAAATATTCAAGCTCACCCTCCCATACCAAACAATTAAGCAGAACATTTGTTTTTAATTATTAGATATGAAAATAAATATACCCTCAATACAAATCTCATATAAAATGTAATACTAATTAGTAGTATAACATGATATGTCATGTGACATAAACAATATAAAAGAAATGAACATCTAAGGTCAATAAGGTCAGACTCTATAAGACCACAGGCTACGATTAACAGTACACTTAGTTGTCATCACAATTCATGATATTTAGAAATAAGATTTTGTTGAGAGATCTACTAAGAAATCTAGAGAATAAAGAGGAAAAAAATATAATTATGCCATCCAAGACGTAAATTGAAGATTTCCATACCAGTTTTGTATCTGTTTATTGCTATGGTTTTTACACAGAATGATAAACGTAGTTCAATTCTGGTATAATGTATATCAAGAACTGGCGAGTAGTGAACTTTTAAAATATATTCTCGGAATACAAACATCAGCCGTTTTAATTACAGTTCAGACAATAGATGAACATTTACAGAAATATCTAAATATAAAAGAAAACTGAAAAGGTGTGTTTTCATTAGTTATTATCTATTTTAAGTTTCTTCACGTTAAAAATGTAAAAATACAAATAAAGGCACTTTTATAGAAGGATACTCAATGATAATGTAGGGCTATGAAATTACGTTTTCTGGTTAAAAGAACCGCAGAAAGCTGCCAACTTGATCAGTCAATCAATCATCTTTATTTTCATAAACCATACACAACGGTACAGGGAAGACATCCATATACAATAATACAAAATGGATATAAACATATATACAGTATATACAACAAAGACATGGGTGTGAGACAACCTAGAGAACAAAAGATTTATTTATATTTCGCATAAATTTACATAATGTTTCTAAATTTTGTTTTTGATAAGCACTCATGATTTGTTTAAATTTAGGAATATTTGGTCTTTCTCGTAAATTTGTAACAATGAACTTAATTCTAAAGTTTGAAAAATGTTCACATTTCATTATGTAATGGTATTTATCTCCAATAATTATATTGTCACATTTTGTACATATTCTATTGACACGGTCAATATTATTCCACCGGCCAGTTTCTATATGTATTTTATGGTTGATAGTTCTGAATTTGCATAGGGTATCAATATCTTTGTCTTCTAAAATTCTAAAGTAGCTTAGGCTAAAAGCAAATATTATAAATTTCCCACCGGCAATGCAGCTACCATATTGACAAAGATAGTGACGTCACACCGTCTGTTCTGGATAGTTCAAACATCAGTTATCAACACAATGCGCATTATCAACCAATCAATAATATATACATTTACTGAGTTTTAATGACTATTCAATGAGGAATCAGAAAATATGGATTAGTACCTTATAAATTCGATACAATGAATTCGGTAGATGAAATTTTAATTCGTCAACAGCGCAACCATCCCCTTCTCTGTACGTCTGCACTCATTTTCAGAACGTTAACAACCCATCTAAAACAGTGTCTTTGGTTTTCTTCCAAACATATATGTGTGATAAATTTGTGATTCGAGAACTTTGTTAATCTTTGGCTATCATTAACGAAAATTATTTTATTTATTCGCAAGGAAACCGAAACAGACGGTGTGATGTTGAATAATGCAATTTGTGTGTACTTCATTACAGAAGAGTTCGACAAAATGACATCACCCATAACATGAAAAGCGTAATTTTACAACTTTGTGTGCGACTATACTATTGGTTAATTAAAACGGAAGAAACGCCTAAATAATTTTGTTAGTCTATTGTTTGAAATCAGCACACATCTTATGTAGGGTTTCTTTCCCCTTTAAGTAAGAGAATACAATCCAATTTGTCGATTCTCTTACCGGTCTCGTTAATTCATTTTAAGAATCTACAGTTTGGAGTGTATTCCTCATAACATAATAGACCATTTGCACATTTCTAACTTTACTTCTAAAATAATACGTTTTACATGAGTTATTGACCCATTTCAGGTAAAGAGACACATGTTCACCTAATCTCTTCACAATTGTAATGTTGTAACATGTGAATTTTCGATTTACTGTCAAATTGTACTCTGATTTTTACATATATCTTCAAGTAGTTATGAGAAAACAATACTCCAGTTTATTGTTCTGTAAATTGCTCTTGCTATACCATGTACCATTTTGCCAGTCGTACGGGATATATCTCGTATTAAAAGGTTTACAAACCTATAATTTTGGAATCAAATCAGGAATGTGTAAAAGTTCTATTCTCATAACATTTACCATTATGCAATATGTCGTTTTCCGGATATGTTATTTACTGAAAAATATCATATGATTTAGCATATCACGTGGTTTTATTTGGGCATTTTGGAGGCCAACTGAACTGGCGGCAGCTTTCGATCACACTATAGTGCTGAAACTGCGTCAATTTATTAACAAAAAATATTGGAAGCAACAAGGGCAAGCTTGTACAACTAGCTAAGTTTGTAAACGATCTGATTTTGAGACATTAGATGGGGATAACCTTAATACATCACCCCTTCCTAAATCTGCCCATATAATTGTGTTATTGTTGAAATCTCCGACACATGTCCGACTTAGAAAACACTTTCAGTATATCAGTATGTTTTAAAAGGGGTTAATCTGATTCAGTAGACCAAACTTTTATCATATACCTAAGAATAATTCCAATATATGCCTATGTATGGATTGGTAGTAGACATTGGTGAACATAGATGATATACTAGGGTATATTTCACAGAAACACTGTTTTTCTTGCCGCTATTCATCTTTCTTCATGTTTCTATTTCCATCTTCTTTCTTGTCCTTACCCATGTATTCATAGTTGTCACTTCAACAACATTGACAACTGTTCAAAGTGTAATGTTGCTTGCAGATCACGTGCGAATGTTATGTTCGATAGTAGAGTTTACACATTGCGAAAAAGACGTATTCTATTTCTAAGTCAGTCTACTGATTTCTAAGCCTACATTGTGGTTGATGAATATGGAATCGATATCAGTATACACATGGTATAATATATAAATGTATTTATATGACACAAAAATGTATCTAAGCTTTGTTGTTTATTAATGTAGAAATAACTCTCATTTCAGGGACTGAGACATACGTTCTCTGGTGTATGTATAATATCAGCTGTAATTCTCTTACTGTTTGTATACAAACAGATGATCAAGATAAAACGTCCAGAATCACATCAGAAACAATATATACGAGAAGACATTCCTCTTCATTCTGAAAAAGACGGTCAAAAGGTCTACACATTCAACAAAATATGGAAGGAGTCAACAGTTTGTAAACCATATAAAACATTTTTACACGATGATGACTTTCAAATGACGAATTTCACTTCAAAAGCCGGAAGTATCGTCATATTTACCCATAATCCTGATCGAGATTTTGTTTCTCGAGAAATTAAATCAAAAGGAGCGTTTGACGTTCATCTTATAAATAAAGTGATAGATGAACTTAATGAAGATAGAGATCTAAATGTTATAGACATTGGTACAAATGTGGGACAATTCTGCTTATCTACTGCCTTACTGGGGAGACGTTGTATTGGAATTGACGCTGCCGAATCTAACATACAACATGTATGTTCTTCGACGGAATTTCACAAATTTGGAGCCAGAATAACTCTGATTTATAATGCGCTATCAAATACTCATGAACAAATTGATATTCAACTCAACGGAAAAGGAGATTTCGGCGCCATTTTTGTCGATGCGGACAATGTAAGTGATTTAAAGCGTAAATCACCGGCGTTCAAGGGAAACAGAGGACAATCGGTAAAAGTTAACACAGTAAAAGTAGATGACATATTGGATTTACCGGAAATATCACATTTTCATAAAGTGTTTATTAAAATGGACGTTGAAGGATTCGAACACAAAGTTCTTTTGGGTGCAGAGAAATTTTTTCAAAACCTTGACGTAAGAGGAATAATTATGGAATGGAACCGGCATGTTGGACGCAATTCGTCTGTGATAATTATAGATTTACTGAGTAAATGGGGTTTTATTCCGTGTTCAATTAATAGTAAAATTCCTTTAGAATTAGGAAAATCCTCCAAATGGCCGCATGATATTTTATGGTATCCCTTCAGCAGATATCCAATTATGTTGGACTAAATAAAAACAAATGTTATTATTTTATTGTCGAAATCTCACCATCCATCCGTTTTGTCACTGTTCGGTATTACTTTGTGGTTAAAATTCACATCACAAAAGCGAGTCTTTATACAACGACTTTTCACATGCATGTAGAGTCGTGTAGGTGTCGGACTCAATGTCATGACTGTATAGCAATCACTGATAAGACCAAATATATGTTAGAGAATGACGAAGTGGCAATCAAGAAAGGAAATCTGTGTTGTATTAAAAATATTGTAGGTAGGTAAACTAAGCTGTCTTTATCGTATATTTACAAAAGTAATTTAGGAGAGTCCTCAAAGTTGTATCATTCAATTTCTACGGACAACCTAATTAGTGGAAATACACTTTTGTATTTTTCTTCACACAAACAAGATTGCTTAACAACAAACACTACCTATATACTATTATTAGTTCTTTCACTCTACTGTACATCGCGTCCCACACTCATTAGAAGTACAGTGATATTCTAGACCATGATGATGGGACTGTTCGTCGCTATGACAATGGAGGTGGAATGAACCCGTACAATCACCCCAGGAGCGACCGGGTGGCATATGGTTGTGATGGTGGTGGAACTTGTCTAAATAACTGAGGATTTTCTCTCTGTTTATCGCTTTCGAACACACTACAAAAGAAAATAAATAGCAGTATTTATAACGATATGCATTAATGATGACCGTATTTGTAGAATTATTTCACCGATTTATTGTATATTAATGATTGTCATTTTGTTTGCACATTTCCACACTTATAAAGATGCAAGCATGTATAATTGTTCGACCAGACTTGTATCTGAATATTCGTTTAATAGACCAACAGAAGCTTGTACAATTGTACATGGTAAGAGCTAATTTTGACGTTTATAATGAAAATCAGGACTACTAAAAAATATTACTGTTCACCTGCATGGAAGATAAAGAACCACAACGAAGTTGTTGCACATTGTGTCATTTTTTTCGTAGCCTAAGATGGGAATATCACTCAAGTTCACCAATACTAAATTATTTTTAAAACTTGTTGCATTGTTTTTAAGTAATGGTTTACTATATGTACTAAGTAACACTGTTTACTCCAGAGTTTCATGAAAAGTTCTCTATAATTATTCTTTGTTATCATATTAATTTGACTAGTATATACCTATATATATAAACAAATATTTAAACCAAGCTTATTGTTATGCCAATCTCATGCCAGCGAACAATTACAGGGTTATGGTTATGCTGCTTAACGCCACTTTCAACAATATTCCAGTTGTATTGTAACACATCAGTTTTATTGGTGGAGGAAACCGGGGTATCCGGAGAAGACCACCGACCGGCTGCATGTCACTGACAAACTTTATCACATAATGTTTATCGAGTACACCTGAACGGGATTCGAACGTTAGTGGTGATGGACACTAATTACATAGGTAGTTGTAAATCCGACTACCATACGATCACGACCACGACTACCACGCGAACAATTATAAGTCATGAACAAAAACCACAAACATCATATACGACAAACAACTATAAGTCATGAACAAAAACCACAAACATCATATACGACAAACAACTATAAGTCATGAACAAAAACCACAAACATCATATACGACAAACAACTATAAGTCATGAACAAAAACCACAAACATCATATACGACAAACAACTATAAGTCATGAACAAAAACCACAAACATCATATACGACAAACAACTATAAGTCTTGAACAAAAACCACAAACATCATATACGACAAACAACTATAAGTCATGAACAAAAACCACAAACATCATATACGACAAACAACTATAAGTCATGAACAAAAACCACAAACATCATATACGACAAACAATTATAAGTCATGAACAAAAACCACAAACATCATATACGACAAACAACTATAGGTCATGAACAAAAACCACAAACATCATATACGACAAACAACTATAAGTCTTGAACAAAAACTACAAACATCATATACGACAAACAATTATAAGTCATGAACAAAAACCACAAACATCATATACGACAAACAACTATAAGTCTTGAACAAATACCACAAACATCATATACGACAAACAACTATAAGTCTTGAACAAAAACCACAAACATCATATACGACAAACAATTATAAGTCATGAACAAAAACCACAAACATCATATACGACAAACAATGTTTAAGTGCTAGGCGTTGAAGGGGAAATATATTGGCATCATTATGCAAAACAAAACAAATCATAAATCATATAGGGAATTTTAAATTATGGTCGAAAAATTGGAAATTTACAAAAAATTTAAGGAGGGTTTGCTCACTTTAAACCAGCAATGTGGCCAATATTCGAGACCATGACGGTGTACGACTATATCGTTGTAGTAGAGGATGCATGGGAGCATCGGTTAAGCGTTTTGAGTATTGAAATTAAATGGTATCGGGTCCGTGTTTCTCATCATTTTTTTTTTTTTTTTTTTTGTCCGTGTCCTGTGTATCCAATATTGCCAGTGTCTCTGGATTATCAATTCTTGATTGCCCCTTCGATTTTCACTAACGTGTGCTGATATCCATTTCGCTGTTTTTAGAGTTCATTAAAGTCAATATGTACCGACTTCTTTCATTTAATCTTATTTTTCATACTTTTATTTTGTCAAACTTTAATTTTTGTCCATTGTCATGGCATTTTTGTTCTGACAAAAATACAAAAAAGATAGAAAAGGTTCAAGAGAGGGCAATGCGTTTTGTGTATTTTGATTATACTTCTTCACAAGATGAGTTATTGGTTAAAGTTAAATTACATAGTTTACATGTACGAAGAACAAGATTAATGGCAATTGAAACTTTTAAAATTATAAATGGTATTGCTCCACCTGTTTTGGATAATATATTACAAAAAAGAGACAGTAGATATAACTTTAGATACTCAAATATTTCACAGGTACCACAAGTTCGCACCACAAGTTATGGTAAGAACTCATTCAGCTATGCCGCTCCAATTCTTTGGAATTCCCTACCTGAACATTTAAGAACTGGAAACAAAATTTAATCAATTTAAGCAATTAATATCAAATTATACTGGTAAAGATTGTAAAACATAACCCTGGAGCAGTCTGGCTGAAATTCATGTTTTTGTGTGCTTATATGTGTTTATAGTATATACATGTCTATTTGTGCTGTGACTGGTTTGCTTTTTATTCATGCGTGTATAACTATGCATTTGCTTTAATATTATCTGCATGCATGTAGTGCTATGTGTTGCTTTTATGTCTTGTGTACTTTAATGTATATGTCATGTATGTTTATATTGTGTATTGCATTGTATGATTGTATGTTAGTCGGTTCAAAAGCACTTGAGAGCTTATGTTGTATTGTTTATATGTCTTGCCGGCTGTAAATAAAGCTTATTTGATTTGATTCTCTCTGTTAACATATATCACCTTGACCCATGATTATCACCTTGACCCATGATTCAGTTTGATTGTTGTACAATATCAAAGCAACATAAAATAGAATTTCATTTATAAATACCATAATATTAGCTTTCTCAATAAAATAGATGTTATGCCACATTTTTTTTTATGCATGATAGAACCTAGCTACATATATGTCATAAAGAAGAGGTCATGAACAAATATTGTGGTCGGTTACATTACGTACTAAAATAATAAGTGAGTTACATTGTAGTTAGTGGTCATATTTATTTCTGAAATGATAAAGTAAGTTTATTTTTAAATGTATTATTTCATTATCAATATTAGGTACAGTATTATGATATTATTTTTGTCAGTGATTGAGATTTGTTTCAGTTCAGATTTAAATATTCTAATTAACGTTGCAATTATATATATTCTGGTATTTTAATTTATTTCATTATTTCCAAATTGTCCATTTGGCAACATATACATACGTATATTTTTCAAAATTGCACCCTTTTCTGTACCTTATAGTGACCTAAAATCGTACTATTTTCGTCAAATGTTACGTTATATGCCGACTTTTAAAATAAATATTACTTGACTCGAGATTTGTCACCAATTATCAAAATTGTAATTATTTATTTATTAAACCCACTCTAATGATTGTAATCAACAACCTTTCTCTGCTGATACGTTGTCTGGAATAAGTTTGTAGTATCTGTTGAGTTCAAAATTTTTATACATGTATGTTCCACTATTTTTTTTTAATTTATGTTTCATATATTGGTATAGATGTTATTCTTATATTATTTGTTTTCATTTTAAAGGCTGACCAAAGAGGCGAATAATCCATATTGCATCGTCAGTCGTGCTGTAAGATGCAGAAAATGTTATGAGTAATTCAAATATATTCTAAATAACAGGTAATCCGCGCATATGTAAAAAAAAAAGTCTCAGGTATATTCTACGGGCAATTGTAATGCTCTTTCTGCCCTCTGTTTGTGCTTAACTTTATTTTTGAACCATTGCTTGTACATGCACCCGATATCATTGTTTTCTTGAAATTTCATCTAGGTACATACACTCGTTAATAAAATATGTTGATATTGTAAATGCAGAACTGATAGAAAGTACACTGAAACAAACAATAATGTGTAGCTGTTTTAATGATTTTTTATGGCTCTCGAAATATTATAAATGTTGCATGCATCTAATATTTATTGATTGCTTCATTTGATTAATGTTCATATTAAAAAAAAATATAGATAGCAATTCTTCTCATCAAAAATAGGTTTACGATTTACGACTTACGAGTACCTTCCACCACTCTTAACTTTTCGATCACTTATTATCGTAAGTCGTAAATCCTAACTATTAGTAAAACGGTCATAACTCTTAAGAGTACACTTACGTCTACGTTTACGACTTACGACCTTTAGTGAAACGGTCGCCAGAAGCACAATCAGCTGATGATATTAATGAGGTCAGATTTCTGTCATTCTGTAGAGAATCAAAATAAGATCTTTAGGCCTAGAAGTTTTTCATTTGTATACCAACACTTACGTGATCGTTTTGATTCGCAGTATCCATTATTTGTCATAAGTGAATTAGTTACCCCCCTTTCATGCAGGTTAATATTAAAATGAAAATAATCAATTAACTGACTAAAAAGATGAAAACAATTTAAACAAAAGTTTGATGCATTATAAAAAGGTATGCAAATGAATAAGTGATCTTCTTTATTCTTAGAATTCACAACTATGTCATGTCATTTGTTTTCTTTATAGCAAGTGAACACATACAAAATGTAGGCCAAGTACCTACTGACACTAATTATAGTTATTCTCTATACCAAGTATTGTTCTTTCCCTAGTTATAGTTATTCTCTAAGCCAATTATTGGTCTGACACTAGTTATAGTCATTCTCTAAAACAGGTATTGGTCTGACACCAGTCATAGTTATTCTCTACACCAAGTATTGGTCTGACACCAGCTATAGTTATTCTCTACACCAAGTATTGGTCTGATGCCAATTATGGTTATTCTCCAATCCAAGTATTGGTCTGACTCCAATTATAGTTATTCTCTACACCTAGTATTGGTCAGACACTAGTTATAGTTATTCTCTAAGCCAAGTATTGGTTTGATACCAATTATAGTTATTCTCTACACCAAGTATTGGTCTGATACCAATTGTAGTTATTCTCTAAACAAGTATTGGTCTGACATCAGATATAGTTATTCTCTACACCAAGTAAAGATGGTCGAGTTGTCACTTGGAAGATGTGATGACAAATTACATGGACCTATCATCACATTACGATAGTGTGAAATGTTATAAATTATTATCATTATTTACAATATTTATATAGCGCATTCTCTAATTAAAATTACTCTAAGCGCTTAACATGGTAAAAATATCGTACAATAAAACTGAACATAGAATACATGTATAACAACAAAATAATTAACTAAAAGAGAAATATTTTGCTTATAGGAATTCGAGAAATTAACAATGATTTACCAATAGATGAGCTTACTTTATTACTTGGCAATGAAATTCTCAAGTTCTAAAATTCATTCAAGACACAGGTCGTTTCACCATAAATTGACTACTGTTTGATAAGGTGTTTTGAAGTTTTAATTGTTTACCGTTCGCGACTGACCTTGAAAGCTTATTTCTATTTATTTTATTTTTTGTTTTGTTTACAACAGTATGCAATAATGGATAACTCATCTTTAATACAATATTATAATACACAAAGTGAACTAAAAGTATTTACTTTTGGCGAAATAATGTATTATTAATCCAATAACTAACAACACGTGCTACTATCTATGTCCCAGGTTTTTCTTTACACTCGGGTCTGTTTAATTGGTTACTTTTAATGGTATTCCATTGTCGCATTCTGCTTTATTGCTACATTTATTGTTTCATGTCTTCATGTTAAAATTTTAGCGAAATTATGTAATAATAATGAATATCGTATTGTATATTATTATACTTTACTATAGAAACTAGATGGAAAATAATAACAGTATTTTCTGTACGTGAATAGAAATAACCCCCTTTTCCCGTTGCAATGTGCACGTAGGAAAAAATATCGGTTTGGGTATCTGCGCGTGGGACGAAATAACCCCTAACAATTTGGCGCGCTTTTGCACGTCGATAAAATATCTAATTGTTTTGTTCAGTATAATAATACAATTATGTCTTTGATGATAATGTAATATCCAAAATAATTAAATCTCGAAAGGGTTATTTCCCTCGGTCTTACAGACCTCGAGGAAATAACCCTTTTCTCGATTTAATAATTTTGGATATTACATTATCATGAAAGCCATAATTGTATATTGTATATTGTGTGTATATGGAGAAGACAATGCTAAGTTGTAAAAATTGTGTCTGATCCTTTTGTCATTATTCAGACAATAAAATATGTTTAAATTAACTAAAAGAGAGATAAAAAAATTTAACACACATTACAAAGGAATGATAGATATAAATTTAGAAGTTCTTAAAAAACATGTAAAACTGTCAGCGTAGGAAGTTTACATAAAATCATAATAAGCAATTCTAAAAAGATAAGTTTTAACATATTTCTTAAAAATTTCAAGGGACTGTTCATTTCGGGTTTCACTAGGCAGGTTATTCTAAAATGTGGAAGCTGTCTTGTCGAATCGTTTATCACCATAAGTTGTTGTCCTTACACGTGGTTGTTGAATCATCATGGCGTTCTCTTACCGTAGCGACCTTTATGGTTGATAAAAACTGACAAGTCCCTAAGATATATCGGAGCTTGGCCATGAAGAGCTTTGAAAGTTTATAATAATAATTTGTATTGGAGACGATACTGCACCAGAAGCCAGTGAAGAGATATGATAACTGATGTTTCTTGCCACGGGTTATCAATCTAGCTGCTGTATTTTGAACACGCTGTAGTTTCGAGATTATGTTGGGTATTTACTCTATACAACAAAGCGTTGCCCACAGTCCAAACGTGACGTTATAAGCGAGCAAACTAATGTTTTGCACGCATCTTCTGTGGTGTACGATCGATTACGTCCGACATTGCGAATTTGAAAGTTGCATGACTTTGTAATTGCACTTGCTTGTTTTTGCATGCATAATGTCCTGTCGAAAAACATGCCGAGGTTTCTAACAAATGAAGCATTGATTACTATAATTCCGTCGAAAGAGAGACAACATTTTGAAAATTCCTTCTCACGGTGTTTCGTGCAAATACAATAAGCTATGTGTTGTTTTGGTTTAATCTGAACATAGTTGAGCTCATCCACACACTAACGTCTGATAAACAAGTCTCCAGGCGTCTGGATATATTTTTCCAGTTACCAAGTGGTTTGATTACAAGGTACATTTCTGTACACTTGAGTGTCATCGGCATACAATTATGGCGTCTGCAAATTTCACTGATTGGTTTTGCAAAAATACAGTACAATCTGGGCCCTAAGACAGAACTTTGCGGCAGGCCACATTGAAGATGCAATGCATTTGACACTACTGAACCAACAGCGGCACGTTGAGTTCGGTCATTCAAATAGGACTTCATCCTCATCAAAGCTGTGCAATACCGTCTTAACAGTACTACAGACCCCAGGCAAAACAGTGCACTGGAGCCCTACCTACACAACCACTCACAGGAATAAAAATATAAATGGTCGATAAAATTAATCGTATATTTATTGTATTGGTACGTCCAATAAACTCACTGTTTAAACATTAAATAACATGTCATACACAACATACCTAGATTAGCATGGGACTCCTATGCTCGTCGGGGCGCGGGGGCCCGGGTGGGTTAATGAGCTAGGTCGTTGGATCTAACAACTCATACAAGCCTATCAGCAATACGGCGAGGGTTCGCGCCCGGCTTTGTAAATTACAAAAAGGGTGCACTTGACTCGCAGCCGCAAGTGATAAAATTTACCAGTTGCTTGCCCATGGTCGGTGGTTCTCTCCGGCTTCCTCCACCACTAAAACTGGTCGCCATGATATAGCTGAAATATTGTTGAAAGTGGTGTTAAAACACCAAAAAATCAAATCAAATCGTCGGGGTCCCCGGGCAACTGCAAATCGTGCCCATGCGCTAAGACGGCACTGCTTGCGTATCAGGGTTCGTGTCCCTATAGCTCTCTATTTCCATTGAGGTCCTTATGCTTTCATTGTTACCAATGAAGCGCAGACTTGCCAAAACTTCACATTATCGGCGGTTTGTTTCACAGGGGCTCGCAGTTATATTTTCACATCACCGGGTATGTATTAAAAAGAAGAAGGGAGGACATTTTTTGGGGGGCCAAAAGTGAAAGTAGAGTTTCGGCATCTTTTTTCGCTTCAAAAACGGTTTTCTTTGTTCTTCACATAAAATTAATGAAAATATCGATGTTTTTTGCTGATTGACTGGTTTACAGTGGAATAACACTCGTTTTTAAATTCCAAGCGGTTTGGACAACTTCTTATCATACTCAATTCCGGTTTCTACGGACTAAATAATATTGATAGAAATAAAAAAATCGAAATATAATTTTAAAAAGTTGAAAAAAAGCCAACTTAAATCTCTTGCATTCAAATTTATTTTTTCCTTGTCTCAAGCAATCTGGAAATATAGGAAGACAGCATTTTAAGAATATCTTTTGACAAGATGAGTAAATAATTTCCCGGAAAAATGCCAGTTTAAATCCTTCGACCAATGAAAACTCACCTTGATATTTAGTCCGTATACACCGGAATTGAGTATAATAAGAAGTTGTCCAAACCGCATGGAATTTAAAAACGAGTGTTATTCCATTGTAAACCAGTCAATCGGCAAATAAACATCGATATTTTCATTAATTTTATGGGAAGAACAAAGACTAAACCGTTTTTGAAGCGAAAAAAGGTGCCGAAACTCTACTTTCACTTTTGGCCCCCACCCAAAAAAAATGCCCTCCCTTCTTCTGATGTGAAAATATAACTGCGAGCCCCTGTGGTTTGTTTCCTCTTGTCAGATCTTGTTTTCGTTATAAAACTGTGGCCGTTTCTTCCATAACACTCAGTAGTTTAACTATGAATCTTGTATTAAAGAAGGGAAAACAAAAAGACGCATTAATTTATTTAAAAATTGGACAATCGTTAGACCTTCTTGTTTCGCCCCTAAAAAAAGTCGTCCCCGATATATCTCGGCCCTAAAAAAAAGTCGTCCCCGATTTATATCGGCCCAAACAATCTCCTTTGCAATGGAATTAACTGGGTAAAGCGAAATGGAGAGCAAAGAAAAATAATCAAGAATAATGAAGAAAAGAACCCAAAACTACTATTTGTACATGTACATGTCTATGCGTAGATGCCATGCTCGCCTGTAGGCTGTGCCTAATCCATATTAGAGGACGGTAGTCCTCATTACGGTAGACCACATAGGTAAATCACCACATATTGATGGATTATTTCTCGCCTCGGTCGAGACTATAAAAAAAACGCGAGACTAAAAATGTTGGCGGCTGACATTTAAACCCGGATGTGGAAAGCCAACATAGATACGAAAGTAAATACTTTCATCAAACAGATTTAAATAATAGCTACTTTGTTTTGTTTTTGTGAACTAAAATCTTGTATTCTCATTCCCATGTAAAAAAAAATCAAATTCTAATATGACGTGCTGTTTTGGCTTTGTAAACAAAAGGGTATCAAAATCCCCGATTAATTAGCACTTACCCATATTAAAATCTCCAACAAACTTACCCCTTGCATAAATTATTTCTTAAATTTACCGTATATGTCCTATTAGAATAGAAATAATTGATGGAAGTGGTAAGTTTAAAAGAAATCTAAACACAATTCCTGTCTAATTATCCAAGATTATTTGTACCACAATATTCCTAAAGTTCTACAATAAATGCGTAAATAAAAACGAATCTTGCCACCATTCATCGCTATGTTAATATTTTTTAATCACGTCATATTTTACGTTGCAACAAGTCAAGGGCAGCATTGGAATCGTATTTGGGTCACAACTGACACGCAAAGATGACAATGTCGACATAAAATTATTTCTATTCTAATAGGACATATACGCACGGCTGGTAATCGGCACAAGCAGAACAGTTGGTTCTGCAAAGAAATTCGTGAGGATAACTTCCGGTTTTGGTGGAGGAGAGTTCACGAAGACGCTTCGCAAGGTATGTACATGTCAAAAATTTAAATTTTCTTTTTTACTGCTCGAATATTGCAAAATCAGAGAATGCTATGCTGTGGCGAATGCTTTCACGATTAGAAACATGTATTGTTTATTCTTGTATATGAAGTGTAACTCGCGCAAAATCAATCGTCCTACGAAAAACATGACGAAAATTGTGACACTCTTGCATTTCTAAGTTGTTCTTGACAAAGATGCAAGTTAAATTTTCAATATTTTTTCATCATGGGAGTCTAAATGTAATCGGGGATAAATTCCGATTCGTCAGAAGTAAATTGAAGTCTAGATAAATCTACAAACTGTCAATTTTCCCTTGCCACCGGCTCATATGTCTCTGATAAGAAAGGATAGTTGTGAACATTAACATTTTTCATTTTTATACAATTTTTGCATTTATTATTTCTTTGGCTAAGTAACAAACATTTTCTAACCATGATGTGCTTGCAAGGAACAAGGAACGCATTAGTTTTTCCTTATTTCTGTCTGCCGACAATGGTTTAGAATAGTAAGACACAATGAATTTTATTTATTTAACTATTAATTATGCCGTTCATACTATATGTATATCTGTTATTATTCATTAAACTCAGTCTTTCTAAAATAAATGCTATAAAATTATAAACCAGCTTGTTGTTGAAACTTTAAAAGGTAATAACATTACACAAGAAGGAATATATATCTCTGTATAATCTTGTCACAGATAATTTTAAAGAGTATGATTTCGATACTGAATATTGCCTTAATATATATATCACGCCTCTCCTGTGCTTTTTCCAATAAAAAAAATATTGAATATTGATAAATATTTTGTATGTGAAAGCAGAGACATGTCTGATGAAAGCGGTACCTATATAATTCTTTTAAAATTAAAAACTATTTTGTTCACTTGGAGATAGCATAATATTGGCCCAAATACACATACTTTAAAATGTCGAAATGAAGATTATCAGTATTAAAGTAACCGTACGCAGTGCGGTCTTATGTATGGGCACAATGGACAGTTGCCCGGTGGTCACACAAGCAAATGAACCCCATGCTAATCTATGTACGTTGTATACGGCATAATTTTTAATCTTTAAACACTGATTTTGTTGGAAGTATCAATACAAGAAATATATGTTTAATTTTATCGACCATTTATAATTTTATTTCTGTGAGTGTTTGCATAGCTATGGGCCTCAGTGCACTGCTTTGACCGGGGCCTACATTGCTGACAAGACGGCCCTGACCGTACGTCATTCATCATTTACACTTCATGAATATATATCGACTGTACATAGCATGGTATAGGCCAATATTGCTTATGTATGTTGGTTGCATTAATTGATATTTTCGTAATAAAACTCTTTTCTTATGACTTAAAAGACCATACTTTCATTTTACAGACACCGACGTCTACTACCCCCTTTAGGCTTTATAATGGTTGATACCACCCGCGTACTAATTAGTCTTCAATGTTTGCACTGTCCCTAGTCCAACAATAAAAGATTCCATACTTTTTTCTCATACTTTTCTATTCTACTTCATTTAACTTTTCAATGGATGTCATAGGGGATATCATTTAATTTCAAATACTAATGTCCTCTCTATAGTATAGGCCATGCCTACTCATATTATTTTGTGATATTCAACTTTCACTCAAATATATACACACTGGCCAGACAGAAATTCTGTGCTCGCATCTAGGCAATGCCTACTCCATATTATAACGACTGGATTATTCGGGTTATTTCATATTAAGAACGAATGAATCTTACATCTTACGGGATTGTCAACAGTCATGGCTTTGGGCATGCGCCAACATTTTAACACCCAAAACCGGCACGGACCAAACCCGGAATACAATTGCGTTATTCTGGTATTCGTGACTCCTCGGATGAGTACCAGACTAGTAAAAAGTATGAAATAGCGGCAAAAATAAATTTCTGAATTAAAAAAAGATACTGAAAATAAAATCTGATGTTTAAAATGAGCGGCAAAAATAAATTTGTGCGGATCCAAAAGTTCTTACTTAAAAGGGGGATTTCCAGGAGGTTAAAAAGGGGGATTCCGGAACAGGGTTAATTGGTTTAATAATTTTATGTCTTCATGCAGTAAAAAATGTGTGTTACAATACATATACCCGTTTTAATTGCTATTTACATGTACATTTCTGACAAATTGTTTATATTTGTAAAATTTAGTTGGATTAAATTGGCAAAATTTATGATCAAACAATATCATAAATGTAATTGTTCAAAGCTGATCGTAAATTCACTAACCAACTTGTGTGAATCACCTTGACGGTACTTATGCTGGAATATGGCTACCTTGACTGTCTCCCCTGCTTGAGTCTAGGTTTCCTTGTGGGAGTAACTCTAATGTTATTATTCTTGTCATTATTATTGAGTATTCATTATTATTCATGTCAATTATTAATGATTTCTGTTAAATAATAATTTCAATCATTGCAATTAATAATGCAGCTCGAAAGAGCGCCTTGATTGGCAATACAGTTATTTGTATTTGCATTGTATTTGTATTTGGCTAGAATAATTATTATATTTAATTCTTAAGATGACTAATAAGAAGACAATTTTGATTTTCACACATGTCAATACATCGCATTTTATGGAAAACGTTTCTCCAAATAGACCAGTATTATAAGTATTAAAATGGCGAAAAACGGCCATGCCCTTATTTTTGTTGCACTAAAAGGTGCAAACTTTACCGAAGTTGAGACTATTTTCGATGGTATGTTGAACTTCACAAGTTAAAATGCCACGTCCGGTGTATGGCAGAAATGTTTATGGAAAAAATGCATGCATTTGGGAATTTGCTTCAAGACGAGTGGCAGGTTTTTACAACACCAGAAACACACTTACCCAAAATACCATTAGAAAGGATAATGTTATTCCTATTTTTTGGGGTGCTTTCCGCGTGGACAAAATTTATGATCAAACAATATTATAAATCAATCGGAGTAAAAAAAAACGTAAACAAGACGTCATTGCATTTGTAAACACGGTGACGCAGTTTATTCATCGTGGCAGTTATGCACATATCGTCACGGTCGTAAGGAAGTTTTCGTGAATTTGTTGGTTAGGAAATAATTTATGACTGCATGTATCCCGTAGATCTTGAAAATAATGAGAGATCGTGTGAATATTCATCTATAGTAGTTCCAACTTCCAAGGATATTGTGACACAACCTCGCAAATAAAATAGTACTGTTTACAAAACATCCTAGACCTGCAAGAATAAATAAAATATATCATCCTAGCGAGTACTTATCGATTAACTTGAAGAAATTCGGTAAAAAGCTCCTGAGAGCTTATGTTTATTGTTATTCAAAAACCGAATTCAAATAAAAGTTTTCTTAAGAAAATTAATCTAATCTCGTATATTTTGTTGTCTGACTATCCTTATAAGAAAGGGAAATCAAAATAAGTATTTTTCCCCTAAGCGACTGGCGGGTATTGTACAAAAACCAGCTTTGTAATGTTAATGCTTTAAAGTTGGCATTATGTTAGACTTCTGCATGGTTTTATAGTTTATCATATTTATATCACATTAAACATGCAATTTGTAAATTATCATATTAGCCCAACTTAAAACTGGTATGCCCCTTTTGTTAGAGAATGTATAAAGTTAGTCCGAGATTCCCCTGTCGTTTAACGGCATTGATAAAGTTGCTTGTAGCCGTTCAACGACAGAGCGTGCTATATACGGAAAACAGCGGATTTGCTTCTCCAACTCTGGGTCAGCACATTTCCACGTTTCGTGGCTATCGGATTTTATTTTCTATCATAAACCTTATATAAATCGCTTCACCAATCATTTTTCTATTCATTCATAAACATCTTACCCTCAGAAAGTGGTGTTACACTCCATTACAGCACGATTTTGCCTTAGATCCTATGATTTCGACATTTGTCTTCCATTTTTCAAACATTTGTCACGTGACTACGAGAAAACTACGATTACCGCAATGTATCATGGGAGATGATTTGCATATAAACAAACAAACAAATATTTTTATTGCCAATCATAGGCGCCTATTAAGGCAGAACAATTAACATAAAATTTAATACAGTTGATTATATTGATTGGTAATGATTTTAACAGCAAATTTAGTGAATTACAGATAACCATAAGAGAAAAAAATGTAGTACCTTTGTCCAAAAACAAAAAGGGGGAACGTAGCACATGCTCTTTCCGAAGCCCGTTGGTAACACTCTGCCATTGAATCTTTTCTTTCCAACACATTCTGTATTATTTCCTTCTGCTCTGCTTTGATCTGTAGATGGACTGTTTGTCCTGCAGAATACGCCTAAATGTATCGTCTTCCATGTGATTTGAATGTTGTTTACGTATGCAAATAATGCTCCAAATAATTTGGCACGCTGCATTAATTAGCTCCCATCATGCAATGCGTTGCTGTCATCATTCAGTTAGTATCGCGAGATCACGTGTGTAGATTCGAAAATGGAAGTCAAATGGCGGAATAATAGGATCTAAGGCAAAATCGTGCTGTAATGGAGTGTAACACCACTTTCTGAGGGTAAGATGGTTATGAATGAATAGAAAAATGATTGGTGAAGCGATTTATATAAGGTTTATGATAGAAAATAAAATCCGATAGCCACGAAACGTGGAAATGTGCCGATCCTATGGCTGGTGAGACAAATTCGATGGTTTCCGTATATAGCACCCTCTGTCGTTGAACGGCTACAAGCAACTTTATCAATGCCGTTAAACGACAGAGGAATCTCGGACTAGTATAAAGTCTGTGTGTGTAAGACACTTTTGATGTTCTAACTTAAAAATGACTTAGTTCAACTAAATATCATTTTGTGATTTTTTAGAAGTCAAAATCCTGTAGGAATGCACACCTTTAGTATTTGTACATTAAACACACTACAAAATATTACAAAAAGGGAGGGACAGACAGGGGTTGAATAGTATGCCCTGATACAGGGCTATACATTAACAGTCATGTTCCATTCTTACATGTATGTCAAGCACATTATTATGGTGTGGTTTCTGTTCATGAGGCACTCCATCCTTTCTTGTTTATGCCAATGTCAGGAGACCAATAATAACATATAAGGATTAGTATGGAAAACGTGCTAAATTCAGGAACAAGTCAGTCTTGGTTGGGCAAGATATGTACATGCACATGTACTTTGTAAATGATTCAGCTGATAACTTTTGTAAATTATAGAGCACAAAAATTAAACAAAAAGGTGACCGCATGGGCAGATTTGATTTAAGAGAACTACATGTATTCATTAACAAGAAAATATTTATTGCAAAAACAAAACATTATTAAAAGGTCAGCTATACATGTATAATAACAATGTTGTAAAATAACAAAACTATGAACTGGAACATTGAAGAATGGGTAATAAAACACATTCCCATCATCCTGGTGAAGTCTTAAGTTAATGATTGAATAAAAATTATATTGGTTTTAACATCAAAAAGTTAATAAAGGTAATAACAAAATTACCGAACTCCGAACAATCTTACAAAGGGAAAGTCAAAACTCATAATTATATAAACAGACAAAATCAGTCAACAACCGGAAAACTGTGAAAACCGTAATGACCCTGACTTGGTACAGGCATTTCTAAAGAAATGGTGGGTTGAATCAGATTTTAAGGCGCCAAACCTCCCGCTCTCATTACGGTTCAAAGGTTCCGGCTGTCACTTTATTAGGGGACACTATACAATTTGTTTAGTTATTGAATTGAGAAGTTAAAAATCTGACACAAGTTCCACCCCCCCCCCCCCCAAAAAACCATACTACATGTAATAAGGTTAAAAAAAACTCCTTTAATTTCAAAATATTTGTCTAAGACTTTTCAGATAAATGAACAAAGCCCAAAATATTCAATAATTTTACATCAAAAACAACACTCATATGGGGGATAAAAACATTCTTTTCATAGAATTTTTAAACAATAAACAACAAGAAATATAAACTATAACATGTGATGTGTAAACTATTCAAGCATGAGCAACAGGAAACACATTTAGATACAAAAAATGAAAAGACCAACACCTTAGTTGGATTTTTAGATTGCTAGTTCATTGAAACAAGTCTGTGGGTAGATATGTCGTTCCACTCTGAAACATTATTCTGATTCTGACCCGACCATTCTTTGTTTTTACTCCTTAATGCTGCATTCTTACCAATTTTATAATCTTTGGTTTGACTAGACAGGGGCTAGAACCCATGGATCTACCACATTCAAGGTGAGCATGCTAACCATTACACAACATTTTTATGGTTGTGTAAAAATCACACTGAAAAAGCAGTAATTCTTCAAAACTTTCATTAAGCTTGGGACTTGTGTCCAAGTTAGTTAATGCAGTCAACATGATCAAGCATATATTAAAATAAACCCATAGATTAGCTTCCAGTCAGATTTGAACTGACATCTTTTCAACATTATTGAAATGTACTACCTTGTACTATAGAAGCTATATGTATTGTAATTGTTAGTAGTTGACAAACCTAATATGTACTCAGATCATTAGTTTCCAGAGAGATTTGAACTGACATCTCTCAAACATTATTGAAATGTACTGATTCATTGACGCCATAGTAACTACAACATTTTGTCATGAATTTGTTAGGAACATTTCAGCCATCAATCATGTTCATCAAGCCTATCAGAATACATTTGAATGGGGTCTGAAATTCCAGTCACTCAAAATTTTGTCGTAGCACCTCTTGTAAAAGATAATCTTGTGATGGCACCATTTCTTTGTTTTTAATCTTTGCTATGTTTGTGTTTTAATTTTGTCCTTGTTTTTAAATTGTTTTTTTATTAATCAAACTGGAAGTTAATCATTTTATTAAATATTAATATAGATAGCATGATTTCAATACTAATCACTCTTGCAATAGGGGCATAAAAATACATCTCTTTTCCTGATCACACGTTTTTCAGTTGAGTAGACCAAATGAACCCAGTGTTTGTATTGGTCACATTGTAGCCATTTCGTGAATATTAAACATGGGCTCTCTCTGATTTCTTTTGGGGTGAATAATTTGCATACACAGCACTTTTCATCATCTCTTATTCGATTTTCATCCTCAGAATCAGATTCAGAAGTGCTATTGGTATTTGTAAGTGGTTTGACAGATGGACAGTCATGTCAAGCAATAGATTCTTTCTTGAGGGGGGTATATATAAATGTAGGAGAAATACTTAATTCTGATTGGTTAAAAAGTTACATTTATTTTCCATACACGCCTACCCAGCCTATCAGTAAAAATGTAAAAAAGCAGGAAATTTTGTGATACGAACTGATACATAACTACAATCCCTTTCTTCTCAAAACATCAAAAGGTACCAGAAACTTCATTAGGTCAATGACTTTATCTGTCTCAATGTTATTCTACCCCCTTTATGAGGTTGCAAAAAGGTGTGATTGCAAGATAAAATTCTTTCATGATCCAACAGTCTTACTTCTTTGACATCCAATACAGCCTCCTCCAAAACAACATTTTCAAGCTGGAAATAAAATTATATTTATTAAGTACTGGTACTATAGATCATGATGAGCTATTTTTAAGAAATTTACTTAGCGAGCAAGTGTATGTTTTTTTCCTTCTCATTAAATTTTCAAGTTTTACAAATCCGTATTTGTGGTCAAGTCATATAAATCTTCAATGATTTACTTACTAACAGCACCATTGAACTGCAAAATTACTTGGCAATTTCTGTATACAACAGACTGGTTGTCTTTTTAGTGTGTTATTCCCTCGTTTCAAATTACAGAGTTATCTCCTTTTTTACAAGAGTTGTCTTTCTTGTTAGCAAGTAATTATATAAAATCATTCTGCTCAGTAGAAGCTGTGAAATTTTTGACAAAAATTTTTTGGATGGACATTGGTAAAACTTAATGACCCCGACTACCTTTTACTTAAGTTTTCGTTCAACAATATTTTCATAGACCCAAAGTCTTTAAATTGAGAATGGAATTTTCGGTTTTTCACACTACATTAACAGACGATCCTTTCATATTAATATGATCCCTCTTACGTTTTTTGTATTGAGGGGATATTGTTATAAAATGTGTAAATTCAATCTTTTTTTAACATACCTGTACATGTAACTGTTGTGTGTCTTTCATCAATTCATTGGTCATGTTGTTAGGAGTAGGTTGGGATTCATCAACCAAATGGGCTATAGGCTGGTCAATTTCCATAGGGTGTATATCCTAATAGAATAATATACTTTAGGCATGTAAATAATTGATGATCTATACTTTATCAGTGAATGACCTTGAAATTTTAATAACCATTATTTCGGGCCGAAAATAAAATTCTTTGTTCCCCCATGTCTTAATTTTGATGTTTTGATATAATTTTGACTGCGCCCTTGAATATTCAAGAAAAAATTGGTTCCAAAAGTTTTGTGCCAGAAAAAATAATCCATTGTAAAGGTATTATTTAGATCATGTCTGTACACTCAAATTTTCAAAACAAACATTAACCTTTGGTCATCCACTTTTCAGGCATTTTTTCCCAGAAGATATTTATCAATAAAATTATTGTATTTGTACAATATAATGCCAAATATAACATATATTTCCTGTTCTGTTTGGTTGTTTTGTAATACTATTGCAATACACTTACTGAAAAAGAAAAATAGCTGTGATCATATATCCTTGAATACATACAAGAGCCTGTTAAGAACAGGTTCAATGAGTAGACCTAAAAATAAAAAATAAATATATATACATGTGTCGTCGGGTCGATTCTCAGTGGAATATTATAACAAGACGTAGTGAGTTCTAACATTTATTGCAGTTGGAATTCATATTTCCATATAAAATAGACCCTGTAATGACAAAAATATAAAATATATAAATAATGGATCAAGAAAGATAACTCTTGATAATTTATGCGTTGGAATAAAGTAAATTACAAATATCACAAGTTTCTATTCCATTATTGTAACAAAATATTTATTCTCTATAAATGATTTATATACCTGCTCATGGTTCTCATGGACATTTACAAACATTAAACAAGTGGTATTACTTGTACAATAATGGTTTCACGTGAACCAAACAAAATAATAACAAAATTAAGAATAAACTAAACATTGTAATACGAAACAAAATAATAACAAAACATAAACATAAGCGAAGCAAAAATAAGCATAAGCTCAACATTATAATAAAGTAAAATAAAAAGTAGCATAATTAGCATCAATAAGCAAAACTATAAAAACAATTATCTTTACCTCACACTGGGGTGCAAAGGTCTTGAAATACAGGATATACCTCAGATCAAGCCGTTCATCAGTATTTAATATATCATGGCAACCTGAATATAAAAAATGGGTTTATAACTATTGTGCTCAAAACATGCACAATTACACAAAACACAGTTTACACATAGAATTGTTAATAACTCACCTTTTTAATATTTTAATGGTAAAAATAGTATTATGCTCAATATTAAACTCATATTTCATAGTTCCAAATATTATTTCATTTAACCTTTAACATTTTATTGGAATTAATGTTTTATAAGTTTATCACATTTTAATAGCATTTAATATGTTAAAATAAGTTTATCACAATTTAATATGTTTTATAAATCAGTCAATCAATCAATCAACTCAATCTCACTTGAGAAAGTTATTTTTATAGACAATTAGTAAGTTTAGTATAAATACCTTAATGAATGTTAGTGGTGTCAAATAGAAATATCATCAGTTCAATAGTCATCCAAAATTGGATCCAAAAGAATAGTAGTTGGCAATATGTCTGCCTTCCAAGATATGAAAAAGTAATAGAATGTCTCAAAGAACAAAAGAATTTCCCACCAAAAATTCAGGTGACTACAATAACCAATGAAATGAAATAACTGGTCAAACTGACCTTAACTAATCAAATATGCAAAGACAAGATACATATCAGGGTTACCTTTGTGAACTTAGGTCATAACCCTAATTAGAATACAAAACATAACACAAAGTTGTAGACCTTATTAATTTTATTATTAAGAGGTTTTAAATATTATAATTGAATGAAAAAATTATTAAAGTAATTATATGAATATATTTGATTTAAAAAATATATTTTATGAACATAGTAAAAATGAAAAATTAAATTATTTACAAACTGTCAAAATTGACTCTTCCACACATGTATAAACAAAAAATATTTTGCAACTAATTATGTAAGTTGTTCAATCAATTGATGCATTTTATTTCACATAAATTCAATAAAACAATAGCCCAGGTTCCTATTAATAATTTAATAATTTTACACTATTCAGCACAGGCACTTGTTTCAATATCAAAAATTTAAAGGAGACTTAATAGTGAATAAAATGTTTGATATTGAAACAAGTGCCTGTGCTATTCAGTGATGGAAATTCACAGGAGCCCAGTCAGTAACCCCTAAAACTTAAGCGGGGTTACTATTTTTTCAACATTCTTGCTTGATCATACATGTATAACACTGGGCCACCAAAATATTAAATTTCCATCCCTGAGCAACACAAATGTGTGTATGGTATTCACAACAATCATGACCACATAGATGAGGGGAAAAGGGTGAAGGGAGACAGGGGGTGGGAGAAAGGAGAGGTGGGAGAAAGGAGAGGTGGGAGAAAATGAGGGAGACAGGAGATAAAAGAAAAAAGGGGGAGAAGGGAAAAAGAAAGGAGAAGAGTGGGAGAAGACTACCCCATGTCCTCCCCCTCATAGATTCAGGGACAGTTTTTGTCTTTTTGGAATCACATATGCACATCACACCCCTGTCATTTGAAAATTAACAAAGTACAGTCCCCCCTCCCCTCCTTTACGATGTTGCCAATAAAGCAAAAGACCAAGACTTCTTTTGCAAAAAATGACCCATCACAAGACCTTTCTAAGAGTAAATATGTATTGGTAAAGACAAACGATTACATGATTTTTTTTGCGGATAAAGTGTTGTACCCTGTTGAATGGCGTATTTTTTGTGTTTTTCAACATATTATTTAGATTTCAGTTTCGTGATTGTGAAGGAAATACATTGCAACTATATTGTGTACCAAACTCAGAGAAGTTACACTCATATATGTCTATAGAACGAGTCTTACGAGGATAATTTGAAGCACTGGAACATTCATTCTGGCCATTGCTGGTAGAGTGTATGTCATCAAAGGTCATTTTATAGCATTTTTAAATAAATAAGACAGTAATATGATTGTTTATTTTTACTGGTATGGGCTCATTTTAAACATCAGATTTTATTTTCAGTATCTTTTTTTAATTCAGAAATTTATTTTTGCCGCTATTTCATACTTTTTACTAGTCTGGTACTCATCCGAGGAGTCACGAATACCAGAATAACGCAATTGTATTCCGGGTTTGGTCCGTGCCGGTTTTGGGTGTTAAAATGTTGGCGCATGCCCAAAGCCCATGACTGTTGACACTCTCGACCCCGTAAGATTCATTCGAATGAATCTCATCTTACCACTGTCGTCAAAGAGCTCCGATCGAAAATGTTTGGTCAACATCCGGGATATTTTAAAGCAGACACGGATAATTATCGTAAGTATTTATAAATATACTGTGTATATAATGTTTTGAATTATGATGCTTTATGATTGTTATTATTAATATGAAACAGGCACTGCCTGGAAAGCTCGCGAAGCTAATCGCTAATTAGATATCGTTGGTCTTGGATGAGCAAACATATGCAAAACTTTATGCTTATGTAGTACATATAATTATTTACCAACTTTGCCTGAAAATAGAAATTTGGTTTACTAGTTACCACCAGTAGATATTATAGAGTATGTAAATGTTGCACATAGCATAGGGTCTGAGAGTGAGACACTCTTCAAGATCACAGGTATACTCCCTTCCTATGGTACCGCGGGTTCTATGACTATGATACCGCGGTATTTATTTTGTCTGTTCCTATGCACTGCAGCGCCACCTACCGATTTTTCTATTTATATATTCATAAACACAACAGTCACATTTATCGAATCGTCTGGTCATTCTGTCCAAATGTCTTGAATTTTTGTAAGTACACGTATTTTTATCTTTTCCTTAGAAATAGCGGACATTTTTATTTTACCCTGATACCATGCTTTGTAAAATGTCCAATAATTAAACCATAGACATAGTTGTCATAATTCGTCTGCTATTTTTTTTTAGAAATGTCGTCGTTTGTTTATGTTTCATTTCAACCCGATTTGGGATTTTTGGTGCTATTTTTAGTTACTTTCTCGACCGACAAAGTTGATGGAAAAATTAAGCTATGAAAACATATTAACCAACGTAACGTTACATCAAATTGACTCAACTTCGTTACATTTGTTACATCGAATTGACTCAACTTCGTTACATTTGTTATTTCAAAGAAACTTTACTTTAAAAAATGTGATAAATTATCAAGATTTTCTTTATGGTATAAGTTTGCCAGATATTCACCTTGATTTAGTATTTATAAACGATGTCTTGATTTGTCAAACATTGTGTCCCATAACATTAATTTTGCAATTACCGCGATATCATAGGAAACCATTTCTGGGAGGTACATCGGCGTTGTCATAGGGAAAAGTGGAGACGTATTTTTAAACAAATTCAAAGAATAAAATGAATTGTGGGGGAAAATTGGTTTCTACACCGGGGAATAAAATATAACATTTTTGGATTAATTCCGAAAACTAGTTACGTTACACAGACGTTAAACATTAAGTACCGCGGTACCATAGAACCCCGGGCTACTTGTGGACAGGACCCTATGGTGCCTCTGATTGCTCATCCCTCCTTTTTTTTTAACATCAATTTTTTTTCATGTACACAACATTTTGCAACTTTCTATGTATCACTGTATGACATATATACAAAAAAAAACAATCAAGCAGCAGTTTCTATCCATACTGGGTTTCTGACATATGCATAAGGTTTTGAAAGTGTTTTTCTTTGAGACATTTTGGGCAATTGTGTATTTTATCAATACCTGATGCAATTGAGCGAATATAAATATAAGCTTGAGTTTGCTCTAGGAATAATCCAGAGCAGACGATCGGGTTGTGCAATCGTGTTATTTTTAGCGACTCGTTACTTTCCGTGTAGGATTCGATAATTATCGGTTACCAATTTCACGTTGCCGCCGCCATTATGGTTCAAAGGTCAATCGGAGTAAAAAAAAACGTAAACAAGACATCATTGCATTTGTAAACACGGTGACGCAGTTTATTCATCGTGGCAGTTATGCACATATCGTCACACGTGACAGTAAGGAAGTTTTCATGAATTTGTTGGTTTGGAAAATAATTTATGACTACATGTATCCCGTAAATCTTGAAAATAATGAGAGATCGTGTGAATATTCAGCTATAGTAGAATACATGTAGTAGTTCCAACTTCCAAGGATATTGTGACTCAACCTCGCAAATAGTACTGTTTACAAAACATCCTAGACCTGCAAGAATAAATAAAATATATCATCCTAGCGAGTACTTATCGATTAACTTGAAGAAAATTGATCTAAATCTCGTATATTTTGTTGTCTGACTATCCTATAGAAAAAGGAAAGCGGGGGTCCTTATAAGAAAGGGAAATCAAAAGAAGTCTTCTTCCCCCTAAGCGACTGGCAGGTATTCGTACAAAAACCAGCTTTGTAATGTTAATGCTTTAAAGTTGGCATTATGTTAGACTTCTGCATGGTTTTATAGCTTATCATATTTATATCACATTAAACATGCAATTTGTAAATTATCATATTATGGAGCATCAAATAAAACTTTTTAAAAGGCCCAACTTAAACCTGGTGTGCCCCTTTTGTTAGAGAATGTATAAAGTCTGTGTGTGTAAGACACTTTAGATGTACTAACTTAAAAATGACTTAGTTCAACTATATATCATTTTGTGATTTTTTAGAAGTCAAATTCCTGTAAGAATGCACACCTTTAGTATTTGTACATTAAAAACACTACAAAATATTACAAAAACTGTAGCTCAAAACTATAGGGAGGGACAGACAGGGGTTAAATAGTATGCCCTGATACAGGGCTATACATTAACAGTCATGTTCCATTCCTACATGTATGTCAAGCACATTATTATGGTGTGGTTTCTGTTCATGAGGCACTCCATTCTTTTCTTGTTGATGCCAATGTTAGGAGACCAATAATAACATATAAGGATTAGTATGGAAAAAGTCAGTCTTGGTTGGGCAAAATATGTACATGCACATGTACTTTGTAAATGATTCAACTCGATAACTTTTGTAAATTATAGAGCACAAAAATTAAACAAATATTCATTAACAAGAAAATATTTATTGCAAAAACAAAACATTATTAAAAGGTCAGCTACATGTACATGTATAATAACAATGTTGTAAAATAACAAAACTATGAACTGGAACATTGAAGAATGGGTAATAAAACATATTCCCCTCATCCTGATTAAGTCTTAAGTTAATGATTGAATGAAAATTATATTGCTTTTAACATCAAAAAGTTAATATTGGAGGACACTATGCAAATTTCTCTATCCTTTAGTTATTGAATTGAGAAGTTATAAAATCTGACACAAGTTCCACCCCCCCCCCCCTCCCAAAAAACCCCCATACTACATGTAATAAGGTTCAAAACTCCTTTAATTTCAAAATATTTGTCTAAGACTTTCTCAGGTAAATGAACAAAGCCCAAAATATTCAATAATGTTACATGAAAAACAACACTCATATGGGGGACAAAAACATTCTATTCATAGAATTTTTAAACAAGAAACATGAACTATAACATGTGATGTGTAAACTATTTAAGCATGAGCAACAGGAAACACATTTAGATACAAAAAATGAAAAGACCAACACCCTTAGTTGGATTTTTAGAGTGCTACAAAATGTAGTTCATTGAAACAACAGATATGTCGTTCCACTCGGAAACATTATTCTGACTCGACCAGTTTTTGTTCTTACTCCTTAATGCTGCATTCTTACCAATATTATAATCTTTGGTTTGACTAGACAGGGGCTAGAACCCATGGATCTACCACATTCTAGGTGAGCATGCTAACTATTACACAACATTTTTGCGGTCGCACTGAAAAAGGAGTAGTTCTTCAAAACTTTCATTAAGCTAGGGACTTGTGTCCAAGTTAATTAATGCAGTCAACATGATCAGGCATATATTAAAATAAACCCATACTATGATAAGATTAGCTTCCAGTCAGATTTGAACTGACATCTTTTCAACATTATTGAAACGTACTACCTTGTACTATAGAAGCTACATTGTATATACATGTATTGTAATTGTTAGTAGTTGACAAACCTAATATGTATGCAGATCATTAGCTTCCAGAGAGATTTGAACTGACATCTCTCAAACATTATTGAAATGTACTGATTCATTGACACCATAGTAACTACAACATTTTGTCATGAATTTGTTAGGAACATTTCAGCCAAGATTGGTTGCAATCCCTTCTGTTAAGTGTTATTATCTAATGGTCCTGAATTGGCACTACATAGACACGATATAGAGAATAAAAAAAAACATGCATAAATTTCATACCCTGCAGTGCAAGAACAATAAACTCCTTCTGTTAAACCATCATCTTCTTTGGTGCAATATCTATACATTGTGGGGGTCGTCATCCAGTGTCTGTGATGATGAACACTTTGTTCTTAAAATACATAAGTTGTTGTTGTTCGACTTCGTCTTTAGGAAATATGCCTCCTGCAACCACCCACTTAAAAATATTCAGACCTGGGCAACCTTATAGGCTTTCAGCATGTCATTTGTCAATGCAACATAACCATGGGCTAACCAGAACTGTTTTATGTCTGTAAAAAACAATTGGTGTCCAAAATTGCATACCATCAATCATGTTCATCAAGCCTACCAGAATACATTTGAAGCCCAATGAACAGAGTCTGAAATTCCAGTCACTCAAAATTTTGTCGTAGCACCTCTTGTAAAACATAATCTTGTGATGGCACCAAAGGCAAGTTTAACTTACCTGCCGACAACACAAGCCTGAATGCCGTTGGCGTCAGCTCTCCCTGAATCCGGGTCGTTTCGCCCCGTGAGTCGTTTTTCCCCTATTCCCGTTTGCCCCGGGTCGTTTCGCCTATATAGTGCTTTAAAAAATGAAATATGGAAAATACCATTGTAATAGTGCTTTAAAAAATGAAATATGGAAAATACCATTGTAATAGTGCTTTAAAAAATGAAATACGGAAAATAGCATTGCAAATATTGGTATTTTGATTGTTGTAAGGCTTGTTCATGGGTACTTTATTTTTGTCTTCCTCATAATTAACATGCTTTCTTGACGTGTTTAATATTATGTTTGGCTTCACTTTCATTGTTTGACAATTCAGGCTGTCCAAATTCCGGTGGCTTCATTTGACAATATTGGCGATAGGAAAATTAACATAATACATACTAAGCTAAGACATAGATGTAGTGGCCTTAATGCCGATTTATAGAGTAAATTTGAAGAATGATCCACGTTGTGTATGTGGTCATTTATTAGTTCACCTGGACCAAAGGTCCAGGTGAACTATTGCCATCACTTGGCGTCCGTCGTCTGTCGTCTGTAAACTTTTCACATTTCAAGCTTCTTCTCTGAAACCACTGGGCCGATTGGAACCAAACTTAGCAGGAATGTTCCTTGGATGGTCCTCTACAAAGTTACTGTTTTTCGTTCAAGTCGGATATTCAATATGGCTGCCAAGGCCAATAATATGCTCTGATTGGCTGAAATTTCAAAGATCTTCTTCTCTGAAACTAATGAACTGACTGAACCTAAACTGTACATGAATGATCATTGGAATGTCCTTTACCAAGTTACTGTTTTTTATGCCGATCGGAAATCCAAGATGGCTGCCACCGCAGGACATAGATTAACATTGGACCCTATGGGAAAATATTCAAATGCCTTCTTCTCAGAAACTACAAATATGATTAAAGCCAAACTGTACATGAATGTTCATTAGATGGTCCTCTACAAACTTTAGGTTTTTTGTTCCGGTATGAAATTCAAAATGGCGGCTATCGCAGGACTTAGTTTAAAATTGGACCCTATGGGAAAAATGTTTCAAAATGCTTTTTCTCTGAAACCACTTGGACAGTTGAAACCAAACTGCCCAGGAATGATCATTGGAAGGTCCTCTACAAATTTTCTGTTTTTTATGCCGATCGGAAATCCAAGATGGCCACCACCGCAGGACATAGATTAACATTGGACCCTATGGGAAAATATTCAAATGCCTTCTTCTCAGAAACTACAAATATGATTAAAGCCAAACTGTACATGAATGTTCATTGGATGGTCCTCTACAATCTTAAGGTTTTTTGTTCCGATATAAAATTCAAAATGGCGGCTACGGCAGGACTTAGTTTAACATTGGACCCTATGGGAAAAATGTTTCAAAATGCTTCTTCTCTGAAACCACTTGGACAGTTGAAACCAAACTGCCCAGGAATGATCATTGGAAGGTCCTCTACAAAGTTTCTGTTTTTTATGCCGATCGGAAATCCAAGATGGCCGCCACCGCAGGACATAGATTAACATTGAACCCTATGAGAAAATATTCAAATGCCTTCTTCTCAGAAACTACAAATATGATTAAAGCCAAACTGTACATGAATGTTCATTGGATGGTCCTCTACAATCTTAAGGTTTTTTGTTCCGATATGAAATTCAAAATGGCGGCTACGGCAGGACTTAGTTTGACATTGGACCCTATGGGAAAAATGTTTCAAAATGCTTCTTCTCTGAAACCACTTGGACAGTTGAAACTAAACTGCCCAGGGATGATCATTGGAAGGTCCTCTACAAAGTTTCTGTTTTTTATGCCGATCGGAAATCCAAGATGGCCGCCACCGCAGGACATAGATTAACATTGGACCCTATGGGAAAATATTCAAATGCCTTCTTCTCAGAAACTACAAATATGATTAAAGCCAAACTGTACATGAATGTTCATTGGATGGTCCTCTACAATCTTAAGGTTTTTTGTTCCGATATGAAATTCAAAATGGCGGCTACGGCAGGACTTAGTTTAACATTGGACCCTATGGGAAAAATGTTTCAAAATGCTTCTTCTCTGAAACCACTTGGACAGTTGAAACCAAACTGCCCAGGAATGATCATTGGAAGGTCCTCTACAAAGTTTCTGTTTTTTATGCCGATCGGAAATCCAAGATGGCTGCCACCGTAGGACATAGATTAACATTGGACCCTATGAGAAAATATTCAAATGCCTTCTTCTCAGAAACTACAAATATGATTAAAGCCAAACTGTACATGAATGTTCATTGGATGGTCCTCTACAATCTTAAGGTTTTTTGTTCCGATATGAAATTCAAAATGGCGGCTACGGCAGGACTTAGTTTAACATTGGACCCTATGGGAAAAATGTTTCAAAATGATTCTTCTCTGAAACCACTTGGACAGTTGAAACCAAACTGCCCAGGAATGATCATTGGAAGGTCCTCTACAAAGTTTCTGTTTTTTATGCCGATCGGAAATCCAAGATGGCTGCCACCGCAGGACATAGATTAACATTGGACCCTATGGGAAAATATTCAAATGCCTTCTTCTCAGAAACTACAAATATGATTAAAGCCAAACTGTACATGAATGTTCATTAGATGGTCCTCTACAAACTTTAGGTTTTTTGTTCCGGTATGAAATTCAAAATGGCGGCTACGGCAGAACTTAGTTTAACATTGGACCCTATGGGAAAAATGTTTCAAAATGCTTCTTCTCTGAAACCACTTGGACAGTTGAAACCAAACTGCCCAGGAATGATCATTGGAAGGTCCTCTACAAAGTTTCTGTTTTTTATGCCGATCGGAAATCCAAGATGGCCGCCACCGCAGCACATAGATTAACATTGGACCCTATGGGAAAATATTCAAATGCCTTCTTCTCAGAAACTACAAATATGATTAAAGCCAAACTGTACATGAATGTTCATTAGATGGCCCTCTACAAACTATAGGTTTTTTGTTCCGGTATGAAATTCAAAATGGCGGCTACGGCAGAACTTAGTTTAACATTGGACCCTATGGGAAAAATGTTTCAAAATGCTTCTTCTCTGAAACCACTTGGACAGTTGAAACCAAACTGCCCAGGAATGATCATTGGAAGGTCCTCTACAAAGTTTCTGTTTTTTATGCCGATCGGAAATCCAAGATGGCCGCCACCGCAGGACATAGATTAACATTGAACCCTATGAGAAAATATTCAAATGCCTTCTTCTCAGAAACTACAAATATGATTAAAGCCAAACTGTACATGAATGTTCATTGGATGGCCCTCTACAAACTATAGGTTTTTTGTTCCGGTATGAAATTCAAAATGGCGGCTACGGCAGAACTTAGTTTAACATTGGACCCTATGGGAAAAATGTTTCAAAATGCTTTTTCTCTGAAACCATTTGGACAGTTGAAACCAAACTGCCCAGGAATGATCATTGGAAGGTCCTCTACAAAGTTTCTGTTTTTTATGCCGATCGGAAATCCAAGATGGCCGCCACCGCAGGACATAGATTAACATTGGACCCTATGGGAAAATATTCAAATGCCTTCTTCTCAGAAACTACAAATATGATTAAAGCCAAACTGTACATGAATGTTCATTAGATGGCCCTCTACAAACTATAGGTTTTTTGTTCCGGTATGAAATTCAAAATGGCGGCTACGGCAGAACTTAGTTTAACATTGGACCCTATGGGAAAAATGTTTCAAAATGCTTCTTCTCTGAAACCACTTGGACAGTTGAAACCAAACTGCCCAGGGATGATCATTGGAAGGTCCTCTACAAACTCTCTATTTTTTATGCCGATCGGAAATCCAAGATGGCCGCCACCGCAGGACATAGATTAACATTGGACCCTATGAGAAAATATTCAAATGCCTTCTTCTCAGAAACTACAAATATGATTAAAGCCAAACTGTACATGAATGTTCATTGGATGGTCCTCTACAATCTTAAGGTTTTTTGTTCCGATATGAAATTCAAAATGTCGGCTACGGCAGGACTTAGTTTAACATTGGACACTATGGGAAAAATGTTTCAAAATGCTTCTTCTCTGAAACCACTTGGACAGTTGAAACCAAACTGCCCAGGAATGATCATTGGAAGGTCCTCTACAAAGTTTCTGTTTTTTATGACGATCTGAAATCCAAGATGGCTGCCACCGCAGGACATAGATTAACATTGGACCCTATGAGAAAATATTCAAATGCCTTCTTCTCAGAAACTACAAATATGATTAAAGCCAAACTGTACATGAATGTTCATTGGATGGTCCTCTACAATCTTAAGGTTTTTTGTTCCGATATGAAATTCAAAATGGCGGCTACGGCAGGACTTAGTTTAACATTGGACCCTATGGGAAAAATGTTTCAAAATGATTCTTCTCTGAAACCACTTGGACAGTTGAAACCAAACTGCCCAGGAATGATCATTGGAAAGTCCTCTACAAATTTTCTGTTTTTTATGCCGATCGGAAATCCAAGATGGCTGCCACCGCAGGACATAGATTAACATTGGACCCTATGAGAAAATATTCAAATGCCTTCTTCTCAGAAACTACAAATATGATTAAAGCCAAACTGTACATGAATGTTCATTAGATGGTCCTCTACAAACTTTAGGTTTTTTGTTCCGGTATGAAATTCAAAATGGCGGCTACCGCAGGACTTAGTTTAACATTAGACACTATGGGAAAAATGTTTCAAAATGCTTTTTCTCTGAAACCACTTGGACAGTTGAAACCAAACTGCCCAGGAATGATCATTGGAAGGTCCTCTACAAAGTTTCTGTTTTTTATGCCGATCGGAAATCCAAGATGGCCACCACCGCAGGACATAGATTAACATTGGACCCTATGGGAAAATATTCAAATGCCTTCTTCTCAGAAACTACAAATATGATTAAAGCCAAACTGTACATGAATGTTCATTGGATGGTCCTCTACAATCTTAAGGTTTTTTGTTCCGATATGAAATTCAAAATGGCGGCTACGGCAGAACTTAGTTTAACATTGGACCCTATGGGAAAAATGTTTCAAAATGATTCTTCTCTGAAACCACTTGGACAGTTGAAACCAAACTGCCCAGGAATGATCATTGGAAGGTCCTCTACAAAGTTTCTGTTTTTTATGCCGATCGGAAATCCAAGATGGCTGCCACCGCAGGACATAGATTAACATTGGACCCTATGGGAAAATATTCAAATGCCTTCTTCTCAGAAACTACAAATATGATTAAAGCCAAACTGTACATGAATGTTCATTAGATGGTCCTCTACAAACTTTAGGTTTTTTGTTCCAGTATGAAATTCAAAATGGCGGCTACGGCAGAACTTAGTTTAACATTGGACCCTATGGGAAAAATGTTTCAAAATGCTTCTTCTCTGAAACCACTTGGACAGTTGAAACCAAACTGCCCAGGAATGATCATTGGAAGGTCCTCTACAAAGTTTCTGTTTTTTATGCCGATCGGAAATCCAAGATGGCCGCCACCGCAGCACATAGATTAACATTGGACCCTATGGGAAAATATTCAAATGCCTTCTTCTCAGAAACTACAAATATGATTAAAGCCAAACTGTACATGAATGTTCATTAGATGGCCCTCTACAAACTATAGGTTTTTTGTTCCGGTATGAAATTCAAAATGGCGGCTACGGCAGAACTTAGTTTAACATTGGACCCTATGGGAAAAATGTTTCAAAATGCTTCTTCTCTGAAACCACTTGGACAGTTGAAACCAAACTGCCCAGGAATGATCATTGGAAGGTCCTCTACAAAGTTTCTGTTTTTTATGCCGATCGGAAATCCAAGATGGCCGCCACCGCAGGACATAGATTAACATTGAACCCTATGAGAAAATATTCAAATGCCTTCTTCTCAGAAACTACAAATATGATTAAAGCCAAACTGTACATGAATGTTCATTGGATGGCCCTCTACAAACTATAGGTTTTTTGTTCCGGTATGAAATTCAAAATGGCGGCTACGGCAGAACTTAGTTTAACATTGGACCCTATGGGAAAAATGTTTCAAAATGCTTTTTCTCTGAAACCACTTGGACAGTTGAAACCAAACTGCCCAGGAATGATCATTGGAAGGTCCTCTACAAAGTTTCTGTTTTTTATGCCGATCGGAAATCCAAGATGGCCGCCACCGCAGGACATAGATTAACATTGGACCCTATGGGAAAATATTCAAATGCCTTCTTCTCAGAAACTACAAATATGATTAAAGCCAAACTGTACATGAATGTTCATTAGATGGCCCTCTACAAACTATAGGTTTTTTGTTCCGGTATGAAATTCAAAATGGCGGCTACGGCAGAACTTAGTTTAACATTGGACCCTATGGGAAAAATGTTTCAAAATGCTTCTTCTCTGAAACCACTTGGACAGTTGAAACCAAACTGCCCAGGGATGATCATTGGAAGGTCCTCTACAAACTCTCTATTTTTTATGCCGATCGGAAATCCAAGATGGCCGCCACCGCAGGACATAGATTAACATTGGACCCTATGAGAAAATATTCAAATGCCTTCTTCTCAGAAACTACAAATATGATTAAAGCCAAACTGTACATGAATGTTCATTGGATGGTCCTCTACAATCTTAAGGTTTTTTGTTCCGATATGAAATTCAAAATGTCGGCTACGGCAGGACTTAGTTTAACATTGGACACTATGGGAAAAATGTTTCAAAATGCTTCTTCTCTGAAACCACTTGGACAGTTGAAACCAAACTGCCCAGGAATGATCATTGGAAGGTCCTCTACAAACTTTCTGTTTTTTATGACGATCTGAAATCCAAGATGGCTGCCACCGCAGGACATAGATTAACATTGGACCCTATGAGAAAATATTCAAATGCCTTCTTCTCAGAAACTACAAATATGATTAAAGCCAAACTGTACATGAATGTTCATTGGATGGTCCTCTACAATCTTAAGGTTTTTTGTTCCGATATGAAATTCAAAATGGCGGCTACGGCAGGACTTAGTTTAACATTGGACCCTATGGGAAAAATGTTTCAAAATGATTCTTCTCTGAAACCACTTGGACAGTTGAAACCAAACTGCCCAGGAATGATCATTGGAAAGTCCTCTACAAATTTTCTGTTTTTTATGCCGATCGGAAATCCAAGATGGCTGCCACCGCAGGACATAGATTAACATTGGACCCTATGAGAAAATATTCAAATGCCTTCTTCTCAGAAACTACAAATATGATTAAAGCCAAACTGTACATGAATGTTCATTAGATGGTCCTCTACAAACTTTAGGTTTTTTGTTCCGGTATGAAATTCAAAATGGCGGCTACCGCAGGACTTAGTTTAACATTAGACACTATGGGAAAAATGTTTCAAAATGCTTTTTCTCTGAAACCACTTGGACAGTTGAAACCAAACTGCCCAGGAATGATCATTGGAAGGTCCTCTACAAAGTTTCTGTTTTTTATGCCGATCGGAAATCCAAGATGGCCACCACCGCAGGACATAGATTAACATTGGACCCTATGGGAAAATATTCAAATGCCTTCTTCTCAGAAACTACAAATATGATTAAAGCCAAACTGTACATGAATGTTCATTAGATGGCCCTCTACAAACTATAGGTTTTTTGTTCCGGTATGAAATTCAAAATGGCGGCTACGGCAGAACTTAGTTTAACATTGGACCCTATGGGGAAAATGTTTCAAAATGCTTCTTCTCTGAAACCACTTGGACAGTTGAAACCAAACTGCCCAGGGATGATCATTGGAAGGTCCTCTACAAAGTTTCTGTTTTTTATGCCGATCGGAAATCCAAGATGGCCGCCACCGCAGGACATAGATTAACATTGGACCCTATGAGAAAATATTCAAATGCCTTCTTCTCAGAAACTACAAATATGATTAAAGCCAAACTGTACATGAATGTTCATTGGATGGTCCTCTACAATCTTAAGGTTTTTTGTTCCGATATGAAATTCAAAATGTCGGCTACGGCAGGACTTAGTTTAACATTGGACCCTATGGGAAAAATGTTTCAAAATGATTCTTCTCTGAAACCACTTGGACAGTTGAAACCAAACTGCCCAGGAATGATCATTGGAAGGTCCTCTACAAAGTTTCTGTTTTTTATGACGATCTGAAATCCAAGATGGCTGCCACCGCAGGACATAGATTAACATTGGACCCTATGAGAAAATATTCAAATGCCTTCTTCTCAGAAACTACAAATATGATTAAAGCCAAACTGTACATGAATGTTCATTGGATGGTCCTCTACAATCTTAAGGTTTTTTGTTCCGATATGAAATTCAAAATGGCGGCTACGGCAGGACTTAGTTTAACATTGGACCCTATGGGAAAAATGTTTCAAAATGATTCTTCTCTGAAACCACTTGGACAGTTGAAACCAAACTGCCCAGGAATGATCATTGGAAAGTCCTCTACAAATTTTCTGTTTTTTATGCCGATCGGAAATCCAAGATGGCTGCCACCGCAGGACATAGATTAACATTGGACCCTATGAGAAAATATTCAAATGCCTTCTTCTCAGAAACTACAAATATGATTAAAGCCAAACTGTACATGAATGTTCATTAGATGGTCCTCTACAAACTTTAGGTTTTTTGTTCCGGTATGAAATTCAAAATGGCGGCTACCGCAGGACTTAGTTTAACATTAGACACTATGGGAAAAATGTTTCAAAATGCTTTTTCTCTGAAACCACTTGGACAGTTGAAACCAAACTGCCCAGGAATGATCATTGGAAGGTCCTCTACAAACATTCTGTTTTTTATGCCGATCGGAAATCCAAGATGGCCACCACCGCAGGACATAGATTAACATTGGACCCTATGGGAAAATATTCAAATGCCTTCTTCTCAGAAACTACAAATATGATTAAAGCCAAACTGTACATGAATGTTCATTAGATGGCCCTCTACAAACTATAGGTTTTTTGTTCCGGTATGAAATTCAAAATGGCGGCTACGGCAGAACTTAGTTTAACATTGGACCCTATGGGAAAAATGTTTCAAAATGCTTCTTCTCTGAAACCACTTGGACAGTTGAAACCAAACTGCCCAGGAATGATCATTGGAAGGTCCTCTACAAAGTTTCTGTTTTTTATGCCGATCGGAAATCCAAGATGGCCGCCACCGCAGCACATAGATTAACATTGGACCCTATGGGAAAATATTCAAATGCCTTCTTCTCAGAAACTACAAATATGATTAAAGCCAAACTGTACATGAATGTTCATTAGATGGCCCTCTACAAACTATAGGTTTTTTGTTCCGGTATGAAATTCAAAATGGCGGCTACGGCAGAACTTAGTTTAACATTGGACCCTATGGGAAAAATGTTTCAAAATGCTTCTTCTCTGAAACCACTTGGACAGTTGAAACCAAACTGCCCAGGAATGATCATTGGAAGGTCCTCTACAAAGTTTCTGTTTTTTATGCCGATCGGAAATCCAAGATGGCCGCCACCGCAGGACATAGATTAACATTGAACCCTATGAGAAAATATTCAAATGCCTTCTTCTCAGAAACTACAAATATGATTAAAGCCAAACTGTACATGAATGTTCATTGGATGGCCCTCTACAAACTTTAGGTTTTTTGTTCCGGTATGAAATTCAAAATGGCGGCTACGGCAGAACTTAGTTTAACATTGGACCCTATGGGAAAAATGTTTCAAAATGCTTTTTCTCTGAAACCACTTGGACAGTTGAAACCAAACTGCCCAGGAATGATCATTGGAAGGTCCTCTGCAAAGTTTCTGTTTTTTATGCCGATCGGAAATCCAAGATGGCCGCCACCGCAGGACATAGATTAACATTGGACCCTATGGGAAAATATTCAAATGCCTTCTTCTCAGAAACTACAAATATGATTAAAGCCAAACTGTACATGAATGTTCATTAGATGGCCCTCTACAAACTATAGGTTTTTTGTTCCGGTATGAAATTCAAAATGGCGGCTACGGCAGAACTTAGTTTAACATTGGACCCTATGGGAAAAATGTTTCAAAATGATTCTTCTCTGAAACCACTTGGACAGTTGAAACCAAACTGCCCAGGGATGATCATTGGAAGGTCCTCTACAAACTCTCTATTTTTTATGCCGATCGGAAATCCAAGATGGCCGCCACCGCAGGACATAGATTAACATTGGACCCTATGAGAAAATATTCAAATGCCTTCTTCTCAGAAACTACAAATATGATTAAAGCCAAACTGTACATGAATGTTCATTGGATGGTCCTCTACAATCTTAAGGTTTTTTGTTCCGATATGAAATTCAAAATGTCGGCTACGGCAGGACTTAGTTTAACATTGGACACTATGGGAAAAATGTTTCAAAATGATTCTTCTCTGAAACCACTTGGACAGTTGAAACCAAACTGCCCAGGAATGATCATTGGAAAGTCCTCTACAAATTTTCTGTTTTTTATGCCGATCGGAAATCCAAGATGGCTGCCACCGCAGGACATAGATTAACATTGGACCCTATGAGAAAATATTCAAATGCCTTCTTCTCAGAAACTACAAATATGATTAAAGCCAAACTGTACATGAATGTTCATTAGATGGTCCTCTACAAACTTTAGGTTTTTTGTTCCGGTATGAAATTCAAAATGGCGGCTACCGCAGGACTTAGTTTAACATTAGACACTATGGGAAAAATGTTTCAAAATGCTTTTTCTCTGAAACCACTTGGACAGTTGAAACCAAACTGCCCAGGAATGATCATTGGAAGGTCCTCTACAAAGTTTCTGCTTTTTATGCCGATCGGAAATCCAAGATGGCCGCCACCGCAGGACATAGATTAACATTGAACCCTATGAGAAAATATTCAAATGCCTTCTTCTCAGAAACTACAAATATGATTAAAGCCAAACTGTACATGAATGTTCATTGGATGGCCCTCTACAAACTATAGGTTTTTTGTTCCGGTATGAAATTCAAAATGGCGGCTACGGCAGAACTTAGTTTAACATTGGACCCTATGGGAAAAATGTTTCAAAATGCTTTTTCTCTGAAACCACTTGGACAGTTGAAACCAAACTGCCCAGGAATGATCATTGGAAGGTCCTCTACAAAGTTTCTGCTTTTTATGCCGATCGGAAATCCAAGATGGCCGCCACCGCAGGACATAGATTAACATTGGACCCTATGGGAAAATATTCAAATGCCTTCTTCTCAGAAACTACAAATATGATTAAAGCCAAACTGTACATGAATGTTCATTAGATGGCCCTCTACAAACTATAGGTTTTTTGTTCCGGTATGAAATTCAAAATGGCGGCTACGGCAGAACTTAGTTTAACATTGGACCCTATGGGAAAAATGTTTCAAAATGCTTCTTCTCTGAAACCACTTGGACAGTTGAAACCAAACTGCCCAGGGATGATCATTGGAAGGTCCTCTACAAACTCTCTATTTTTTATGCCGATCGGAAATCCAAGATGGCCGCCACCGCAGGACATAGATTAACATTGGACCCTATGAGAAAATATTCAAATGCCTTCTTCTCAGAAACTACAAATATGATTAAAGCCAAACTGTACATGAATGTTCATTGGATGGTCCTCTACAATCTTAAGGTTTTTTGTTCCGATATGAAATTCAAAATGTCGGCTACGGCAGGACTTAGTTTAACATTGGACACTATGGGAAAAATGTTTCAAAATGATTCTTCTCTGAAACCACTTGGACAGTTGAAACCAAACTGCCCAGGAATGATCATTGGAAAGTCCTCTACAAATTTTCTGTTTTTTATGCCGATCGGAAATCCAAGATGGCTGCCACCGCAGGACATAGATTAACATTGGACCCTATGAGAAAATATTCAAATGCCTTCTTCTCAGAAACTACAAATATGATTAAAGCCAAACTGTACATGAATGTTCATTAGATGGTCCTCTACAAACTTTAGGTTTTTTGTTCCGGTATGAAATTCAAAATGGCGGCTACCGCAGGACTTAGTTTAACATTAGACACTATGGGAAAAATGTTTCAAAATGCTTTTTCTCTGAAACCACTTGGACAGTTGAAACCAAACTGCCCAGGAATGATCATTGGAAGGTCCTCTACAAAGTTTCTGTTTTTTATGCCGATCGGAAATCCAAGATGGCCACCACCGCAGGACATAGATTAACATTGGACCCTATGGGAAAATATTCAAATGCCTTCTTCTCAGAAACTACAAATATGATTAAAGCCAAACTGTACATGAATGTTCATTAGATGGCCCTCTACAAACTATAGGTTTTTTGTTCCGGTATGAAATTCAAAATGGCGGCTACGGCAGAACTTAGTTTAACATTGGACCCTATGGGAAAAATGTTTCAAAATGCTTCTTCTCTGAAACCACTTGGACAGTTGAAACCAAACTGCCCAGGAATGATCATTGGAAGGTCCTCTACAAAGTTTCTGTTTTTTATGCCGATCGGAAATCCAAGATGGCCGCCACCGCAGGACATAGATTAACATTGAACCCTATGGGAAAATATTCAAATGCCTTCTTCTCAGAAACTACAAATATGATTAAAGCCAAACTGTACATGAATGTTCATTAGATGGCCCTCTACAAACTATAGGTTTTTTGTTCCGGTATGAAATTCAAAATGGCGGCTACGGCAGAACTTAGTTTAACATTGGACCCTATGGGAAAAATGTTTCAAAATGCTTCTTCTCTGAAACCACTTGGACAGTTGAAACCAAACTGCCCAGGAATGATCATTGGAAGGTCCTCTACAAAGTTTCTGTTTTTTATGCCGATCGGAAATCCAAGATGGCCGCCACCGCAGGACATAGATTAACATTGGACCCTATGGGAAAATATTCAAATGCCTTCTTCTCAGAAACTACAAATATGATTAAAGCCAAACTGTACATGAATGTTCATTAGATGGCCCTCTACAAACTATAGGTTTTTTGTTCCGGTATGAAATTCAAAATGGCGGCTACGGCAGAACTTAGTTTAACATTGGACCCTATGGGAAAAATGTTTCAAAATGCTTCTTCTCTGAAACCACTTGGACAGTTGAAACCAAACTGCCCAGGGATGATCATTGGAAGGTCCTCTACAAACTTTCTGTTTTTTATGCCGATCGGAAATCCAAGATGGCCGCCACCGCAGGACATAGATTAACATTGGACCCTATGGGAAAATATTCAAATGCCTTCTTCTCAGAAACTACAAATATGATTAAAGCCAAACTGTACATGAATGTTCATTGGATGGTCCTCTACAATCTTAAGGTTTTTTGTTTCGATATGAAATTCAAAATGGCGGCTACGGCAGGACTTAGTTTAACATTGGACCCTATGGGAAAAATGTTTCAAAATGATTCTTCTCTGAAACCACTTGGACAGTTGAAACCAAACTGCCCAGGAATGATCATTGGAAGGTCCTCTACAAAGTTTCTGTTTTTTATGCCGATCGGAAATCCAAGATGGCTGCCACCGCAGGACATAGATTAACATTGGACCCTATGAGAAAATATTCAAATGCCTTCTTCTCAGAAACTACAAATATGATTAAAGCCAAACTGTACATGAATGTTCATTAGATGGTCCTCTACAAACTTTAGGTTTTTTGTTCCGGTATGAAATTCAAAATGGCGGCTACCGCAGGACTTAGTTTAACATTAGACACTATGGGAAAATGTTTCAAAATGCTTTTTCTCTGAAACCACTTGGACAGTTGAAACCAAACTGCCCAGGAATGATCATTGGAAGGTCCTCTACAAAGTTTCTGTTTTTTATGCCGATCGGAAATCCAAGATGGCCACCACCGCAGGATATAGATTAACATTGGACCCTATGGGAAAATATTCAAATGCCTTCTTCTCAGAAACTACAAATATGATTAAAGCCAAACTGTACATGAATGTTCATTAGATGGCCCTCTACAAAATATAGGTTTTTTGTTCCGGTATGAAATTCAAAATGGCGGCTACGGCAGAACTTAGTTTAACATTGGACCCTATGGGAAAAATGTTTCAAAATGCTTCTTCTCTGAAACCACTTGGACAGTTGAAACCAAACTGCCCAGGAATGATCATTGGAAGGTCCTCTACAAAGTTTCTGTTTTTTATGCCGATCGGAAATCCAAGATGGCCGCCACCGCAGGACATAGATTAACATTGAACCCTATGGGAAAATATTCAAATGCCTTCTTCTCAGAAACTACAAATATGATTAAAGCCAAACTGTACATGAATGTTCATTAGATGGCCCTCTACAAACTATAGGTTTTTTGTTCCGGTATGAAATTCAAAATGGCGGCTACGGCAGAACTTAGTTTAACATTGGACCCTATGGGAAAAATGTTTCAAAATGCTTCTTCTCTGAAACCACTTGGACAGTTGAAACCAAACTGCCCAGGAATGATCATTGGAAGGTCCTCTACAAAGTTTCTGTTTTTTATGCCGATCGGAAATCCAAGATGGCCGCCACCGCAGGACATAGATTAACATTGGACCCTATGGGAAAATATTCAAATGCCTTCTTCTCAGAAACTACAAATATGATTAAAGCCAAACTGTACATGAATGTTCATTGGATGGTCCTCTACAATCTTAAGGTTTTTTGTTCCGATATGAAATTCAAAATGGCGGCTACGGCAGGACTTAGTTTAACATTGGACCCTATGGGAAAAATGTTTCAAAATGCTTCTTCTCTGAAACCACTTGGACAGTTGAAACCAAACTGCCCAGGAATGATCATTGGAAGGTCCTCTACAAAGTTTCTGTTTTTTATGCCGATCGGAAATCCAAGATGGCCACCACCGCAGGACATAGATTAACATTGGACCCTATGGGAAAATATTCAAATGCCTTCTTCTCAGAAACTACAAATATGATTAAAGCCAAACTGTACATGAATGTTCATTGGATGGTCCTCTACAATCTTAAGGTTTTTTGTTCCGATATGAAATTCAAAATGGCGGCTACGGCAGGACTTAGTTTAACATTTGACACTATGGGAAAAATGTTTCAAAATGCTTTTTCTCTGAAACCACTTGGACAGTTGAAACCAAACTGCCCAGGAATGATCATTGGAAGGTCCTCTACAGAGTTTCTGTTTTTTATGCCGATCGGAAATCCAAGATGGCCGCCACCGCAGGACATAGATTAACATTGGACCCTATGGGAAAATATTCAAATGCCTTCTTCTCAGAAACTACAAATATGATTAAAGCCAAACTGTACATGAATGTTCATTAGATGGCCCTCTACAAACTATAGGTTTTTTGTTCCGGTATGAAATTCAAAATGGCGGCTACGGCAGAGCTTAGTTTAACATTGGACCCTATGGGAAAAATGTTTCAAAATGCTTCTTCTCTGAAACCACTTGGACAGTTGAAACCAAACTGCCCAGGAATGATCATTGGAAGGTCCTCTACAAAGTTTCTGTTTTTTATGCCGATCGGAAATCCAAGATGGCCGCCACCGCAGGACATAGATTAACATTGAACCCTATGGGAAAATATTCAAATGCCTTCTTCTCACAAACTACAAATATGATTAAAGCCAAACTGTACATGAATGTTCATTGGATGGTCCTCTACAATCTTAAGGTTTTTTGTTCCGATATGAAATTCAAAATGGCGGCTACGGCAGGACTTAGTTTAACATTGGACCCTATGCGAAAAATGTTTCAAAATGCTTCTTCTCTGAAACCACTTGGACAGTTGAAACCAAACTGCCCAGGGATGATCATTGGAAGGTCCTCTACAAAGTTTCTGTTTTTTATGCCTATCGGAAATCCAAGATGGCCGCCACCGCAGGACATAGATTAACATTGGACCCTATGAGAAAATATTCAAATGCCTTCTTCTCAGAAACTACAAATATGATTAAAGCCAAACTGTACATGAATGTTCATTGGATGGTCCTCTACAATCTTAAGGTTTTTTGTTCCGATATGAAATTCAAAATGGCGGCTACGGCAGGACTTAGTTTAACATTGGACCCTATGGGAAAAATGTTTCAAAATGCTTCTTCTCTGAAACCACTTGGACAGTTGAAACCAAACTGCCCAGGAATGATCATTGGAAGGTCCTCTACAAAGTTTCTGTTTTTTATGCCGATCGGAAATCCAAGATGGCTGCCACCGCAGGACATAGATTAACATTGGACCCTATGGGAAAATATTCAAATGCCTTCTTCTCAGAAACTACAAATATGATTAAAGCCAAACTGTACATGAATGTTCATTAGATGGTCCTCTACAAACTTTAGGTTTTTTGTTCTGGTATGAAATTCAAAATGGCGGCTACCGCAGGACTTAGTTTAACATTAGACACTATGGGAAAAATGTTTAAAAATGCTTTTTCTCTGAAACCACTTGGACAGTTGAAACCAAACTGCCCAGGAATGATCATTGGAAGGTCCTCTACAAAGTTTCTGTTTTTTATGCCGATCGGAAATCCAAGATGGCCGCCACCGCAGGACATAGATTAACATTGGACCCTATGGGAAAATATTCAAATGCCTTCTTCTCAGAAACTACAAATATGATTAAAGCCAAACTGTACATGAATGTTCATTAGATGGCCCTCTACAAACTATAGGTTTTTTGTTCCGGTATGAAATTCAAAATGGCGGCTACGGCAGAACTTAGTTTAACATTGGACCCTATGGGGAAAATGTTTCAAAATGCTTCTTCTCTGAAACCACTTGGACAGTTGAAACCAAACTGCCCAGGAATGATCATTGGAAGGTCCTCTACAAAGTTTCTGTTTTTTATGCCGATCGGAAATCCAAGATGGCCGCCACCGCAGGACATAGATTAACATTGAACCCTATGAGAAAATATTCAAATGCCTTCTTCTCAGAAACTACAAATATGATTAAAGCCAAACTGTACATGAATGTTCATTGGATGGCCCTCTACAAACTTTAGGTTTTTTGTTCCGGTATGAAATTCAAAATGGCGGCTACGGCAGAACTTAGTTTAACATTGGACCCTATGGGAAAAATGTTTCAAAATGCTTTTTCTCTGAAACCACTTGGACAGTTGAAACCAAACTGCCCAGGAATGATCATTGGAAGGTCCTCTACAAAGTTTCTGTTTTTTATGCCGATCGGAAATCCAAGATGGCCGCCACCGCAGGACATAGATTAACATTGGACCCTATGGGAAAATATTCAAATGCCTTCTTCTCAGAAACTACAAATATGATTAAAGCCAAACTGTACATGAATGTTCATTAGATGGCCCTCTACAAACTATAGGTTTTTTGTTCCGGTATGAAATTCAAAATGGCGGCTACGGCAGAACTTAGTTTAACATTGGACCCTATGGGAAAAATGTTTCAAAATGCTTCTTCTCTGAAACCACTTGGACAGTTGAAACCAAACTGCCCAGGGATGATCATTGGAAGGTCCTCTACAAACTCTCTATTTTTTATGCCGATCGGAAATCCAAGATGGCCGCCACCGCAGGACATAGATTAACATTGGACCCTATGAGAAAATATTCAAATGCCTTCTTCTCAGAAACTACAAATATGATTAAAGCCAAACTGTACATGAATGTTCATTGGATGGTCCTCTACAATCTTAAGGTTTTTTGTTCCGATATGAAATTCAAAATGTCGGCTACGGCAGGACTTAGTTTAACATTGGACACTATGGGAAAAATGTTTCAAAATGATTCTTCTCTGAAACCACTTGGACAGTTGAAACCAAACTGCCCAGGAATGATCATTGGAAAGTCCTCTACAAATTTTCTGTTTTTTATGCCGATCGGAAATCCAAGATGGCTGCCACCGCAGGACATAGATTAACATTGGACCCTATGAGAAAATATTCAAATGCCTTCTTCTCAGAAACTACAAATATGATTAAAGCCAAACTGTACATGAATGTTCATTAGATGGTCCTCTACAAACTTTAGGTTTTTTGTTCCGGTATGAAATTCAAAATGGCGGCTACCGCAGGACTTAGTTTAACATTAGACACTATGGGAAAAATGTTTCAAAATGCTTTTTCTCTGAAACCACTTGGACAGTTGAAACCAAACTGCCCAGGAATGATCATTGGAAGGTCCTCTACAAACTATCTGTTTTTTATGCCGATCGGAAATCCAAGATGGCCACCACCGCAGGACATAGATTAACATTGGACCCTATGGGAAAATATTCAAATGCCTTCTTCTCAGAAACTACAAATATGATTAAAGCCAAACTGTACATGAATGTTCATTAGATGGCCCTCTACAAACTATAGGTTTTTTGTTCCGGTATGAAATTCAAAATGGCGGCTACGGCAGAACTTAGTTTAACATTGGACCCTATGGGAAAAATGTTTCAAAATGCTTCTTCTCTGAAACCACTTGGACAGTTGAAACCAAACTGCCCAGGAATGATCATTGGAAGGTCCTCTACAAAGTTTCTGTTTTTTATGCCGATCGGAAATCCAAGATGGCCGCCACCGCAGGACATAGATTAACATTGAACCCTATGAGAAAATATTCAAATGCCTTCTTCTCAGAAACTACAAATATGATTAAAGCCAAACTGTACATGAATGTTCATTGGATGGCCCTCTACAAACTATAGGTTTTTTGTTCCGGTATGAAATTCAAAATGGCGGCTACGGCAGAACTTAGTTTAACATTGGACCCTATGGGAAAAATGTTTCAAAATGCTTTTTCTCTGAAACCACTTGGACAGTTGAAACCAAACTGCCCAGGAATGATCATTGGAAGGTCCTCTACAAAGTTTCTGTTTTTTATGCCGATCGGAAATCCAAGATGGCCGCCACCGCAGGACATAGATTAACATTGGACCCTATGGGAAAATATTCAAATGCCTTCTTCTCAGAAACTACAAATATGATTAAAGCCAAACTGTACATGAATGTTCATTAGATGGCCCTCTACAAACTATAGGTTTTTTGTTCCGGTATGAAATTCAAAATGGCGGCTACGGCAGAACTTAGTTTAACATTGGACCCTATGGGAAAAATGTTTCAAAATGCTTCTTCTCTGAAACCACTTGGACAGTTGAAACCAAACTGCCCAGGGATGATCATTGGAAGGTCCTCTACAAACTCTCTATTTTTTATGCCGATCGGAAATCCAAGATGGCCGCCACCGCAGGACATAGATTAACATTGGACCCTATGAGAAAATATTCAAATGCCTTCTTCTCAGAAACTACAAATATGATTAAAGCCAAACTGTACATGAATGTTCATTGGATGGTCCTCTACAATCTTAAGGTTTTTTGTTCCGATATGAAATTCAAAATGTCGGCTACGGCAGGACTTAGTTTAACATTGGACACTATGGGAAAAATGTTTCAAAATGATTCTTCTCTGAAACCACTTGGACAGTTGAAACCAAACTGCCCAGGAATGATCATTGGAAAGTCCTCTACAAATTTTCTGTTTTTTATGCCGATCGGAAATCCAAGATGGCTGCCACCGCAGGACATAGATTAACATTGGACCCTATGAGAAAATATTCAAATGCCTTCTTCTCAGAAACTACAAATATGATTAAAGCCAAACTGTACATGAATGTTCATTAGATGGTCCTCTACAAACTTTAGGTTTTTTGTTCCGGTATGAAATTCAAAATGGCGGCTACCGCAGGACTTAGTTTAACATTAGACACTATGGGAAAAATGTTTCAAAATGCTTTTTCTCTGAAACCACTTGGACAGTTGAAACCAAACTGCCCAGGAATGATCATTGGAAGGTCCTCTACAAAGTTTCTGTTTTTTATGCCGATCGGAAATCCAAGATGGCCACCACCGCAGGACATAGATTAGCATTGGACCCTATGGGAAAATATTCAAATGCCTTCTTCTCAGAAACTACAAATATGATTAAAGCCAAACTGTACATGAATGTTCATTAGATGGCCCTCTACAAACTATAGGTTTTTTGTTCCGGTATGAAATTCAAAATGGCGGCTACGGCAGAACTTAGTTTAACATTGGACCCTATGGGAAAAATGTTTCAAAATGCTTCTTCTCTGAAACCACTTGGACAGTTGAAACCAAACTGCCCAGGAATGATCATTGGAAGGTCCTCTACAAAGTTTCGGTTTTTTATGCCGATCGGAAATCCAAGATGGCCGCCACCGCAGGACATAGATTAACATTGAACCCTATGGGAAAATATTCAAATGCCTTCTTCTCAGAAACTACAAATATGATTAAAGCCAAACTGTACATGAATGTTCATTAGATGGCCCTCTACAAACTATAGGTTTTTTGTTCCGGTATGAAATTCAAAATGGCGGCTACGGCAGAACTTAGTTTAACATTGGACCCTATGGGAAAAATGTTTCAAAATGCTTCTTCTCTGAAACCACTTGGACAGTTGAAACCAAACTGCCCAGGAATGATCATTGGAAGGTCCTCTACAAAGTTTCTGTTTTTTATGCCGATCGGAAATCCAAGATGGCCGCCACCGCAGGACATAGATTAACATTGGACCCTATGGGAAAATATTCAAATGCCTTCTTCTCAGAAACTACAAATATGATTAAAGCCAAACTGTACATGAATGTTCATTAGATGGCCCTCTACAAACTATAGGTTTTTTGTTCCGGTATGAAATTCAAAATGGCGGCTACGGCAGAACTTAGTTTAACATTGGACCCTATGGGAAAAATGTTTCAAAATGCTTCTTCTCTGAAACCACTTGGACAGTTGAAACCAAACTGCCCAGGGATGATCATTGGAAGGTCCTCTACAAAGTTTCTGTTTTTTATGCCGATCGGAAATCCAAGATGGCCGCCACCGCAGGACATAGATTAACATTGGACCCTATGGGAAAATATTCAAATGCCTTCTTCTCAGAAACTACAAATATGATTAAAGCCAAACTGTACATGAATGTTCATTGGATGGTCCTCTACAATCTTAAGGTTTTTTGTTTCGATATGAAATTCAAAATGGCGGCTACGGCAGGACTTAGTTTAACATTGGACCCTATGGGAAAAATGTTTCAAAATGATTCTTCTCTGAAACCACTTGGACAGTTGAAACCAAACTGCCCAGGAATGATCATTGGAAGGTCCTCTACAAAGTTTCTGTTTTTTATGCCGATCGGAAATCCAAGATGGCTGCCACCGCAGGACATAGATTAACATTGGACCCTATGAGAAAATATTCAAATGCCTTCTTCTCAGAAACTACAAATATGATTAAAGCCAAACTGTACATGAATGTTCATTAGATGGTCCTCTACAAACTTTAGGTTTTTTGTTCCGGTATGAAATTCAAAATGGCGGCTACCGCAGGACTTAGTTTAACATTAGACACTATGGGAAAATGTTTCAAAATGCTTTTTCTCTGAAACCACTTGGACAGTTGAAACCAAACTGCCCAGGAATGATCATTGGAAGGTCCTCTACAAAGTTTCTGTTTTTTATGCCGATCGGAAATCCAAGATGGCCACCACCGCAGGATATAGATTAACATTGGACCCTATGGGAAAATATTCAAATGCCTTCTTCTCAGAAACTACAAATATGATTAAAGCCAAACTGTACATGAATGTTCATTAGATGGCCCTCTACAAAATATAGGTTTTTTGTTCCGGTATGAAATTCAAAATGGCGGCTACGGCAGAACTTAGTTTAACATTGGACCCTATGGGAAAAATGTTTCAAAATGCTTCTTCTCTGAAACCACTTGGACAGTTGAAACCAAACTGCCCAGGAATGATCATTGGAAGGTCCTCTACAAAGTTTCTGTTTTTTATGCCGATCGGAAATCCAAGATGGCCGCCACCGCAGGACATAGATTAACATTGAACCCTATGGGAAAATATTCAAATGCCTTCTTCTCAGAAACTACAAATATGATTAAAGCCAAACTGTACATGAATGTTCATTAGATGGCCCTCTACAAACTATAGGTTTTTTGTTCCGGTATGAAATTCAAAATGGCGGCTACGGCAGAACTTAGTTTAACATTGGACCCTATGGGAAAAATGTTTCAAAATGCTTCTTCTCTGAAACCACTTGGACAGTTGAAACCAAACTGCCCAGGAATGATCATTGGAAGGTCCTCTACAAAGTTTCTGTTTTTTATGCCGATCGGAAATCCAAGATGGCCGCCACCGCAGGACATAGATTAACATTGGACCCTATGGGAAAATATTCAAATGCCTTCTTCTCAGAAACTACAAATATGATTAAAGCCAAACTGTACATGAATGTTCATTGGATGGTCCTCTACAATCTTAAGGTTTTTTGTTCCGATATGAAATTCAAAATGGCGGCTACGGCAGGACTTAGTTTAACATTGGACCCTATGGGAAAAATGTTTCAAAATGCTTCTTCTCTGAAACCACTTGGACAGTTGAAACCAAACTGCCCAGGAATGATCATTGGAAGGTCCTCTACAAAGTTTCTGTTTTTTATGCCGATCGGAAATCCAAGATGGCCACCACCGCAGGACATAGATTAACATTGGACCCTATGGGAAAATATTCAAATGCCTTCTTCTCAGAAACTACAAATATGATTAAAGCCAAACTGTACATGAATGTTCATTGGATGGTCCTCTACAATCTTAAGGTTTTTTGTTCCGATATGAAATTCAAAATGGCGGCTACGGCAGGACTTAGTTTAACATTTGACACTATGGGAAAAATGTTTCAAAATGCTTTTTCTCTGAAACCACTTGGACAGTTGAAACCAAACTGCCCAGGAATGATCATTGGAAGGTCCTCTACAGAGTTTCTGTTTTTTATGCCGATCGGAAATCCAAGATGGCCGCCACCGCAGGACATAGATTAACATTGGACCCTATGGGAAAATATTCAAATGCCTTCTTCTCAGAAACTACAAATATGATTAAAGCCAAACTGTACATGAATGTTCATTAGATGGCCCTCTACAAACTATAGGTTTTTTGTTCCGGTATGAAATTCAAAATGGCGGCTACGGCAGAGCTTAGTTTAACATTGGACCCTATGGGAAAAATGTTTCAAAATGCTTCTTCTCTGAAACCACTTGGACAGTTGAAACCAAACTGCCCAGGAATGATCATTGGAAGGTCCTCTACAAAGTTTCTGTTTTTTATGCCGATCGGAAATCCAAGATGGCCGCCACCGCAGGACATAGATTAACATTGAACCCTATGGGAAAATATTCAAATGCCTTCTTCTCAGAAACTACAAATATGATTAAAGCCAAACTGTACATGAATGTTCATTGGATGGTCCTCTACAATCTTAAGGTTTTTTGTTCCGATATGAAATTCAAAATGGCGGCTACGGCAGGACTTAGTTTAACATTGGACCCTATGCGAAAAATGTTTCAAAATGCTTCTTCTCTGAAACCACTTGGACAGTTGAAACCAAACTGCCCAGGGATGATCATTGGAAGGTCCTCTACAAAATTTCTGTTTTTTATGCCTATCGGAAATCCAAGATGGCCGCCACCGCAGGACATAGATTAACATTGGACCCTATGAGAAAATATTCAAATGCCTTCTTCTCAGAAACTACAAATATGATTAAAGCCAAACTGTACATGAATGTTCATTGGATGGTCCTCTACAATCTTAAGGTTTTTTGTTCCGATATGAAATTCAAAATGGCGGCTACGGCAGGACTTAGTTTAACATTGGACCCTATGGGAAAAATGTTTCAAAATGCTTCTTCTCTGAAACCACTTGGACAGTTGAAACCAAACTGCCCAGGAATGATCATTGGAAGGTCCTCTACAAAGTTTCTGTTTTTTATGCCGATCGGAAATCCAAGATGGCTGCCACCGCAGGACATAGATTAACATTGGACCCTATGGGAAAATATTCAAATGCCTTCTTCTCAGAAACTACAAATATGATTAAAGCCAAACTGTACATGAATGTTCATTAGATGGTCCTCTACAAACTTTAGGTTTTTTGTTCTGGTATGAAATTCAAAATGGCGGCTACCGCAGGACTTAGTTTAACATTAGACACTATGGGAAAAATGTTTAAAAATGCTTTTTCTCTGAAACCACTTGGACAGTTGAAACCAAACTGCCCAGGAATGATCATTGGAAGGTCCTCTACAAAGTTTCTGTTTTTTATGCCGATCGGAAATCCAAGATGGCCGCCACCGCAGGACATAGATTAACATTGGACCCTATGGGAAAATATTCAAATGCCTTCTTCTCAGAAACTACAAATATGATTAAAGCCAAACTGTACATGAATGTTCATTAGATGGCCCTCTACAAACTATAGGTTTTTTGTTCCGGTATGAAATTCAAAATGGCGGCTACGGCAGAACTTAGTTTAACATTGGACCCTATGGGGAAAATGTTTCAAAATGCTTCTTCTCTGAAACCACTTGGACAGTTGAAACCAAACTGCCCAGGAATGATCATTGGAAGGTCCTCTACAAAGTTTCTGTTTTTTATGCCGATCGGAAATCCAAGATGGCCGCCACCGCAGCACATAGATTAACATTGAACCCTATGGGAAAATATTCAAATGCCTTCTTCTCAGAAACTACAAATATGATTAAAGCCAAACTGTACATGAATGTTCATTAGATGGCCCTCTACAAACTATAGGTTTTTTGTTCCGGTATGAAATTCAAAATGGCGGCTACGGCAGAACTTAGTTTAACATTGGACCCTATGGGAAAAATGTTTCAAAATGCTTCTTCTCTGAAACCACTTGGACAGTTGAAACCAAACTGCCCAGGAATGATCATTGGAAGGTCCTCTACAAAGTTTCTGTTTTTTATGCCGATCGGAAATCCAAGATGGCCGCCACCGCAGGACATAGATTAACATTGAACCCTATGGGAAAATATTCAAATGCCTTCTTCTCAGAAACTACAAATATGATTAAAGCCAAACTGTACATGAATGTTCATTAGATGGCCCTCTACAAACTATAGGTTTTTTGTTCCGGTATGAAATTCAAAATGGCGGCTACGGCAGAACTTAGTTTAACATTGGACCCTATGGGAAAAATGTTTCAAAATGCTTCTTCTCTGAAACCACTTGGACAGTTGAAACCAAACTGCCCAGGAATGATCATTGGAAGGTCCTCTACAAAGTTTCTGTTTTTTATGCCGATCGGAAATCCAAGATGGCCGCCACCGCAGGACATAGATTAACATTGGACCCTATGAGAAAATATTCAAATGCCTTCTTCTCAGAAACTACAAATATGATTAAAGCCAAACTGTACATGAATGTTCATTAGATGGCCCTCTACAAACTATAGGTTTTTTGTTCCGGTATGAAATTCAAAATGGCGGCTACGGCAGAACTTAGTTTAACATTGGACCCTATGGGAAAAATGTTTCAAAATGCTTCTTCTCTGAAACCACTTGGACAGTTGAAACCAAACTGCCCAGGAATGATCATTGGAAGGTCCTCTACAAAGTTTCTGTTTTTTATGCCGATCGGAAATCCAAGATGGCCGCCACCGCAGGACATAGATTAACATTGAACCCTATGGGAAAATATTCAAATGCCTTCTTCTCAGAAACTACAAATATGATTAAAGCCAAACTGTACATGAATGTTCATTGGATGGTCCTCTACAAACTATAGGTTTTTTGTTCCGGTATGAAATTCAAAATGGCGGCTACGGCAGAACTTAGTTTAACATTGGACCCTATGGGAAAAATGTTTCAAAATGCTTCTTCTCTGAAACCACTTGGACAGTTGAAACCAAACTGCCCAGGAATGATCATTGGAAGGTCCTCTACAAAGTTTCTGTTTTTTTATGCCGATCGGAAATCCAAGATGGCCGCCACCGCAGGACATAGATTAACATTGGACCCTAAGGGAAAATATTCAAATGCCTTCTTCTCAGAAACTACAAATATGATTAAAGCCAAACTGTACATGAATGTTCATTAGATGGCCCTCTACAAACTATAGGTTTTTTGTTCCGGTATGAAATTCAAAATGGCGGCTACGGCAGAACTTAGTTTAACATTGGACCCTATGGGAAAAATGTTTCAAAATGCTTCTTCTCTGAAACCACTTGGACAGTTGAAACCAAACTGCCCAGGAATGATCATTGGAAGGTCCTCTACAAAGTTTCTGTTTTTTATGCCGATCGGAAATCCAAGATGGCCGCCACCGCAGGACATAGATTAACATTGAACCCTATGGGAAAATATTCAAATGCCTTCTTCTCAGAAACTACAAATATGATTAAAGCCAAACTGTACATGAATGTTCATTGGATGGTCCTCTACAATCTTAAGGTTTTTTGTTCCGATATGAAATTCAAAATGGCGGCTACGGCAGGACTTAGTTTAACATTGGACCCTATGGGAAACATGTTTCAAAATGCTTCTTCTCTGAAAACACTTGGACAGTTGAAACCAAACTGCCCAGGAATGATCATTGGAAGGTCCTCTACAAAGTTTCTGTTTTTTATGCCGATCGGAAATCCAAGATGGCCGCCACCGCAGGACATAGATTAACATTGAACCCTATGGGAAAATATTCAAATGCCTTCTTCTCAGAAACTACAAATATGATTAAAGCCAAACTGTACATGAATGTTCATTGGATGGCCCTCTACAAACTATAGGTTTTTTGTTCCGGTATGAAATTCAAAATGGCGGCTACGGCAGAACTTAGTTTAACATTGGACCCTATGGGAAAAATGTTTCAAAATGCTTCTTCTCTGAAACCACTTGGACAGTTGAAACCAAACTGCCCAGGAATGATCATTGGAAGGTCCTCTACAAAGTTTCTGTTTTTTATGCCGATCGGAAATCCAAGATGGCCGCCACCGCAGGACATAGATTAACATTGAACCCTATGGGAAAATATTCAAATGCCTTCTTCTCAGAAACTACAAATATGATTAAAGCCAAACTGTACATGAATGTTCATTGGATGGTCCTCTACAATCTTAAGGTTTTTTGTTCCGATATGAAATTCAAAATGGCGGCTACGGCAGGACTTAGTTTAACATTGGACCCTATGGGAAAAATGTTTCAAAATGCTTCTTCTCTGAAACCACTTGGACAGTTGAAACCAAACTGCCCAGGGATGATCATTGGAAGGTCCTCTACAAAGTTTCTGTTTTTTATGCCGATCGGAAATCCAAGATGGCCACCACCGCAGGACATAGATTAACATTGGACCCTATGGGAAAATATTCAAATGCCTTCTTCTCAGAAACTACAAATATGATTAAAGCCAAACTGTACATGAATGTTCATTGGATGGTCCTCTACAATCTTAAGGTTTTTTGTTCCGATATGAAATTCAAAATGGCGGCTACGGCAGGACTTAGTTTAACATTGGACCCTATGGGAAAAATGTTTCAAAATGCTTCTTCTCTGAAACCACTTGGACAGTTGAAACCAAACTGCCCAGGAATGATCATTGGAAGGTCCTCTACAAAGTTTCTGTTTTTTATGCCGATCAGAAATCCAAGATGGCCGCCACCGCAGGACATAGATTAACATTGGACCCTAAGGGAAAATATTCAAATGCCTTCTTCTCAGAAACTACAAATATGATTAAAGCCAAACTGTACATGAATGTTCATTAGATGGCCCTCTACAAACTATAGGTTTTTTGTTCCGGTATGAAATTCAAAATGGCGGCTACCGCAGAACTTAGTTTAACATTGGACCCTATGGGAAAAATGTTTCAAAATGCTTCTTCTCTGAAACCACTTGGACAGTTGAAACCAAACTGCCCAGGAATGATCATTGGAAGGTCCTCTACAAAGTTTCTGTTTTTTATGCCGATCGGAAATCCAAGATGGCCGCCACCGCAGGACATAGATTAACATTGAACCCTATGGGAAAATATTCAAATGCCTTCTTCTCAGAAACTACAAATATGATTAAAGCCAAACTGTACATGAATGTTCATTGGATGGTCCTCTACAATCTTAAGGTTTTTTGTTCCGATATGAAATTCAAAATGGCGGCTACGGCAGGACTTAGTTTAACATTGGACCCTATGGGGAAAATGTTTCAAAATGCTTCTTCTCTGAAACCACTTGGACAGTTGAAACCAAACTGCCCAGGGATGATCATTGGAAGGTCCTCTACAAAGTTTCTGTTTTTTATGCCGATCGGAAATCCAAGATGGCCGCCACCGCAGGACATAGATTAACATTGGACCCTATGAGAAAATATTCAAATGCCTTCTTCTCAGAAACTACAAATATGATTAAAGCCAAACTGTACATGAATGTTCATTGGATGGTCCTCTACAATCTTAAGGTTTTTTGTTCCGATATGAAATTCAAAATGTCGGCTACGGCAGGACTTAGTTTAACATTGGACCCTATGGGAAAAATGTTTCAAAATGATTCTTCTCTGAAACCACTTGGACAGTTGAAACCAAACTGCCCAGGAATGATCATTGGAAGGTCCTCTACAAAGTTTCTGTTTTTTTATGACGATCTGAAATCCAAGATGGCTGCCACCGCAGGACATAGATTAACATTGGACCCTATGAGAAAATATTCAAATGCCTTCTTCTCAGAAACTACAAATATGATTAAAGCCAAACTGTACATGAATGTTCATTGGATGGTCCTCTACAATCTTAAGGTTTTTTGTTCCGATATGAAATTCAAAATGGCGGCTACGGCAGGACTTAGTTTAACATTGGACCCTATGGGAAAAATGTTTCAAAATGATTCTTCTCTGAAACCACTTGGACAGTTGAAACCAAACTGCCCAGGAATGATCATTGGAAGGTCCTCTACAAAGTTTCTGTTTTTTATGCCGATCGGAAATCCAAGATGGCTGCCACCGCAGGACATAGATAAACATTGGACCCTATGGGAAAATATTCAAATGCCTTCTTCTCAGAAACTACAAATATGATTAAAGCCAAACTGTACATGAATGTTCATTAGATGGTCCTCTACAAACTTTAGGTTTTTTGTTCTGGTATGAAATTCAAAATGGCGGCTACCGCAGGACTTAGTTTAACATTAGACACTATGGGAAAAATGTTTCAAAATGCTTTTTCTCTGAAACCACTTGGACAGTTGAAACCAAACTGCCCAGGAATGATCATTGGAAGGTCCTCTACAAAGTTTCTGTTTTTTATGCCGATCAGAAATCCAAGATGGCCGCCACCGCAGGACATAGATTAACATTGAACCCTATGGGAAAATATTCAAATGCCTTCTTCTCAGAAACTACAAATATGATTAAAGCCAAACTGTACATGAATGTTCATTGGATGGTCCTCTACAATCTTAAGGTTTTTTGTTCCGATATGAAATTCAAAATGGCGGCTACGGCAGGACTTAGTTTAACATTGGACCCTATGGGGAAAATGTTTCAAAATGCTTCTTCTCTGAAACCACTTGGACAGTTGAAACCAAACTGCCCAGGGATGATCATTGGAAGGTCCTCTACAAAGTTTCTGTTTTTTATGCCGATCGGAAATCCAAGATGGCCACCACCGCAGGACATAGATTAACATTGGACCCTATGGGAAAATATTCAAATGCCTTCTTCTCAGAAACTACAAATATGATTAAAGCCAAACTGTACATGAATGTTCATTGGATGGTCCTCTACAATCTTAAGGTTTTTTGTTCCGATATGAAATTCAAAATGGCGGCTACGGCAGGACTTAGTTTAACATTGGACCCTATGGGAAAAATGTTTCAAAATGCTTCTTCTCTGAAACCACTTGGACAGTTGAAACCAAACTGCCCAGGAATGATCATTGGAAGGTCCTCTACAAAGTTTCTGTTTTTTATGCTGATCAGAAATCCAAGATGGCCGCCACCGCAGGACATAGATTAACATTGGACCCTATGGGAAAATATTCAAATGCCTTCTTCTCAGAAACTACAAATATGATTAAAGCCAAACTGCACATGAATGTTCATTAGATGGCCCTCTACAAACTATAGGTTTTTTGTTCCGGTATGAAATTCAAAATGGCGGCTACGGCAGAACTTAGTTTAACATTGGACCCTATGGGAAAAATGTTTCAAAATGCTTCTTCTCTGAAACCACTTGGACAGTTGAAACCAAACTGCCCAGGAATGATCATTGGAAGGTCCTCTACAAAGTTTCTGTTTTTTATGCCGATCGGAAATCCAAGATGGCCGCCACCGCAGGACATAGATTAACATTGAACCCTATGGGAAAATATTCAAATGCCTTCTTCTCAGAAACTACAAATATGATTAAAGCCAAACTGTACATGAATGTTCATTGGATGGTCCTCTACAATCTTAAGGTTTTTTGTTCCGATATGAAATTCAAAATGGCGGCTACGGCAGGACTTAGTTTAACATTGGACCCTATGGGGAAAATGTTTCAAAATGCTTCTTCTCTGAAACCACTTGGACAGTTGAAACCAAACTGCCCAGGGATGATCATTGGAAGGTCCTCTACAAAGTTTCTGTTTTTTATGTCGATCGGAAATCCAAGATGGCCGCCACCGCAGGACATATATTAACATTGGACCCTATGAGAAAATATTCAAATGCCTTCTTCTCAGAAACTACAAATATGATTAAAGCCAAACTGTACATGAATGTTCATTGGATGGTCCTCTACAATCTTAAGGTTTTTTGTTCCGATATGAAATTCAAAATGTCGGCTACGGCAGGACTTAGTTTAACATTGGACCCTATGGGAAAAATGTTTCTAAATGATTCTTCTCTGAAACCACTTGGACAGTTGAAACCAAACTGCCCAGGAATGATCATTGGAAGGTCCTCTACAAAGTTTCTGTTTTTTTATGACGATCTGAAATCCAAGATGGCTGCCACCGCAGGACATAGATTAACATTGGACCCTATGAGAAAATATTCAAATGCCTTCTTCTCAGAAACTACAAATATGATTAAAGCCAAACTGTACATGAATGTTCATTGGATGGTCCTCTACAATCTTAAGGTTTTTTGTTCCGATATGAAATTCAAAATGGCGGCTACGGCAGGACTTAGTTTAACATTGAACCCTATGGGAAAAATGTTTCAAAATGATTCTTCTCTGAAACCACTTGGACAGTTGAAACCAAACTGCCCAGGAATGATCATTGGAAGGTCCTCTACAAAGTTTCTGTTTTTTATGCCGATCGGAAATCCAAGATGGCCACCACCGCAGGACATAGATTAACATTGGACCCTATGGGAAAATATTCAAATGCCTTCTTCTCAGAAACTACAAATATGATTAAAGCCAAACTGTACATGAATGTTCATTAGATGGCCCTCTACAAACTATAGGTTTTTTGTTCCGGTATGAAATTCAAAATGGCGGCTACGGCAGAACTTAGTTTAACATTGGACCCTATGGGAAAAATGTTTCAAAATGCTTCTTCTCTGAAACCACTTGGACAGTTGAAACCAAACTGCCCAGGAATGATCATTGGAAGGTCCTCTACAAAGTTTCTGTTTTTTATGCCGATCGGAAATCCAAGATGGCCGCCACCGCAGGACATAGATTAACATTGAACCCTATGGGAAAATATTCAAATGCCTTCTTCTCAGAAACTACAAATATGATTAAAGCCAAACTGTACATGAATGTTCATTAGATGGCCCTCTACAAACTATAGGTTTTTTGTTCCGGTATGAAATTCAAAATGGCGGCTACGGCAGAACTTAGTTTAACATTGGACCCTATGGGAAAAATGTTTCAAAATGCTTCTTCTCTGAAACCACTTGGACAGTTGAAACCAAACTGCCCAGGAATGATCATTGGAAGGTCCTCTACAAAGTTTCTGTTTTTTATGCCGATCGGAAATCCAAGATGGCCGCCACCGCAGGACATAGATTAACATTGAACCCTATGGGAAAATATTCAAATGCCTTCTTCTCAGAAACTACAAATATGATTAAAGCCAAACTGTACATGAATGTTCATTGGATGGTCCTCTACAATCTTAAGGTTTTTTGTTCCGATATGAAATTCAAAATGGCGGCTACGGCAGGACTTAGTTTAACATTGGACCCTATGGGAAAAATGTTTCAAAATGCTTCTTCTCTGAAACCACTTGGACAGTTGAAACCAAACTGCCCAGGGATGATCATTGGAAGGTCCTCTACAAAGTTTCTGTTTTTTATGCCGATCGGAAATCCAAGGTGGCCGCCACCGCAGGACATAGATTAACATTGGCCCCTAAGGGAAAATATTCAAATGCCTTCTTCTCAGAAACTACAAATATGATTAAAGCCAAACTGTACATGAATGTTCATTGGATGGTCCTCTACAATCTTAAGGTTTTTTGTTCCGATATGAAATTCAAAATGGCGGCTACGGCAGGACTTAGTTTAACATTGGACCCTATGGGAAAAATGTTTCAAAATGCTTCTTCTCTGAAACCACTTGGACAGTTGAAACCAAACTGCCCAGGGATGATCATTGGATGGGCCTCTACAAAGTTTCTGTTTTTTATGCCGATCGGAAATCCAAGATGGCCGCCACCGCAGGACATAGATTAACATTGGACCCTATGAGAAAATATTCAAATGCCTTCTTCTCAGAAACTACAAATATGATTAAAGCCAAACTGTACATGAATGTTCATTGGATGGTCCTCTACAATCTTAAGGTTTTTTGTTCCGATATGAAATTCAAAATGGCGGCTACGGCAGGACTTAGTTTAACATTGGACCCTATGGGAAAAATGTTTCAAAATGATTCTTCTCTGAAACCACTTGGACAGTTGAAACCAAACTGCCCAGGAATGATCATTGGAAGGTCCTCTACAAAGTTTCTGTTTTTTATGACGATCTGAAATCCAAGATGGCTGCCACCGCAGGACATAGATTAACATTGGACCCTATGAGAAAATATTCAAATGCCTTCTTCTCAGAAACTACAAATATGATTAAAGCCAAACTGTACATGAATGTTCATTGGATGGTCCTCTACAATCTTGAGGTTTTTTGTTCCGATATGAAATTCAAAATGGCGGCTACGGCAGGACTTAGTTTAACATTGGACCCTATGGGAAAAATGTTTCAAAATGATTCTTCTCTGAAACCACTTGGACAGTTGAAACCAAACTGCCCAGGGATGATCATTGGAAGGTCCTCTACAAAGTGTCTGTTTTTTATGCCGATCGGAAATCCAAGATGGCTGCCACCGCAGGACATAGATTAACATTGGACCCTATGGGAAAATATTCAAATGCCTTCTTCTCAGAAACTACAAATATGATTAAAGCCAAACTGTACATGAATGTTCATTAGATGGTCCTCTACAAACTTTAGGTTTTTTGTTCTGGTATGAAATTCAAAATGGAGGCTACCGCAGGACTTAGTTTAACATTAGACACTATGGGAAAAATGTTTCAAAATGCTTTTTCTCTGAAACCACTTGGACAGTTGAAACCAAACTGCCCAGGAATGATCATTGGAAGGTCCTCTACAAAGTTTCTGTTTTTTATGCCGATCGGAAATCCAAGATGGCCGCCACCGCAGGACATAGATTAACATTGGACCCTATGGGAAAATATTCAAATGCCTTCTTCTCAGAAACTACAAATATGATTAAAGCCAAACTGTACATGAATGTTCATTAGATGGCCCTCTACAAACTATAGGTTTTTTGTTCCGGTATGAAATTCAAAATGGCGGCTACGGCAGAACTTAGTTTAACATTGGACCCTATGGGAAAAATGTTTCAAAATGCTTCTTCTCTGAAACCACTTGGACAGTTGAAACCAAACTGCCCAGGAATGATCATTGGAAGGTCCTCTACAAAGTTTCTGTTTTTTATGCCGATCGGAAATCCAAGATGGCCGCCACCGCAGGACATAGATTAACATTGAACCCTATGGGAAAATATTCAAATGCCTTCTTCTCAGAAACTACAAATATGATTAAAGCCAAACTGTACATGAATGTTCATTGGATGGTCCTCTACAATCTTAAGGTTTTTTGTTCCGATATGAAATTCAAAATGGCGGCTACGGCAGGACTTAGTTTAACATTGGACCCTATGGGAAAAATGTTTCAAAATGCTTCTTCTCTGAAACCACTTGGACAGTTGAAACCAAACTGCCCAGGAATGATCATTGGAAGGTCCTCTACAAAGTTTCTGTTTTTTATGCCGATCGGAAATCCAAGATGGCCGCCACCGCAGGACATAGATTAACATTGGACCCTATGGGAAAATATTCAAATGCCTTCTTCTCAGAAACTACAAATATGATTAAAGCCAAACTGTACATGAATGTTCATTGGATGGTCCTCTACAATCTTAAGGTTTTTTGTTCCGATATGAAATTCAAAATGGCGGCTACGGCAGGACTTAGTTTAACATTGGATCCTATGGGAAAAATGTTTCAAAATGCTTCTTCTCTGAAACCACTTGGACAGTTGAAACCAAACTGCCCAGGGATGATCATTGGATGGTCCTCTACAAAGTTTCTGTTTTTTATGCCGATCGGAAATCCAAGATGGCCGCCACCGCAGGACATAGATTAACATTGGACCCTATGAGAAAATATTCAAATGCCTTCTTCTCAGAAACTACAAATATGATTAAAGCCAAACTGTACATGAATGTTCATTGGATGGTCCTCTACAATCTTAAGGTTTTTTGTTCCGATATGAAATTCAAAATGGCGGCTACGGCAGGACTTAGTTTAACATTGGACCCTATGGGGAAAATGTTTCAAAATGATTATTCTCTGAAACCACTTGGACAGTTGAAACCAAACTGCCCAGGGATGATCATTGGAAGGTCCTCTACAAAGTTTCTGTTTTTTATGACGATCTGAAATCCAAGATGGCTGCCACCGCAGGACATAGATTAACATTGGACCCTATGGGAAAATATTCAAATGCCTTCTTCTCAGAAACTACAAATATGATTAAAGCCAAACTGTACATGAATGTTCATTAGATGGTCCTCTACAAACTTTAGGTTTTTTGTTCTGGTATGAAATTCAAAATGGAGGCTACCGCAGGACTTAGTTTAACATTAGACACTATGGGAAAAATGTTTCAAAATGCTTTTTCTCTGAAACCACTTGGACAGTTCAAACCAAACTGCCCAGGAATGATCATTGGAAGGTCCTCTACAAAGTTTCTGTTTTTTATGCCGATCGGAAATCCAAGATGGCCGCCACCGCAGGACATAGATTAACATTGGACCCTATGGGAAAATATTCAAATGCCTTCTTCTCAGAAACTACAAATATGATTAAAGCCAAACTGTACATGAATGTTCATTAGATGGTCCTCTACAAACTATAGGTTTTTTGTTCCGGTATGAAATTCAAAATGGCGGCTACGGCAGAACTTAGTTTAACATTGGACCCTATGGGAAAAATGTTTCAAAATGCTTCTTCTCTGAAACCACTTGGACAGTTGAAACCAAACTGCCCAGGAATGATCATTGGAAGGTCCTCTACAAAGTTTCTGTTTTTTATGCCGATCGGAAATCCAAGATGGCCGCCACCGCAGGACATAGATTAACATTGAACCCTATGGGAAAATATTCAAATGCCTTCTTCTCAGAAACTACAAATATGATTAAAGCCAAACTGTACATGAATGTTCATTGGATGGTCCTCTACAATCTTAAGGTTTTTTGTTCCGATATGAAATTCAAAATGGCGGCTACGGCAGGACTTAGTTTAACATTGGACCCTATGGGAAAAATGTTTCAAAATGCTTCTTCTCTGAAACCACTTGGACAGTTGAAACCAAACTGCCCAGGGATGATCATTGGAAGGTCCTCTACAAAGTTTCTGTTTTTTATGCCGATCGGAAATCCAAGATGGCCGCCACCGCAGGACATAGATTAACATTGGACCCTATGGGAAAATATTCAAATGCCTTCTTCTCAGAAACTACAAATATGATTAAAGCCAAACTGTACATGAATGTTCATTGGATGGTCCTCTACAATCTTAAGGTTTTTTGTTCCGATATGAAATTCAAAATGGCGGCTACGGCAGGACTTAGTTTAACATTGGACCCTATGGGGAAAATGTTTCAAAATGATTATTCTCTGAAACCACTTGGACAGTTGAAACCAAACTGCCCAGGGATGATCATTGGAAGGTCCTCTACAAAGTTTCTGTTTTTTATGACCATCTGAAATCCAAGATGGCTGCCACCGCAGGACATAGATTAACATTGGACCCTATGGGAAAATATTCAAATGCCTTCTTCTCAGAAACTACAAATATGATTAAAGCCAAACTGTACATGAATGTTCATTAGATGGTCCTCTACAAACTTTAGGTTTTTTGTTCTGGTATGAAATTCAAAATGGCGGCTACCGCAGGACTTAGTTTAACATTAGACACTATGGGAAAAATGTTTCAAAATGCTTTTTCTCTGAAACCACTTGGACAGTTGAAACCAAACTGCCCAGGAATGATCATTGGAAGGTCCTCTACAAAGTTTCTGTTTTTTATGCCGATCGGAAATCCAAGATGGCCACCACCGCAGGACATAGATTAACATTGGACCCTATGGGAAAATATTCAAATGCCTTCTTCTCAGAAACTACAAATATGATTAAAGCCAAACTGTACATGAATGTTCATTAGATGGCCCTCTACAAACTATAGGTTTTTTGTTCCGGTATGAAATTCAAAATGGCGGCTACGGCAGAACTTAGTTTAACATTGGACCCTATGGGAAAAATGTTTCAAAATGCTTCTTCTCTGAAACCACTTGGACAGTTGAAACCAAACTGCCCAGGAATGATCATTGGAAGGTCCTCTACAAAGTTTCTGTTTTTTATGCCGATCGGAAATCCAAGATGGCCGCCACCGCAGGACATAGATTAACATTGAACCCTATGGGAAAATATTCAAATGCCTTCTTCTCAGAAACTACAAATATGATTAAAGCCAAACTGTACATGAATGTTCATTAGATGGTCCTCTACAAACTTTAGGTTTTTTGTTCTGGTATGAAATTCAAAATGGCGGCTACCGCAGGACTTAGTTTAACATTAGACACTATGGGAAAAATGTTTCAAAATGCTTTTTCTCTGAAACCACTTGGACAGTTGAAACCAAACTGCCCAGGAATGATCATTGGAAGGTCCTCTACAAAGTTTCTGTTTTTTATGCCGATCGGAAATCCAAGATGGCCACCACCGCAGGACATAGATTAACATTGGACCCTATGGGAAAATATTCAAATGCCTTCTTCTCAGAAACTACAAATATGATTAAAGCCAAACTGTACATGAATGTTCATTAGATGGCCCTCTACAAACTATAGGTTTTTTGTTCCGGTATGAAATTCAAAATGGCGGCTACGGCAGAACTTAGTTTAACATTGGACCCTATGGGAAAAATGTTTCAAAATGCTTCTTCTCTGAAACCACTTGGACAGTTGAAACCAAACTGCCCAGGAATGATCATTGGAAGGTCCTCTACAAAGTTTCTGTTTTTTATGCCGATCGGAAATCCAAGATGGCCGCCACCGCAGGACATAGATTAACATTGAACCCTATGGGAAAATATTCAAATGCCTTCTTCTCAGAAACTACAAATATGATTAAAGCCAAACTGTACATGAATGTTCATTGGATGGTCCTCTACAATCTTAAGGTTTTTTGTTCCGATATGAAATTCAAAATGGCGGCTACGGCAGGACTTAGTTTAACATTGGACCCTATGGGAAAAATGTTTCAAAATGCTTCTTCTCTGAAACCACTTGGACAGTTGAAACCAAACTGCCCAGGGATGATCATTGGAAGGTCCTCTACAAAGTTTCTGTTTTTTATGCCGATCGGAAATCCAAGATGGCCGCCACCGCAGGACATAGATTAACATTGGACCCTATGGGAAAATATTCAAATGCCTTCTTCTCAGAAACTACAAATATGATTAAAGCCAAACTGTACATGAATGTTCATTAGATGGCCCTCTACAAACTATAGGTTTTTTGTTCCGGTATGAAATTCAAAATGGCGGCTACGGCAGAACTTAGTTTAACATTGGACCCTATGGGAAAAATGTTTCAAAATGCTTCTTCTCTGAAACCACTTGGACAGTTGAAACCAAACTGCCCAGGAATGATCATTGGAAGGTCCTCTACAAAGTTTCTGTTTTTTATGCCGATCGGAAATCCAAGATGGCCGCCACCGCAGGACATAGATTAACATTGAACCCTATGGGAAAATATTCAAATGCCTTCTTCTCAGAAACTACAAATATGATTAAAGCCAAACTGTACATGAATGTTCATTGGATGGTCCTCTACAATCTTAAGGTTTTTTGTTCCGATATGAAATTCAAAATGGCGGCTACGGCAGGACTTAGTTTAACATTGGACCCTATGGGAAAAATGTTTCAAAATGCTTCTTCTCTGAAACCACTTGGACAGTTGAAACCAAACTGCCCAGGGATGATCATTGGAAGGTCCTCTACAAAGTTTCTGTTTTTTATGCCGATCGGAAATCCAAGATGGCCGCCACCGCAGGACATAGATTAACATTGGACCCTATGGGAAAATATTCAAATGCCTTCTTCTCAGAAACTACAAATATGATTAAAGCCAAACTGTACATGAATGTTCATTAGATGGTCCTCTACAAACTTTAGGTTTTTTGTTCTGGTATGAAATTCAAAATGGAGGCTACCGCAGGACTTAGTTTAACATTAGACACTATGGGAAAAATGTTTCAAAATGCTTTTTCTCTGAAACCACTTGGACAGTTGAAACCAAACTGCCCAGGAATGATCATTGGAAGGTCCTCTACAAAGTTTCTGTTTTTTATGCCGATCGGAAATCCAAGATGGCCGCCACCGCAGGACATAGATTAACATTGGACCCTATGGGAAAATATTCAAATGCCTTCTTCTCAGAAACTACAAATATGATTAAAGCCAAACTGTACATGAATGTTCATTAGATGGCCCTCTACAAACTATAGGTTTTTTGTTCCGGTATGAAATTCAAAATGGCGGCTACGGCAGAACTTAGTTTAACATTGGACCCTATGGGAAAAATGTTTCAAAATGCTTCTTCTCTGAAACCACTTGGACAGTTGAAACCAAACTGCCCAGGAATGATCATTGGAAGGTCCTCTACAAAGTTTCTGTTTTTTATGCCGATCGGAAATCCAAGATGGCCGCCACCGCAGGACATAGATTAACATTGAACCCTATGGGAAAATATTCAAATGCCTTCTTCTCAGAAACTACAAATATGATTAAAGCCAAACTGTACATGAATGTTCATTGGATGGTCCTCTACAATCTTAAGGTTTTTTGTTCCGATATGAAATTCAAAATGGCGGCTACGGCAGGACTTAGTTTAACATTGGACCCTATGGGAAAAATGTTTCAAAATGCTTCTTCTCTGAAACCACTTGGACAGTTGAAACCAAACTGCCCAGGGATGATCATTGGAAGGTCCTCTACAAAGTTTCTGTTTTTTATGCCGATCGGAAATCCAAGATGGCCGCCACCGCAGGACATAGATTAACATTGGACCCTATGGGAAATATTCAAATGCCTTCTTCTCAGAAACTACAAATATGATTAAAGCCAAACTGTACATGAATGTTCATTGGATGGTCCTCTACAATCTTAAGGTTTTTTGTTCCGATATGAAATTCAAAATGGCGGCTACGGCAGGACTTAGTTTAACATTGGATCCTATGGGAAAAATGTTTCAAAATGCTTCTTCTCTGAAACCACTTGGACAGTTGAAACCAAACTGCCCAGGGATGATCATTGGATGGTCCTCTACAAAGTTTCTGTTTTTTATGCCGATCGGAAATCCAAGATGGCCGCCACCGCAGGACATAGATTAACATTGGACCCTATGAGAAAATATTCAAATGCCTTCTTCTCAGAAACTACAAATATGATTAAAGCCAAACTGTACATGAATGTTCATTGGATGGTCCTCTACAATCTTAAGGTTTTTTGTTCCGATATGAAATTCAAAATGGCGGCTACGGCAGGACTTAGTTTAACATTGGACCCTATGGGGAAAATGTTTCAAAATGATTATTCTCTGAAACCACTTGGACAGTTGAAACCAAACTGCCCAGGGATGATCATTGGAAGGTCCTCTACAAAGTTTCTGTTTTTTATGACGATCTGAAATCCAAGATGGCTGCCACCGCAGGACATAGATTAACATTGGACCCTATGGGAAAATATTCAAATGCCTTCTTCTCAGAAACTACAAATATGATTAAAGCCAAACTGTACATGAATGTTCATTAGATGGTCCTCTACAAACTTTAGGTTTTTTGTTCTGGTATGAAATTCAAAATGGAGGCTACCGCAGGACTTAGTTTAACATTAGACACTATGGGAAAAATGTTTCAAAATGCTTTTTCTCTGAAACCACTTGGACAGTTGAAACCAAACTGCCCAGGAATGATCATTGGAAGGTCCTCTACAAAGTTTCTGTTTTTTATGCCGATCGGAAATCCAAGATGGCCGCCACCGCAGGACATAGATTAACATTGGACCCTATGGGAAAATATTCAAATGCCTTCTTCTCAGAAACTACAAATATGATTAAAGCCAAACTGTACATGAATGTTCATTAGATGGCCCTCTACAAACTATAGGTTTTTTGTTCCGGTATGAAATTCAAAATGGCGGCTACGGCAGAACTTAGTTTAACATTGGACCCTATGGGAAAAATGTTTCAAAATGCTTCTTCTCTGAAACCACTTGGACAGTTGAAACCAAACTGCCCAGGGATGATCATTGGAAGGTCCTCTACAAAGTTTCTGTTTTTTATGCCGATCGGAAATCCAAGATGGCCGCCACCGCAGGACATAGATTAACATTGAACCCTATGGGAAAATATTCAAATGCCTTCTTCTCAGAAACTACAAATATGATTAAAGCCAAACTGTACATGAATGTTCATTGGATGGTCCTCTACAATCTTAAGGTTTTTTGTTCCGATATGAAATTCAAAATGGCGGTTACGGCAGGACTTAGTTTAACATTGGACCCTATGGGAAAAATGTTTCAAAATGCTTCTTCTCTGAAACCACTTGGACAGTTGAAACCAAACTGCCCAGGGATGATCATTGGAAGGTCCTCTACAAAGTTTCTGTTTTTTATGCCGATCGGAAATCCAAGATGGCCGCCACCGCAGGACATAGATTAACATTGGACCCTATGGGAAAATATTCAAATGCCTTCTTCTCAGAAACTACAAATATGATTAAAGCCAAACTGTACATGAATGTTCATTGGATGGTCCTCTACAATCTTAAGGTTTTTTGTTCCGATATGAAATTCAAAATGGCGGCTACGGCAGGACTTAGTTTAACATTGGATCCTATGGGAAAAATGTTTCAAAATGCTTCTTCTCTGAAACCACTTGGACAGTTGAAACCAAACTGCCCAGGGATGATCATTGGATGGTCCTCTACAAAGTTTCTGTTTTTTATGCCGATCGGAAATCCAAGATGGCCGCCACCGCAGGACATAGATTAACATTGGACCCTATGAGAAAATATTCAAATGCCTTCTTCTCAGAAACTACAAATATGATTAAAGCCAAACTGTACATGAATGTTCATTGGATGGTCCTCTACAATCTTAAGGTTTTTTGTTCCGATATGAAATTCAAAATGGCGGCTACGGCAGAACTTAGTTTAACATTGGACCCTATGGGGAAAATGTTTCAAAATGATTATTCTCTGAAACCACTTGGACAGTTGAAACCAAACTGCCCAGGGATGATCATTGGAAGGTCCTCTACAAAGTTTCTGTTTTTTATGACCATCTGAAATCCAAGATGGCTGCCACCGCAGGACATAGATTAACATTGGACCCTATGGGAAAATATTCAAATGCCTTCTTCTCAGAAACTACAAATATGATTAAAGCCAAACTGTACATGAATGTTCATTAGATGGTCCTCTACAAACTTTAGGTTTTTTGTTCTGGTATGAAATTCAAAATGGCGGCTACCGCAGGACTTAGTTTAACATTAGACACTATGGGAAAAATGTTTCAAAATGCTTTTTCTCTGAAACCACTTGGACAGTTGAAACCAAACTGCCCAGGAATGATCATTGGAAGGTCCTCTACAAAGTGTCTGTTTTTTATGCCGATCGGAAATCCAAGATGGCCACCACCGCAGGACATAGATTAACATTGGACCCTATGGGAAAATATTCAAATGCCTTCTTCTCAGAAACTACAAATATGATTAAAGCCAAACTGTACATGAATGTTCATTAGATGGCCCTCTACAAACTATAGGTTTTTTGTTCCGGTATGAAATTCAAAATGGCGGCTACGGCAGAACTTAGTTTAACATTGGACCCTATGGGAAAAATGTTTCAAAATGCTTCTTCTCTGAAACCACTTGGACAGTTGAAACCAAACTGCCCAGGAATGATCATTGGAAGGTCCTCTACAAAGTTTCTGTTTTTTATGCCGATCGGAAATCCAAGATGGCCGCCACCGCAGGACATAGATTAACATTGGACCCTATGGGAAAATATTCAAATGCCTTCTTCTCAGAAACTACAAATATGATTAAAGCCAAACTGTACATGAATGTTCATTAGATGGCCCTCTACAAACTATAGGTTTTTTGTTCCGGTATGAAATTCAAAATGGCGGCTACGGCAGAACTTAGTTTAACATTGGACCCTATGGGAAAAATGTTTCAAAATGCTTCTTCTCTGAAACCACTTGGACAGTTGAAACCAAACTGCCCAGGAATGATCATTGGAAGGTCCTCTACAAAGTTTCTGTTTTTTATGCCGATCGGAAATCCAAGATGGCCGCCACCGCAGGACATAGATTAACATTGAATCCTATGGGAAAATATTCAAATGCCTTCTTCTCAGAAACTACAAATATGATTAAAGCCAAACTGTACATGAATGTTCATTGGATGGTCCTCTACAATCTTAAGGTTTTTTGTTCCGATATGAAATTCAAAATGGCGGCTACGGCAGGACTTAGTTTAACATTGGACCCTATGGGAAAAATGTTTCAAAATGCTTCTTCTCTGAAACCACTTGGACAGTTGAAACCAAACTGCCCAGGGATGATCATTGGAAGGTCCTCTACAAAGTTTCTGTTTTTTATGCCGATCGGAAATCCAAGATGGCCGCCACCGCAGGACATAGATTAACATTGGACCCTATGGGAAAATATTCAAATGCCTTCTTCTCAGAAACTACAAATATGATTAAAGCCAAACTGTACATGAATGTTCATTGGATGGTCCTCTACAATCTTAAGGTTTTTTGTTCCGATATGAAATTCAAAATGGCGGCTACGGCAGGACTTAGTTTAACATTGGATCCTATGGGAAAAATGTTTCAAAATGCTTCTTCTCTGAAACCACTTGGACAGTTGAAACCAAACTGCCCAGGGATGATCATTGGATGGTCCTCTACAAACTTTCTGTTTTTTATGCCGATCGGAAATCCAAGATGGCCGCCACCGCAGGACATAGATTAACATTGGACCCTATGAGAAAATATTCAAATGCCTTCTTCTCAGAAACTACAAATATGATTAAAGCCAAACTGTACATGAATGTTCATTGGATGGTCCTCTACAATCTTGAGGTTTTTTGTTCCGATATGAAATTCAAAATGGCGGCTACGGCAGGACTTAGTTTAACATTGGACCCTATGGGAAAAATGTTTCAAAATGCTTCTTCTCTGAAACCACTTGGACAGTTGAAACCAAACTGCCCAGGGATGATCATTGGAAGGTCCTCTACAAAGTTTCTGTTTTTTATGCCGATCGGAAATCCAAGATGGCCGCCACCGCAGGACATAGATTAACATTGGACCCTATGGGAAAATATTCAAATGCCTTCTTCTCAGAAACTACAAATATGATTAAAGCCAAACTGTACATGAATGTTCATTGGATGGTCCTCTACAATCTTAAGGTTTTTTGTTCCGATATGAAATTCAAAATGGCGGCTACGGCAGGACTTAGTTTAACATTGGATCCTATGGGAAAAATGTTTCAAAATGCTTCTTCTCTGAAACCACTTGGACAGTTGAAACCAAACTGCCCAGGGATGATCATTGGATGGTCCTCTACAAACTTTCTGTTTTTTATGCCGATCGGAAATCCAAGATGGCCGCCACCGCAGGACATAGATTAACATTGGACCCTATGAGAAAATATTCAAATGCCTTCTTCTCAGAAACTACAAATATGATTAAAGCCAAACTGTACATGAATGTTCATTGGATGGTCCTCTACAATCTTAAGGTTTTTTGTTCCGATATGAGATTCAAAATGGCGGCTACGGCAGGACTTAGTTTAACATTGGACCCTATGGGGAAAATGTTTCAAAATGATTATTCTCTGAAACCACTTGGACAGTTGAAACCAAACTGCCCAGGGATGATCATTGGAAGGTCCTCTACAAAGTTTCTGTTTTTTATGACGATCGGAAATCCAAGATGGCTGCCACCGCAGGACATAGATTAACATTGGACCCTATGGGAAAATATTCAAATGCCTTCTTCTCAGAAACTACAAATATGATTAAAGCCAAACTGTACATGAATGTTCATTAGATGGTCATCTACAAACTTTAGGTTTTTTGTTCTGGTATGAAATTCAAAATGGAGGCTACCGCAGGACTTAGTTTAACATTAGACACTATGGGAAAAATGTTTCAAAATGCTTTTTCTCTGAAACCACTTGGACAGTTGAAACCAAACTGCCCAGGAATGATCATTGGAAGGTCCTCTACAAAGTTTCTGTTTTTTATGCCGATCGGAAATCCAAGATGGCCGCCACCGCAGGACATAGATTAACATTGGACCCTATGGGAAAATATTCAAATGCCTTCTTCTCAGAAACTACAAATATGATTAAAGCCAAACTGTACATGAATGTTCATTAGATGGCCCTCTACAAACTATAGGTTTTTTGTTCCGGTATGAAATTCAAAATGGCGGCTACGGCAGAACTTAGTTTAACATTGGACCCTATGGGAAAAATGTTTCAAAATGCTTCTTCTCTGAAACCACTTGGACAGTTGAAACCAAACTGCCCAGGAATGATCATTGGAAGGTCCTCTACAAAGTTTCTGTTTTTTATGCCGATCGGAAATCCAAGATGGCTGCCACCGCAGGACATAGATTAACATTGAACCCTATGGGAAAATATTCAAATGCCTTCTTCTCAGAAACTACAAATATGATTAAAGCCAAACTGTACATGAATGTTCATTGGATGGTCCTCTACAATCTTAAGGTTTTTTGTTCCGATATGAAATTCAAAATGGCGGCTACGGCAGGACTTAGTTTAACATTGGACCCTATGGGAAAAATGTTTCAAAATGCTTCTTCTCTGAAACCACTTGGACAGTTGAAACCAAACTGCCCAGGGATGATCATTGGAAGGTCCTCTACAAAGTTTCTGTTTTTTATGCCGATCGGAAATCCAAGATGGCCGCCACCGCAGGACATAGATTAACATTGGACCCTATGGGAAAATATTCAAATGCCTTCTTCTCAGAAACTACAAATATGATTAAAGCCAAACTGTACATGAATGTTCATTGGATGGTCCTCTACAATCTTAAGGTTTTTTGTTCCGATATGAAATTCAAAATGGCGGCTACGGCAGGACTTAGTTTAACATTGGATCCTATGGGAAAAATGTTTCAAAATGCTTCTTCTCTGAAACCACTTGGACAGTTGAAACCAAACTGCCCAGGGATGATCATTGGATGGTCCTCTACAAAGTTTCTGTTTTTTATGCCGATCGGAAATCCAAGATGGCCGCCACCGCAGGACATAGATTAACATTGGACCCTATGAGAAAATATTCAAATGCCTTCTTCTCAGAAACTACAAATATGATTAAAGCCAAACTGTACATGAATGTTCATTGGATGGTCCTCTACAATCTTAAGGTTTTTTGTTCCGATATGAAATTCAAAATGGCGGCTACGGCAGGACTTAGTTTAACATTGGACCCTATGGGGAAAATGTTTCAAAATGATTATTCTCTGAAACCACTTGGACAGTTGAAACCAAACTGCCCAGGGATGATCATTGGAAGGTCCTCTACAAAGTTTCTGTTTTTTATGACCATCTGAAATCCAAGATGGCTGCCACCGCAGGACATAGATTAACATTGGACCCTATGGGAAAATATTCAAATGCCTTCTTCTCAGAAACTACAAATATGATTAAAGCCAAACTGTACATGAATGTTCATTAGATGGTCCTCTACAAACTTTAGGTTTTTTGTTCTGGTATGAAATTCAAAATGGCGGCTACCGCAGGACTTAGTTTAACATTAGACACTATGGGAAAAATGTTTCAAAATGCTTTTTCTCTGAAACCACTTGGACAGTTGAAACCAAACTGCCCAGGAATGATCATTGGAAGGTCCTCTACAAAGTTTCTGTTTTTTATGCCGATCGGAAATCCAAGATGGCCACCACCGCAGGACATAGATTAACATTGGACCCTATGGGAAAATATTCAAATGCCTTCTTCTCAGAAACTACAAATATGATTAAAGCCAAACTGTACATGAATGTTCATTAGATGGCCCTCTACAAACTATAGGTTTTTTGTTCCGGTATGAAATTCAAAATGGCGGCTACGGCAGAACTTAGTTTAACATTGGACCCTATGGGAAAAATGTTTCAAAATGCTTCTTCTCTGAAACCACTTGGACAGTTGAAACCAAACTGCCCAGGAATGATCATTGGAAGGTCCTCTACAAAGTTTCTGTTTTTTATGCCGATCGGAAATCCAAGATGGCCGCCACCGCAGGACATAGATTAACATTGAACCCTATGGGAAAATATTCAAATGCCTTCTTCTCAGAAACTACAAATATGATTAAAGCCAAACTGTACATGAATGTTCATTAGATGGCCCTCTACAAACTATAGGTTTTTTGTTCCGGTATGAAATTCAAAATGGCGGCTACGGCAGAACTTAGTTTAACATTGGACCCTATGGGAAAAATGTTTCAAAATGCTTCTTCTCTGAAACCACTTGGACAGTTGAAACCAAACTGCCCAGGAATGATCATTGGAAGGTCCTCTACAAAGTTTCTGTTTTTTATGCCGATCGGAAATCCAAGATGGCCGCCACCGCAGGACATAGATTAACATTGAACCCTATGGGAAAATATTCAAATGCCTTCTTCTCAGAAACTACAAATATGATTAAAGCCAAACTGTACATGAATGTTCATTGGATGGTCCTCTACAATCTTAAGGTTTTTTGTTCCGATATGAAATTCAAAATGGCGGCTACGGCAGGACTTAGTTTAACATTGGACCCTATGGGAAAAATGTTTCAAAATGCTTCTTCTCTGAAACCACTTGGACAGTTGAAACCAAACTGCCCAGGGATGATCATTGGAAGGTCCTCTACAAAGTTTCTGTTTTTTATGCCGATCGGAAATCCAAGATGGCCGCCACCGCAGGACATAGATTAACATTGGCCCCTAAGGGAAAATATTCAAATGCCTTCTTCTCAGAAACTACAAATATGATTAAAGCCAAACTGTACATGAATGTTCATTGGATGGTCCTCTACAATCTTAAGGTTTTTTGTTCCGATATGAAATTCAAAATGGCGGCTACGGCAGGACTTAGTTTAACATTGGACCCTATGGGAAAAATGTTTCAAAATGCTTCTTCTCTGAAACCACTTGGACAGTTGAAACCAAACTGCCCAGGGATGATCATTGGATGGGCCTCTACAAAGTTTCTGTTTTTTATGCCGATCGGAAATCCAAGATGGCCGCCACCGCAGGACATAGATTAACATTGGACCCTATGAGAAAATATTCAAATGCCTTCTTCTCAGAAACTACAAATATGATTAAAGCCAAACTGTACATGAATGTTCATTGGATGGTCCTCTACAATCTTAAGGTTTTTTGTTCCGATATGAAATTCAAAATGGCGGCTACGGCAGGACTTAGTTTAACATTGGACCCTATGGGAAAAATGTTTCAAAATGATTCTTCTCTGAAACCACTTGGACAGTTGAAACCAAACTGCCCAGGAATGATCATTGGAAGGTCCTCTACAAAGTTTCTGTTTTTTATGACGATCTGAAATCCAAGATGGCTGCCACCGCAGGACATAGATTAACATTGGACCCTATGAGAAAATATTCAAATGCCTTCTTCTCAGAAACTACAAATATGATTAAAGCCAAACTGTACATGAATGTTCATTGGATGGTCCTCTACAATCTTGAGGTTTTTTGTTCCGATATGAAATTCAAAATGGCGGCTACGGCAGGACTTAGTTTAACATTGGACCCTATGGGAAAAATGTTTCAAAATGATTCTTCTCTGAAACCACTTGGACAGTTGAAACCAAACTGCCCAGGGATGATCATTGGAAGGTCCTCTACAAAGTGTCTGTTTTTTATGCCGATCGGAAATCCAAGATGGCTGCCACCGCAGGACATAGATTAACATTGGACCCTATGAGAAAATATTCAAATGCCTTCTTCTCAGAAACTACAAATATGATTAAAGCCAAACTGTACATGAATGTTCATTGGATGGTCCTCTACAATCTTGAGGTTTTTTGTTCCGATATGAAATTCAAAATGGCGGCTACGGCAGGACTTAGTTTAACATTGGACCCTATGGGAAAAATGTTTCAAAATGATTCTTCTCTGAAACCACTTGGACAGTTGAAACCAAACTGCCCAGGGATGATCATTGGAAGGTCCTCTACAAAGTGTCTGTTTTTTATGCCGATCGGAAATCCAAGATGGCTGCCACCGCAGGACATAGATTAACATTGGACCCTATGGGAAAATATTCAAATGCCTTCTTCTCAGAAACTACAAATATGATTAAAGCCAAACTGTACATGAATGTTCATTAGATGGTCCTCTACAAACTTTAAGGTTTTTTGTTCTGGTATGAAATTCAAAATGGAGGCTACCGCAGGACTTAGTTTAACATTAGACACTATGGGAAAAATGTTTCAAAATGCTTTTTCTCTGAAACCACTTGGACAGTTGAAACCAAACTGCCCAGGAATGATCATTGGAAGGTCCTCTACAAAGTTTCTGTTTTTTATGCCGATCGGAAATCCAAGATGGCCGCCACCGCAGGACATAGATTAACATTGGACCCTATGGGAAAATATTCAAATGCCTTCTTCTCAGAAACTACAAATATGATTAAAGCCAAACTGTACATGAATGTTCATTAGATGGCCCTCTACAAACTATAGGTTTTTTGTTCCGGTATGAAATTCAAAATGGCGGCTACGGCAGAACTTAGTTTAACATTGGACCCTATGGGAAAAATGTTTCAAAATGCTTCTTCTCTGAAACCACTTGGACAGTTGAAACCAAACTGCCCAGGAATGATCATTGGAAGGTCCTCTACAAAGTTTCTGTTTTTTATGCCGATCGGAAATCCAAGATGGCCGCCACCGCAGGACATAGATTAACATTGAACCCTATGGGAAAATATTCAAATGCCTTCTTCTCAGAAACTACAAATATGATTAAAGCCAAACTGTACATGAATGTTCATTGGATGGTCCTCTACAATCTTAAGGTTTTTTGTTCCGATATGAAATTCAAAATGGCGGCTACGGCAGGACTTAGTTTAACATTGGACCCTATGGGAAAAATGTTTCAAAATGCTTCTTCTCTGAAACCACTTGGACAGTTGAAACCAAACTGCCCAGGGATGATCATTGGAAGGTCCTCTACAAAGTTTCTGTTTTTTATGCCGATCGGAAATCCAAGATGGCCGCCACCGCAGGACATAGATTAACATTGGACCCTATGGGAAAATATTCAAATGCCTTCTTCTCAGAAACTACAAATATGATTAAAGCCAAACTGTACATGAATGTTCATTGGATGGTCCTCTACAATCTTAAGGTTTTTTGTTCCGATATGAAATTCAAAATGGCGGCTACGGCAGGACTTAGTTTAACATTGGATCCTATGGGAAAAATGTTTCAAAATGCTTCTTCTCTGAAACCACTTGAACAGTTGAAACCAAACTGCCCAGGGATGATCATTGGATGGTCCTCTACAAAGTTTCTGTTTTTTATGCCGATCGGAAATCCAAGATGGCCGCCACCGCAGGACATAGATTAACATTGGACCCTATGAGAAAATATTCAAATGCCTTCTTCTCAGAAACTACAAATATGATTAAAGCCAAACTGTACATGAATGTTCATTGGATGGTCCTCTACAATCTTAAGGTTTTTTGTTCCGATATGAAATTCAAAATGGCGGCTACGGCAGGACTTAGTTTAACATTGGACCCTATGGGGAAAATGTTTCAAAATGATTATTCTCTGAAACCACTTGGACAGTTGAAACCAAATTGCCCAGGGATGATCATTGGAAGGTCCTCTACAAAGTTTCTGTTTTTTATGACGATCTGAAATCCAAGATGGCTGCCACCGCAGGACATAGATTAACATTGGACCCTATGGGAAAATATTCAAATGCCTTCTTCTCAGAAACTACAAATATGATTAAAGCCAAACTGTACATGAATGTTCATTAGATGGTCCTCTACAAACTTTAGGTTTTTTGTTCTGGTATGAAATTCAAAATGGAGGCTACCGCAGGACTTAGTTTAACATTAGACACTAAGGGAAAAATGTTTCAAAATGCTTTTTCTCTGAAACCACTTGGACAGTTGAAACCAAACTGCCCAGGAATGATCATTGGAAGGTCCTCTACAAAGTTTCTGTTTTTTATGCCGATCGGAAATCCAAGATGGCCGCCACCGCAGGACATAGATTAACATTGGACCCTATGGGAAAATATTCAAATGCCTTCTTCTCAGAAACTACAAATATGATTAAAGCCAAACTGTACATGAATGTTCATTAGATGGCCCTCTACAAACTATAGGTTTTTTGTTCCGGTATGAAATTCAAAATGGCGGCTACGGCAGAACTTAGTTTAACATTGGACCCTATGGGAAAAATGTTTCAAAATGCTTCTTCTCTGAAACCACTTGGACAGTTGAAACCAAACTGCCCAGGAATGATCATTGGAAGGTCCTCTACAAAGTTTCTGTTTTTTATGCCGATCGGAAATCCAAGATGGCCGCCACCGCAGGACATAGATTAACATTGAACCCTATGGGAAAATATTCAAATGCCTTCTTCTCAGAAACTACAAATATGATTAAAGCCAAACTGTACATGAATGTTCATTGGATGGTCCTCTACAATCTTAAGGTTTTTTGTTCCGATATGAAATTCAAAATGGCGGCTACGGCAGGACTTAGTTTAACATTGGACCCTATGGGAAAAATGTTTCAAAATGCTTCTTCTCTGAAACCACTTGGACAGTTGAAACCAAACTGCCCAGGGATGATCATTGGAAGGTCCTCTACAAAGTTTCTGTTTTTTATGCCGATCGGAAATCCAAGATGGCCGCCACCGCAGGACATAGATTAACATTGGACCCTATGGGAAAATATTCAAATGCCTTCTTCTCAGAAACTACAAATATGATTAAAGCCAAACTGTACATGAATGTTCATTGGATGGTCCTCTACAATCTTAAGGTTTTTTGTTCCGATATGAAATTCAAAATGGCGGCTACGGCAGGACTTAGTTTAACATTGGACCCTATGGGAAAAATGTTTCAAAATGCTTCTTCTCTGAAACCACTTGGACAGTTGAAACCAAACTGCCCAGGGATGATCATTGGAAGGTCCTCTACAAAGTTTCTGTTTTTTATGCCGATCGGAAATCCAAGATGGCCGCCACCGCAGGACATAGATTAACATTGGACCCTATGGGAAAATATTCAAATGCCTTCTTCTCAGAAACTACAAATATGATTAAAGCCAAACTGTACATGAATGTTCATTGGATGGTCCTCTACAATCTTAAGGTTTTTTGTTCCGATATGAAATTCAAAATGGCGGCTACGGCAGGACTTAGTTTAACATTGGATCCTATGGGAAAAATGTTTCAAAATGCTTCTTCTCTGAAACCACTTGGACAGTTGAAACCAAACTGCCCAGGGATGATCATTGGATGGTCCTCTACAAAGTTTCTGTTTTTTATGCCGATCGGAAATCCAAGATGGCCGCCACCGCAGGACATAGATTAACATTGGACCCTATGAGAAAATATTCAAATGCCTTCTTCTCAGAAACTACAAATATGATTAAAGCCAAACTGTACATGAATGTTCATTGGATGGTCCTCTACAATCTTAAGGTTTTTTGTTCCGATATGAAATTCAAAATGGCGGCTACGGCAGGACTTAGTTTAACATTGGACCCTATGGGGAAAATGTTTCAAAATGATTATTCTCTGAAACCACTTGGACAGTTGAAACCAAACTGCCCAGGGATGATCATTGGAAGGTCCTCTACAAAGTTTCTGTTTTTTATGACGATCTGAAATCCAAGATGGCTGCCACCGCAGGACATAGATTAACATTGGACCCTATGGGAAAATATTCAAATGCCTTCTTCTCAGAAACTACAAATATGATTAAAGCCAAACTGTACATGAATGTTCATTAGATGGTCCTCTACAAACTTTAGGTTTTTTGTTCTGGTATGAAATTCAAAATGGAGGCTACCGCAGGACTTAGTTTAACATTAGACACTATGGGAAAAATGTTTCAAAATGCTTTTTCTCTGAAACCACTTGGACAGTTGAAACCAAACTGCCCAGGAATGATCATTGGAAGGTCCTCTACAAAGTTTCTGTTTTTTATGCCGATCGGAAATCCAAGATGGCCGCCACCGCAGGACATAGATTAACATTGAACCCTATGGGAAAATATTCAAATGCCTTCTTCTCAGAAACTACAAATATGATTAAAGCCAAACTGTACATGAATGTTCATTAGATGGCCCTCTACAAACTATAGGTTTTTTGTTCCGGTATGAAATTCAAAATGGCGGCTACGGCAGAACTTAGTTTAACATTGGACCCTATGGGAAAAATGTTTCAAAATGCTTCTTCTCTGAAACCACTTGGACAGTTGAAACCAAACTGCCCAGGAATGATCATTGGAAGGTCCTCTACAAAGTTTCTGTTTTTTATGCCGATCGGAAATCCAAGATGGCCGCCACCGCAGGACATAGATTAACATTGGACCCTATGGGAAAATATTCAAATGCCTTCTTCTCAGAAACTACAAATATGATTAAAGCCAAACTGTACATGAATGTTCATTAGATGGCCCTCTACAAACTATAGGTTTTTTGTTCCGGTATGAAATTCAAAATGGTGGCTACGGCAGAACTTAGTTTAACATTGGACCCTATGGGAAAAATGTTTCAAAATGCTTCTTCTCTGAAACCACTTGGACAGTTGAAACCAAACTGCCCAGGAATGATCATTGGAAGGTCCTCTACAAAGTTTCTGTTTTTTATGCCGATCGGAAATCCAAGATGGCCGCCACCGCAGGACATAGATTAACATTGAACCCTATGGGAAAATATTCAAATGCCTTCTTCTCAGAAACTACAAATATGATTAAAGCCAAACTGTACATGAATGTTCATTGGATGGTCCTCTACAATCTTAAGGTTTTTTGTTCCGATATGAAATTCAAAATGGCGGCTACGGCAGGACTTAGTTTAACATTGGACCCTATGGGGAAAATGTTTCAAAATGCTTCTTCTCTGAAACCACTTGGACAGTTGAAACCAAACTGCCCAGGGATGATCATTGGAAGGTCCTCTACAAAGTTTCTGTTTTTTATGCCGATCGGAAATCCAAGATGGCCGCCACCGCAGGACATAGATTAACATTGGACCCTATGGGAAAATATTCAAATGCCTTCTTCTCAGAAACTACAAATATGATTAAAGCCAAACTGTACATGAATGTTCATTGGATGGTCCTCTACAATCTTAAGGTTTTTTGTTCCGATATGAAATTCAAAATGGCGGCTACGGCAGAACTTAGTTTAACATTGGACCCTATGGGAAAAATGTTTCAAAATGCTTCTTCTCTGAAACCACTTGGACAGTTGAAACCAAACTGCCCAGGAATGATCATTGGAAGGTCCTCTACAAAGTTTCTGTTTTTTATGCCGATCGGAAATCCAAGATGGCCACCACCGCAGGACATAGATTAACATTGGACCCTATGGGAAAATATTCAAATGCCTTCTTCTCAGAAACTACAAATATGATTAAAGCCAAACTGTACATGAATGTTCATTAGATGGCCCTCTACAAACTAAAGGTTTTTTGTTCCGATATAAAATTCAAAATGGTGGCTACGGCAGGACTTAGTTTAACATTGGACCCTATGGGAAAAATGTTTCAAAATGCTTCTTCTCTGAAACCACTTGGACAGTTGAAACCAAACTGCCCAGGAATGATCATTGGAAGGTCCTCTACAAAGTTTCTGTTTTTTATGCCGATCGGAAATCCAAGATGGCCGCCACCGCAGGACATAGATTAACATTGAACCCTATGGGAAAATATTCAAATGCCTTCTTCTCAGAAACTACAAATATGATTAAAGCCAAACTGTACATGAATGTTCATTGGATGGTCCTCTACAATCTTAAGGTTTTTTGTTCCGATATGAAATTCAAAATGGCGGCTACGGCAGGACTTAGTTTAACATTGGACCCTATGGGAAAAATGTTTCAAAATGCTTCTTCTCTGAAACCACTTGGACAGTTGAAACCAAACTGCCCAGGGATGATCATTGGAAGGTCCTCTACAAAGTTTCTGTTTTTTATACCGATCAGAAATCCAAGATGGCCGCCACCGCAGGACATAGATTAACATTGGACCCTATGGGAAAATATTCAAATGCCTTCTTCTCAGAAACTACAAATATGATTAAAGCCAAACTGTACATGAATGTTCATTGGATGGTCCTCTACAATCTTAAGGTTTTTTGTTCCGATATGAAATTCAAAATGGCGGCTACGGCAGGACTTAGTTTAACATTGGACCCTATGGGAAAAATGTTTCAAAATGCTTCTTCTCTGAAACCACTTGGACAGTTGAAACCAAACTGCCCAAGAATGATCATTGGAAGGTCCTCTACAAACTTTCTGTTTTTTTATGACGATCTGAAATCCAAGATGGCTGCCACCGCAGGACATAGATTAACATTGGACCCTATGGGAAAATATTCAAATGCCTTCTTCTCAGAAACTACAAATATGATTAAAGCCAAACTGTACATGAATGTTCATTGGATGGTCCTCTACAATCTTAAGGTTTTTTGTTCCGATATGAAATTCAAAATGGCGGCTACGGCAGGACTTAGTTTAACATTGGACCCTATGGGAAAAATGTTTCAAAATGATTCTTCTCTGAAACCACTTGGACAGTTGAAACCAAACTGCCCAGGGATGATCATTGGAAGGTCCTCTACAAAGTGTCTGTTTTTTATGCCGATCGGAAATCCAAGATGGCTGCCACCGCAGGACATAGATTAACATTGGACCCTATGGGAAAATATTCAAATGCCTTCTTCTCAGAAACTACAAATATGATTAAAGCCAAACTGTACATGAATGTTCATTAGATGGTCCTCTACAAACTTTAAGGTTTTTTGTTCTGGTATGAAATTCAAAATGGAGGCTACCGCAGGACTTAGTTTAACATTAGACACTATGGGAAAAATGTTTCAAAATGCTTTTTCTCTGAAACCACTTGGACAGTTGAAACCAAACTGCCCAGGAATGATCATTGGAAGGTCCTCTACAAAGTTTCTGTTTTTTATGCCGATCGGAAATCCAAGATGGCCGCCACCGCAGGACATAGATTAACATTGGACCCTATGGGAAAATATTCAAATGCCTTCTTCTCAGAAACTACAAATATGATTAAAGCCAAACTGTACATGAATGTTCATTAGATGGCCCTCTACAAACTATAGGTTTTTTGTTCCGGTATGAAATTCAAAATGGCGGCTACGGCAGAACTTAGTTTAACATTGGACCCTATGGGAAAAATGTTTCAAAATGCTTCTTCTCTGAAACCACTTGGACAGTTGAAACCAAACTGCCCAGGAATGATCATTGGAAGGTCCTCTACAAAGTTTCTGTTTTTTATGCCGATCGGAAATCCAAGATGGCCGCCACCGCAGGACATAGATTAACATTGAACCCTATGGGAAAATATTCAAATGCCTTCTTCTCAGAAACTACAAATATGATTAAAGCCAAACTGTACATGAATGTTCATTGGATGGTCCTCTACAATCTTAAGGTTTTTTGTTCCGATATGAAATTCAAAATGGCGGCTACGGCAGGACTTAGTTTAACATTGGACCCTATGGGAAAAATGTTTCAAAATGCTTCTTCTCTGAAACCACTTGGACAGTTGAAACCAAACTGCCCAGGGATGATCATTGGAAGGTCCTCTACAAAGTTTCTGTTTTTTATGCCGATCGGAAATCCAAGATGGCCGCCACCGCAGGACATAGATTAACATTGGACCCTATGGGAAAATATTCAAATGCCTTCTTCTCAGAAACTACAAATATGATTAAAGCCAAACTGTACATGAATGTTCATTGGATGGTCCTCTACAATCTTAAGGTTTTTTGTTCCGATATGAAATTCAAAATGGCGGCTACGGCAGGACTTAGTTTAACATTGGATCCTATGGGAAAAATGTTTCAAAATGCTTCTTCTCTGAAACCACTTGAACAGTTGAAACCAAACTGCCCAGGGATGATCATTGGATGGTCCTCTACAAAGTTTCTGTTTTTTATGCCGATCGGAAATCCAAGATGGCCGCCACCGCAGGACATAGATTAACATTGGACCCTATGAGAAAATATTCAAATGCCTTCTTCTCAGAAACTACAAATATGATTAAAGCCAAACTGTACATGAATGTTCATTGGATGGTCCTCTACAATCTTAAGGTTTTTTGTTCCGATATGAAATTCAAAATGGCGGCTACGGCAGGACTTAGTTTAACATTGGACCCTATGGGGAAAATGTTTCAAAATGATTATTCTCTGAAACCACTTGGACAGTTGAAACCAAATTGCCCAGGGATGATCATTGGAAGGTCCTCTACAAAGTTTCTGTTTTTTATGACGATCTGAAATCCAAGATGGCTGCCACCGCAGGACATAGATTAACATTGGACCCTATGGGAAAATATTCAAATGCCTTCTTCTCAGAAACTACAAATATGATTAAAGCCAAACTGTACATGAATGTTCATTAGATGGTCCTCTACAAACTTTAGGTTTTTTGTTCTGGTATGAAATTCAAAATGGAGGCTACCGCAGGACTTAGTTTAACATTAGACACTAAGGGAAAAATGTTTCAAAATGCTTTTTCTCTGAAACCACTTGGACAGTTGAAACCAAACTGCCCAGGAATGATCATTGGAAGGTCCTCTACAAAGTTTCTGTTTTTTATGCCGATCGGAAATCCAAGATGGCCGCCACCGCAGGACATAGATTAACATTGGACCCTATGGGAAAATATTCAAATGCCTTCTTCTCAGAAACTACAAATATGATTAAAGCCAAACTGTACATGAATGTTCATTAGATGGCCCTCTACAAACTATAGGTTTTTTGTTCCGGTATGAAATTCAAAATGGCGGCTACGGCAGAACTTAGTTTAACATTGGACCCTATGGGAAAAATGTTTCAAAATGCTTCTTCTCTGAAACCACTTGGACAGTTGAAACCAAACTGCCCAGGAATGATCATTGGAAGGTCCTCTACAAAGTTTCTGTTTTTTATGCCGATCGGAAATCCAAGATGGCCGCCACCGCAGGACATAGATTAACATTGAACCCTATGGGAAAATATTCAAATGCCTTCTTCTCAGAAACTACAAATATGATTAAAGCCAAACTGTACATGAATGTTCATTGGATGGTCCTCTACAATCTTAAGGTTTTTTGTTCCGATATGAAATTCAAAATGGCGGCTACGGCAGGACTTAGTTTAACATTGGACCCTATGGGAAAAATGTTTCAAAATGCTTCTTCTCTGAAACCACTTGGACAGTTGAAACCAAACTGCCCAGGGATGATCATTGGAAGGTCCTCTACAAAGTTTCTGTTTTTTATGCCGATCGGAAATCCAAGATGGCCGCCACCGCAGGACATAGATTAACATTGGACCCTATGGGAAAATATTCAAATGCCTTCTTCTCAGAAACTACAAATATGATTAAAGCCAAACTGTACATGAATGTTCATTGGATGGTCCTCTACAATCTTAAGGTTTTTTGTTCCGATATGAAATTCAAAATGGCGGCTACGGCAGGACTTAGTTTAACATTGGACCCTATGGGAAAAATGTTTCAAAATGCTTCTTCTCTGAAACCACTTGGACAGTTGAAACCAAACTGCCCAGGGATGATCATTGGAAGGTCCTCTACAAAGTTTCTGTTTTTTATGCCGATCGGAAATCCAAGATGGCCGCCACCGCAGGACATAGATTAACATTGGACCCTATGGGAAAATATTCAAATGCCTTCTTCTCAGAAACTACAAATATGATTAAAGCCAAACTGTACATGAATGTTCATTGGATGGTCCTCTACAATCTTAAGGTTTTTTGTTCCGATATGAAATTCAAAATGGCGGCTACGGCAGGACTTAGTTTAACATTGGATCCTATGGGAAAAATGTTTCAAAATGCTTCTTCTCTGAAACCACTTGGACAGTTGAAACCAAACTGCCCAGGGATGATCATTGGATGGTCCTCTACAAAGTTTCTGTTTTTTATGCCGATCGGAAATCCAAGATGGCCGCCACCGCAGGACATAGATTAACATTGGACCCTATGAGAAAATATTCAAATGCCTTCTTCTCAGAAACTACAAATATGATTAAAGCCAAACTGTACATGAATGTTCATTGGATGGTCCTCTACAATCTTAAGGTTTTTTGTTCCGATATGAAATTCAAAATGGCGGCTACGGCAGGACTTAGTTTAACATTGGACCCTATGGGGAAAATGTTTCAAAATGATTATTCTCTGAAACCACTTGGACAGTTGAAACCAAACTGCCCAGGGATGATCATTGGAAGGTCCTCTACAAAGTTTCTGTTTTTTATGACGATCTGAAATCCAAGATGGCTGCCACCGCAGGACATAGATTAACATTGGACCCTATGGGAAAATATTCAAATGCCTTCTTCTCAGAAACTACAAATATGATTAAAGCCAAACTGTACATGAATGTTCATTAGATGGTCCTCTACAAACTTTAGGTTTTTTGTTCTGGTATGAAATTCAAAATGGAGGCTACCGCAGGACTTAGTTTAACATTAGACACTATGGGAAAAATGTTTCAAAATGCTTTTTCTCTGAAACCACTTGGACAGTTGAAACCAAACTGCCCAGGAATGATCATTGGAAGGTCCTCTACAAAGTTTCTGTTTTTTATGCCGATCGGAAATCCAAGATGGCCGCCACCGCAGGACATAGATTAACATTGAACCCTATGGGAAAATATTCAAATGCCTTCTTCTCAGAAACTACAAATATGATTAAAGCCAAACTGTACATGAATGTTCATTAGATGGCCCTCTACAAACTATAGGTTTTTTGTTCCGGTATGAAATTCAAAATGGCGGCTACGGCAGAACTTAGTTTAACATTGGACCCTATGGGAAAAATGTTTCAAAATGCTTCTTCTCTGAAACCACTTGGACAGTTGAAACCAAACTGCCCAGGAATGATCATTGGAAGGTCCTCTACAAAGTTTCTGTTTTTTATGCCGATCGGAAATCCAAGATGGCCGCCACCGCAGGACATAGATTAACATTGGACCCTATGGGAAAATATTCAAATGCCTTCTTCTCAGAAACTACAAATATGATTAAAGCCAAACTGTACATGAATGTTCATTAGATGGCCCTCTACAAACTATAGGTTTTTTGTTCCGGTATGAAATTCAAAATGGTGGCTACGGCAGAACTTAGTTTAACATTGGACCCTATGGGAAAAATGTTTCAAAATGCTTCTTCTCTGAAACCACTTGGACAGTTGAAACCAAACTGCCCAGGAATGATCATTGGAAGGTCCTCTACAAAGTTTCTGTTTTTTATGCCGATCGGAAATCCAAGATGGCCGCCACCGCAGGACATAGATTAACATTGAACCCTATGGGAAAATATTCAAATGCCTTCTTCTCAGAAACTACAAATATGATTAAAGCCAAACTGTACATGAATGTTCATTGGATGGTCCTCTACAATCTTAAGGTTTTTTGTTCCGATATGAAATTCAAAATGGCGGCTACGGCAGGACTTAGTTTAACATTGGACCCTATGGGGAAAATGTTTCAAAATGCTTCTTCTCTGAAACCACTTGGACAGTTGAAACCAAACTGCCCAGGGATGATCATTGGAAGGTCCTCTACAAAGTTTCTGTTTTTTATGCCGATCGGAAATCCAAGATGGCCGCCACCGCAGGACATAGATTAACATTGGACCCTATGGGAAAATATTCAAATGCCTTCTTCTCAGAAACTACAAATATGATTAAAGCCAAACTGTACATGAATGTTCATTGGATGGTCCTCTACAATCTTAAGGTTTTTTGTTCCGATATGAAATTCAAAATGGCGGCTACGGCAGAACTTAGTTTAACATTGGACCCTATGGGAAAAATGTTTCAAAATGCTTCTTCTCTGAAACCACTTGGACAGTTGAAACCAAACTGCCCAGGAATGATCATTGGAAGGTCCTCTACAAAGTTTCTGTTTTTTATGCCGATCGGAAATCCAAGATGGCCACCACCGCAGGACATAGATTAACATTGGACCCTATGGGAAAATATTCAAATGCCTTCTTCTCAGAAACTACAAATATGATTAAAGCCAAACTGTACATGAATGTTCATTAGATGGCCCTCTACAAACTAAAGGTTTTTTGTTCCGATATAAAATTCAAAATGGTGGCTACGGCAGGACTTAGTTTAACATTGGACCCTATGGGAAAAATGTTTCAAAATGCTTCTTCTCTGAAACCACTTGGACAGTTGAAACCAAACTGCCCAGGAATGATCATTGGAAGGTCCTCTACAAAGTTTCTGTTTTTTATGCCGATCGGAAATCCAAGATGGCCGCCACCGCAGGACATAGATTAACATTGAACCCTATGGGAAAATATTCAAATGCCTTCTTCTCAGAAACTACAAATATGATTAAAGCCAAACTGTACATGAATGTTCATTGGATGGTCCTCTACAATCTTAAGGTTTTTTGTTCCGATATGAAATTCAAAATGGCGGCTACGGCAGGACTTAGTTTAACATTGGACCCTATGGGAAAAATGTTTCAAAATGCTTCTTCTCTGAAACCACTTGGACAGTTGAAACCAAACTGCCCAGGGATGATCATTGGAAGGTCCTCTACAAAGTTTCTGTTTTTTATACCGATCAGAAATCCAAGATGGCCGCCACCGCAGGACATAGATTAACATTGGACCCTATGGGAAAATATTCAAATGCCTTCTTCTCAGAAACTACAAATATGATTAAAGCCAAACTGTACATGAATGTTCATTGGATGGTCCTCTACAATCTTAAGGTTTTTTGTTCCGATATGAAATTCAAAATGGCGGCTACGGCAGGACTTAGTTTAACATTGGACCCTATGGGAAAAATGTTTCAAAATGCTTCTTCTCTGAAACCACTTGGACAGTTGAAACCAAACTGCCCAAGAATGATCATTGGAAGGTCCTCTACAAACTTTCTGTTTTTTTATGACGATCTGAAATCCAAGATGGCTGCCACCGCAGGACATAGATTAACATTGGACCCTATGGGAAAATATTCAAATGCCTTCTTCTCAGAAACTACAAATATGATTAAAGCCAAACTGTACATGAATGTTCATTGGATGGTCCTCTACAATCTTAAGGTTTTTTGTTCCGATATGAAATTCAAAATGGCGGCTACGGCAGAACTTAGTTTAACATTGGACCCTATGGGAAAAATGTTTCAAAATGCTTCTTCTCTGAAACCACTTGGACAGTTGAAACCAAACTGCCCAGGAATGATCATTGGAAGGTCCTCTACAAACTTAAGGTTTTTTTATGCCGATCGGAAATCCAAGATGGCTGCCACCGCAGGACTTAATTTAACATTGGACCCTATGGGAAAAATGTTTCAAAATGCTTCTTCTCTGAAACCACTTGGATAGTTGAAACCAAACTGCCCAGGAATGATCATTGGAAGGTCCTCTACAAACTTTCTGTTTTTTATGCCGATCGGAAATCCAAGATGGCCACCACCGCAGGACATAGATTAACATTGGACCCTATGGGAAAATATTCAAATGCCTTCTTCTCAGAAACTACAAATATGATTAAAGCCAAACTGTACATGAATGTTCATTGGATGGTCCTCTACAATCTTAAGGTTTTTTGTTCCGATATGAAATTCAAAATGGCGGCTACGGCAGAACTTAGTTTAACATTGGACCCTATGGGGAAAATGTTTCAAAATGCTTCTTCTCTGAAACCACTTGGACAGTTGAAACCAAACTGCCCAGGAATGATCATTGGAAGGTCCTCTACAAACTTAAGGTTTTTTTATGCCGATCGGAAATCCAAGATGGCTGCCACCGCAGGACTTAATTTAACATTGGACCCTATGGGAAAAATGTTTCAAAATGCTTCTTCTCTGAAACCACTTGGATTGTTGAAACCAAACTGCCCAGGAATGATCATTGGAAGGTCCTCTACAAAGTTTCTGTTTTTTATGCCGATCGGAAATCCAAGATGGCCACCACCGCAGGACATAGATTAACATTGGACCCTATGGGAAAATATTCAAATGCCTTCTTCTCAGAAACTACAAATATGATTAAAGCCAAACTGTACATGAATGTTCATTGGATGGTCCTCTACAATCTTAAGGTTTTTTGTTCCGATATGAAATTCAAAATGGCGGCTACAGCAGGACTTAGTTTAACATTGGACCCTATGGGAAAAATGTTTCAAAATGATTCTTCTCTGAAACCACTTGGACAGTTGAAACCAAACTGCCCAGGAATGATCATTGGAAGGTCCTCTACAAAGTCTCTGTTTTTTATGCCGATCGGAAATCCAAGATGGCCGTCACCGCAGGACATAGATTAACATTGGACCCTATGGGAAAATATTCAAATGCCTTCTTCTCAGAAACTACAAATATGATTAAAGCCAAACTGTACATGAATGTTCATTAGATGGCCCTCTACAAACTATAGGTTTTTTGTTCCGGTATGAAATTCAAAATGGCGGCTACGGCAGAACTTAGTTTAACATTGGACCCTATGGGAAAAATGTTTCAAAATGCTTCTTCTCTGAAACCACTTGGACAGTTGAAACCAAACTGCCCAGGAATGATCATTGGAAGGTCCTCTACAAAGTTTCTGTTTTTTATGCCGATCGGAAATCCAAGATGGCCGCCACCGCAGGACATAGATTAACATTGGACCCTATGAGAAAATATTCAAATGCCTTCTTCTCAGAAACTACAAATATGATTAAAGCCAAACTGTACATGAATGTTCATTGGATGGTCCTCTACAATCTTAAGGTTTTTTGTTCCGATATGAAATTCAAAATGGCGGCTACGGCAGGACTTAGTTTAACATTGGACCCTATGGGAAAAATGTTTCAAAATGCTTCTTCTCTGAAACCACTTGGACAGTTGAAACCAAACTGCCCAGGAATGATCATTGGAAGGTCCTCTACAAACTTTCTGTTTTTTTATGACGATCTGAAATCCAAGATGGCTGCCACCGCAGGACATAGATTAACATTGGACCCTATGAGAAAATATTCAAATGCCTTCTTCTCAGAAACTACAAATATGATTAAAGCCAAACTGTACATGAATGTTCATTGGATGGTCCTCTACAATCTTAAGGTTTTTTGTTCCGATATGAAATTCAAAATGGCGGCTACAGCAGGACTTAGTTTAACATTGGACCCTATGGGAAAAATGTTTCAAAATGATTCTTCTCTGAAACCACTTGGACAGTTGAAACCAAACTGCCCAGGAATGATCATTGGAAGGTCCTCTACAAAGTCTCTGTTTTTTATGCCGATCGGAAATCCAAGATGGCCGTCACCGCAGGACATAGATTAACATTGGACCCTATGGGAAAATATTCAAATGCCTTCTTCTCAGAAACTACAAATATGATTAAAGCCAAACTGTACATGAATGTTCATTAGATGGCCCTCTACAAACTATAGGTTTTTTGTTCCGGTATGAAATTCAAAATGGCGGCTACGGCAGAACTTAGTTTAACATTGGACCCTATGGGAAAAATGTTTCAAAATGCTTCTTCTCTGAAACCACTTGGACAGTTGAAACCAAACTGCCCAGGAATGATCATTGGAAGGTCCTCTACAAAGTTTCTGTTTTTTATGCCGATCGGAAATCCAAGATGGCTGCCACCGCAGGACATAGATTAACATTGGACCCTATGAGAAAATATTCAAATGCCTTCTTCTCAGAAACTACAAATATGATTAAAGCCAAACTGTACATGAATGTTCATTGGATGGTCCTCTACAATCTTAAGGTTTTTTGTTCCGATTTGAAATTCAAAATGGCGGCTACGGCAGGACTTAGTTTAACATTGGACCCTATGGGAAAAATGTTTCAAAATGCTTCTTCTCTGAAACCACTTGGACAGTTGAAACCAAACTGCCCAGGAATGATCATTGGAAGGTCCTCTACAAACTTTCTGTTTTTTTATGACGATCTGAAATCCAAGATGGCTGCCACCGCAGGACATAGATTAACATTGGACCCTATGAGAAAATATTCAAATGCCTTCTTCTCAGAAACTACAAATATGATTAAAGCCAAACTGTACATGAATGTTCATTGGATGGTCCTCTACAATCTTAAGGTTTTTTGTTCCGATATGAAATTCAAAATGGCGGCTACAGCAGGACTTAGTTTAACATTGGACCCTATGGGAAAAATGTTTCAAAATGATTCTTCTCTGAAACCACTTGGACAGTTGAAACCAAACTGCCCAGGAATGATCATTGGAAGGTCCTCTACAAAGTCTCTGTTTTTTATGCCGATCGGAAATCCAAGATGGCCGTCACCGCAGGACATAGATTAACATTGGACCCTATGGGAAAATATTCAAATGCCTTCTTCTCAGAAACTACAAATATGATTAAAGCCAAACTGTACATGAATGTTCATTAGATGGCCCTCTACAAACTATAGGTTTTTTGTTCCGGTATGAAATTCAAAATGGCGGCTACGGCAGAACTTAGTTTAACATTGGACCCTATGGGAAAAATGTTTCAAAATGCTTCTTCTCTGAAACCACTTGGACAGTTGAAACCAAACTGCCCAGGAATGATCATTGGAAGGTCCTCTACAAAGTTTCTGTTTTTTATGCCGATCGGAAATCCAAGATGGCTGCCACCGCAGGACATAGATTAACATTGGACCCTATGAGAAAATATTCAAATGCCTTCTTCTCAGAAACTACAAATATGATTAAAGCCAAACTGTACATGAATGTTCATTGGATGGTCCTCTACAATCTTAAGGTTTTTTGTTCCGATATGAAATTCAAAATGGCGGCTACGGCAGGACTTAGTTTAACATTGGACCCTATGGGAAAAATGTTTCAAAATGCTTCTTCTCTGAAACCACTTGGACAGTTGAAACCAAACTGCCCAGGAATGATCATTGGAAGGTCCTCTACAAAGTTTCTGTTTTTTATGACGATCTGAAATCCAAGATGGCTGCCACCGCAGGACATAGATTAACATTGGACCCTATGAGAAAATATTCAAATGCCTTCTTCTCAGAAACTACAAATATGATTAAAGCCAAACTGTACATGAATGTTCATTGGATGGTCCTCTACAATCTTATGGTTTTTTGTTCCGATATGAAATTCAAAGTGGCGGCTACGGCAGGACTTAGTTTAACATTGGACCCTATGGGAAAAATGTTTCAAAATGCTTCTTCTCTGAAACCACTTGGACAGTTGAAACCAAACTGCCCAGGAATGATCATTGGAAGGTCCTCTACAAAGTTTCTGTTTTTTATGCCGATCGGAAATCCAAGATGGCTGCCACCGCAGGACATAGATTAACATTGGACCCTATGGGAAAATATTCAAATGCCTTCTTCTCAGAAACTACAAATATGATTAAAGCCAAACTGTACATGAATGTTCATTAGATGATCCTCTACAAACTTTAGGTTTTTTGTTCCGGTATGAAATTCAAAATGGCGGCTACCGCAGGACTTAGTTTAACATTAGACCCTATGGGAAAAATGTTTCAAAATGCTTTTTCTCTGAAACCACTTGGACAGTTGAAACCAAACTGCCCAGGAATGATCATTGGAAGGTCCTCTACAAAGTTTCTGTTTTTTATGCCGATCGGAAATCCAAGATGGCCGCCACCGCAGGACATAGATTAACATTGGACCCTATGGGAAAATATTCAAATGCCTTCTTCTCAGAAACTACAAATATGATTAAAGCCAAACTGTACATGAATGTTCATTAGATGGCCCTCTACAAACTATAGGTTTTTTGTTCCGGTATGAAATTCAAAATGGCGGCTACGGCAGGACTTAGTTTAACATTGGACCCTATGGGAAAAATGTTTCAAAATGCTTCTTCTCTGAAACCACTTGGACAGTTGAAACCAAACTGCCCAGGAATGATCATTGGAAGGTCCTCTACAAACTTTCTGTTTTTTATGCCGATCGGAAATCCAAGATGGCCGCCACCGCAGGACATAGATTAACATTGAACCCTATGGGAAAATATTCAAATGCCTTCTTCTCAGAAACTACAAATATGATTAAAGCCAAACTGTACATGAATGTTCATTGGATGGTCCTCTACAATCTTAAGGTTTTTTGTTCCGATATGAAATTCAAAATGGCGGCTACGGCAGGACTTAGTTTAACATTGGACCCTATGGGAAAAATGTTTCAAAATGCTTCTTCTCTGAAACCACTTGGACAGTTGAAACCAAACTGCCCAGGGATGATCATTGGAAGGTCCTCTACAAAGTTTCTGTTTTTTATGCCGATCGGAAATCCAAGATGGCCGCCACCGCAGGACATAGATTAACATTGGACCCTATGGGAAAATATTCAAATGCCTTCTTCTCAGAAACTACAAATATGATTAAAGCCAAACTGTACATGAATGTTCATTGGATGGTCCTCTACAATCTTAAGGTTTTTTGTTCCGATATGAAATTCAAAATGGCGGCTACGGCAGGACTTAGTTTAACATTGGATCCTATGGGAAAAATGTTTCAAAATGCTTCTTCTCTGAAACCACTTGGACAGTTGAAACCAAACTGCCCAGGGATGATCATTGGATGGTCCTCTACAAAGTTTCTGTTTTTTATGCCGATCGGAAATCCAAGATGGCCGCCACCGCAGGACATAGATTAACATTGGACCCTATGAGAAAATATTCAAATGCCTTCTTCTCAGAAACTACAAATATGATTAAAGCCAAACTGTACATGAATGTTCATTGGATGGTCCTCTACAATCTTAAGGTTTTTTGTTCCGATATGAAATTCAAAATGGCGGCTACGGCAGGACTTAGTTTAACATTGGACCCTATGGGGAAAATGTTTCAAAATGATTATTCTCTGAAACCACTTGGACAGTTGAAACCAAACTGCCCAGGGATGATCATTGGAAGGTCCTCTACAAAGTTTCTGTTTTTTATGACGATCTGAAATCCAAGATGGCTGCCACCGCAGGACATAGATTAACATTGGACCCTATGGGAAAATATTCAAATGCCTTCTTCTCAGAAACTACAAATATGATTAAAGCCAAACTGTACATGAATGTTCATTAGATGGTCCTCTACAAACTTTAGGTTTTTTGTTCTGGTATGAAATTCAAAATGGAGGCTACCGCAGGACTTAGTTTAACATTAGACACTATGGGAAAAATGTTTCAAAATGCTTTTTCTCTGAAACCACTTGGACAGTTGAAACCAAACTGCCCAGGAATGATCATTGGAAGGTCCTCTACAAAGTTTCTGTTTTTTATGCCGATCGGAAATCCAAGATGGCCGCCACCGCAGGACATAGATTAACATTGAACCCTATGGGAAAATATTCAAATGCCTTCTTCTCAGAAACTACAAATATGATTAAAGCCAAACTGTACATGAATGTTCATTAGATGGCCCTCTACAAACTATAGGTTTTTTGTTCCGGTATGAAATTCAAAATGGCGGCTACGGCAGAACTTAGTTTAACATTGGACCCTATGGGAAAAATGTTTCAAAATGCTTCTTCTCTGAAACCACTTGGACAGTTGAAACCAAACTGCCCAGGAATGATCATTGGAAGGTCCTCTACAAAGTTTCTGTTTTTTATGCCGATCGGAAATCCAAGATGGCCGCCACCGCAGGACATAGATTAACATTGGACCCTATGGGAAAATATTCAAATGCCTTCTTCTCAGAAACTACAAATATGATTAAAGCCAAACTGTACATGAATGTTCATTAGATGGCCCTCTACAAACTATAGGTTTTTTGTTCCGGTATGAAATTCAAAATGGTGGCTACGGCAGAACTTAGTTTAACATTGGACCCTATGGGAAAAATGTTTCAAAATGCTTCTTCTCTGAAACCACTTGGACAGTTGAAACCAAACTGCCCAGGAATGATCATTGGAAGGTCCTCTACAAAGTTTCTGTTTTTTATGCCGATCGGAAATCCAAGATGGCCGCCACCGCAGGACATAGATTAACATTGAACCCTATGGGAAAATATTCAAATGCCTTCTTCTCAGAAACTACAAATATGATTAAAGCCAAACTGTACATGAATGTTCATTGGATGGTCCTCTACAATCTTAAGGTTTTTTGTTCCGATATGAAATTCAAAATGGCGGCTACGGCAGGACTTAGTTTAACATTGGACCCTATGGGGAAAATGTTTCAAAATGCTTCTTCTCTGAAACCACTTGGACAGTTGAAACCAAACTGCCCAGGGATGATCATTGGAAGGTCCTCTACAAAGTTTCTGTTTTTTATGCCGATCGGAAATCCAAGATGGCCGCCACCGCAGGACATAGATTAACATTGGACCCTATGGGAAAATATTCAAATGCCTTCTTCTCAGAAACTACAAATATGATTAAAGCCAAACTGTACATGAATGTTCATTGGATGGTCCTCTACAATCTTAAGGTTTTTTGTTCCGATATGAAATTCAAAATGGCGGCTACGGCAGAACTTAGTTTAACATTGGACCCTATGGGAAAAATGTTTCAAAATGCTTCTTCTCTGAAACCACTTGGACAGTTGAAACCAAACTGCCCAGGAATGATCATTGGAAGGTCCTCTACAAAGTTTCTGTTTTTTATGCCGATCGGAAATCCAAGATGGCCACCACCGCAGGACATAGATTAACATTGGACCCTATGGGAAAATATTCAAATGCCTTCTTCTCAGAAACTACAAATATGATTAAAGCCAAACTGTACATGAATGTTCATTAGATGGCCCTCTACAAACTAAAGGTTTTTTGTTCCGATATAAAATTCAAAATGGTGGCTACGGCAGGACTTAGTTTAACATTGGACCCTATGGGAAAAATGTTTCAAAATGCTTCTTCTCTGAAACCACTTGGACAGTTGAAACCAAACTGCCCAGGAATGATCATTGGAAGGTCCTCTACAAAGTTTCTGTTTTTTATGCCGATCGGAAATCCAAGATGGCCGCCACCGCAGGACATAGATTAACATTGAACCCTATGGGAAAATATTCAAATGCCTTCTTCTCAGAAACTACAAATATGATTAAAGCCAAACTGTACATGAATGTTCATTGGATGGTCCTCTACAATCTTAAGGTTTTTTGTTCCGATATGAAATTCAAAATGGCGGCTACGGCAGGACTTAGTTTAACATTGGACCCTATGGGAAAAATGTTTCAAAATGCTTCTTCTCTGAAACCACTTGGACAGTTGAAACCAAACTGCCCAGGGATGATCATTGGAAGGTCCTCTACAAAGTTTCTGTTTTTTATACCGATCAGAAATCCAAGATGGCCGCCACCGCAGGACATAGATTAACATTGGACCCTATGGGAAAATATTCAAATGCCTTCTTCTCAGAAACTACAAATATGATTAAAGCCAAACTGTACATGAATGTTCATTGGATGGTCCTCTACAATCTTAAGGTTTTTTGTTCCGATATGAAATTCAAAATGGCGGCTACGGCAGGACTTAGTTTAACATTGGACCCTATGGGAAAAATGTTTCAAAATGCTTCTTCTCTGAAACCACTTGGACAGTTGAAACCAAACTGCCCAAGAATGATCATTGGAAGGTCCTCTACAAACTTTCTGTTTTTTTATGACGATCTGAAATCCAAGATGGCTGCCACCGCAGGACATAGATTAACATTGGACCCTATGGGAAAATATTCAAATGCCTTCTTCTCAGAAACTACAAATATGATTAAAGCCAAACTGTACATGAATGTTCATTGGATGGTCCTCTACAATCTTAAGGTTTTTTGTTCCGATATGAAATTCAAAATGGCGGCTACGGCAGAACTTAGTTTAACATTGGACCCTATGGGAAAAATGTTTCAAAATGCTTCTTCTCTGAAACCACTTGGACAGTTGAAACCAAACTGCCCAGGAATGATCATTGGAAGGTCCTCTACAAACTTAAGGTTTTTTTATGCCGATCGGAAATCCAAGATGGCTGCCACCGCAGGACTTAATTTAACATTGGACCCTATGGGAAAAATGTTTCAAAATGCTTCTTCTCTGAAACCACTTGGATAGTTGAAACCAAACTGCCCAGGAATGATCATTGGAAGGTCCTCTACAAACTTTCTGTTTTTTATGCCGATCGGAAATCCAAGATGGCCACCACCGCAGGACATAGATTAACATTGGACCCTATGGGAAAATATTCAAATGCCTTCTTCTCAGAAACTACAAATATGATTAAAGCCAAACTGTACATGAATGTTCATTGGATGGTCCTCTACAATCTTAAGGTTTTTTGTTCCGATATGAAATTCAAAATGGCGGCTACGGCAGAACTTAGTTTAACATTGGACCCTATGGGGAAAATGTTTCAAAATGCTTCTTCTCTGAAACCACTTGGACAGTTGAAACCAAACTGCCCAGGAATGATCATTGGAAGGTCCTCTACAAACTTAAGGTTTTTTTATGCCGATCGGAAATCCAAGATGGCTGCCACCGCAGGACTTAATTTAACATTGGACCCTATGGGAAAAATGTTTCAAAATGCTTCTTCTCTGAAACCACTTGGATTGTTGAAACCAAACTGCCCAGGAATGATCATTGGAAGGTCCTCTACAAAGTTTCTGTTTTTTATGCCGATCGGAAATCCAAGATGGCCGTCACCGCAGGACATAGATTAACATTGGACCCTATGGGAAAATATTCAAATGCCTTCTTCTCAGAAACTACAAATATGATTAAAGCCAAACTGTACATGAATGTTCATTAGATGGCCCTCTACAAACTATAGGTTTTTTGTTCCGGTATGAAATTCAAAATGGCGGCTACGGCAGAACTTAGTTTAACATTGGACCCTATGGGAAAAATGTTTCAAAATGCTTCTTCTCTGAAACCACTTGGACAGTTGAAACCAAACTGCCCAGGAATGATCATTGGAAGGTCCTCTACAAAGTTTCTGTTTTTTATGCCGATCGGAAATCCAAGATGGCTGCCACCGCAGGACATAGATTAACATTGGACCCTATGAGAAAATATTCAAATGCCTTCTTCTCAGAAACTACAAATATGATTAAAGCCAAACTGTACATGAATGTTCATTGGATGGTCCTCTACAATCTTAAGGTTTTTTGTTCCGATATGAAATTCAAAATGGCGGCTACGGCAGGACTTAGTTTAACATTGGACCCTATGGGAAAAATGTTTCAAAATGCTTCTTCTCTGAAACCACTTGGACAGTTGAAACCAAACTGCCCAGGAATGATCATTGGAAGGTCCTCTACAAACTTTCTGTTTTTTTATGACGATCTGAAATCCAAGATGGCTGCCACCGCAGGACATAGATTAACATTGGACCCTATGAGAAAATATTCAAATGCCTTCTTCTCAGAAACTACAAATATGATTAAAGCCAAACTGTACATGAATGTTCATTGGATGGTCCTCTACAATCTTAAGGTTTTTTGTTCCGATATGAAATTCAAAATGGCGGCTACAGCAGGACTTAGTTTAACATTGGACCCTATGGGAAAAATGTTTCAAAATGATTCTTCTCTGAAACCACTTGGACAGTTGAAACCAAACTGCCCAGGAATGATCATTGGAAGGTCCTCTACAAAGTCTCTGTTTTTTATGCCGATCGGAAATCCAAGATGGCCGTCACCGCAGGACATAGATTAACATTGGACCCTATGGGAAAATATTCAAATGCCTTCTTCTCAGAAACTACAAATATGATTAAAGCCAAACTGTACATGAATGTTCATTAGATGGCCCTCTACAAACTATAGGTTTTTTGTTCCGGTATGAAATTCAAAATGGCGGCTACGGCAGAACTTAGTTTAACATTGGACCCTATGGGAAAAATGTTTCAAAATGCTTCTTCTCTGAAACCACTTGGACAGTTGAAACCAAACTGCCCAGGAATGATCATTGGAAGGTCCTCTACAAAGTTTCTGTTTTTTATGCCGATCGGAAATCCAAGATGGCTGCCACCGCAGGACATAGATTAACATTGGACCCTATGAGAAAATATTCAAATGCCTTCTTCTCAGAAACTACAAATATGATTAAAGCCAAACTGTACATGAATGTTCATTGGATGGTCCTCTACAATCTTAAGGTTTTTTGTTCCGATATGAAATTCAAAATGGCGGCTACGGCAGGACTTAGTTTAACATTGGACCCTATGGGAAAAATGTTTCAAAATGCTTCTTCTCTGAAACCACTTGGACAGTTGAAACCAAACTGCCCAGGAATGATCATTGGAAGGTCCTCTACAAAGTTTCTGTTTTTTATGACGATCTGAAATCCAAGATGGCTGCCACCGCAGGACATAGATTAACATTGGACCCTATGAGAAAATATTCAAATGCCTTCTTCTCAGAAACTACAAATATGATTAAAGCCAAACTGTACATGAATGTTCATTGGATGGTCCTCTACAATCTTAAGGTTTTTTGTTCCGATATGAAATTCAAAGTGGCGGCTACGGCAGGACTTAGTTTAACATTGGACCCTATGGGAAAAATGTTTCAAAATGCTTCTTCTCTGAAACCACTTGGACAGTTGAAACCAAACTGCCCAGGAATGATCATTGGAAGGTCCTCTACAAAGTTTCTGTTTTTTATGCCGATCGGAAATCCAAGATGGCTGCCACCGCAGGACATAGATTAACATTGGACCCTATGGGAAAATATTCAAATGCCTTCTTCTCAGAAACTACAAATATGATTAAAGCCAAACTGTACATGAATGTTCATTAGATGATCCTCTACAAACTTTAGGTTTTTTGTTCCGGTATGAAATTCAAAATGGCGGCTACCGCAGGACTTAGTTTAACATTAGACCCTATGGGAAAAATGTTTCAAAATGCTTTTTCTCTGAAACCACTTGGACAGTTGAAACCAAACTGCCCAGGAATGATCATTGGAAGGTCCTCTACAAAGTTTCTGTTTTTTATGCCGATCGGAAATCCAAGATGGCCGCCACCGCAGGACATAGATTAACATTGGACCCTATGGGAAAATATTCAAATGCCTTCTTCTCAGAAACTACAAATATGATTAAAGCCAAACTGTACATGAATGTTCATTAGATGGCCCTCTACAAACTATAGGTTTTTTGTTCCGGTATGAAATTCAAAATGGCGGCTACGGCAGGACTTAGTTTAACATTGGACCCTATGGGAAAAATGTTTCAAAATGCTTCTTCTCTGAAACCACTTGGACAGTTGAAACCAAACTGCCCAGGAATGATCATTGGAAGGTCCTCTACAAACTTTCTGTTTTTTATGCCGATCGGAAATCCAAGATGGCCGCCACCGCAGGACATAGATTAACATTGAACCCTATGGGAAAATATTCAAATGCCTTCTTCTCAGAAACTACAAATATGATTAAAGCCAAACTGTACATGAATGTTCATTGGATGGTCCTCTACAATCTTAAGGTTTTTTGTTCCGATATGAAATTCAAAATGGCGGCTACGGCAGGACTTAGTTTAAAATTGGACCCTATGGGAAAAATGTTTTAAAATGCTTCTTCTCTGAAACCACTTGGACAGTTGAAACCAAACTGCCCAGGGATGATCATTGGAAGGTCCTCTACAAAGTTTCTGTTTTTTATGCCGATCGGAAATCCAAGATGGCCGCCACCGCAGGACATAGATTAACATTGGACCCTATGGGAAAATATTCAAATGCCTTCTTCTCAGAAACTACAAATATGATTAAAGCCAAACTGTACATGAATGTTCATTGGATGGTCCTCTACAATCTTAAGGTTTTTTGTTCCGATATGAAATTCAAAATGGCGGCTACGGCAGAACTTAGTTTAACATTGGACCCTATGGGAAAAATGTTTCAAAATGCTTCTTCTCTGAAACCACTTGGACAGTTGAAACCAAACTGCCCAGGAATGATCATTGGAAGGTCCTCTACAAACTTTCTGTTTTTTATGCCGATCGGAAATCCAAGATGGCTGCCACCGCAGGACTTAGTTTAACATTGGACCCTATGGGAAAAATGTTTCAAAATGCTTCTTCTCTGAAACCACTTGGACAGTTGAAACCAAACTGCCCAGGAATGATCATTGGAAGGTCCTCTACAAACTTTATGTTTTTTATGCCGATCAGAAATCCAAGATGGCCACCACCATAGGACATAGATTAACATTGGACCCTATGGGAAAATATTCAAATGCCTTCTTCTCAGAAACTACAAATATGATTAAAGCCAAACTGTACATGAATGTTCATTAGATGGTCCTCTACAAACTTTAGGTTTTTTATTCTGGTATGAAATTCAAAATGGAGGCTACCGCAGGACTTAGTTTAACATTAGACACTATGGGAAAAATGTTTCAAAATGCTTTTTCTCTGAAACCACTTGGACAGTTGAAACCAAACTGCCCAGGAATGATCATTGGAAGGTCCTCTACAAAGTTTCTGTTTTTTATGCCGATCGGAAATCCAAGATGGCCGCCACCGCAGGACATAGATTAACATTGGACCCTATGGGAAAATATTCAAATGCCTTCTTCTCAGAAACTACAAATATGATTAAAGCCAAACTGTACATGAATGTTCATTAGATGGCCCTCTACAAACTATAGGTTTTTTGTTCCGGTATGAAATTCAAAATGGCGGCTACGGCAGAACTTAGTTTAACATTGGACCCTATGGGAGAAATGTTTCAAAATGCTTCTTCTCTGAAACCACTTGGACAGTTGAAACCAAACTGCCCAGGAATGATCATTGGAAGGTCCTCTACAAACTTTCTGTTTTTTATGCCGATCGGAAATCCAAGATGGCCGCCACCGCAGGACATAGATTAACATTGAACCCTATGGGAAAATATTCAAATGCCTTCTTCTCAGAAACTACAAATATGATTAAAGCCAAACTGTACATGAATGTTCATTAGATGGCCCTCTACAAACTATAGGTTTTTTGTTCCGGTATGAAATTCAAAATGGCGGCTACGGCAGAACTTAGTTTAACATTGGACCCTATGGGGAAAATGTTTCAAAATGCTTCTTCTCTGAAACCACTTGGACAGTTGAAACCAAACTGCCCAGGAATGATCATTGGAAGGTCCTCTACAAAGTTTCTGTTTTTTATGCCGATCGGAAATCCAAGATGGCCGCCACCGCAGGAGATAGATTAACATTGGACCCTATGGGAAAATATTCAAATGCCTTCTTCTCAGAAACTACAAATATGATTAAAGCCAAACTGTACATGAATGTTCATTAGATGGCCCTCTACAAACTATAGGTTTTTTGTTCCGGTATGAAATTCAAAATGGTGGCTACGGCAGAACTTAGTTTAACATTGGACCCTATGGGAAAAATGTTTCAAAATGCTTCTTCTCTGAAACCACTTGGACAGTTGAAACCAAACTGCCCAGGAATGATCATTGGAAGGTCCTCTACAAAGTTTCTGTTTTTTATGCCGATCGGAAATCCAAGATGGCCGCCACCGCAGGACATAGATTAACATTGAACCCTATGGGAAAATATTCAAATGCCTTCTTCTCAGAAACTACAAATATGATTAAAGCCAAACTGTACATGAATGTTCATTGGATGGTCCTCTACAATCTTAAGGTTTTTTGTTCCGATATGAAATTCAAAATGGCGGCTACGGCAGGACTTAGTTTAACATTGGACCCTATGAGGAAAATGTTTCAAAATGCTTCTTCTCTGAAACCACTTGGACAGTTGAAACCAAACTGCCCAGGGATGATCATTGGAAGGTCCTCTACAAAGTTTCTGTTTTTTATGCCGATCGGAAATCCAAGATGGCCGCCACCGCAGGACATAGATTAACATTGGACCCTATGGGAAAATATTCAAATGCCTTCTTCTCAGAAACTACAAATATGATTAAAGCCAAACTGTACATGAATGTTCATTGGATGGTCCTCTACAATCTTAAGGTTTTTTGTTCCGATATGAAATTCAAAATGGCGGCTACGGCAGAACTTAGTTTAACATTGGACCCTATGGGAAAAATGTTTCAAAATGCTTCTTCTCTGAAACCACTTGGACAGTTGAAACCAAACTGCCCAGGAATGATCATTGGAAGGTCCTCTACAAAGTTTCTGTTTTTTATGCCGATCGGAAATCCAAGATGGCCACCACCGCAGGACATAGATTAACATTGGACCCTATGAGAAAATATTCAAATGCCTTCTTCTCAGAAACTACAAATATGATTAAAGCCAAACTGTACATGAATGTTCATTAGATGGCCCTCTACAAACTATAGGTTTTTTGTTCCGATATGAAATTCAAAATGGCGGCTACGGCAGGACTTAGTTTAACATTGGACCCTATGGGAAAAATGTTTCAAAATGCTTCTTCTCTGAAACCACTTGGACAGTTGAAACCAAACTGCCCAGGAATAATCATTGGAAGGTCCTCTACAAAGTTTCTGTTTTTTATGCCGATCGGAAATCCAAGATGGCCGCCACCGCAGGACATAGATTAACATTGGACCCTATGGGAAAATATTCAAATGCCTTCTTCTCAGAAACTACAAATATGATTAAAGCCAAACTGTACATGAATGTTCATTGGATGGTCCTCTACAATCTTAAGGTTTTTTGTTCCGATATGAAATTCAAAATGGCGGCTACGGCAGGACTTAGTTTAACATTGGACCCTATGGGAAAAATGTTTCAAAATGCTTCTTCTCTGAAACCACTTGGACAGTTGAAACCAAACTGCCCAGGGATGATCATTGGAAGGTCCTCTACAAAGTTTCTGTTTTTTATGCCGATCGGAAATCCAAGATGGCCGCCACCGCAGGACATAGATTAACATTGGACCCTATGAGAAAATATTCAAATGCCTTCTTCTCAGAAACTACAAATATGATTAAAGCCAAACTGTACATGAATGTTCATTGGATGGTCCTCTACAATCTTAAGGTTTTTTGTTCCGATATGAAATTCAAAATGGCGGCTACGGCAGGACTTAGTTTAACATTGGACCCTATGGGAAAAATGTTTCAAAATGCTTCTTCTCTGAAACCACTTGGACAGTTGAAACCAAACTGCCCAGGAATGATCATTGGAAGGTCCTCTACAAACTTTCTGTTTTTTATGACGATCTGAAATCCAAGCTGGCTGCCACCGCAGGACATAGATTAACATTGGACCCTATGAGAAAATATTCAAATGCCTTCTTCTCAGAAACTACAAATATGATTAAAGCCAAACTGTACATGAATGTTCATTGGATGGTCCTCTACAATCTTAAGGTTTTTTGTTCCGATATGAAATTCAAAATGGCGGCTACCGCAGGACTTAGTTTAACATTGGACCCTATGGGAAAAATGTTTCAAAATTATTCTTCTCTGAAACCACTTGGACAGTTGAAACCAAACTGCCCAGGAATGATCATTGGAAGGTCCTCTACAAAGTTTCTGTTTTTTATGCCGATCGGAAATCCAAGATGGCCGCCAACGCAGGACATAGATTAACATTGGACCCTATGGGAAAATATTCAAATGCCTTCTTCTCAGAAACTACAAATATGATTAAAGCCAAACTGTACATGAATGTTCATTGGATGGTCCTCTACAATCTTAAGGTTTTTTGTTCCGATATGAAATTCAAAATGGCGGCTACGGCAGAACTTAGTTTAACATTGGACCCTATGGGAAAAATGTTTCAAAATGCTTCTTCTCTGAAACCACTTGGACAGTTGAAACCAAACTGCCCAGGAATGATCATTGGAAGGTCCTCTACAAAGTTTCTGTTTTTTATGCCGATCGGAAATCCAAGATGGCTGCCACCGCAGGACTTAGTTTAACATTGGACCCTATGGGAAAAATGTTTCAAAATGCTTCTTCTCTGAAACCACTTGGACAGTTGAAACCAAACTGCCCAGGAATGATCATTGGAAGGTCCTCTACAAACTTTCTGTTTTTTATGCCGATCTGAAATCCAAGATGGCTGCCACCACAGGACATAGATTAACATTGGACCCTATGAGAAAATATTCAAATGCCTTCTTCTCAGAAACTACAAATATGATTAAAGCCAAACTGTACATGGATGTTCATTGGATGGTCCTCTACAATCTTAAGGTTTTTTGTTCCGATATGAAATTCAAAATGGCGGCTACGGCAGGACTTAGTTTAACATTGGACCCTATGGGGAAAATGTTTCAAAATGCTTCTTCTCTGAAACCACTTGGACAGTTGAAACCAAACTGCCCAGGAATGATCATTGGAAGGTCCTCTACAAAGTTTCTGTTTTTTATGCCGATCGGAAATCCAAGATGGCTGCCACCGCAGGACATAGATTAACATTGGACCCTATGGGAAAATATTCAAATGCCTTCTTCTCAGAAACTACAAATATGATTAAAGCCAAACTGTACATGAATGTTCATTAGATGGTCCTCTACAAACTTTAGGTTTTTTGTTCCGGTATGAAATTCAAAATGGCGGCTACGGCAGGACTTAGTTTAACATTGGACCCTATGAGAAAAATGTTTCAAAATGCTTTTCCTCTGAAACCACTTGGACAGTTGAAACCAAACTGCCCAGGAATGATCATTGGAAGGTCCTCTACAAAGTTTCTGTTTTTTATGCCGATCGGAAATCCAAGATGGCCGCCACCGCAGCACATAGATTAACATTGGACCCTATGGGAAAATATTCAAATGCCTTCTTCTCAGAAACTACAAATATGATTAAAGCCAAACTGTACATGAATGTTCATTGGATGGTCCTCTACAATCTTAAGATTTTTTGTTCCGATATGAAATTCAAAATGGCGGCTACGGCAGGACTTAGTTTAACATTGGACCCCATGGGAAAAATGTTTCAAAATGCTTCTTCTCTGAAACCACTTGGACAGTTGAAACCAAACTGCCCAGGAATGATCATTGGAAGGTCCTCTACAAAGTGTCTGTTTTTTATGCCGATCGTAAATCCAAGATGGCCGCCTCCGCAGGACATAGATTAACATTGGACCCTATGAGAAAATATTCAAATGCCTTCTTCTCAGAAACTACAAATATGATTAAAGCCAAACTGTACATGAATGTTCATTGGATGGTCCTCTACAATCTTAAGGTTTTTTGTTCCGATATGAAATTCAAAATGGCGGCTACAGCAGGACTTAGTTTAACATTGGACCCTATAGGAAAAATGTTTCAAAATGCTTCTTCTCTGAAACCACTTGGACAGTTGAAACCAAACTGCCCAGGAATGATCATTGGAAGGTCCTCTACAAAGTTTTTGTTTTTTATGCCGATCGGAAATCCAAGATGGCCGCCACCGCAGGACATAGATTAACATTGGACCCTATGGGAAAATATTCAAATGCCTTCTTCTCAGAAACTACAAATATGATTAAAGCCAAACTGTACATGAATGTTCATTGGATGGTCCTCTACAAACTTTACGTTTTTTGTTCCGATATGAAATTCAAAATGGCGGCTACGGCAGGACCTAGTTTAACATTGGACCCTATGGGAAAATGTTTCAAAACGCTTCTTCTCTGAAACCACTAGGACAGTTGAAACCAAACTGCCCAGGAATGATCATTGGAAGGTCCTCTACAAATTTTATGTTTTTTATGCCGATCGGAAATCCAAGATGGCTGCCACCGCAATACATAGATTAACATTGGACCCTATGGGAAAATGCTCAAATGCCTTCTTCTCAGAAACTACAAATATTATTAAAGCCAAACTGTACATGAATGTTCATTGAATGGTCCTCTACAAACTTTACGTTTTTTATTCCGATATGAAATTCAAAATGGTGGCCACGGCAGGACTTAGTTTAACATTGGACCCTATGGGGAAAATGTTTCAAAACGCTTCTTCTCTGAAACCACTTGGATAATTGAAACCAAACTGCCCAGGAATGATCATTGGAAGGTCCTCTACAAGGTGTGTGTTTTTTATGCCGATCGGAAATCCAAGATGGTCACCACCGCAATACATAGATTAACATTGGACCCTATGGGAAAATGTTCAAATGCCTTCTACTCAGAAACTACAAATATGATTAAAGCCAAACTGTACATGAATGTTCATTGGATGGTCCTCTACAAACTTTACGTTTTTTGTTCTGATATGAAATTCAAAATGGCGGCTACGGCAGGACTTAGTTTAACATTGGACCCTATGGGGAAAATGTTTCAAAACGCTTGTTCTCTGAAACCACTTGGACAGTTGAAACCAAACTGCCCAGGAATGATCATTGGAAGGTCCTCTACAAAGTTTCTGTTTTTTATGCCGATCGGAAATCCAAGATGGCTGCCACCACAGGTCATAATATTAACACAGGACCATATGGGGAAAATACAGAAATATATTCTTCTCTGAAGCTATTGCACTGATTGAATCTAAACTGTGCATCAATCATTGGAAGGTCCTTTACAAACTTTGTGTTTTTTATGTTGATCGTAATTCCAAGATGACTACCACTACAGGACATAGTTTTTACATAGGACCAATTGGTTTTTTTTATAACCAGGTGAACGATACAGGCTCTTGAGAGCCTCTGGTTTGAGGATGCTATTCATTTTTTTCTTGAATGTCCACTTTATCAACACGATAGAACTTCTCTGTTTAACTATTTTAATAACATTGTTCCCATCTCTATAGAATATATACTCTTTGGATGTAATGAAATTAGTGAAGAATTGAATACTTTATTGTTCAAATCAGTGCAAAAATGTATTCGACAAACTTGTAGATTTAATAATTAATTATCACAGGCACTTGTTTCATTCAAAAAATATATGCCCCCTCCTCTTTCTTACTTCAAGGTAAACATCTGCCCTTTACCCCTTCCCCACTTCGCCTCAATATTTTTCGCATATTTGTGATCCTTTCGCTGACCCAATTATATCGTTACACTCCCAAGATATTTCTCTTTTCGACTGCCACATTTAAATATACCTACCGGGACCCCCTCAGACGAATTGGACAAGAGTATTCAGCGAAAGTGGCTTGGTGAAAACTCAAGACATTGAAACGGATACAACCACTTCTGGTTTGCGCTGGATTTTTCATATGCATTCGGAATTCTCTAGACCGGCCATGTGTAACAATGCCATCATGATCATCTCTCAAATGTAAAGTAAGCCTTTAAAATACAGATAATTGTTCCAATGCAGATTATAAAAATATGTTCAACTCCAAATTACTGACATTTGATTTTTAAAACACTTTTTTTTTTTAGTTTCTAAATCAATTTAGAATGGACCGGAAGTGACTGTATCCGTTTCAGTGACTGAAAAATAGAAAATGCGACTTTCGCTGAATATTCTGGTTCAATTCGTCTGAAGGGGGCCCGGTATTTATATTTAAATGGGGCAGTCGAAAAGAGAAATATCTCGGGATAGTAACGATATAATTGGGTCAGCGAAAGGATCACAAATAAGCGAAAAATATTGAGGCGAAGTTGGGAAGGGGTAAAGTGCAGATGTTTACCTTGAAGTAAGGAAGAGGCCGGGGCATATATTTTTTTAATGAAACAAGTGCCTGTGTTAATTATCCCCAACCGTGATATTATCTCAACACAATTTATTAGTTTTACCACCGCCCTCCTTTTTTTCTGTTAAATATTAAAACAATATTTAATATGTATGCTTAGTTTGACATGATTTTGCTTAATTTACTAATTATTGATATAGCCTGCACATTTGCTGTCATTTGATTTGTTTATGCTATTACTGTATTTGTATGGAGAGGGACTAGTAAGTTGTAAAAACTTGTTCCCAATCCAATTGTATATATATATTGACAATAAAATCATTATAAAGTAAATTGTTTGACACCTGCTTAAATTTGTAAAATTTCTTTGAACAATACAGTAATAAATTTATATGTATTGTTTGTTCTGCATGGCTTCAAATTAGTTGTTGACATATGACACATATCAGTTATTATTATTTCTTGTATACAACTAATAAATAAATAATTACCAACAAATTGTCGAAAAAGACTTCATCTATTATTATATAATAGCGATTAAGTGGGGCGAATCGACTCACTTTCTGGGGCGAAACGACCCGGTACCCTCCCCCTTCGTTCTTGTTTTCGTCAGACCTCTGATCGTCAAGATTCTCGACTTTCCAACATCTAAACTCATCAATAGTGTAGATTTTACCACCAGGATCCATGTGTAAATGTAGAATAAAATTATATAGTTGAATAGAACTTCGAAAAGGTTAAAAATGAAGTGGTATCGCCAATGTCAATGAGACGCCATCAAATAATCCAAACAGGAAGGCCGCTTAACACCTGGATTTTATTCCGATTGGACTTTGGACCATTTGTTGTAAATTGGGGGGGTCAACGGAACTTTTGAAAGTGTTTTTCTTTGAGACATTTTGGGCAATTGTGTATTTTATCAATACCTGATGCGAATATAAATATAAGCTTGCGTTTGCTTTAGCAATAATCCAGAGCAGACGATCGGGTTTGCGCAATCGTGTTATTTTTAGCGACTCGTTACTTTCCGTGTAGGATTCGATAATTATCGGTTTCAATTTACAGACAAAATTCTTTAAATATTCATTTCAAACAAATAATTTGTATATTTTCGTCAAAGAAGAAGAATGTTGAATTAAATTTTATGTTTATTTCACAAGGAAACAATATAGGCAACAGCGATTCCGGTATTCGATACCTTTCGTACACCGCATCTTTCATAAGTTCTAGAGGGTGTCGCGAAAAGCAGTGACCCGGAATGTCCCGGATGTGTTGAAGCTTTTTCATAGCCATAGTGGTATGGATAACCCGGATGTGGTGAAACTTTTTCATAGGCATAGTGTATGGATGATAAGGATTTCTGTTTTAGTCAAAGTAAATGGTATTCGTCATTATTCCTTTATTGATTTAATTTTACCATGTTTCAGTCATAAATAGCTCGCTTAACGAAGCGAGCTTATTAATTTCATTTTTTGTCCAAATATCATTTATTTTTGCAGTGTAAAATTATATTTTTCTATAAGTTATAAGGAATCCGGCTTCAAAATCATTACAATCAACTGAAATATCGCTATATCTTGCATTTACGAATGAATTAAATGTTGCCCAAAAAGAAAAAAATATTGATGAATGATTGATTTTACTTAAAAATACTATTTTGTTGATGAAAAGTCAATTAGTAACTAGTTATACCCTAAAACATGATGTCAACAGATGTTTTTGAAATCCGGCTTGGTCAAAATGTAAACATGTATACAAACCGGTTGGGTCATTTATAAATAACCGGGTTTGTCAGTATGTAAATACCACTGATCTTATTGTTATTGAACATTATACATGTATTGCAATTTAACAATAGTTATGATTAGGAAATATCTCAAAGGCGATAAATTATTAAATACTGATCCATAGTATGAATATTCGCCATGGCTGCTAATTTCAGCTACTTTGTACAATAAAACAAATCGTTATTTCTATGTTAAATTGCTACTGTCGCTAACAATTGATTTTTTTATGCTTTTTGTGGCACTGACATCACGGTTGGTGCTCAATACGCTATACTCACTTTAAGTAGCTGTCCAGGTGCATCAATTGAGTAGTGGGAGATTCTTTTTATAACGCAATATTTTAATTTTATACTCGTTGATAACGAAGTAAGTCACTCTATGGAAATAACTTCATGGATACGATATTTAAGCTTCTTCACAGTAAAATGTTTACATTAACATTACAGATAAGCAAATTAACAAAGGCTGTAGTATTGAGTTCCTTTCCGCACGGACGATTTTGGCAGTTTGTATACAAAGAAAATGTTAGGTGTACTCGAATAATGCAACGTTCGTTACAAGTTGTAATACGACAAATGTTCGTGCTTTGCTCACTGAAAATAGTCTGAGCCTATGTCGTTCACCTTTCATTCTGCTTTGAGGAAACTTAATACAGACAGAACCTTCTATATGTGCTTCCCACCAAAGTTCGGCTCATTTGGCTAAGCAGTTTCAGAGAAGAAGATTGTTAGAAATCGGCCAATCAGAAACAAAAATTGTCTGTGGCGACCATGTTTGTCAACTGATCGGGATGAAATGTTCAATCTTTATAGAAGAACTTCCATAGTTGCTTCATACCAAGTTTCGATTCATTTGGCTAAGCAGTTTGAGAGGAGAAGATTTGATAAAATCGGCCAATTAGAAACAAGAATTGTCTGTGAAGACCATGTTTGTGAACGGATCGAGAAGATATGGGCAATCTTTATAGAAGACCTTCCATAGTTGCTTCATACCAAGTTTCGGTTCCAGGGGCGGATCCAGGATTTCAAATTAGGGGGGGTGCAGTCAAAAAAATTGCGCCGAGCGGAGGGAGGCACGAAAATGTTTGGGGTATTTCGTGTGAAAAATCACGATTTTACACCAAAAAAGTCATATTTTTCCAATTTTAGGGGTGGCGCGCGAAATTGTTGGGGTATGTCATGTGAAAAATCACGATTTTACGCCAAAAAAAACATATTTTTTCCAATTTTAGGTTGTGATAAAGAATTAAACACTTCGTAGAATGACAAAATGTTCGTCCCACCGAAGGACTTTATCAATGTCTAATTAAATAAAATCTCGAAACAATATGGTGACTTTTCAAATTTCAAAAAAGTTTTTGACGGTCCATGTACGGCACAAAAGAACCAGAAGATGCACATATGAAACTACATGCATAAAAGAATGGAAATCCTACATATAAATTAATAAAAGTACAATAACAATAATATAAATATACAATAGGGCTACACATTTAAATAAATGTTAAATTAGAAATAAAAATAAATATAAAAAAAAAAAAGTATTATAGAAAATGTTTTTCATCTTCAAACAAGCCTGATGAACATAGAAACACACAACCTTGGACATGCTGTATACCATTAAATAGGAACCTGGGTTATTGTTTTATTGAATTTATGGGAACTAAAATGCATCAATTGATTGAACAACTTACATAATTAGTTGCAAAATATTTTTTGTTTATACATGTATATATATATTTTTGTTAATTTTAGGTCTCGTCATTGAACCTGTTCTTAACAGGCTCTTGTATGTATTCAAGGATAGATGATCACAGCTATTTTTCTTTTTCAGTAAGTGTATTGCAATAGTATTACAAAACAACCAAACAGAACAGGAAATATATGTTATATTTGGCATTATATTGTACAAATACAATAATACTATTGATAAATATCTTCTGGGAAAAAATGCCTGAAAAGTGGATGACCAAAGATTAATGTTTGTTTTGAAAATTTGAGTGTACAGACATGATCTAAATAAATACCTTAGTTGTGATGAAAATATTATAATTAATTTGATTACTTTACAATGGATTATTTTTTTGAAAACTTTTGGAACCAATTTTTTCTTGAGTATTCAAGGGCGCAGTCAAAATTATATCAAAACATCAAAATTAAGACATGGGGGGACAAAGAATTTTATTTTTGGCCCGAAATAATGGTTATTAAAATTTCAAGGGCATTCACTGATAAAGTATAGATCATCATTTATTTACATGCCTAAAGTATATTATTCTATTATGATATACGCCCTATGGAAATTGACCAGCCTATACCCCATTTGGTTGATGAATCCCAACCTACTCCTAACAACATGACCAATGAATTGATGAAAGACACACAACAGTTACCTGTACAGGTACGTTAAAAAAAGATTGAATTTACACATTTTATAACAATATCCCCTTAATACAAAAAACGTAAGAGGGATCATATTAATATGAAAGGATCGTCTGTTAATGCAGTGTGAAAAACCGAAAATTCCATTCTCAATTTAAAGACTTTGGGTCTATGAAAATTTTGTTGAACGAAAACTTAAGTAAAAGGCAGTCTGGGTCATTAAATTTTACCAATGTCCGTCCAAAAAATTTTCGTCAACAATTTCACAGCTTCTACTGGGCGGAATGATTTTATATAATTACTTGCTAACAAGAAAGACAACTCTTGTAAAAAAGGAGATAACTCTGTAATTTGAAACGAGGGAATAACACACTAAAAAGACAACCAGTCTGTTGTATTCAGAAATTGCCAAGTAATTTTGCAGTTCAATGGTGCTGTTAGTAAGTTTATCATTGAAGAAGTATATGACTTGACCACAAATACGGATTTGTAAAACTTGAAAATTTAATGAGAAGGAAAAAAACATACACTTGCTCGCTAAGTAAATTTCGTAAAAATAGCTCATCATGATCTATAGTACCAGTACTTAATAAATATAATTTTATTTCCAGCTTGAAAATGTTGTTTTGGAGGAGGCTGTATTGGATGTCAAAGAAGTAAGACTGTTGGATCATGAAAGAATTTTATCTTGCAATCACACCTTTTTGCAACCTCATAAAGGGGGTAGAATAACATTGAGACATATAAAGTCATTGACCTAATGAAGTTTCTGGTACCTTTTGATGTTTTGAGAAGAAAGGGAATGTAGTTGTGTATCAGTTCGTATCACAAATTTCTTGCTTTTTTACATTTTTACTGATAAGCTGGGTAGGCGTGTATGGAAAATAAATGTAACTTTTTAACCAATCAGAATTAAGTATTTCTCCTACATTTATATATACCCCTCTCAAGAAAGAATCTATTGCTTGACATGACTGTCCATCTGTCAAACCACTTACAAATACCAATAGCACTTCTGAATCTGATTCTGAGAATGAAAATCGAATAAGAGATGATGAAAAGTGCTGTGTAAGCAAATTATTCACCCCAAAAGAAATCAGAGAGAGCCCATGTTTAATATTCACGAAATGGCTACAATGTGACCAATACAAACACTGGGTTCATTTGGTCTACTCAACTGAAAAACGTGTGATCAGGAAAAGAGATGTATTTTTATGCCCCTATTGCAAGAGTGATTAGTATTGAAATCATGCTATCTATATTAATATTTAATAAAATGATTAACTTCCAGTTTGTTTAAAAAAAAAACAATTTAAAAACAAGGACAAAATTAAAACACAAACATAGCAAAGATTAAAAACAAAGAAATGGTGCCATCACAAGATTATCTTTTACAAGATAACAAGAGGTGCTACGACAAAATTTTGAGCGACTGGAATTTCAGACCCCGTTCAAATGTATGCTGATAGTCTTGATGAACATGATTGATGGCTGAAATGTTCCTAACAAATTCATGACAAAATGTTGTAGTTACTATGGCGTCAATGAATCAGTACATTTCAATAATGTTTGAGAGATGTCAGTTCAAATCTCTCTGGAAACAATGATCCGAGTACATATTAGGTTTGTCAACTACTAACAATTACAATACATATAGCTTCTATAGTACAAGGTAGTACATTTCAATAATGTTGAAAAGATGTCAGTTCAAATATGACTGGAAGCTAATCTATGGGTTTATTTTGATATATGCTTGATCATGTTGACTGCATTAACTAACTTGGACACAAGTCCCTAGCTTAATGAAAGTTTTGAAGAACTACTCCTTTTTCAGTGTGATTTTTACACAACCGCAAAAATGTTGTGTAATGGTTAGCATGCTCACCTTTAATGTGGTAGATCCATGGGTTCTAGCCCCTGTCTAGTCAAACCAAAGATTATAAAATTGGTAAGAATGCAGCATTAAGGAGTAAGAACAAAGAATGGTCGGGTCAGAATCAGAATAATGTTTCAGAGTGGAACGACATATCTACCCACAGACTGTTGTTTCCATGAACTAACACTCTAAAAATCCAATGAAGGGTGTTGGTCTTTTCATTTTTTGTATCTAAATGTGTTTCCTGTTGCTCATGTTTAAATAGTTTACACATGACATGTTACAGTTTATGTTTCTTGTTTAAAAATTCTATGAATAGAATGTTTTTATCCCCCATATGAGTGTTGTTTTTCATGTAAAGTTATTGAATATTTTGGGCTTTGTTCATTTACCTGAAAAGTCTTAGACAAATATTTTTTTTTTAACCTTATTACATGTAGTATGTTTTGGGGGGAGGGTGGAACTTGTGTCAGATTTTTAACTTCTCAATTCAATAAGTAAAGGATAGAGAAAATTGTATAGTGTCCCCTAATATTAACTTTTTGATGTTAAAAGCAATATAATTTTCATTCAATCATTAACTTAAGACTTCACCAGGATGATGGGAATGTGTTTTATTACCCATTCTTCAATGTTCCAGTTCATAGTTTTGTTATTTTCCAACATTGTTATTATACATGTATAGCTGACCTTTTAATAATGTTTTGTTTTTGCAATAAATATTTTCTTGTTAATGAATATTTGTTTAATTTTTGTGCTCTATAATTTACAAAAGTTATCAGTTGAATCATTTACAAAGTACATGTTCATGTACATATCTTGCCCAACCAAGACTGACTTGTTCCTGAATTTAGCACTTTTTCCATACTAATCCTTATATGTTATTATTGGTCTCCTGACATTGGCATAAACAAGAAAGGATGGAGTGCCTCATGAACAGAAACCACACCATAATAATGTGCTTGACATACATGTAAGAATGGAACATGACTGTTAATATATAGCCCTGTATCAGGGCATATTATTTAACCCCTGTCTGTCCCTCCCTTTTTGTAATATTTTGTAGTGTGTTTAATGTACAAATACTAAGGGAACGACCATTTAACTTGAAGGGGGGGGGGGGGGGGGGGGGGGCTATGGTTTTTTCTAAAAAAATATTCTGAATTTGGTGGAGTAAAAAAAAAATAATCTGATTCAGAGTTTTTGTCATATAACCTAATGTTAAATTCTGGGAAAAAAATTTGCGACAAAAAAATAAATATTCTAACTCTTGTGTTGTCCGAAGAAAAAATTCTGAACGAAACAAAAAAAAACATAACCCCCCCCCCCCCCCCCCCCCCCCCCCCCCTTCAAGTTAAATGGTCGGTCCCTAAAAGTGTGCATTCCTACAGGATTTTGACTTCTAAAAAATCACAAAATGATATTTTGTTGAACTAAGTCATTTTTAAGTTAGTACATCAAAAGTGTCTTACACACACGGGTACCTATAAAGTGCGAAACGAAATAGAAACGAAACGAAACGAAACGAAATCAACGAAAACGAAACGAAATCAACGAAATGAAACGAAACCAACGAAAGCAAAACGAAATAGACTGATATGAAGAAAATGGAAGGAAAAAAATAAAAGACAAAACGAAATAAAGAAAAAAAAAGAAAAGATAATTCGATTTTTTAAATACAATAATTTTGATTAATTATAACCCATCTTGCATGTCTGTCCGTTACAGTACTCCTGACGTACATTACCCGCAACTCAATCCAAGCCGGGTTTGCTTGCCGACAAACTTTCAGAAGTTCAAATGTCATATTTTTATTTGTGTTTGTGTGTGTGTCAGTATTTATGAATTATAAAGTTTCTGGAGTGGGCATATAGAAAAAAATGGGGGATATGAGGGGGTATTTTCATAGATTGGGATATTGAGGGTTCATTATTCGTCTGATTTTATTACGTTTTTCGTTTGTATTCTACATAAATTTTCCTATTCGCAAACTATTAACGACTGTCATACAAGTGGGAGGTTTGACCCACCATTTTCTTGGGAAATGTCTGTACCAAGTCGGGAATATGATAGTTGTTTTCTAGTTTCACATTTGGTCATGTCTTAGGATTAGAGAATTTACATGTACCGATTGTTTTTATACTTGGTAACGTCTTAGGGTTAGATGAGTGGCATCTGCCTATCTGCTATCAGAACCCACCAATTTCCTGGGAAAATGCCTCTACCAAGTCAGGAATGTGTTGTTTTTCAGTTGTTCCGTTGATTGAAAACTCAGATGGTTGAGCTTCTTATCGGTTTTGTCTGTTTTTGTGGACTTTCCCTTTTGAATGCGCCTTGGAGTACGGTACCATTGTTATTACCTTTATTCGGTAGTGTGCCAACAGATCTGGCGTAATGTCTTACCGTTGTTCTTTCCGAGATATACAGGGGTCAAAAAGACCCAACACTATAAACTTTTTATTTCAAATCCTATTGTTCTATTTTGAAGAACTAAAAAAAAAAAACCAACAGCAACATAACAGGACGTACAGTGAGCGCCCTCCTTACAGAAGAACATCTGGAAAAACTAATGCCTGCCAAAACTAAACATAAGAAACTCTGGAAGTTTTATTGAAATCCATTCTGTTGTTTAGGAAGAGTTATGGATAACGCAACAGTATCCTCTCTCTATTGTATAGCCTTATATGACAATTACATAGCCTTAAATGACAAAATCCAAAAGTGAAGAAATTTTAGCAAGAACTGTTAAAATGGGAAAACAAAAATAGAAGGTGCACAATGCCATTTGGTACTAAAGAAATCATGAAATTAATGAACCTTGCCATATGGTATTAAAGATTTCCTGTAAGATTCATTCAATTCCATCAAGTTGTTAAGGAGGAATTGTATAGGCAGTGAGGGAAGCACTCACGGACAAATGAACATATACTATATACCCCCCTCCCGCTGGATAGCGGGGGGTATAAAAATATGTGCCGTATCAAATTTTATTAATACCGGGAAAATGTTTGGAGGGGGGATGATTTGGGGGGTGGGGGGTTTATATGAAAAGGAATCAAAGGGGAAAAGGGTACTTTTACAAGATATGTAGATTTTTTTTTAAATTTCTAAAGTTAATTTTTGATAGGATTTGTATACCTCCGCCAAAAAAAGATTGGGGTATATAGGACCTCTGCTGTCCGTTCGTTCGTTTGTCCCTCCGGTCGTCACACTTTTTCGTCTCTCCGACACACTTTTAAATTTTGCTCGGACGGGGGTATTTATTAGTGAACTTTAACTACTGCACTTCTGTTATTTTAATTCCTCTCCTTTCAACAGACTTGACGTTGCTCTTATGGTTCCCAAATTTAAAAGAAGCCACTAAGTGAAAAGGACAGACTCCCGCTGAATAAATGCATAGTATTCTTGTTCAATGGTGATCAAATCCTGTCCTCTCCTGATGAAAGACATACATGTGTGGGAAGTAGTCTAGCATCGTAATTATGAAAATAGGTTTGATTTCTTTTGGGCCCCTATTATTTTTCCTTCCATTTTTCTATTTCATTTTGTTTTCGTTGATTTCGTTTTGCTTTCGTTGGTTTCGTTTTTATTTCGTTTTCATTTCGTTTATTTCGTTTCGTTTTTGTTGATTTCGTTTCGTTTCGTTTTCGTTGATTTCGTTTCGTTTCGCACTTTATAGGTGCTCTACACACACAGACTGTATACATTCTCTAACAAAAGGGGCATACCAGTGTTAAGTTGGGCCTTTTAAAAAGTTTTATTTGATGCTCCATAATATGATAATTTACAAATTGCATGTTTAATGTGATATAAATATGATAAACTATAAAACCATGCAGAAGTCTAGCATAATGCCAACTTTAAAGCATTAACATGGCAAAGCTGGTTTTTGTACGAATACCTGCCAGTCGCTTAGGGGGGAAATACTTATTTTGATTTCCCTTTCTTATAAGGCCCCCCCCCCTTTTTTATAGGTTAGTCAGACAACAAAATATACGAGATTTAGATTAATTTTCTTCAAGTTAATCGATAAGTACCCGCTAGGATGATATATTTTATTTATTCTTGCAGGTCTAGGATGTTTTGTAAACAGTACTATTTTATTTGCGAGGTTGTGTCACAATATCCTTGGAAGTTGGAACTACTATAGATGAATATTCACACGATAAGATCTACGGGATACATGTAGTCATAAATTATTTTCCTAGCCAACAAATTCACGAAAACTTCCTTACGACCGTGACGATATGTGCATAACTGCCACGATGAATAAACTGCGTCACCGTGTTTACAAATGCAATGACGTCTTGTTTACGTTTTTTTACTCCGATTGATTTATAATATTGTTTGATCATAAATTTTGTCAATTTAATCCAACTAAATTTTACAAATATAAACAATTTAACTTTCTGGAAATCCCCCCTTTAAGAACTTTTGGATCCGCACCTGCATTTTATTTGATTAAAACATGCACATCATCATTCATAACGGTAGCGGGGGAAATCCGAAATAAATATAGACCCGTCACCGACTTTGTAAGGGTTGTTAGTGTTGGCGCATGCCCAAAGCAGATTCATTCGTTCTTAATGAATGAATCTTACGAGAGTGTCAACAGTCATGGGCTTTGGGCATGCGCCAACATTTTAACACCCAAAACCGGAACGGACCAAACCCGGAATACAATTGCATTATTCTGGTATTCGTGACTCCTCGGATGAATACCAGACTAGTAAAAAGTATGAAATAGCGGCAAAAATAAATTTCTGAATTAAAAAAAAGATACTGAAAATAAAATCTGATGTTTAAAATGAGCCCATTCCAGTAAAAATAAACAATCATATTACTGTCTTATTTATTTAAAAATGCTATAAAATGACCTTTGATGACATACACTCTACCAGCAATGGCCAGAATGAATGTTCCAGTGCTTCAAATTATCCTCGTAAGACTCGTTCTATAGACATATATGAGTGTAACTTCTCCGAGTTTGGTACACAATATAGTTGCAATGTATTTCCTTCACAATCACGAAACTGAAATCTAAATAATATGTTGAAAAACACAAAAAATACGCCATTCAACAGGGTACAACACTTTATCCGCAAAAAAAATCATGTAATCGTTTGTCTTTACCAATACATATTTACTCTTAGAAAGGTCTTGTGATGGGTCATTTTTTGCAAAAGAAGTCTTGGTCTTTTGCTTTATTGGCAACATCGTAAAGGAGGGGAGGGGGGACTGTACTTTGTTAATTTTCAAATGACAGGGGTGTGATGTGCATATGTGATTCCAAAAAGACAAAAACTGTCCCTGAATCTATGAGGGGTAGTCTTCTCCCACTCTTCTCCTTTCTTTCTCCCTTCTCCCCCTTTTTTCTTTTATCTCCTGTCTCCCTCATTTTCTCCCACCTCTCCTTTCTCCCACCCCCTGTCTCCCTTCACCCTTTTCCCCTCATCTATGTGGTCATGATTGTTGTGAATACCATACACACATTTGTGTTGCTCAGGGATGGAAATTTAATATTTTGGTGGCCCAGTGTTATACATGTATGATCAAGCAAGAATGTTGAAAAAATAGTAACCCCGCTTAAGTTTTAGGGGTTACTGACTGGGCTCCTGTGAATTTCCATCACTGAATAGCACAGACACTTGTTTCAATATCAAACATTTTATTCACTATTAAGTCTCCTTTAAATTTTTGATATTGAAACAAGTGCCTGGGCTATTGTTTTATTGAATTTATGTGAACTAAGATGCATCAATTGATTGAACAACTTACATAATTAGTTGCAAAATATTTTTTGTTTATACATGTGTGGAAGAGTCAATTTTGACAGTTTGTAAATAATTTAATTTTCCATTTTTACTATGTTCATAAAATATATTTTTTAAATAAAATATATTCATATAATTACTTTAATAATTTTTTCATTTAATTATAATATTTAAAACCTCTTAATAATAAAATTAATAAGGTCTACAACTTTGTGTTATGTTTTGTATTCTAATTAGGGTTATGACCTAAGTTCACAAAGGTAACCCTGATATGTATCTTGTCTTTGCATATTTGATTAGTTAAGGTCAGTTTGACCAGTTATTTCATTTCATTGGTTATTGTAGTCACCTGAATTTTTGGTGGGAAATTCTTTTGTTCTTTGAGACATTCTATTACTTTTTCATATCTTGGAAGGCAGACATATTGCCAACTACTATTCTTTTGGATCCAATTTTGGATGACTATTGAACTGATGATATTTCTATTTGACACCACTAACATTCATCAAGGTATTTATACTAAACTTACTAATTGTCTATATAATAACTTTCTCAAGTGAGATTGAGTTGATTGATTGATTGACTGATTTATAAAACATATTAAATTGTGATAAACTTATTTTAACATATTAAATGCTATTAAAATGTGATAAACTTATAAAACATTAATTCCAATAAAATGTTAAAGGTTAAATGAAATAATATTTGGAACTATGAAATATGAGTTTAATATTGAGCATAATACTATTTTTACCATTAAAATATTAAAAAGGTGAGTTATTAACAATTCTATGTGTAAACTGTGTTTTGTGTAATTGTGCATGTTTTGAGCACAATAGTTATAAACCCATTTTTTATATTCAGGTTGCCATGATATATTAAATACTGATGAACGGCTTGATCTGAGGTATATCCTGTATTTCAAGACCTTTGCACCCCAGTGTGAGGTAAAGATAATTGTTTTTATAGTTTTGCTTATTGATGCTAATTATGCTACTTTTTATTTTACTTTATTATAATGTTGAGCTTATGCTTATTTTTGCTTCACTTATGTTTATGTTTTGTTATTATTTTGTTTCGTATTACAATGTTTAGTTTATTCTTAATTTTGTTATTATTTTGTTTGGTTCACGTGAAACCATTATTGTACAAGTAATACCACTTGTTTAATGTTTGTAAATGTCCATGAGAACCATGAGCAGGTATATAAATCATTTATAGAGAATAAATATTTTGTTACAATAATGGAATAGAAACTTGTAATATTTGTAATTTACTTTATTCCAACGCATAAATTATCAAGAGTTATCTTTCTTGATCCATTATTTATATATTTTATATTGTCATTACAGGGTCTATTTTATATGGAAATATGAATTCCAACTGCAATAAATGTTAGAACTCACTACGTCTTGTTATAATATTCCACTGAGAATCGACCCGACGACACATGTATATATATTTATTTTTTATTTTTAGGTCTACTCATTGAACCTGTTCTTAACAGGCTCTTGTATGTATTCAAGGATATATGATCACAGCTATTTTTCTTTTTCAGTAAGTGTATTGCAATAGTATTACAAAACAACCAAACAGAACAGGAAATATATGTTATATTTGGCATTATATTGTACAAATACAATAATTTTATTGATAAATATCTTCTGGGAAAAAATGCCTGAAAAGTGGATGACCAAAGGTTAATGTTTGTTTTGAAAATTTGAGTGTACAGACATGATCTAAATAATACCTTTACAATGGATTATTTTTTCTGGCACAAAACTTTTGGAACCAATTTTTTCTTGAGTATTCAAGGGCGCAGTCAAAATTATATCAAAACATCAAAATTAAGACATGGGGGAACAAAGAATTTTATTTTCGGCCCGAAATAATGGTTATTAAAATTTCAAGGGCATTCACTGATAAAGTATAGATCATCAATTATTTACATGCCTAAAGTATATTATTTTATTAGGATATACACCCTATGGAAATTGACCAGCCTATAGCCCATTTGGTTGATGAATCCCAACCTACTCCTAACAACATGACCAATGAATTGATGAAAGACACACAACAGTTACCTGTACAGGTATGTTAAAAAAAGATTGAATTTACACATTTTATAACAATATCCCCTCAATACAAAAAACGTAAGAGGGATCATATTAATATGAAAGGATCGTCTGTTAATGTAGTGTGAAAAACCGAAAATTCCATTCTCAATTTAAAGACTTTGGGTCTATGAAAATATTGTTGAACGAAAACTTAAGTAAAAGGCAGTCGGGGTCATTAAGTTTTACTAATGTCCATCCAAAAAATGTTTGTCAAAAATTTCACAGCTTCTACTGAGCAGAATGATTTTATATAATTACTTGCTAACAAGAAAGACAACTCTTGTAAAAAAGGAGATAACTCTGTAATTTGAAACGAGGGAATAACACACTAAAAAGACAACCAGTCTGTTGTATTCAGAAATTGCCAAGTAATTTTGCAGTTCAATGGTGCTGTTAGTAAGTAAATCATTGAAGATTTATATGACTTGACCACAAATACGGATTTGTAAAACTTGAAAATTTAATGAGAAGGAAAAAAACATACACTTGCTCGCTAAGTAAATTTCTTAAAAATAGCTCATCATGATCTATAGTACCAGTACTTAATAAATATAATTTTATTTCCAGCTTGAAAATGTTGTTTTGGAGGAGGCTGTATTGGATGTCAAAGAAGTAAGACTGTTGGATCATGAAAGAATTTTATCTTGCAATCACACCTTTTTGCAACCTCATAAAGGGGGTAGAATAACATTGAGACATATAAAGTCATTGACCTAATGAAGTTTCTGGTACCTTTTGATGTTTTGAGAAGAAAGGGATTGTAGTTGTGTATCAGTTCGTATCACAAAATTTCCTGCTTTTTTACATTTTTACTGATAGGCTGGGTAGGCGTGTATGGAAAATAAATGTAACTTTTTAACCAATCAGAATTAAGTATTTCTCCTACATTTATATATACCCCTCTCAAGAAAGAATCTATTGCTTGACATGACTGTCCATCTGTCAAACCACTTACAAATACCAATAGCACTTCTGAATAAAGGTAATAACAAAATTACCGAACTCCGAACAATCTTACAAAGGGAAAGTAAAAACTCATAATTATATAAACAGACAAAATCAGTCAACAACCGGAAAACTGTGAAAACCGTAATGACCCTGACTTGGTACAGGCATTTCTAAAGAAATGGTGGGTTGAATCTGATTCTGAGGATGAAAATCGAATAAGAGATGATGAAAAGTGCTGTGTATGCAAATTATTCACCCCAAAAGAAATCAGAGAGAGCCCATGTTTAATATTCACGAAATGGCTACAATGTGACCAATACAAACACTGGGTTCATTTGGTCTACTCAACTGAAAAACGTGTGATCAGGAAAGGAGATGTATTTTTATGCCCCTATTGCAAGAGTGATTAGTATTGAAATCATGCTATCTATATTAATATTTAATAAAATGATTAACTTCCAGTTTGATTAAAAAAAAAACAATTTAAAAACAAGGACAAAATTAAAACACAAACATAGCAAAGATTAAAAACAAAGAAATGGTGCCATCACAAGATTGTTTTACAAGAGGTGCTACCACAAAATTTTGAGTGACTGGAATTTCAGACCCCATTCAAATGTATTCTGATAGGCTTGATGAACATGATTGATGGCTGAAATGTTCCTAACAAATTCATGACAAAATGTTGTAGTTACTATGGCGTCAATGAATCAGTACATTTCAATAATGTTTGAGAGATGTCATTTCAAATCTCTCTGGAAACTAATGATCTGAGTACATATTAGGTTTGTCAACTACTAACAATTACAATACATATAGCTTCTATAGTACAAGGTAGTACATTTCAATAATGTTGAAAAGATGTCAGTTCAAATCTGACTGGAAGCTAATCTATGGGTTTATTTTAATATATGCTTGATCATGTTGACTGCATTAACTAACTTGGACACAAGTCCCTAGCTTAATGAAAGTTTTGAAGAATTACTGCTTTTTCAGTGTGATTTTTACACAACCATAAAAATGTTGTGTAATGGTTAGCATGCTCACCTTGAATGTGGTAGATCCATGGGTTCTAGCCCCTGTCTAGTCAAACCAAAGATTATAAAATTGGTATGAATGCAGCATTAAGGAGTAAAAACAAAGAATGGTCGGGTCAGAATCAGAATAATGTTTCAGAGTGGAACGACATATCTACCCACAGACTTGTTTCAATGAACTAGCAATCTAAAAATCCAACTAAGGTGTTGGTCTTTTCATTTTTTGTATCTAAATGTGTTTCCTGTTGCTCATGCTTGAATAGTTTACACATCACATGTTATAGTTTATATTTCTTGTTGTTTATTGTTTAAAAATTCTATGAATAGAATGTTTTTATCCCCCATATGAGTGTTGTTTTTGATGTAAAATTATTGAATATTTTGGGCTTTGTTCATTTATCTGAAAAGTCTTAGACAAATATTTTGAAATTAAAGGAGTTTTTTTTAACCTTATTACATGTAGTATGGTTTTTTTTGGGGGGGGGGGGGGGTGGAACTTGTGTCAGATTTTTAACTTCTCAATTCAATAACTAAACAAATTGTATAGTGTCCCCTAATATTAACTTTTTGATGTTAAAACCAATATAATTTTTATTCAATCATTAACTTAAGACTTCACCAGGATGATGGGAATGTGTTTCATTACCCATTCTTCAATGTTCCAGTTCATAGTTTTGTTATTTTACAACATTGTTATTATACATGTATAGCTGACCTTTTAATAATGTTTTGTTTTTGCAATAAATATTTTCTTGTTAATGAATACATGTAGTTCTCTTAAGTCAAATCTGCCCATGCGGTCACCTTTTTGTTTAATTTTTGTGCTCTATAATTTACAAAAGTTATCAGCTGAATCATTTACAAAGTACATGTGCATGTACATATCTTGCCCAACCAAGACTGACTTGTTCCTGAATTTAGCACTTTTTCCATACTAATCCTTATATGTTATTATTGGTCTCCTGACATTGGCATAAACAAGAAAGGATGGAGTGCCTCATGAACAGAAACCACACCATAATAATGTGCTTGACATACATGTAAGAATGGAACATGACTGTTAATGTATAGCCCTGTATCAGGGCATACTATTTAACCCCTGTCTGTCCCTCCCCTTTTGTAATATTTTGTAGTGTGTTTAATGTACAAATACTAAAGGTGTGCATTCCTACAGGATTTTGACTTCTAAAAAATCACAAAATGATATTTAGTTGAACTAAGTCATTTTTAAGTTAGAACATCAAAAGTGTCTTACACACACAGACTTTATACTAGTCCGAGATTCCTCTGTCGTTTAACGGCATTGATAAAGTTGCTTGTAGCCGTTCAACGACAGAGGGTGCTATATACGGAAACCATCGAATTTGCCTCACCAGCCATAGGATCGGCACATTTCCACGTTTCGTGGCTATCGGATTTTATTTTCTATCATAAACCTTATATAAATCGCTTCACCAATCATTTTTCTATTCATTCATAACCATCTTACCCTCAGAAAGTGGTGTTACACTCCATTACAGCACGATTTTGCCTTAGATCCTATGATTTCGACATTTGTCTTCCATTTTTCAAACATTTGTCACGTGACTACGAGAAAACTACGATTACCGCAATGTATCATGGGGGATGATTTGCATATAAACAAACAAACAAATATTTTTATTGCCAATCATAGGCGCCTGTTAAGGCAGAACAATTAACATAAAATTTAATACAGTTGATTATATAGATTGGTAATGATTTTAACAGCAACTTTAGTGAATTACAGATAACCATAAGAATCCGCTGTTTTTCGTATATAGCACGCTCTGTCGTTGAACGGCTACAAGCAACTTTATCAATGCCGTTAAACGACAGAGGAATCTCGGACTAACTTTATACATTCTCTAACAAAAGGGGCATACCAGTTTTAAGTTGGGCTAATATGATAATTTACAAATTGCATGTTTAATGTGATATAAATATGATAAACTATAAAACCATGCAGAAGTCTAACATAATGCCAACTTTAAAGCATTAACATTACAAAGCTGGTTTTTGTACAATACCTGCCAGTCGCTTAGGGGAAAAATACTTATTTTGATTTCCCTTTCTTATAAGGATAGTCAGACAACAAAATATACGAGATTAGATTAATTTTCTTCAAGTTAATCGATAAGTACTCGCTAGGATGATATATTTTATTTATTCTTGCAGGTCTAGGATGTTTTGTAAACAGTACTATTCTATTTGCGAGGTTGTGTCACAATATCCTTGGAAGTTGGAACTACTATAGATGAATATTCACACGATCTCTCATTATTTTCAAGATCTACGGGATACATGCAGTCATAAATTATTTCCTAACCAACAAATTCACGAAAACTTCCTTACGACCGTGACGATATGTGCATAACTGCCACGATGAATAAACTGCGTCACCGTAAGATTCATTCGATTCATTCTAGAATTATTATACCTCCGGAAGTGACGAACTTGATTTTAGGGTCAAGGCACTTGTGCAAGAATATTCGAAGTAGAAATACATACTTTATCACCTTTGTCGACGAAAACAACTAGTTCCCGGTAACCAACAGACTGGAATATATATTATTCAGGTAACACAATATCGTCTAATATTTTAATATTATACTCCCTTCCTATGGTACCGCGGGTTCTATGATACCGCGGTATTTATTTTGTCTGTTCCTATGCACTGCAGCGCCACCTACCGTTTTTCTATTTATATATTCATAAACACATTGTCAAAAGACACATTTATCGAATCGTCTTGTCATTCTGTCCAAATGTCTTGAATTTTTGTAAGTACACGTATTTTTATCTTTTCCTTAGAAATAGCGGACATTTTTATTTTACCCTGATACCATGCTTTGTAAAATGTCCAATAATTAAACCATAGTTAGGGAGGACAAACGTAGTCGTCGATAGCGTTATTATTTTCTGTCGGAGTAGAAAAACCCGAATTTTCACCTTTTTCATTTCATTAGAAAAACACCTAAAATTTATTATTTCGTGATAAAAAATATATCAGATAAAACTTGAAAACTAGAACTTTATTAATTTGGTAGTTATAAGCATTAAAAATATGATTGGGTACTACTACTGAACGTCCAAAGTGAAGTCGTTTCGAGAAAATCGGACGCCATCTTGATTTATGTGTCAACGAACAGCCCATTTTCAAAAATAATTCCGGGAGCTATCCCTGGACCAATATTCTTCATGCATGGCTTAAAATTTGCAGAAAGTCTTCAATTTTACCAATCCGATTGTTAAGAATTTTTTAAAAGTCAAAATCGTAACGTAAAATATAAAAGTTTACAAACATTGTTTTAAACTCGTTTACCGCTTTTCCGCAAAAAGTATGTATTCAGACCACGGAGGTCAATCATGCACGGTAAGTAACAAAACTTCTTCTAAAATATAGTTTTATTCTCAAAAGAAATATCGTTTTCAACCGGATCAAATGGGGGTTAATTTTGAAAACAAAAGATGCACAAAAATCGCACAGAAACTTTACACGAACTGAATAAATATATATCTTTGCTTCGATAAGTGAAAAAGAGATGGGATTTAATTCACGATTTTATTATTTTACTCGAAAAATGACGAAAACGGCAAGCATCAATATAAAGTTGTCAAATTCTCCCAATCTATAAATAACTTTATCCAAGCAGAGCTTTGGTGACGTAATCATGGCTGTTCGGAAATTATCGGGATTTATTAATACATCTATATAAAGGAGTTGTTCCGGTATTCTTTGATATTTTTAGAAAAGGGGGGATCTTTTGTGAAATGTTCAAGATTTTTTATATTTTTTGGTTTTAAATGAAATTTGTCTACATGAAAACTTTTTATGCATTTCTCATCAAGTTCCTAGTGTATATTGTAGCAATACATAGGACAATTGTTTTTAAATACTAAAATAGTAACATGAATTTCCATGCAACATTTTTGAACAATTTATTTAAATTGTTATAAAACATAATTATTATGTTTCAGTGCTATTAGGGAAGCTTTATGAAATATATGCTTAATGCATACATTACAGGATGTGAATGTATTAACATTCTGGCTATATGTATATACAATGTAATCAGTGGCAGTGCATGTGATATGCTAAGTTTAATTAATTACATTTTTTTCATTACACCATTACTGTATGCAAACTTGTTTGGTATGACAGAACATTTATGATGCATGCAGCAAACATTTCTGGAATAATGCTATTTTTCATATAGAATCTATTTGCCACCAAGCATATATGCATAAAGATAATTTAGTCGGAAGAGTGCATTGTATTAAAGCTTTTTTTCATTTGTACATGTATGATAAACTATTTCTGGAAAAGATAAATTATTTTTAATTCTTTATTTTTATTCTGTATAACATATTTTAAATGTTTATTTTTATTTTACAGGTGTGATCGTGGCATCTCAGTAGATCATTAAGAGTTTTAAATCATTAAAATGACACTTCTGAAAGTTGATGCTGTTGATTATGATTCAGTTAATCAAATATGCATTGGATATGCATAGGATCACAAAACACACAATTTAAAGAAATCACAAAGATTTCATTTGGAATAAGTTGGTCATGAACTGGGACACAGCACTATTTGTAGTTGTCAAATGTAAAATTATAGTATATAAAGGAAAAGAGAGTGACATTGAAGACTGTTATGAATTAAGATAATAGTAGAAGATAACAGTTTATTGATTTGTGACAATAAAAATGATAACTTTGAAAATTTGGGACTTTCTAATCGCATGAACTGTTAGCTTAAATCGGCTAAAATTGTCAAATTTGAGGTTTTTCTCAGACAAAAAAATGAAAATAATGTATAAAATGTGCTAATTAAATGTTTAAAAGATAAAATAACTTCAAGGCTGGCTTATAAATTGTACAGAGAACATATCTGATAATCCAAATAAGACTTTTCATGGAATACGGGGCCATAATTGAAATATTATTTATACTAAATTTCCAGGTAGAGGGCTAATGAACCAGGACATAGTTCATACCAGTGTCAGAATTGGGGTTGCTGATAGTTTTCACCTTGTAGTATACAGTTATAGGGTCAAAATAATATCAAACACTTGAACATTTAATATTATAATATTCAACAATTATTGAAATTGTATCAATTTCGGGAATTATCCGAAATTTTGATTGAACAAAGAAAATTGACCTTTTCAATGGAAAAAATGGCAGTTTTTACACAAACTGTAATAATAACTTCATTGATGTATGGATATTGAGGTTGTTTACCATAAAAATATCAATTTGAGCATACAAAATATAATTAATTCCCTAAAATAGCTTATTTTTACACTTTACGGAGCTCAAAATATTAAGCTGCGGCGTATATAATTCTGGCACTACAGACTTTGAGAATTTTTTTTGCTGATAAATATAGGTGTTCCCTGTTAGAGGGTTCTTTTCCCTACCAAAATCAGTATTCAGAAAAATTCTAGTACTTTTTTCAGATTTTTTATGACCAAAAACTTGATTTTTCGAATAAAATTTGACGTTAAAATTATGGAGGCCTGCGCAAAGGAAATAATATTAAAAAAATATATATATTAATTGAATAAATGATATTCTTGATATTTTTACCTAGAGACTGGGCACTTTGTGGACAGTGCTGCATGTTTCAGCCTTGCAAGTTAAAGGTTTTTGAAGATATTTGACCACAAACCTGGTAGTTTGAACAAGCAGACAGCTGACACATAAATTAAAAAAACTAAGTCCAAAGGCTATTTTCAATGTTTTAAATTCTGTGACATTTTTTTCATATAACACCTACAGGTGTGTATAATACCTCTTTTTGAAGCATAAGGAGGATACATTACTATAGAAGAAAGCATGATAACCTATTAGGTAGTGAAAATAATATATTTTGGTCCAAAAATGTCATTTTTTTTAACATTTTTCCAAAAAACAGAAAATCGACCACTTTTGGCTCACCGAAAAGGCCATAACTTTTGAACAGCTCAACCGATTTTAATAATTTTTGTACCAAAATTTCCCATTTTGTATGTACTGTCATATCAAACTATAATTGGATGATTTATTAGCATTTCAATTTTTGGCTTGACCACCTTACCATAGTTGTCATAATTCGTCTGCTATTTTTTTTAGAAATGTCGTCCATTTGTTTATGTTTCATTTCAACCCGATTTGGGATTTTTGGTGCTATTTTTAGTTACTTTCTAGACCGACAAAGTTGATGGAAAAATTAAGCTATGAAAACGTATTAACCAACGTAACGTTACATCAAATTGACCCAACTTCGTTACATTTGTTATTTCAAAGAAACTTTACTTTAAAAAATGTGATAAATTATCAAGATTTTCTTTATGGTATAAGTTTGCCAGATATTCACCTTGATTTAGTATTTATAAACATGTCTTGATTTAACAAACATTGTGTCCCATAACATTAATTTTGCAATTACCGAGATATCATAGGAAACCATTTCTGGGAGGTACATCGGCGTTGTCATAGGGAAAAGTGGAGACGTATTTTTAAACAAATTCAAAGAATAAAATGAATTGTGGGGGAAAATTGGTTTCTACACCGGGGAATAAAATATAACATTTTTGGATTAATTCCGAAAACTAGTTACGTTACACAGACGTTAAACATTAAGTACCGCGGTACCATAGAACCCTGGGCTAAGCATAAAAAATGGGTTGGTCTAAAAACAGGAAGGTTTTAAAAAAAAATAGATATCTGTATCAAAATAAAGTTGTTTTTACACACTTTCCAAATATATAATCATCTTTTGACAGAAATTATCATTAAAAGAATAATTTGACATCAAAGTAGGGTGGTCAAGCCAAAAATTGAAATGCTAATAAATCATCCAATTATAGTTTAGTATAACAGTACAAACAAAATGGGAAATTTTGGTACAAAAATTATTAAAATCGGTTGAGCTGTTCAAAAGTTATGGCCTTTTCGGTGAGCCAAAAGTGGTCGATTTGCTCTTTTTTGGAAAAATGTTAAAAAAATGACATTTTTGGACCAAAATATATTATTTTCACTACCTAATAGGTTATCATGCTTTCTTCTATAGTAATGTATCCTCCTTATGCTTCAAAAAGAGGTATTATACACACCTGTAGGTGTTATATGAAAAAAATGTCACAGAATTTAAAACATTGAAAATAGCCTTTGGACTTAGTTTTTTTAATTTATGTGTCAGCCGTCTGCTTGTTCAAACTACTAGGTTTGTGGTCAAATATCTTCAAAAACCTTTAACTTGCAAGGCTGAAACTTGCAGCACTGTTCACAAAGTGCCCAGTCTCTAGGTAAAAATATCAAGAATATCATTTATTCAATTAATATATATATTTTTTTAATATTATTTCCTTTGCGCAGGCCTCCATAATTTTAACGTCAAATTTTATTCGAAAAATCAAGTTTTTGGTCATAAAAAATCTGAAAAAAGTACTAGAATTTTTCTGAATACTGATTTTGGTAAGGAAAAGAACTCTCTAACAGGGAACACCTATATTTATCAGCAAAAAAAATTCTCAAAGTCTGTAGCGCCAGAATCATAAACTCCGCAGCTTAATATTTTGAGCTCTGTAAAGTGTAAAAATAAGTTATTTTAGGGAATTAATTATATTTTTTATGTTCAAATTGATATTTTATGGTAAAAAACCTCAATATCCATACATCAATGAAGTTATTATTACAATTTTCTTTGTTCAATCAAAATTTCAGATAATTCCCGAAATTGATACAATTTCAATAATTGTCGAATATTATAATATTAAATGTTCAAGTGTTTGGTATTATTTTGATCCTATAACTGTATACTACAAAGGAGAAAACTATCAGCAACCCCAATTCTGACACTGGTATGAACTATGTCCTGGTTCATTAGCCCTCTACCTGGAAATTTAGTAAAAATAATATTTCAATTATGGCCCCGTATTCCATGAAAAGTCTTATTTGGATTATCAGATATGTTATCTTTTAAACATTTAATTAGCACATTTTATACATGATTTTCATTTTTTTGTCTGGGAAAAACCTCAAATTTGACAATTTTAGCTGATTTAAGCGAACAGTTCATGCGATTAGAAAGTCCCAAATTTTCAAAGTTATCATTTTTATTGTCACAAATCAATAAACTATTATCTTCTACTATTATTTATAATCTTAATTCATAACAGTCTTCAATGTCACTCTCTTTTCCTTTATATACTATAATTTTACATTTGACGACTACAAATAGTGCTGTGTCCCAGTTCATGACCAACTTATTCCAAATGAAATCTTTGTGTGTTTTGTGATCCTATGCATATCCTATGCATATTTGATTAACTGAATCATAATCAACAGCATCAACTTTCAGAAATGTCATTTTAATGATTTAAAACTCTTAATGATCTACTGAGATGTCACGATCACACCTGTAAAATAAAAATAAAAATAAACATTTAAAATATGTTATACAGAATAAAAATAAAGAACTAAAAATAATTTATCTTTTCCAGAAATAGTTTATCATACATGTACAAATGAAAAAAGCTTTAATACAATGCACTCTTCGACTAAAAATTATCTTTATGCATATATGCTTGGTGGCAAATAGATTCTATATGAAAAATAGCATTATTCCAGAAATGTTTGCTGCATGCATCATAAATGTTCTGTCATATCAAACAAGTTTGCACACAGTAATGGTGTAATGAAAAAAATGTAATTAATTAAACTTAGCATATCACATGCACTGCCACTGATTACAATGTATATAGCCAGAATGTTAATACATTCACATACTGTAATGTATGCATTAAGCATATATTTCATAAAGCTTCCCTAATAGCACTGAAACATAATAATTATGTTTTATAACAATTTAAATAAATTGTTTCAAAAATGTTGCATGGAAATTCATGTTACTATTTAAAAACAATTGTCCTATGTATTGCTACAATATACACTAGGAACTTAATGAGAAATGCATAAAAAGTTTTCGTGTAGACAAATTTCATTTAAAACCAAAAAATATAAAAAATCTTGAACATTTCACAAAAGTATCAAAGAATACCGGAAGGTCTGCTTGGATAAAGTTATTTATAGATTGGGAGAATTTGACAACTTTATATTGATGCTTGCCGTTTTCGTCATTTTGCGAGTAAAATAATAAAATCGTGAATTAAATCCCATCTCTTTTTCATTTATCGAAACAAAGATATATATTTATTCAGTTCGTGTAAAGTTTCTGTGCGATTTTTGTGCATCTTTTGTTTTCAAAATTAACCCCCATTTGATCCGGTTGAAAACGATATTTCTTTTGAGAATAAAACTATATTTTAGAAGAAGTTTTGTTACTTACCGTGCATGATTGACGACCGTGGTCTGAATACATCAATGCTAGATAATTATTGTATCAATTGGTAGAACAATACGTCGGTAAATTCTATTTTTCTTTGGTACAACTCTGAAATTGTCCTGGCCAAAATGGCGGAAGACATACATCCCGGTCATGCGCCACACAACGTCCGATAACTCTTCCCGCTCAACTCTGATTGCAAAGTCAGAAAATATGGACAGAACATCCAATGATTTCCGGGAGCTATTACTGCTTATCCATTGAAACCTTGGCGACATATCTTTAGAGGAAGGTCCAGTTTATTGATATTTGACCCCCAATATTTTTCGGAAGTGTGGTAAGCGAGTTTAAAAACACTGTTTTGTAAACTTTTATATTTTACGTTACGATTTCGATTGTTTTTAATTTTTGGCGGTCGGATTGGTAAAATTGAAGACTTTCTGCAAATTTTAAGCCATGCATGAAGAATATTGGTCCAGGGATAGCTCCCGGAATTATTTTTGAAAATGGGCTGTTCGTTGACACATAAATCAAGATGGCGTCCGATTTTCTCGAAACGACTTCACTTTGGACGTTCAGTAGTAGTACCCAATCATATTTTTAATGCTTATAACTACCAAATTAATAAAGATCTAGTTTTCAAGTTTTATCTGATATATTTTTTATCACGAAATAATAAATTTTAGGTGTTTTTCTAATGAAATGAAAAGGTGAAAATTCGGGTTTTTCTACTCTGACAGAAAATAATAACGCTATCGACGACTACGTTTGTCCTCCCTAATCAAAGACGAGAACACTGATAATTTTCTCGCCATTTAGTTCCGTGAAAAAGTCCGTCCTGTCAAGATTTTGAATTCATCTTTCAGTATTTCGAAATAAACTTTAATATCAAAATAAAGCTTATTGTACAACCTTTCCAAATATATAATTATCTTTTGACAGAAATTATTATTAAAAGAATAATTTGACATCAAAGACGAGAACACTGATAATTTTCTCGCCATTTTGTTCTGTGAAAAAATCCGTCCTGTCAAGATTTTGAATTCATCTTTCAATATTTCCAATTAAATTTTATAGCAAGCGTTAGATATTTGTTTCTACTTTACAAATCTATTTAAATTAAAAAAAAAAGCTCAAGTAATAAAAAAGTTATGTCTAAAAATATATCAAAATTTGCCCGTCCTGTTTTTAGACCAACCCATAAAAAATGCACTTGTGGAGGAATTAAAGTACGACATAAGTAAAAAATGAAAGTCTTTAATTGAATCAGAATCACAGGGGCTTGTTACGATATTTCCCCCCCTAGTACTTTAAAAACTGGTTTTTAGTCTATTTTAGAGTAACAAGCCCCTGTGTCTGAATCTGAATAAATACGATGCAGGACCATCACTGACACTGGTATAAACGCATCTGTGAGAGAGCTGCTAAATTAGTAGCAGATCGGGAGTGCTTCTTTGAATAGTCCGAGATTCCTCTGTCGTCTAACGGCATTTATGGATTTGCTGTAGCCGTTGGACGTCAGAGAGCTATACATACGGAAAACAGCGGATTTGCTTCTCCAACTCTGGGTCAGCACATTTCCACGTTATATTGATTGGTAATGATTTTAACAGCAATAGTGAATTACAGATAACCATAAGGAAAAAAAATGATGTAATACCTTGTCCAAAAAAGGGGGAACGTAACACATGCTCTTTCCGAAGCCCGTTGGTAACACTCTGCCATTGAATCTTTTCTTTCCAACACATTCTTTATTATTTCCTTCTGCTCTGCTTTGATCTGTAGATGGACTGTTTGTCCTGCAGAATACGCTTAAATGTATCGTTTTCCATGTGATTTGAATGTTGTTTACGTATGCAAATAATGCTCAAATAATTTGGCATGCTGCATTAAGTAGCTCCCATCATGCAATGCGTTACTGTCATCATTCAGTTAGTATCGCGAGATCACGTGTGTAGATTCGAAAATGGAAGTCAAATGGTGGAATAATAGGATCTAAGGCAAAATCGTGCTGTAATGGAGTGTAACACCACTTTCTGAGGGTAAGATGGTTATGAATGAATAGAAAAATGATCGGTGAAGCGATTTATATAAGGGTTTCTGATAGCCACGAAACGTGGAAATGTGCCGACCAAGAGCTGGAGAGGCAAATCTGCTGTTTTCCGTATATATAGCGCTCTGACGTCCAACGGCTACAGCAAATCCATAAAAGCCGTTAGACGACAGAGGAATCTAGGACTATTCTTTGAAGCACTCAACTAGGACTATTCTTTGAAGCACTCAACTGTCTTTGTGCGTGCTGTGTCCACCGGTAGTTTGTTCCAGCTCACAATAGTGTCAACAAAGAATGAATTCCTATTATATTGGTTGGTTTTCGAAACTGGGACCGCAAATAATCTAGTATTGTTTGTCACCTTACGGTCGATAATGTTTTGTGCTACACAGTCTGTAAATTTGACGGATCTGATTTGACGTTTTGGTCTAATCGATTTAATAAACGTATCAGGGTCTATTGCTGGGACCAATCCCTCGAACACTTTATACAGGAACACCAATTTGGCATTTGTTCTTCTGTCTTGTAATGTTGGTAGATCAAGATCTTTAAGCATGTTGGTACAAAATATAACTGCTCCTTCGTGTCTGCTTTTATAGTCCCCTGTTATGAAACGTGCACCATTTCGCAGGATTCTTTCGAGCTTGTCAATTAAAAGATCCTTGAGAGTTTTTGCAAAGCAAAATGTCTATATTTTCATCAAATAGCAATGGCAAGATAAATTCTGTACCCATTTTCTCATAATTTTGTGATGCATCAGAGTGTCCAATATGGAAACAGGTCAACTCGTACCTTAAAAAATGATCGGAACTCTTCAATGTTGGCAGCTTTCCCACTGTAGTAACTTACTCCTAATTGATACAAATAAAATACATAAACATGAATAACATAGTATACCCAGGTACTTTATACGATTGAGATACTTTGTACACGTAGGTTTATTAAGTACATTTGCTCATTGATCCGCGATCAACGTGATTCCGCAATGGTGATGAAAATGATAGAATTTGTCCACCATCATGGTCCGCGTTGAATCATCGCGATTGTCCGTGAACTGTCGATTTTGTCCTTGAAAGGATTGCGGATTTTGCGTTTTCGTTTGGACTAATCTGTACATGTACCTATCCGTAGTTAAAAATCTGGAAAAACATGTTTCACTGGGGTCCAGTATTTTTCAAAACTTTTTAAATTGTTGTTTTTTATGGCTATACATTGTATATTGTTCAAGTGAATAGTAATTTTTAATTCGATACTTCCAATTCTATGATATTTGGAATTTTTTCTTTTAGTTTACATTTATATATATAATTTTTAGTTATAAGTAGTATAAAGATCAGCAAGTTAAGAGTTAAACTTTCTTCTTTAAATCCAAGCAAAAATTGTTCTTTGTGAAATTCAATATTGTGAAAATAGCATTTAAGACAGTCATAGAAAGCCCTCAGGAAAGGAAATATCAAAGGACAATTAAAAAATAAATGTTCAACCATTTCATCTTCAACATTGCAAAATGAGCACAATTTTGTGTCTTTAATATGAATTTTGAATAAAAAGGTATTAGTAGGTATAACTCTATGTAAAAATTTATTCTGAAAATTGATCAGATATGTATCCCTACAACACTTTTTAAGAATTCAAAAATATATAGACCAGTCTGTAATGTCAATCCCAAGTATTTCTTCCCATTTCAAAACATTTTGAATGGGAAGATGAGTTAATGTCTTCAGTAAAGTAATACAAACTTTAAACTTTTTATATTTATTAGTCTGTCTCAAATGTCATCTTTTGGGTGAACATTTTCTGTATTGATATTATCAATGTTATCTTTTAAACACTTTTTAATATCAGTAGGAATGTTTGAGATTAATGTGTAATATCGAATGAAGTTGTTACTTTTAATTAATGTTTTAATCTTTTCAAAAGTCTAGAAATTTTTTGTAACAGTATCCATGATATGATTTAAGTTTGTTACACCTGCATTTTCCCATATCATATAAAAATGGAAATCATCAATTGATACAAAGTTAAATAGATCAAGAGATAAACAATCCTGTGGCTTTATATTCAATTTTACAAGTGGCTTTGCTAAATACAAGCTATAAAAGACATCTTTCCAAAATGTGTTACTGAATATTTTAGAAATTTCTTTCACCCCCATAATATTTTATATTCCTTGCCATGATTTTTTGCCAGCCACCTTTCAAATTGGAAAAGAATCTTTTTATCCAGCTTATTTTGAGATAGGCATTGAACTGTTGTAAATGTATCATTTTTAACCCTCCATCTTCAAAATCAGCTATGAGTGTATTTCGTTTGATTTTTTCTGGTTTCCCATATAAAATTTAAAAAATAGTTTATTTAGATCATTAGGGAACGACCATTTAACTTGAAGGGGGGGGTTATGGTTTTTTTCTAAAAAAAATATTCTGATTCCCAAGGCCAGACTTAAAAATATTTCTGTTTGCCCAAACCCTACCCACCATTCTGAGGTGTGAGTAGGTAGGTAGGGAAATCATTTTTTTTTTACTTTAAAAGAAAAAAAGGGGGGTCAAAATTATTGTACCTTATAACGTTATAAATGCTTTAATAATGATAGGCTAAGTTTGGTATTGACACATATATAGATCTATCTGTACTAAGATCCTTTCTTATAACTTTTCGTCAAGTTTTCCACTTCAATGTCCCGATTTTTTTTCTCAATGTTTACATTGTAAATACAGATTGAAGAAGATAAATACAGACAAATGTTTTAATTGAGTTTATTTGAATACAAAATTCAAATGCAAAAAACTTGTAGCAAATTTTAACGCCGAGTCAAATTCTTGATCGACTTGGATTGGTTCCTCCAAATCGAGCTCAAACGAGTGTCCCGATCGGTCTGAGACAGTCACACAAATTTCATCAGTTTTCCTCAGAAAGAAATCGTCGTCACACACTTCAACTAATACTTTGTGCCATGTTTTTGTGTTTTCAAAACGATAGAGTCTGTTGGAAGCTATCGGTCCTGATTTCAATCCAATTTTTACGTGCACAGATGACGAGAGGGTAAAAAACCGAAAAGCCATTATGTCATGCTTCATACGTATCAATTAGATGCTTTACATAACACAAATTGTCGTGTGATAAAGCGTTGAACGGATAAGGTTAAACTATGTAACAAAATCAATACGGACATGGATACGAAAAAAATTCACCTATTTTTGAACCAAAAAAGATTTTTGAGTCGGGTGCTTTTTTATGAGTCGGTCGGGTTCGGGCAAACACACATAGTCTTTTTTATGGCCCAATGTTGCTGAAAAAAATATTCTGATTTTGGTGGAGGAAAAAAATAATAATCTGATTCCGAGTTTTTGTCGTATAACCTAATGTTAAATTCTGGAGAAAAAAAATTTGCGCTTTGCGCAGCAAAAAAAAATAAATATTCCAACTCCTTTCTGAACGAAACAAAAAACCATAACCCCCCCCCCCCTTCAAGTTAAATGGTCGGTCCCTTAAACAGTGATTGTTTTAAATTTGGCAGTGAGGTAAGTAAATGAATAAGTTTTGGAAGTGCAAGTGTTTTTATCACGGTTACCTTCCCAAGAAGGGTGAGCTTTCTATGTTGCCAGCTTTTTAATATTTTTGAAACATCTAATAATTTTCTTTCTAAAATTTAGGTGAGGCATAGAGCTGAGATCAAGAGAAAAATCTATTCCAAATAGTTTGAAATTGAATACAGACCAGTTCAATTTGAAATCTGGACAAAGAATTTGATTGGAATACCTCTTATTTCCCACCTATACTACCCTTGTTTTAGATGTATTAATTTTCAGACCTGAAGCTTTATAAAAGTTTTCAAAACAAATCAGGGTCTCCCCAAGTGATGTCTCACAACCATCAAGTACAAGGAATGTATCATCTGCATATTGACTAATAAGTGATTCAGTATCATTCAACAATGCTCCTTTTATTTTGGGATTTGATTTAATTTGTAAGGAAAGCAACTCAACACCAATAAGACCAAAGCAAAAATATGTGTGTTTACGGTCACCCGACCTACCCTAATTTTTGCTAGCGACACTATCATGAATTTTTACACAGAATTTGGATAACCATTTTTGTTAAAGCAGCAATGTTTTATTTATTCAACTGCTAGCTTTTTGTCGAAATTGAGAGCAAAGAAGGTAGAAAAACTGCATAATTCGTCATTTTACCGGAAATCTCGAAAATGAAATATCGGATTCCGGAACCGGGAACAACTATTTCCGGTTTTGTCGATAATAAGAGGAAAAAAAAAATAATCCTGACCGATTGACCCTAGATTTTTTTGACATGTGACAGTAAACACACATATATTTTTTTTTGGCCTAATAAATAAATACGGAGATAACGGATTGCCTTGATGGCAGCCTCTTTCCAGATTGAAAAAGTTTGATATACATGTATGTCCATTATTTATCACACAACTTTTAGAGTCTACATAAAAAGTTTCAAACCATTTGCAAATAGAAGGACCAAAATTAAAACTATTTAAAGCTTTCCGTAAAAATTTCCATTCAATAGAATCAAAAGCTTTTTCGAAATCAACTAATAATAATAAACCATCCATATCATTTTCTTTTAAATAGTGCATTAAGTCATAGAGAAAACGAGTATTTTCACCCATGAATCTGTCTTTCATAAAACCTTTTTGAGTATCACTAATAATACAACCTAAAACTTGTTTAAATCTATTTGCAATTGCTGCAGAAGCTATTTTTAAATCTGTATTTAGTAAACTGATTGGACACCAGTTGCTCATAAATCGCCTATCTTTACTCTCCTTAGGAATACAAGTAATAACTCCTTGATTCTGAAATTGAGAGAAATGGCCAGTTTCATAGCCAAAATAAAATGACCGAAAAACAAAAGCACCAATATGATATCTTTCCAAAAGAATTTATAGAAATCTACTGTGAAACCATCTGACCCAGGGCTTTTTCCATTTTTCATTAATTTAAGAGATTCACCACATTCCTTGAATGATAAATTCCCCTCCAAAGAGTTTTTAGCTCACCTGGCCTTTAGGCAGTGAGCTATTGTCATCACTTTTCGTCCGTCGTCCGTCCGTCAACATATCACATTTTAATCTTCTCCTCAGAAACCACTGGGCCAATTGCAACCAAACTTTGGTGGAATGGTCCTTGGATGGCCCCCTTCCAAAATTGTGTCTGGTGATCCCGACTTCCAACCAAGATGGCCGCCAAGCTAAAAATAGAAAAAAGGGGGGATGAAATTTTAATTGTCCATTGCTGCTTTAGTGTAAGTCAAAATGAGCTCAAATTTTAACTGCAGCTACATGGCAAGGAGTAGTTTAACATATACTCCGGGTTTTTCTGTGAAATTTTTCTTTCAGCCGATATATACCGATTATGCAAATTAGGCATATTTTGATAAAAGATCACATTTAAATCTTCTCCTCTGAAACCGCTGAACCAAATTAAACCAAAACCTGGCAGGAATGGTCCCTGGGTGGGTCCCTTTCAAAATTGTGTCCGACAGCCTTGCCCTCCATTCAAGATGGCCGCTGTTACTAAAAATAGAAATTTCTTCAAATGGCCAAAACTGCCCTATTTTAAGCCAGAATGTGCCCAAATTTGAACTGTATAAGTATAATGATGAGCTTTTTAACATGTATTACAGGATTTTTTATGAACTTTGAACTTTTGCAAATTAGAAAAAGGGGGGATGAAATTTAAAAAAAATCTTCTCCTCTGAAACTACTGAGCTAATCTCAACCAAACTTTGCTGAAATGATCCTTCGGTGGTTCCCTTCCAAATTTATGTCTGGCATTTTAGACCTCCGACCGAGATGGCCACCACGGTCGAACTTAATTTAACATAGGACCCTATGGGAAATTCCCATAAAAATCTTCTTGTTTGAAACCATTTGCTCAGTAAGAACTAAATGTTGATGAAATAGTCATTGGATGGTTCTCTTCCAAAAATATGTCAGGCAGTTCGGTCCTTCGACCAAGATGGCCCTCACAGCCGAACTTAGTTTAACATAGGAACCTATGGGAAATTCACATAAAAATCTTCTTGTCTGGAACCAGTTGTTCAGTTGGAACCAAACTTTGATAAAATAGTCATTGGATGGTCCTCTTCCAAAATTGTGTCTGGTGGTCCCGCCCTCTGACCAAGATGGCTGCACAGCTGTACTTAGTTTAACATAGGACCCTATGGGAAATTCACATAAAAACCATCTTGTCTGGAACCAGTAGCTCAATTAAAACCAAACTTTGATGGAATAGTCATTGGATGGTCCTCTTCCAAAATTGTGTCCGGCAGTTGCACCCTCCCGCCAAGATGGCCGCCACAGTGCAGTTGCCTTGTTATTGAAAGCAGCTTTGATCCAGGTGAGCGATTACAGGCTCCTGGGAGCCTCTGGTTTTGTTCATCACTTAATTTGACATCATGCTGGAAGAAAAAATCATTATCTACACATACATGTAAATGATTGGATGAATACAATTTCCTGTAATATTGTTCCTGTTCAAATAGAATTTTTGATTGTTCTGAAATATGATTACCTTTTTCATTGATAAGTTCAGAAATGGTTTTGTTGATAGAGGACTTTTTTTCTAATTTACAAAAATATTCAGAGCATCTTTCCCCATTCTCATGCCAATTGGCCCGAGATCGAAGAAGTAAACCCTCTACTATATCCTGCCTCCGATTTTCTAATTCCCCCTTTTTCTGATTCAAAGATGCCTGAATAAACTCAGTAGGATTCAAATTCATTTGATTTTCTAAAATTTGTATGTCATTCTCAAGTTTTAATGTTTTTTCCTTTTCACCTCGAGATTTTCTTATACTGTAGGTTATGGAAACACTTCTGATTTTCATTTTCAATATTTCAAAAAACACCTGATCATTACATAATAATTCAACATGAAAAAAATCATCAATATTTCCAACAGAATAGTATTCAGATAATGTATCTCTAATGCATGTTTTAACTATATCAATATAATTTGAGTCCCTCAATAATTGGGAATTAAATTTCCAGTAGCCCTTTCCCCGATTAGCAGGAGAGGCAGAAAAACTAAAAACAATGGCAGAGTGGTCAGTTCTATAGCCTGGAATTATTTTGGTATACTCCATGAGAGAAAAAATATCTTCTGAGACAAGAAAGTAATCAATTCTGCTTGTTTAATAGGAGAGGTTTGACGCCACAGGATAACAAGTTCGCCAAGGATCTAATAATTCAAATGTTTCTTTAAGTTCTCTATTTTCTTACGTGCATTTTGGTTTCTGTCATGTATTACATTATAAGTATCATCAGATTTATTCTGTACTACATTCCAGTCACCACAAAATAAAAAACTAGTATTAGCAAATCCTGCAGACTTTTGCAGTATTTCAGTAAACAATTCAGGTTTGTCAGTGTTGTAACCATATAAACAAACTAGTGTTAAACGTTGTTCATAAACAGTTAAATCTAAAATAATATAGCGACCATTCTGATCTAATATAGAATCATTAACCTTAAAATCAAAACCATTTCTGAACATAACACTTATTCCGGCACTTTTACTATCACCATGACTAAAAAAACATTTACTACCCCATTCGTCCTCCCATTTGACTGCTACATCTTTGGTACTATGTGTCTCCTGAAAACAAACTATGGAGATTTTCTTTGCCTTGACCCAATTAAATACATCTGACCTCTTTTTAGTATTTGAAAAAAGACCCCTTACAGTCATAGACAAAATTTGTATATGGTTATTCATTATGTTATATTAACATGTTGATATACCAATAGGAGCAAGTTACAAGTCAATACAACCAAGAACACAGATACACAAAACATACTGTTACACCGAAACTTGGTAGGAAGCAGCTATGGAAGGTCCTCTATAAAGATTGCTCATTTCGTCCCGATTCATTCACAAACATGGCTGCCACAGGCAATTCTTGTTTCTGATTGGCCGATTTAAAAAAATCTTCTCCTCTGAAACCGCTTTGCCAAATGAACTGAAACTTGGTAGTAATTATCTATGGAAGGTCCCCTGTAAATATTGCTCATTTCGTACCGATGCGTTAACAAACATGTAAGCCACAGACAATTCTTGTTTCTGATTGGGTGATTTTTTAAATTCTTCTCCTCTGAAACCGATTGGCCAAATGAACTGAAACTTAGTAGGAAGCATCTATGGGCAGTGCTCAATAAAGATTGCTCATTTCGTCTCGATCCAATAATAGACATGGCCGCCACAGGCAATTCTTGTTTCTGATTGGTTGATTTTTAAGAATCTTCTCCGCTGAAACAGCTTTGCCAAATGATCCGAAACTTGGTAGGAAGCATCTATGTAAGGTCCTCTATAAAGACTGTTCATTTCGTCCCGATCCGTTAACAAACATGGCCGCCACAGGCGATTCTTGTTTCTTTTTTTTCTTTTTTTTTATTTATTTTTTCCTATAGTTAGGATTTTATAAATTCCCTTACATCACCACCTGACTAGGGTGTGACAGGAGTTTTCAAAAATAAGTTTTATGACTACATTGGTTTTACATTTTGATAAACAAAATAAAGAAATAATAATATATAATAGTAATAAACACTTTCATTCATCTTTCACACACACTCTCTTACCATTTTGTTTTTCTAAAATATTTGATTGCTCCTGACATTTTGTACTTAATCAAAAAAGCTGAAAAAAGAATCTCATCACTATAGCAATCAAACAAACAAAAAATATTATGATTAGTTGAAAATATATTGTAAGGGGGTCCACATTTTTTCAAATGCTAAAATGGTATTGTTTTTCTTTGATATATATTGTTCAAGTGAACGGTACCACATAATTTTATGTTTAAATTCTACAATATTTAGCCTTTGTTCATTGAGTTTGCACTTGCAATAATTGAAATCAAATTAACAAGAAGATCCCCTGACTCAAAACCAAAGAAATATTCTTTTTTGTCAAAAATCAAATTCTTGTAATATTGTTTTAATTGTTTTGACAAAGATTTGAGAAAAATTTGTGTCACAGGACAGTCAAAGAATAGATGTTCAATAGTTTCATCATGAATTTTGCAAAATGTACATAAATTAGTATTCTTGAGCTTTATTTTATATAAAAAGGAATTGGTAGGAATGATCCTGTGTAACAATTTAAATTGAAAATTTTGAAGATATGAGTTTCTACAAGATTTTTTTAAAATAATAAAATATTTTGACCAATTTGTTAATTCACAATTAAGAAGTTTTTCCCATTTGGAAAATTTTTCTGTTGGTAAAGAAATGATTGCATTCACAAGACCTTTATAAACAAACCTAACATTTTTACTATGAACTATTCTTTCTAAATAGGCATCCTTTTTACTAAGTATGTCGAAATTTACATTTACACAGTTTTCCTTCAGATGATCTTTGATGTACTTGGAAACATTTGACACCAGACTATAGTACTTCAAAAAATTATTGGTATTCAGTTTATTTCTAGTCTGTTCAAAAGTATAAAAATTACCAGAATGTGGGTCAATAAGATCACATAAATACTGCACATTATGTTCTATCCATCTAATAATTTAAATCAGTTACTGGTACAAAATTAAGGATATCAAGAGACAATAGTTCATTAGTATTCATCTTTGTATAAGGTTTTGCAAAATGATAGCTAGACAGAACATCTTTCCAAAAAGGATTTGTAAGCTTCATAGCAACTTCCTTTAGCTTTTCTTTCTCAAAAGTTAAAATTCTTTCACCGCCATAGCCTTGAAGATTGAATAATAATACTTTTTGCTAATCGCCATCTAAATTTGAAAATAATCGTTTAATCCAACCTACTTTCAGATAAATATTAAATGATTGAAGATCTATCATTTTCAAACCCCCCTGATATATATCACCGATTAAAGTACTTCGCTTTATCTTATCTGACTTCCCGTTCCATATGAATTTATAAAAAAAGTGAATTTAAATCATTTATTTTTGTCTGAGGTAAATTTGGTAAAGATGTCAGTAAATGAATTAGCTTTGGTAGTGCAAGAGTTTTTATAACTGTAATTTTACCAAGTAATGTCAGTTTTCTATGCTGCCAACTTTTTAGTATTGCCTTAACCTCCTTGATTTTTTTGGTAAAATTTATATCTGTAATACAGTTTAAATCAAGTGAAAAATAAATTCCCAAAACCTTAAAAGTTTTCATGAGACCAATTTAGTTTCATATTTGGACAAATAATTTGATCTGAATACTTCTTGTTTCCAACCCACACAGCTTTTGTTTTGGATGAATTCATTTTTAAGCCAGACACCTTGTAGAAAGATTCAAAACATTCAAGAGCCTCCCGCAATGAATTTTCACTCCCATCTAGAATAAGAAATGAGAGATTCAATTTCATTGATAATAATACCATGAATGTCTTGGTTGGCCTTCAATTTTAATGAAAGCAGCTCCACACCGATTATACACAAATACGGTGAAAGCGGATCACCTTGTCGTCAGCCTCTTTCTAGGGAAAAAAAAATTGACATGTGACCATTATTTATAACACAACTTTTGGCTTTTGAATAGAATAGTTCAAACCATTTACAAACAGATGGTCCAAAATTAAAACTTGAGAGGGCTTTTTTTCAAAAATTGACATTCAACTGAATCAAATGCTTTCTCGAAATCTACAAGAAGTAATAGACCGGTTTTGTTATGTTGTTCAAGATAATGCATCAAATCATACAACAGTCTTGTATTTTCCCCAATAAATCTTCCTTTTATAGAATCTTTTTGTGTGTCACTAATAATAAATGGTAATAGAGGTTTAATTCTATTAGCAATTACAGCAGAAGCTATTTTAAAGTCAGTATTTAATAAACTTATTGGTCTCCAGTTGCCAATAAAACGCCTGTCCTTTCCTTCTTTTGGAATACATGTTATGACTCCCTGATACTGAAAATCAGTGAAGCTTCCAGACTCATAGGCTAAATATAATGACCTATAAAGCAATGGACCAATATCTTCCCAAAATAATTTATAAAAATCTACAGTATATCCATCAGAACCTGGACTTTTTCCATTTGTCATTAACTTCAGTGATTGGGCACATTCTTTAAATGTTATATTACCTTCACACAAGTATTTTTGTTCTTCTGTGAGTTTAATATTATGATTAAAAAAGGACTCATCATTACAATCTAAATTTGTTGTTGAATACAATGTTTTCTGCTTGGTTGATTTTTTAAATTCTTCTCCTCTGAAACCGATTGTAAATATTGCTCATTTTGTACCGATGTGTTAACAAACATGTAGGCCACAGACAATTCTTGTTTCTGATTGGGTGATTATTTAAATTCTTCTCCACTGAAACCGATTGGCCAAATGAACTGAAACTTAGTAGGAAGCATCTATGGGCAGTGCTCAATAAAGATTGCTCATTTCGTCTCGATCCAAAAATAGACATGGCCGCCACAGGCAATTATTTTTTCTGATTGGTCGATTTTTAAGAATCTTCTCCGCTGAAACAGCTTTGCCAAATGATCCGAAACTTGGTAGGAAGCATCTATGTAAGGTCCTCTATAAAGACTGTTCATTTCGTCCCGATCCGTTAACAAACATGGCCACCACAGGTGATTCTTGTTTCTGCTTGGTTGATTTTTTAAATTCTTCTCCCCTGGAAACAGATTGTAAATATTGCTCATTTTGTACCAATGTGTTAACAAACATGTAGGCCACAGACAATTCTTGTTTCTGATTGGGTGATTTTTTAAATTCTTCTCCTCTGAAACCGATTGGCCAAATGAACTGAAACATAGTAGGAAGCATCTATGGGCAGTGCTCAATAAAGATTGCTCATTTCGTCTCGATCCAATAATAAACATTGCCGCCACAGGCAATTCTTGTTTCTGATTGGTCGATTTTTAAGAATCTTCTCCGCTGAAACAACTTTGCCAAATGATCCGAAACTTGGTAGGAAGCATCTATGGAAGGTCCTCTATAAAGACTGTTCATTTCGTCCCGATCCGTTAATAAACATGGCCGCCACAGGCGATTCTTGTTTCTGCTTGGTTGATTTTTTAAATTCTTCTCCTCTGAAACCGATTGTAAATCATAGCCAGAAATGATGGGTACTTTGCTCATTTGCATATCTAAGATGGCTACGCCGGGACATCTGCAATTTTCATATGATCTATATAGACGATATCATTCATAATTGCATGTGTGTCATTTTCTTTTTTGGCCTTAAGAGTCTATGTAAAAATGTCTGAAATACATGAAACTGGTGGCGTGTGACACAAAATTTAACAATGAATGACATTTAGCGACATATTTTCTGAAATTAATTTAGATTCCTCAATAATATATGTAATCATATTGACTAACCTTATATTTCTAGCTTCTAAACTCGGGGTTCCCACATTAAATATAATATGATCATTTTTGCATGATCGCGATATCAAAGTCTATAAATCGTTACAAAACAAAAATATTTGAATTTTGACGAGAACAATTTTGCAGAAATAAACAATAACTTTTAATTTTCGAATCATTGACGAACACATTGAATTTCCGTACTGTAGGCTATTTTTTGACAAATCTAATAAACGATCCATCAAGCTTGAAACTGCAGTCACGACACATGATCAAAATTTAATTTAAATATGATGAATATTTATGAGGAAAGTACCATCAATTTCTGGATATGTATTGCTCATTTCGTACCGATGCGTTAACAAACATGTAGGCCACAGACAATTCTTGTTTCTGATTGGGTGATTTTTAAAATTCTTCTCCTCTGAAACCGATTGGACAAATGAAACGAAACCTGGTAGGAAGCATCTATGGGCAGTGCTCTATAAAGATTGCTCATTTCGTCAGGATCCTTTTGCAAACGTATATTTGTGGTATATCGTGGGTTCGAGCCCCGGTCGGGTCAAACCAAAGACTATAAAATTGGTGTTTGTTGTTTATCCGTTAAGCACACAGCATTAAGGAAAAAGAGCAAAGACTGGTGGGCTCGGAATCAGAATACTATGTCCGAGTGGAGCGACATGTCTATCCGCGGACTGTTGTTTCAGTGAGCTAGCACTATAAAAATCCAACTCAGCGTGTTGGTCTAGTACAAAGCGGACCCAATTATAATCATCATATCATTGAAAATTTACTTGTTCTCCCCATGATATAGCTGAAAAATTGCTGAATTGGCATTAAACAACTATCACTCACTCAGTCCGGAACAAATTGCTTGATACATCGGCTCTGTCGGAAAAGTAATAATATAACGGCGAAGGAGACGAAAAGATTTAATTTGATCAAAAATATCACCTTGAAAATTGTATGGTAGTCACCTTGAGATTATCATTGAATTAAAGAAGTTTTCTATTTCTTCATTTAAGTGATTGAAAAAATTCCGTTATACAAGTACAAATTCAAGCAAATATTCAAGAAAATTGGTCAAAGTAAAGCTTACTTGAACGGTGAAAGTGAAAAACAAACACAACTCTGTCAGACTGTCGGACCAGCGGGCTAAAGGGCTGTCGGATTATAGCTACACTCACGAAAAATTCACAGGGATTTATTTCATCGAGGAATCTCAGTAAATCACACCTACTGTATCTATTTAATAATATAATATCTGTTATGATCAACCTTATTCACTGCCTATTCTCTAACGTGTCATTCTTAATTCTGCCTGTCTTGACAAGCTATATTATGTATTTTCAGATCAGTAGAAATATGGAAGACGATATTCCTTACCACACAGGTAACCTATGTAACGTAATGGATTAACATGGTAGCAAAAATAGCATATGCTGCAGGCTCTACACTAAATACTTGCAAACATTGCTCTGAAATTTATTATTTAATATATGTATTTTTTTTTTGGCGTACGTCGTAAACTTTTTCAAAGATCTTCTCCTCTGAAACTACTACACCAATTGGAACCAAACTTGGTCTGAATCATCACTAGGGTGTCTAGTTTCAAAATTGTGTCTGGTGATGCCGTGCACCAATCAACATGGTCACTGTTACTAAAAATAGAACATATGGTAAAATTGCAGGTTTTTGGGTAATGACTCAAAAACCGTTAATAATATCAGAAATCTGACAGGGTAAAAATGGTCAACACAGCAAGATCTAACTACCCTGCAATTTTGAAGAAAATCTGATTACCCATCTTGGAGTTATTGCCCTTTTTTCATCAAATTTTAAAATTTTTAATACTTTTTGTCTTATATTTCAAAAACTATAAGAGATAAAGGTTAAGTTTGTATTGCAAAAATGTTCAGCATTTCAAGATCTACAAAAAAAAGTTGTGACAACTGTGTGAAGAGTTATTCCTCTTGAAATGCATTTTTTTTTTTTTGACTTTCTGTTGCTTTTGGTTACTCAAATAATCAAAGGGAAGCAACTCTATTACAAAATGTGAAGTAGCAAAAGCTAAATTTTGAGAATCATTATGTTTTTTTTTACAGCAATGTTGATAACTTACATTAAAGAAGGAACCCCTGCCCAAATTTTTTTTGGAGAAGGGGTCTGCAATGACGGCTACATTTGTTATTTTTTTACCGAAGTTATCAAGTTTTATTGACTGATGTTTTTATTATAACCAGGTGAGCTATACAGGCTCCCAGCCTCTAGTTTTTTAGCTCACCTGGCCTTTAGGCCATGTGAGCTATTGTCATCACTTTTCGTCCGTCGTCCGTCCGTCAACATGTCACATTTTAATCTTCTCCTCAGAAACCACTGGGACAATTGCAACCAAACTTTGGTGGAATGGTCCTTGGATGGCCCCCTTCCAAAATTGTGTCTGGTGATCCCGACTTCCAACCAAGATGGCCGCCAAGCTGAAAATAGAAAAAAGGGGGGATGAAATTTTAATTGTCCATTGCTGCTTTAGTGTAAGTCAAAATGAGCTCAAATTTTAACTGCAGCTACATGGCAAGGAGTAGTTTAACATATATTCTGGGTTTTTCTGTGAAATATTTCTTTCAGCCGATATATACCGATTATGCAAATTAGGCATATTTTAATAAAAGATCACATTTAAATCTTCTCCTCTGAAACCGCTGAACCAAATTAAACCAAACCTAGGTGGGTCCCTTTCAAAATTGTGTCCGACAGCCCCGCCCTCCATTCAAGATGGCTGCTGTTACTAAAAATAGAAATTTCTTCAATTGTCCATTGCTGCTTTAGTATAAGTCAAAATGAGCTCAAATTTGAACTGCAGCTACATGGCAAGGAGTAGTTTAGCATATGTTCGGGGTTTTTATTGGAAATTTTCCTTTCAGCCGATTTATACCGATTATGCAAATTAGGCATATTTTGATAAAAGATCACATTTAAATCTTCTCCTCTGAAACCGCTGAACCAAATTAAACCAAACCTGGCATGGATGGTCCCTGGGTGGGTCCCTTTCAAATTTGTGTCCGTCAGTGCCGTCCTGTATCCAAGATGGCCACCGTTACTAAAAATAGAAATTTCTTCAAATGGCCAAAACTGCTCTATTTTAAGCCAGAATGTGCCCAAATTTGAAGCATAATGATGAGCTTTTTAGCATATATTACAGGATTTTTTATGAAGTTTGAACTTTTGCCGATTTTGACCGATTATGCAAATTAGAAAAAAGGGGGGATGAAATTTTAAAAAAATCTTCTCCTCTGAAACTACTGAGCCAATCTCAACCAAACTTTGCTGAAAATGATTCTTGGATGGCCCCCTTCCAAAATTGTGTCCGGTGATCCCGACTTCCAACCAAAATGGCCGCCAAGCTAAAAATAGAAAAAAGGGGGGGATCAAATTTAAAAAAAATCATCTCCTCTGAAACTACTGAGCCAATCTCAACCAAACTTCGGTGGTTCCCTTCCAAATTTATGTCTGGCATTTCAGACCTCCAACCAAGATGGCCGCCACAGCCGAACTTAATTTAACATAGGACCCTATGGGAAATTCCCATAAAAATCTTCTTGTTTGAAACCATTTGCCCAATAAGAACTAAATGTTGATGAAAGTCATTGGATGGTTCTCTTCCAAAAATATGTCAGGCAGTTCGGTCCTTCGACCAAGATGGCCCTCACAGCCGAACTTAGTTTAACATAGGAACCTATGGGAAATTCACATAAAAATCTTCTTGTCTGGAACCGGTTGCTCAATTGGAACCAAACTTTGATAAAATAGTCATTGGATGGTCCTCTTCCAAAATTGTGTCCGGCAGTCACGCTCTCCCGCCAAGATGGCCGCCACAGTGCAGTTGCGTTGTTATTGAAAGCAGCTTTGATCCAGGTGAGCAATGACAGACTCCTGGGAGCCTCTGGTTTTATGTTAGGACCCCTTTATAGCATAAGCTGAAGGCCCCACACTAGCTTAATCTGTCCCTTTTTGTGTAAGGCTATTAAATTATGACATGAGTGCTTCCATATTAACGGTACTGTGAAATTCAGTTTGACATATAATACCAGTTTCTATATTTTTGTGTATTATATGTATAGTTTTATACAGTATTATAAAACCATATAATTCGTTTTTTGTGATAAATCGTCATATTGCAGAGCAAGTTTTCATATTGAATGGTATTTGATCTATCTTACAAAATGTAGCAGTGTGTGAAATTGCAATAAAATTTACAAGACATTCGTTTTCTACATCCGTTACAGTGACATCACTCAAACACAAACAAAAAGTGACACAGAAGTTTTACAAATGCAGTAGAATGCAAATACTGAATTAGTACAAGTATCTATGAAATTAAATGGATTAGCTCAGGGACTTTTGGATTTGAAAAAGAAATTCAACAAACAAATCCCTAAAAATCAATCCAGGTACACAAAAAACTTTGTATGTTAAATGTAATAAAACAATTATAGCACTTCGGCCTTGGTCAATATTACTTTTCAGTGCTCCATAAAACATCATATTGCACTCAATGAAGTGCAATAATTGTATAATATTTCATAGATTCATCAGTCATGTTCATAAAAAATGTCTCTGGAGGAATTTTCATTTTTGAGGCCACTTACAGCATTTCAGATTGGAACAAATTATATAACATGAATAACAGACAGCAATCATAATAACAACATACCAATCATGTAACTGTAGCATATTTCTATAAGATGGGAACAGGACAAAAGCCCCCAGAACAAATGTCTCCCTAGGACAAAAGCCCCCCCTCCCTCCATAATGGAATAATCATACAATCTTATTACATTTTTTTTTAAATGATGGTGATATTTAAAATATCTTAAAGATTAAAACTCGCAGCTATTAAAAATAAAATACTTTAAAAACATATTTTATTCACCTTTTGTTTGTTGTTATGTTTGTTTATAAAGTGTAAATTAAACAAAAATACTGCTAAATTGTTTAAATTGAAATTAATCAGGAGTGTTATTTTCTCATCCTGTTTGTTACACTATATTGCTGCTTTTTTTTAATACAAAGCAACTGTATTTTTGTTTTTACTTTCTTTGATGAGGGTCATTCTTAAACAAATATTTCAATTGTTTTTGATATCTTCAAATCCCAAAAATAACTTATTATGCAAAATGGTATTAAAAAATAATGTTAACCCATTGATAGCAGTACAATAAGTCCAAAATGTGTGCAAAGATACAAATATGTAAATAACTTGTACTATTCATTATTTGGAGGCTTTTTGTCAGGGAGCTTTTGTCCTAGGGGGTCTTATATCCGGGAGACATTTGTCCTAGACCCCAGGGCCCTATAAGATATACTTGTCTATAGTAGCTAGGGAATGTTTACTACATTATGAAAAGAAAGTTTGATTTTAAGTTTATGGCAGATATTGTATTGCAGAAAATCTTTAAGTTTTATGTATATCATGTACATGTATATGCTGCAGATTCAAGTACATAAATATTTTTCAGATTTTGATAAAAGTAATTCCGGTACACATATTTGGTCTGATTCTAAAGTAAAAGTGGATATGGAAAGCTGTTCTCAGACTCCAGGTACTGTATTGCTGTATAACACATTGTTTTCTCTTTACTGGAATTGAATTTGTAAGCTATATGTAGGGTTTTACTCTTGCTTTTTTGTTAGCTCACATAATCAAAGCCAAAGGCAATGTCAGCTTTTTCCATTACTTGGCATCAGTCAACAGTTTACTTTTCACATTGTAATCTTCTCCTCTGAACGACTTATGCAAGTTTTAACATTTTTTTCTAGAGCAAAGTACAATTTCATCCAAGTTTATGCACATTTTGTCTTTGCCACCATAAAAAAAACCCGAAGAAATGATTGCAATTGATCTTTTTCGAATATCTACTTTTCAAGAGTGTGGATGCAGTTGCGTTGTTATTGAAAGCAGCTTTGATCCAGGTGAGCAATGACAGACTCCTGGGAGCCTCTGGTTTTATGTTAGGACCCCTTTATAGCATAAGCTGAAGGCCCCACACTAGCTTAATCTGTCCCTTTTTGTGTAAGGCTATTAAATTATGACATGAGTGCTTCCATATTAACGGTACTGTGAAATTCAGTTTGACATATAATACCAGTTTCTATATTTTTGTGTATTATATGTATAGTTTTATACAGTATTATAAAACCATATAATTCGTTTTTTGTGATAAATCGTCATATTGCAGAGCAAGTTTTCATATTGAATGGTATTTGATCTATCTTACAAAATGTAGCAGTGTGTGAAATTGCAATAAAATTTACAAGACATTCGTTTTCTACATCCGTTACAGTGACATCACTCAAACACAAACAAAAAGTGACACAGAAGTTTTACAAATGCAGTAGAATGCAAATATGAATTTGTACACACTGAATTAGTAATATAAATTTGTACACACTGAGTTAGTAATATAAATTTGTACACACTGAATTAGTAATATGAATTTGTACATACTGAATTAGTACAAGTATCTATGAAATTAAATGGATTAGCTCAGGGACTTTTGGATTTGAAAAAGAAATTCAACAAACAAATCCCTAAAAATCGATCCAGGCACACAAAAAACTTTGTATGTTAAATGTAATAAAACAATTATAGCACTTCGGCCTTGGTCAATATTACTTTTCAGTGCTCCATAAAACATCATATTGCACTCAATGAAGTGCAATAATTGTATAATATTTCATAGATTCATCAGTCATGTTCATAAAAAATGTCTCAGGAGGAATTTTCATTTTTGAGGCCACTTACAGCATTTCAGATTGGAACAAATTATATAACATGAATAACAGACAGCAATCATAATAACAACATACCAATCATGTAACTGTAGCATATTTCTATAAGATGGGAACAGGACAAAAGCCCCCAGAACAAATGTCTCCCTAGGACAAAAGCCCCCCCTCCCTCCATAATGGAATAATCATACAATCTTATTACATTTTTTTTTAAATGATGGTGATATTTAAAATATCTTAAAGATTAAAACTCGCCCCTATTAAAAATAAAATACTTTAAAAACATATTTTATTCACCTTTTGTTTGTTGTTATGTTTGTTTATAAAGTGTAAATTAAACAAAAATACTGCTAAATTGTTTAAATTGAAATTAATCAGGAGTGTTATTTTCTCATCCTGTTTGTTACACTATATTGCTGCTTTTTTTTAATACAAAGCAACTGTATTTTTGTTTTTACTTTCTTTGATGAGGGTCATTCTTAAACAAATATTTCAATTGTTTTTGATATCTTCAAATCCCAAAAATAACTTATTATGCAAAATGGTATTAAAAAATAATGTTAACCCATTGATAGCAGTACAATAAGTCCAAAATGTGTGCAAAGATACAAATATGTAAATAACTTGTACTATTCATTATTTGGAGGCTTTTTGTCAGGGAGCTTTTGTCCTAGGGGGGTCTTATATCCGGGAGACATTTGTCCTAGACCCCAGGGCCCTATAAGATATACTTGTCTATAGTAGCTAGGGAATGTTTACTACATTATGAAAAGAAATTTTGATTTTAAGTTTATGGCAGATATTGTATTGCAGAAAATCTTTAAGTTTTATGTATATCATGTACATGTATATGCTGCAGATTCAAGTATATAAATATTTTTCAGATTTTGCTAAAAGTATTTCCGGTACAGATATTTGGCCTGATTCTAAAGTAGAAGTTGTGGGTATGGAAATCCATCCTCAGACTCCAGGTACTGTATTGCTGTATAACACATTGTTTTCTCTTTACTGGAATTGAATTTGTAAGCTATATGTAGGGTTTTACTCTTGCTTTTTTGTTAGCTCACATAATCAAAGCCAAAGGCAATGTCAGCTTTTTCCATTACTTGGCATCAGTCAACAGTTTACTTTTCACATTGTAATCTTCTCCTCTGAACGACTTATGCAAGTTTTAACATTTTTTTCTAGAGCAAAGTACAATTTCATCCAAGTTTATGCACATTTTGTCTTTGCCACCATAAAAAAAAACCGAAGAAATGATTGCAATTGATCTTTTTCGAATATCTACTTTTCAAGAGTGTGGATGATTTACATATGATCAAAGGTTTTTTTCCGTTTAATCAAGTTCCCATCACAAATAATCACCACTACCTAACTAATATTGTTTAAAATAGCATTAGATATCTTTAAATCTTAACCTGTAGCAGCTTTTACTGACTTAATTTAATTATTTCAGGTGGTCATCTTGATACTGCCCAAGCTGATATTGACAGTCAGGACAACATGGCTGCCTTTAAGAAAGGACATGTAGAGGTTGTTGAGCATGTAAACCAATTCCCATCAAATCAGGAATTATCCAGATATATTTCTACTGTTCAAGACAAAGTTAGTATATGCTATTATTGGAAATTTATACATTTTTCCTTTGATCTCATTGATTGATATTGTCCGTAACTACAGACTGACTCTGATGCTGAAAGTCATCCCTCATTGTGATGTCAAACCCAGTATGACGGTACAGATAAAAACTATGATATCAGTTTTGGATGTTTCTACATGCATTATTACTAATATCACAGCTCGTTCTTACGTACTCTCAGCTATATTATTGATGATGTCGACCTTCATACTGCTGTTGCTTTATATGTACTGTTACAACAGGTTAAATAGGAACACACAAAAAAGTTTCGTTATCTGTTTAACATTTTTCGTGTTTATTAAGATTGACTTGATAGCTCTTCTCTCATTCTGCTATGTTTACATATTTCCATCTCTTCGGTAACGACCTGACCATTTTAGCTACATGCATATGTGTGTATAGGGTCTATCCCTGTGTCATTCCAATACATCACCAAAACAGCTTTTGATCGGCTGAAATATGATGAAAACACTTGACCAATAGAACTAATTTAATCAAGATGAGAAAAATGTAAATATTATAAATTTGATTTATAAAAGAAAGGACAAGGTGCAGTAAGGGCCGTTTTTAGCCCCCAATTTAACATGAAAAGAAATCATCCTCTGGGATATGTATGGGTTTTCATAAATAATCTTCAGTTATTCATATTTGATCATATGGATTAATTTATGATTGAAAATAAGGATAAGCGTACTTTTTATAACGTTAAAATTGTTTAATCTCTATAAGCTTCGTGATTTTGACGACATTTTCATTAGATAACCGGGAAGTTTACATTGAGCACAGTTGAGAACCAACTTTATACTTTGCGTACTACTTCTAATTTTAATTAATAATGTTTCAGTGAAATATGAACTTGGTTCTCCATTGCGCACATATTTAAAAATGGAAAAGTTGCACATTTTTTCAATTCATTTTTGTAAACAACGTCACTAAAAACAATTTCTGTAACGGTACGGATGCGACAGATTTGCGAACTCGGATCGATGCAGATGGATACAGAAAATGCAAGGACAGAGTTGAATGCTGACAAGCAGGGCATATGAGGGGGGGGGGGGGGGGGGGGGTTCAGCCGGTACATCGGTTCGGGGCCCGCATAGCCAAGAAGGGGCCTGTGAATCTCAGAAGGGCCCCATAGCCTTAGCTATAGATGTTTTATTTTGATTTTTTTTTTTCATTTTTTGGGGGGATATTTTCAACTATTTTTAATTTGTTTAGAAAAATAATTATGTAAGATTCACTTAGACTTCTGAATTCTGGTTGCTGATCCTCGCTCACATTTACAATATAACCAGGACCTAAAATACTCAATTTTGAGAGAAGCCTCAGCCTGTTCCTGGGGCCCCAATGCAGTCTTGTTGCACCTTTCAAAATTTCTCTTGGAGGCCCTGCTGACAAGTTCATAATTTTGTTGGGAAAATAAAAACAAGAGGAATGGAAAATATTGCTTCTCATCAAAAGGACATGACAAAGAAACAAAACATATATTTAATTTATAACTGGAAAACTAATCTACAAACTAAATGCCAAAACATTTTTCATTATCTAAATATCCATGTATAATCCATGGATATCTAAGTTCATTTTTTGGCAATCATTTTAGTTCATAGAATAAAAAAACCACATTAAAATAATGTTATAACACCAAAACTGAATGAATAAAAATGTTAACCGATACAGCGTGTCATTCGAAGACGAAGAGTGTACAATGGTCGTGTTTGAAATTTAGAAAAAGGAAAAACGTAAAGAATGATTAAAAAGATATCCGAGTTCCATTATCATATTGTAACCACACCCCCGCCTCTCATGTAAGAAAAGGTTTCACGCATATCACAAAAAATTCATATAGTCCCCACGACTTATAATCTGTAATGGTGTATGTGAAATACATCAATGGGGAAAGAGCAATTTAAGGCCCATTCTCTCTGTCCTCTCCGTTTAATACACTATGATTGAGTGAAAATCATTGGATTCTTTTTTATTGCATGAAGGCTGCAAATATGGATACATTGGACAAATTAATACACAATTCTCCAATGTGCACTTAAGGATTGATCGCTATTTTTGTTCGGTTCATGAAGAAATAACCTCCATCAGGTTGTAACACCCAGACCTGTTTACAACTACGATTTTAGCGTAGTTTCTACGATTTTTTACCCCTAAATTACGCTCTACGCCCCCATAAGTTATTTCTACGCCAGCAAGTTGCAAAACTGAAAAAAAAATCGCCAGAAAGTACTTTTGTTTCTTATGGTAGATAACCGAACGCAACACTGACTCTTTGTCGTTTAAGCGTTTTATAATGATTGTATGTCCATGCTCCTTACAAACACTTTGATGATCTAGTAACATGTGTCTGAAAATGAATGGCGGTATGCCAAAAGCAGGGGACTGTATCTGTATGGTACCGGAAATGAACTTGGGTAATGAGTATAACTTATCCAGTGAGTGTGTGCGCTAGGTTGTTTAGTCACGCGACGATGTTAAGGTCGTCTTGAATGCTGTTACAGTTTTGCAATGCCAATGTACAGCACTGTCAGATATGTTGTTCCAATCTTTGATTGTTTTAGGAAAATAAGAGTTTTTATATATATCAGTGTTTGTTGATCTTTTATCTGTCAGTTATTTGAATTTCTGCTTGGTCTGTTGTTAAAGGTGATGACATCATCGGTTGGGATGGCCACCAGGTCGTTGACAATTTTGAAGAGCAGTATAAGATGCTGTTCCCGTCTGCGTTCGGCAAGTGGTGTCCACTGAGACTGAACTTGAAGAAGTCACTACCAGTGATAAGAGAAAAATGTAAACATGAATATATGGAAATTTGGAATGGTCTCAAACCCTCAACAAAGGGGGATACATTTGTACAGTGTTCTACTTGTCAGACTGACTTCTCATGTCTGGTTAACGAAGTGATTACCGCCATATTTGAAATTTGTCGGTGAAGTTGAGTAAAGAAAAAATGAGATTTATCGAAAATTGAGGTTTGCAAATATATAGAAATTGTATAATCTTATTTACCAATGAATTATTTTTACAAATTTGCAGTTAGTTCCATATTATGCTTTTATGCTAACCTATAAATCCTTACACTTAGACAGTATGCTACCGGATGTTTCATCCCATAACCAAAACGAACTATTGAAATAAAAAATGTAAATTTCTTGAATAAATATGATATTTTATGTATTATTTCTATGATTTTATATGTATTAATTTGTTTAGTGTGTTTTAATTAATATGAAACCAGCACGGCCATGAATACTTGCGCATCTGAAAATTATCTGGCAATTTCACACTCATCCAGTGCATCAAAAAGTGTCAAGATTTTTGGGCCGAGATATATTGGGGACGACTTTTTTTTAGGGACGAATCTAGTCTCATTCAATCGAGCTGTCGTACCTTACGAAATCTCAAAAGTTAACTTCCGCGTAGAAACAAAAATTCTTGTCAGTATGTCAGAAGAGATTGAATAAATTAAAAAATATCAATATAAGTAAAACAAGCTAACAAAATTATTTTTATTACACACGGGTTCCAGTTTTCAGTGGTATCGGACGTACAAGAGAGGGTATGAGACTTCAGGATCACCTTTGCGCTTTATGTTAAGAAGATCTTCATTAGTTGAGTGTGTTAGTGTGTTACATGGAACGTGTTTACCAAGTGTAGAATTATTTTTTATTCGTCAGTATATGTGCAGCCATGTTTGTAAAAAAATCCTAAGTTCACATTTTATACCATAAAGAGCTTGCTGACGCTCGCATATAAACATATGTTCGTTTGCACATAAGTAATAAATTTGCAAAAAAAACAAACCCATTGCAAGCACATTTTTAGTCAAATCATACAATTAATTGTTACACACTTAATTACAATTATGATTAATTTGATTTTTATTTGATTAAAATTTAATTAATTTTAAAGAATTTGGTTTAATGTAATTAACTTTAATTTACAAAGATTATTAAACCCTCAATGCTTTAATCTTAGTTTCCCCCAAAGAATATGGGCTTGAGTTGATAAAAAGAAAAAAAGAGCATGTACATAGTAATTAAGATATAATTAACCGATTGCAGTACATGGATAAATTCCATTACAAAAACGAGTAAATTTCTTTGATCTTTGGTTCATAGACAATAAAAGAACATGGAGTTTGTTTTCATTCATTATCATTCTCACAATGGGGACAGACCACTGTGCAGATTGCTCCAGAAAAGTAAATTCAAGACAACACAAACTTCAGTGATTATTATACAATCACCTGATAATCAAATCATTTAATCTAATTAAAAGTGATTTGGGTGTCATAAACCAATTAAAACACCAATAATTACTTGGCTTTATTACCTGTACTAATTTGATTTATTCATCAATCTAAAAAGAAATTATCACAATTAAGACAAGTTTAAAAAAAAAAACAATAAACGCACACAAAAAAACTAAATAAAGATTCTTGCAATACATATTTTTTTCTGATAGTCCGTTTTGGTTATGGGATGAAACGTCATGTAGTCAGACAGTACACATAGGTATAAACAAACAATTATATCCAACAAGAAGCTGTACGATATACATTGCAGGAAACGATACCTAATTTTTCAACCTTTTATTAGGGAGGGGGTGCCCTTAAACTTCTTAGCGAATTAGACTAAAACTACTCTCAGTCAAGGAAGAAAACTACTCCCATGGGTCAACAGGGGTAAACAGGTCTGCACACCGGGTAACCCGCATAGCGGGTTACGCAAGGGTGTGTATAACCTGATTGAGGTTATTTCGAATGAACCGAACAAATAATTTCGATCAATCTTTATAAATTACCGTACTTACTGGTGCATGAGACGCAGGATTTTGCCCAGATTCTTTATTTTGTAGGAGGAGTATGCATTATAAACAGGAACAATGTGTTTCATTCTTTCCCAGACCGGGAAATCACATGTCCGCCATGTTTTTTTGTTTACTATTGTCAACATGCAAAGTTAAATATTTCTTAAATTGTTTGGACAATGTATGTTTTAATTATTGAAGAATTGAAACTGTCTAGCGCAGTTTTGTTTTGTTTTGTACTTGTAAATATTTATCTTTGATAGATACGAAAATAAACTAAATATAAACGTCTGACTATATCTAGCCATGTGTAAAATAATCAATAATCTTGCCATAAGATTTCAATGTGTGCAAGTATAAAGGTGTCATAATTACTTAGTGTATAATTAGACTGTTAGACTGTGTTTACACAAGATTATAGTGATTGAAATGAAAAGAAAAGAAACAATAAAATGTATTTGTCAATTTTTATGTCAAGTCTAATAGCTTGATTGCTCCCAGGTGAAGTTAAATCCGATTAACACAAAATTACAACATATAACAATCTGTTATGATTGCATGGCTTGGATGCTATTTCATCACTAAATAATAAGGCATTGTTTGTAGTTCATTCATGATCATTAATTATTTGGTCAATTTTAAAAATACAAAAAAATAACGGATTGTCGGCGCTCTTTGTTGTATGTAACAACCGTATTTTCAACAACTCCTCACAGGCTTAGCAATGTTCAACAATGTCATAATAAGTGACAATTGTTTGCCTTTCTTTATTCTATATCATTATTTTCTGTCATCTTCACAGGGGTTAAAAAAATTTCCCAAAAGTTCACTGGCCTGGTCGCACCAGGAATCTACTGGTCCTGAATATCGGAATGGAGGAAATAAAATTTGTTGAACACAAAATTAACTTACACCCTTACCCCTGATGTAGTAACTGAGTAACATATATTATTTAAAATGACTATTTTAGGTTGGCAATTTAATACCTGATCAGATGCTGCTGTAAACTTAATTTTATAAAACCTGCTTTTCATTTTGTCTGGGCTATCAAACAGTCAATTTTCGTATATTGGTTGGACGGTACTTTAAATAAAGCCCTGTTTTTTTTTTGCAAATTCTGGATATATTCTCCAGTATTTACCCCACATATTTACTTCATAATTCTCATTAACATGATCGCCGGTAATCTCGTTGAGATTAGACTTCCAAAGACATAGAGCAGAAAATGTCTTCGGAAGTCTAATCTCTGGAGATACAGAGCAGAAAATGTCTTCGGAAGTTTAATTTCAACAAAATATTAGATTGCTGTGGTTATCAGCCTACCACTTGGCTCAACCCAAGGAATTTTTTCCTTCCACGATGTTTGAAATGTACTCTTCCGTTTAAGCCTATCATATCTTTGACCTTTTGTTAGTTGTGGTGTTTTTTCATTATGTAATTTATTGTTGTCAGTATCACAAGCCACTCCGTTAACCTAAAAGAAAACTGGTCAACGACTTGGGCCATTTTTATGTTTGAACTGCTTCATTAATACGCTTAAGTATTATCGAAAGAATTACCGTTTCCGTAAACCTCAAAACTGACCTTGAGTTATTCTGTTATAACCATCCGGGGTGTGTGTGCTCCGTTAATTACCGGAGGTTCATACGGAACAAAACACACTTGGTAAAGCACTAAAATGATCTTGAATTATTTCAGATTACGTAATCCAATGTTAACAATATCAAAAGAGGCAATCAATGTTGGATTAATATTATGCAGTACATCTGTCACTCAGACTTTTAACCTCCTATTTGATACAAGTCCATAATTGGACAGTTTCAACTGGTCCGTCGGACTTTACAGGATTTGGACCAGTGGATTTTTTAACCCCTGCTTCAACTATCTACTGCGTTAATTTACATTCAGATCCGGAATTTAAACTTATATTTACCGATGCTGTACTAGATTTCGAATCCATTACACAACATCCGGATAATAAAATTAAAAACATCATATGAAAATGTCAATAAAACCCAACACATTTAATATTTTGCAACTTTATTGAAGATGAAAAGAGATAAATGGTTCTTAAATTCTCCCAGCAAATGAAACATGCTCAAAGGACTGAAAAATATATACCATTGATATTTAATTCTTACATTTCCGACGGCGATTTTTTTTTTAAAGTCCATGCGCATTATTGACACGAACTAGTTTTTTCTGTAGATTTTCAAGGCCAATGCGCATTATGCAACCCTAATGACGGTAATTATGTCTTTTGGAGACTTGTTGTTTTTGCTCCATTTCTTATTAAGTCTCCCAAACAAACAAAGTTTGGGAGACTTATTGTTTTTGCTCCGTTTCTTATTATTATTATTATTATTATTATTATTCTCTTTCTTCTCTTTATTCTCCTTTCTTTCTTTGGCACATGAACTTGTCCATGGCAGATCTCAGGAACTACTGGACAGAATTTCATGAAACTTGGTGGAGTTATAGATATATGTTTCTAGTTGGTCCTAAAGTTTTCAGCTTTGTGGTAAAGGTAGTCAGTCATATTTTGAGGGGTTCAAAGGGGGTGGGGATTACTATAGAATCCTATGGGAAAGTTGAAATTTCGTACATTAATGTTGATAACTTCTACATGGATAATGATAGAGACATAAAATTTGACATAGTGATAGATCACCATTAGAGGAGCAATTCTGCATTTTCAAAATTTTCGAGATGTCTGCCATTTTCAAAATGTCTGCCAGAACACGGCATAAAATATGGGCGGTAAAAATTCAATATTGTCCGATATCATCAAAATTTCATATGTGGGTAGCTAATGATGTCCCGACATTGAAAAATTTCTACCGGTCGCCATTTTCAAAATGGCCACCGCAAAAATTCAACATTGTCCGATATCAATAAAATTTGATATGTGGGTAGATAATGATGTCCCGAATTGTTTCCTGACATTGAAAAATTTCTACCGGTCGCCATTTTCAAAATGGCTGCAAAAATACCGCAAAAATTCAACATTGTCCGATATCATCAAAATTTGATATGTGGGTAGATTATGATGTCCCGACATTGAAAAATTTCTACCGGTCTCCATTTTCAAAATGGCCACCACAATACCGCACAAATTCAACATTGTCCAATTTCAATGCCATTTCATATGTGGGTAGATTATGATGTCCCGAATTGATTCCTGACATCGAAAAATTTCTACCAGTTGCCATTTTTAAAATGGCCACCACAATACCACACAAATTCAACATTGTCCGATTTCAACGACATTTCTATGTGAGTAGATTATGATGTCCCGAATTGATTCCTGACATCGAAAAATTTATACCGGTCGCCATTTTCAAAATGGCCGCCACAATACCGCAACAATTCAACATTGTTCGATTTCAAAGGTAGCTTTTGATTTATTTTTTATGCCCCCACTCCCCGGAGGGGGAGGGGGGTATACTGTTTTACCTCTATCCTTCCGTCCGTCCAAGATATTTTTCGTCGCATTTTTCTCAGCAACTATCAATGGCAGAAATCTGATATTTGGTCCCAAGCTTCATATAGGTATGCCATATTGTGTGTAGCGTTTTTGGACCCGTCAGATTCCTACTTCCTGTTTGCCGACTTAGTTGATTTTTATACACATTGAACATATATGCACATTTTTCGTCGCATTTTTCTCAGCAACTTTCGATGACACAAATCTGATATTTGGTCACAAGCTTCATATCGGTACCCCATCTCGTGGGAAGCGTTTTTTGACCCATCAGATTCCTACTTCCTGTTTGTCGACTTGGTTGATTTTTATACACATTGAACATATATGCTCATTTTTCTCAGCAATTATTGATGGCAGAAATCTGATATTTGGTCACAAGCTTCATATCGGTACCCCATATCGTGGGAAGTGTTTTTTGACCCGTCAGATTCCTACTTCCTGTTTGCCGACTTAGTTGGTTTTTATACACATTGAACATATATGCACATTTTTCATCGCATTTTTCACAGCAACTATTGATGACACAAATCTGATATTTGGTCACAAGCTTCATAGAGGTACCCCATATCGTGGGAAGCGTTTTTGGACCCTTCAGATTCCTACTTCCTGTTTGCCGACGTGGTTGATTTTTATACACATTGAACATATATGCTCATTTTTCGTCATATTTTTCTCAGCAACTATTGATGGCAAAAATCTGATATTTGGTCACAAGCTTCATATAGGTACCCCATATCGTGGGAAGCGTTTTTTGACCCGTCTGATTCCTACTTCCTGTTTGCCGAAGAGCGGGGGTATCATACATGAGCATTAGCTCACAGTTCATCTTGTTAAACCTGTTGTCAGTGGCCAGATTATAACCATATCTTGTTCAAACTTTTTTTTATGATATTGAAAAATATATTTATTTTTCAAAATAAGGCAAATATTCGGAAATAAATTTAAATAATCCCAAAGGTGCCTCATTTAAAGAAAATCGCCTGATGATAACGGCACGTGACGCCTTGGGAACGATGTCTATTTTCAGATTCAGTACATACGAAAATAACCTCAACTGTTTAAACCAATCAAAACACGTATAAAATGACATCTGACTCTAAAATTAATTTATAATATTAAGTATGTGTACCTTCAATATAAGTCAACTCAATAAATTCAAATGGTTGCATGAAAAGCATACATTTTAATGTGATCTTCGCATACTTGATAATGATTTTATTGTCAATATATACATATACAATTGAATTGGGAACAAGTTTTTACAACTTACTAGTCCCTCTCTATACAAATACAGTAATAACATAAACAAAACAAATCAAATGACAGTAAATGTAGGTTATATCAATTATAATTAATAAACTAAGCAAAACTATGTCAAACTAAGTATAAATATTAAATATTGTTTTAATATTTAACAGAAAAAAAAGGGAGGAGGTAAAACTAATAAATTGTGTTGAGATAATATCACGGTTGGGGATAATTAATTATTAAATCTACAAGTTTGTCGAATAAATTTTTGCACTGATTTGAACAATAAAGTATTCAATTCTTCACGAATTTCGTAACATCCAAAGAGTATATATTCTATAGAGATGGGAACATATGTTATTAAAATAGTTAAACAGAGAAGTTCTATAGTGTTGATGAAGTGGACGTTCAAGAAAAAAATTAATAGCATCCTCAAATAAATGACCACATACACAACGTGGATCATTTTTCAAATTTACTCTAAATAAATCGGCATTAAGGCCACTACATCTACATGTATGTCTTAGCTTAGTTTTCCTATTGCCAATATTGTAAAATAAAGCCACTGGAATTTGGACAGGCTGAATGGTTTTTTATAAATTTTGAAAAAGTGGGTAGAGATTTTACATTATCAGGTAAGGAATTCCACAACTTTATAGTGGAAGGAAAGAAAGACTTGGAACTAGTTTGCAGACGACACCTGAGTGTGATAGTCATCATTATTACGGAGAAAAAACTAAATTTTGAAAAAGTGGGTAGAGATTTTACATTATCAGGTAAGGAATTCCACAACTTTATAGTGGAAGGAAAGAAAGACTTGGAACTAGTTTGCAGACGACACCTGAGTGTGATAGTCATCATTATTACGGAGATTATATGTTACTGTTTCTCCAATAGTAGTTGGCAAACAGTCAGATAAGTATGTGGGAGGGGAGCCATATTATTTTCAATTTTATAAAATATCTTCGCATATAACACCCCAATAAAGTACTGATCATATTTACACCCCCCTGAGTTTGAAGATACCAAGGGGGCAATCAGAATCTGTAAATCGAATAACACACATCACAATGGCCAAACGGAAAAAGGACAAACAACGATCTACAGAACATTATACATAACAATAAAGATCGAGTAACACGAATCCCACTAAAAACCGAGAGTGAAATCAGGTGCTCCGGAAGGGTAAGCAGTTCCTGCTCCACTAGTAGCACCAGTCGTGTTATTCTAGTTACAAATCAGGTGTTTTGCATTGCATTTTACACATTTAATTTCGTTATCCGTATACTCCAATCTGCCATAATATTAGCAATGATACAAACTATTTCATTTTTTGTTTACTAATAAAGTAAGAAAAAGAATTGGTTGTATATATTCTACTTCGATTTTAGATTTGAGACTATTGTCTCCTTTACCTACACAGGTGCTTCGGCCATGTATGGGTGGGTGAGTGATTGGTTTAATGCCAACTATAACATGGCAAGAACAAGTTAATTTTCAATGAAATGATTATGAGGTCCACTTTGTACTAGACCAACTCGCTTAGTTGGATATTTATAGTGCTAGCTCACTGAAACCCAGATAATTTTGAATCCAATTATCGACCAGTTTTAAAGAATGACAACATTGAGTATGGTAGATGATGTGGGTTCGATCGACAGCATATCCTAAAAACCATAAAATGGTATTTGCTTCTCTAACGATAAGTATGCATCCTTAGGCAGAAAGAGAAATAATTGTTGGATCGGAGACAACATTATATTCCCAAGTATAGCGACAATGTAGCTAGCACTGTAAAAAATCAGCAATAAAATATATGGGTGTAGCACAAACAAGTCATCATTCATCTAAACAAAACGTATTTAAATTGCCGACGCCATGATATATGAAAAAGAGGTTCACTTGCATATATGGCGTTAAACAAAATCGCTCTCTCACAATGATAGCCAAGTGAGCATCTAATTTTATTGCAGTACTTAAATATGTCAAGTTATAAAATAATGTTAGCTGCTGTTTAAAATATTTTAGCAATCAGTGGCTTATTATACCCCTGCTCCACCGGAGAGGGGGTATACTGTTTTACCTCTGTCCGTCCTTCCGTCCATCCCAAGATATTTTTCTCAGCAACTATTGATGGCAGAAATCTGGTATTTGGTCACAAGCTTCATATAGGTATGCCATATTGTGGGAAGCGTTTTTGGACCCATCAGATTCCTACTTCCTGCTTGCCGACTTCGTTGGTTTTTATACACATTGAACATATATGCGGGGGTATCATATGCTCACAGTTCATCTTGTTATATAATTGTTTGCAGGCAATTTAGGGTTGGCCAAAAATGTATTATGTACTACAAAATATTGCCACAACTTTTATTAATCTAGTTTCAGATATGAAATAATGTTTCCATGGAGACAGTCATTGTACAAAATTCAGCATTTAATTGAAATATAGATCCATTTATTATCCAATCATATAAAAAAAATCTTTCATGACCATCTTCAAATGTATATATTTATATGTATTTTGTACTGTCTCTCAGGTTCTCGTTACCATAGATACAGTTATCATTTTGGAAAGAAAAAGAAAATTAAAACTCATGTTGTGATATACACCACTTGAAGTTTAGTAAATATTGATTCAGTAGTCACTAGAAGCAGATATATAACAAAAGGGAACAAAATCGGGCTAAATGCGGAAAAATTAAAATTCTCAACAATAGGCAAATTATCTCCCTTTTTTGCGCCCCATTTGCAGCCACGTGCATCAATGGATCATTCCAATTTTTGTGTTAAGACAAAATAAGGTTATAAGGATACAATATACATAAAAAGTATAAAGATCTGAGTGGGGGCCAAAATCGGCCCTTACTGCACCTTGTCCTTTGATTGAAAACTGATAAATGCAACCAAAACAACTTGCAGGAAGTCAATCAATGATGTGAATAAGTGATTTTACAAATAGGATCAGAGACTAAGAGATGTAAATTGTTGGAAATTTAAATAAATTTAAATTTAAAATGAATATATCTGATCACACAGGAATTGGCAAAGAAATGTCAACAGTCAATGGAAATTATTGTTAGTGCCAAAGACCGTCAAACTGCAGAGGCAAACAAGAAAGCTTCTCTATTGGAAGAATTGGACAAAGAACGGGAAACACAAGAGAAGAGTGCCAAAGACCGTCAAACTGCAGAGGCAAACAAGAAAGCTTCTCTATTGGAAGAATTGGACAAAGAACGGGAAACACAAGAGAAGAGTGCCAAAGACCGTCAAACTGCAGAGGCAAACAAGAAAGCTACTCTATTGGAAGAATTGGACAAAGAACGGGAAACACAAGAGAAGAGTGCCAAAGACCGTCAAACTGCAGAGGCAAACAAGAAAGCTTCTCTATTGGAAGAATTGGACAAAGAACGGGAAACACAAGAGAAGAAGGAAAAGCAAGAGTCGGATGTGACACTGAAATCTGCTGCCACAGGTAGGTCAGCTTTATAGTTTGAAGGCATTATTTGATCATGTAGTCGGTGGTTTTCTCCTGGTGCTCTGGTTTCCTCCACTAATAAAACTGAACACCATGATTAACTGAAATATTGTTGAAAGTGGCATTCATTCCGTAACACTAATCCTTGATCATTTAATAAATTAGACATATTTTGATAAAAGATGACATTTAAATCTTCTCCTCTAAAACTGCTGAACCAAATTAAACCAAACCTGGTAGGGATGGTCCCTGAGTGGCTCCCTTTCAAAATAGTGTCCGACAGCCAAGATGGCTGCTGTTGCTAAAAATAGAAATTTCTTCAATTGTCCATTGCTGCTTTAGTATGAGTCAAAATGAGCTCAAATTTTAACTGCAGCTACATGGCAAGCCTCTACATTAACATATTTTTTTAGTTGTACGTAAAAATTACAAAAACTAGAGAATAATTATCCAGGGCTCCCGCCCACTACTTTCAAATTAAAGGGAGAAGTGACTTCTCTTTCAGAGAGCTCACAGGGAGAAGTGGGAGACAACAGAGAGAAATGGGGAGACTTATGGGAGAAGTCAATTGCGATTAATCGAAACATTGTTTCGCGACCCCTCTGACGTTACCCTGCCCAAAGGAGTAGGTATGATAAGGGCAGAAATTGGCCTAAAAAATAGACAAATTATAAATGAAACGTATAGCTTTCGTTGTTTCTTGATTTTATAAGACCTTTACCCCAACTACTATTTTGGTAACAATTTTCCATATTTGCACGTGCGATGACGTCACACTAGTCAATGAAAAATCTATCGTTTCGTGAAAATATATGAAATCTAACAAGAAATGTGTATTTAATGTCAATTTTCAGTATAACCACAAGCAGGTTCCAACGGCATATTTTAGTATGATTTTTAATATACATAAACACATATCTCATTTAATTTTTGTGTTGGTACCCGAGTGTGGAGAGTATGAAATCTGCAATCAAAAAATAATTTTAAGGTCGATTTCTCGTCAGCGGCCATTTTTTATTGAACGTTTTCATCCGTAATAGACAGAAATAGAAATCAACCTTTCAATCTCATCCAAAATAAAGTTGGTTATCGTAGTTGTTAAAACTTTTGACGTTATTTAAATAGAAAAAAAAACGGCTAAATTTTGGAGGTGATTTACTGCCGACCTGATTGTGCATAGAGTCCGATGTGTTTTTTTTCTAACCCTCAGTGGAATTTCATATGTTACTATACTAAAGTATACTTTTAATATTATCCCCACAATTCACAAAAAGTACAGAAAACAAAACAAGCAACCAAAAAGAAAAAGTCAGATTATTTTATAAATTAATTCATTGGACATGTAAACGACACATCGGAACTTTCTGATCACGAATCTCAGAAAATAAAAAAAATCCAAATCACGATTCATGGAAATTAAAATTTGCCATTTTTGAGAATTTCACAAATAACGGTGAATCAATAAGAGACATAAATGAAGGGTCACGAGAATATAAAATGCATGCCATGCGTGGTAGCAAGGATTTATATAATAGGATCCTTGGTGGTATTGGAAAGAGGAGTGAGGGTCAGATGCAATTGCAATATTTTTAACCTTGCCATGGAAAATGTGTTAAAAGGCTTACCTGACAAATTCAGTTGTCCAGGCATCGTACACAAATGCACTTCAAATGTACACATTTTTTTTATCATTTTCAAATTGCGAGATCGTGGAGATGAAATAGGTTTCCTGTATACATAAAAACGATGCGGAGCTGTTCTTCAATGTTTGACACCAGCTCACAAAGTTTTCAGAGACAGGATGACCATGAAGTGGATGCACATTTATTCATGTTTCTTTCCTCTCCGAAGCAGACGAAATGCACACTAGAAAATGACGTCATCCATCACTGTAAACATTAAACGATCAATTCTTGTAGCACACGATTTTGATATTAGAATTTTCTTTTAAGTTTATTTCAATTGAGAAGAATTGAAATGGTTACAGATTTGCGAATTTCTTATTGAAATAATTTTCATTTTGTTTTTAAATACCACTTTGTTCTATAATTTCATGCTTCCGGTGAACAGATAATTTGGCTATCAATATAGGACTCCTAAGGAGTATGACTTATTACCAAAAATCGTATAGCCGTTAGAAGGGCTTCATCCTTCAATATGATAATAGGTATTACCTAACTTGGGACGAAGTCCAATAATTTTTGTTAAACAATAATATGAGACAGGTGCTACCTGTAGTGCATGCGAAGCACAATCCACATTATCTAATATTTAAATCATGTAAACACTTGAGATGATTGAAATAGAAATTTTACTTACTTTTGTGTACTTTTTGGAGTGTACTGTATAGTTCTAATAATAAAACCCTAAATGCTCGCTTACTCGCAAGGGTTATAACGGGATGCCATTACACGTAATGGAGCAGCCGCCGAGATTTTTTGCACTCGCTTACAGAGCTTCTGACGCCTGCATTTATCAATAATAAGACATAACCTTTCCTTTTGTCCATTATTATAACAAGTTTTTATCACCTACCAGTATTTTAGAATGTAATTCCCACAAAATAAAAATCTTCTCTCTGAACATTTTGAATTTCGTCATTTCCGGCCTCACTATTTGGATGTCGATACCATATTTGGCGATTTAGGCATGAATGTCTACATCAGCGTGTAGTAAGAAATACCATATTTAGAAAAGCTCCGCCTTCCGTAGTTTCCGGTGTCATATGGTATTTTGAACCCCATGGTAAATTGAACCTGGTGTCATATGGTATTTTGAACCCCATGGTAAATTGAACCAGGGGTCAATTTACCTATGATATGTTGACCCCGGGTTCAATTTTCCATATGGTATGTTGACCCCTGGGTCAATTTTTTGTCATTGTATTTTGAACCCCCTCATGGTAAATTGAACCCCCCCTCATTTCTACCAAAAGAGAGGAGTTCATAATACCATAAGAGAGGGTTTGATATACCATAGGTAGGGAGGTCGATATTCCATGGGCAGGGGGGTTAAAATACCATGGGTTGGGAGGTCGATATACCATGGGTAGGGGGGTCGATATACCATGGGTAGGGGGGTCAATATGCCATGGGTAGGGGGTCGATATACCATGGGTAGGGGGGGTCAAAATACCATGGGTAGGGAGGGGGTTCAATATATATTAATAATTATGGGTAGGGGGGTAATAAAATTTCAAAAAATCAAAATTTTCAAAGTTCAAATTTCAAAAATTTTATAAAATTAAAAAAAATATATAAATTAAAATCAAAATTGAAAATTTTAAATTTTTCAAAAAAATTCAATATTTCAAAAATTTCATAAAATTTCAAAACTAACATATTTCATAAGATTAAAAAAAAAATCAAAAAAAAATTTCATAGAATTTTAAGAAAATTTTCAAAATTTCAAAATGAATCTGATATTTTTCTTAAAATTGGTTTCGCTGAGATTCCCTATATAAACAAAGGTTTACTTGTCTTTTCAATGGGTATGGGCGACCCCCCTACCAATGGTATATCGACCCCCCCTACCCTATACAATTATTGACTTTTAATGCAGTCTACTCATGACTATACGGACCTGGTCAATGAATGATTGACTGAGGTTTCATAGTCATGAGTAGACTGAAATTAAAAGTCAATAACTGCTTATTAAATAATAAGGAATTTTTCAAACTTTTCAACAGTATATTCAACAAAATAGGCTACAATTGTTTTATTATTTTTCAAGATTATTCAAATATTAAAATTTTGAAATATGATGAAAATTTTGAAATTTTATATATTTTTTTTATTTTTCAAATTTTGAAATTTTTTGAAACTTTTGAACTTTAAATTTTTGACCCCCTACCGATGGTATATCGACCATCCTACCCATGGTATATCAACCCCCCTACCTATGGTATTTTGACCCCCCTACCCATGGTATATCGACCCCCCTACCCATGGTATTTTGAACCCCCTACCCATGGAATATCGAACCCCCTACCCATGGTATTTTGACCCCCCTATCCATGGTATATCGACCCCCCTACCCATGGTATATTGAACCCCTTACCCATGGTATATCGACCCCCATATCCATGGTATTTTGACCCCCCTACACATGATATTTTGACCTCCCTGCATATCTTTTGATTAGAAATGGGGGGGTCAAAATACCATGGGGGTTCGTGTCATATGGTATTTTGAACCCGGGGTCGATTTACATCCATAGTATATTGAACCCCCTTATTGAAAACTGAACCCCCCCATTTCTAATCAAAAGATATGCAGGCAGGTCAAAATATCATGTGAAGGGGGGTCGATATTCTATGGGTAGGGGGGGAAAAATACCATGGATAGGGGGGTCGATATACCATGGGTAAGGGGTTCAATATACCATGGGTAGGGGGGTCGATATACCATGGATAGGGGGGTCAAAATACCATGGGATATACCATGGGTAAGGGGTTCAATATACCATGGGTAGGGGGGTTGATATACCATGGATAGGGGGGTCAAAATACCATGGGTAGGGGAGTCGATATACCATGGGTAAGGGGGTCAATATACCATGGATAGGGGGTCAAAATACCATGGGTAAGGGGGTCGATATACCATGGGTAGGGGGGTCAAAATACCATAGGTAGGGGGGTCGATATACCATGGGTAGGGGGTTGATATTCGATGGGTAGGGGGGTGATATAACATCGGTAGGGGGGCAAAATTAAAAAAAATATATAAAATTTCAAAACTCAAAAATTTCATCATATTTCAAAATTTTAATATTTAAATAATCTTGAAAAATGATGAAACAATTGTAGCCTATTTTGTTGAATATACTGTTGAAAAGTTTAAAAAATTCCTTATTCCTTATTATTTAATAAGCAGTTATTGACTTTTAATTTCAGTCTACTCATGACTATGCGGAACTGGTCAATGATTGATTAACCTCGGCCGTTGGCCTCAGTCAATCATTCATTGACCAGGTCCGTATAGTCATGAGTAGACCGCATTAAAAGTCAATAATTGTATAGGGTAGGGGGGTCGATATACCATTGGTAGGGGGGTCGATATACTATGGGTAGGGGGGTCAATATACCCATGGTATATTGACCCCCATACCAATTGAAAAGACTAAGTAAACAAGTAAACCTTTGTTTATATAGGGAATCTCAGCGAAACCAATTTTGAGAAAAATATCAGATTCATGATATATAAATTTTGAAATTTTGAAAATTTTCTTAAAATTCTATGAAAATTTTGAAATTTATTTTTGATTTTTTTTTAATCTTATGAAATATGTTAGTTTTGAAATTTTATGAAAATTTTGTAATTTTTTGAAATTTTTGAAATATAGAAATTGAAAATTTTTTGAAAAATATTCAATTTTTATTTTAATTTTTTATTTTTTTTTTAAATTCTATAAAATTTTGAAATTTTGAACTTTTTTGAAAAATTATATATTTTGAAATTTTATTTTGACCCCCGTACCCATGGTATATCCCCTCCCTACCCATGGTATTTTGACCCCCGTACCCATGGTATATCAACTCCCTACCCATGGTATATTGACCCCCTTAACCATGGTATATCGACCCCCCTACCCATGGTATATTGACCCCCCTACCCATGGTATATCGACCCCCCTACCCATGGTATATTGACCCTCTTAACCATGGTATATCGACCCCCATACCCATGGTATATTGACCCCCCTACCCATGGTATATCGACCCCCCTAACCATGGTATATCGACCCCCTACCCATGGCATATTGACCCCCCTACCCATGGTATATCGACCCCCCTGCCCATGGAATATCGACCCCCCCTACCTATGGTATATCAAACCCTCTCTTATGGTATTATGAACTCCTCTTTTGGTAGAAATGAGGGGGGTTCAATTTACCATGAGGGGGTTCAAAATACAATGACAAAAAATTGACCCCAGGGTCAAAATACCATAAGGAAATTTGAACCCGGGGTCAAAATATCATAGGTAAATCGACCCCGGGTTCAATTTACCATGGGGTTCAAAATACTATATGACACCGGCACGTTTGGGAATCTGATTTTTTCACTTGTCCCATCGGACAACCGTAATACAAGATCTACTTGTCCGACGTCAGTTTTCACTGGTATCGGACAAACGTTAATGTCGAGGCCTGCATGGCAAGGAGTAGTTTAACATACATGTATATTCCGGTTTTTTTCTGTGAAATTATTCTTTCTGCTGATTTATACCGATTATCCAAATTAGGCATACAGTATAGTTCGTTTATAACGTAACGAAGTAGAGATAAATCCCTGGTCCAATCGCTATTTAAGCAGTGTATTTTTGAAGTCCTATTACAATTTTTTTATAACGAAAATCAGGCTTATAACGAAGAGAATTTTAAACCCAAACAACGTTTTTATTACTCAAAATTGACCTGATATAACCAAGAAAATTGCTGAACAAACAAATCGTTTACCTGTCTTCCGTTACGCACAGACGATCACATATTAGAATGGCACTTGACACTTCCGTTATCGATAATTGAAAAAATCAATAATCCCACCTGTGATGTTGTTAATGATGTCAATCAAGACTTTTCTTTAAAATATTCAAAGAATAAAATGGGTATTAATGATGTGATTAACAAGTTGTCAATTAATAACACACACGCTAATTTATTGCATTAAAAATTAATAAAGCGTAATCTAAATTTTGATGAATGGATGCACAAGCTAAAGAAATTAAAAATAAAGACATGTGTGAGATTAATTCATTCGCTATTGTTTATTTTTTCTTTGATGATAGACTCTTTAATTAAACAACAAAGCTGCTTTTAAATTTTAATTCTACCGTTGTTTTTCACACTGCAAGCAGAACATTGTCATAAATATGGTAGCACATCCTCGTGGTGATCATTCAGTAATCAGTATGAAGGGCAATAGATCTTGTTACAATATATACTGTTGAAGTAATGTTTTATTTTAACTGCTGAATTAATAAATTTTATTCAACAATTCTCGTTTTTGTTTTTCTCTATTCAGAAATACGATGTCATATTTTAACAGTATTTAATTTATTCCTCAACATAGCTTGCATTATGAATGGTGTTACAAAAAAAACAAAGACTCGCAAAGCAAAATCCGCTGAAAGTATTTTATTACAACAAAATCATTGAAGTAAAAACATTATTATCTGTCAAAAAATAACAAAACAAAGCAAACAAAACAGTTACACATCACTTGAAATAATTTTTTTGAAATACATCATTTTTCAAAAGGGGAGGTAATTCTACATTATTTCTCTTATAACGAACGATGCCTATAACGAAATAAGATGAAATAAGATCGAGAGTCCCCTGGACTTCGTTATAAACGAACTCTACTGTATTTTGATAAAAGATCACATTTAAATCTTCTCCTCTGAAACCGCTGAACCAAATTAAAGGAAATTTGGGGGGGTTTCCTTTCAATATTGTGTCCGACAGCCCTGCCCTCCATTCAAGATGGCCGCTGTTACTGAAAATAGAAATTTCTTCAATTGTCCACTGCTGCTTTAATATAAGTCAAAATGAGCTCAAATTGTAACTGCAGCTTTATGACAATGAGTAGTTTAACATATATTCTGGATTTTTCTGTAAAAAAAATTCAGTCAGTTTATTCCGTTTAGGAATATTATGAGATAAAAATCACATTTAAATCTTTGGCTCAGAAATTTGAGTTGAAATGATCTTTGGGTGGCCCACTTTCAAAATTATGTGTAACACCCCCATTTTCTATTAACTTTAGATGTCAAATTGAAAACCAGGTGAGCGATTACAGGCTCCTGGGAGCCTCTAGTTTACTCATAGTGTCCATCCGCCAAAATGAAATATACAGTTTTGTTCAATCCGTGGAAATAAAAACAGCGAAAAGAGGGAAAGGCGTTAAGGTGCAAAATTGGCCCCATATTATATTAAAAAATAATGCTCGACATAGAATAAAAACAATTTACTAATTTAATTGTTAGATAAACAAATTTTCAAAAAATATAACTTTCCATGAAATTGGGTGCGTTGTGACGTCATAATGACATCATAATTAGACGGATAATGCTAAAAATGGACTACAAACGAGCTATTTAATGTACATTTTAGCTATTTTATATCCCTCCACAGTCTTCCACCAACACCAAATTGAGCCATAAAAAGAACTGGGGATATGGCCCCATATTTAATGAATCATTATCTTAGAAAATACATGATTAAAATTTGATGTGTTTTATATTATAGACAAGATCATACTGTTGATGTTAAAACTTGTTTCCAACAAAATCGATACGTATTTGACGTCATGAGCATTATTTGTTTTCTGTATTTCGTGGAATTTTGCCCGCGATATTTGGACGGTTTTCGAAGAAATTAAGCACCTCCGCAGTCGTGCACCAAAAAAATATTTTACCAGATTATTAAAATAAATAAAACACAAATACTGTTTTGGTTTCACGAGGTGTTAATTTCTTGAAAAGCGACGGGAAAATGTTCAAATATTCCAAGCGCTTAGATGACGTTTTGATATTTGAGAAGCAATCTTTGCTGTAAAAAACGATGGTATGTCGGCGCGTAACAGTTACATACAAATGTAAGATAAAAAATAAAATAAACACCAGTTCATCCAAAATAGTTTTTTTTCATCAGGCCCCAATTATTGATTATGATACTGAAATAGTTATTACTACAGGGATATGGAGGTAGGTTTAATGGTCTATCGATGCTACTTCTTAAATGAAGTAAAATAGTTTGATCCAAAAGGAGTAGATATTTTTTGGGCACAATCCAACAGATAGCTCTCACATTATGACCCAAAGGTGTTTTATGTTATGCACTACATACACAAACGTTTGATCCATCATTTGTCCATAGGAGGTTAGGTGTTTAACACCACTTTCAAAAATATTTCAGTTACTACTTTTGTGGCGGAAATTGGAGTACCCAGAGAAATCCACAGACCTGTCGTTATGGCGTAAAATCGTGATTTTTCACACGAAATACCGCCCAAAAAAAAAATTTAAGTGCTCCCCCCTAACTTGAAATCCTGGATCCGCCCCTGATAACCTCAATATGTACATTATCAATGTCATAGCAGACGATGAATCCAAAATTGGTCTGTATGAGATATATTTTTTAAATGATTAAAGCTTTGTTAAGGTGACGAAAAAATGAATTACGAAAAACTACAATTTGAACGTGAAATAATAGATGTGGTACGTAGTTCTTACATTTAAAGATGACATTTTTAGATCAGATTTCATGAGATCATTCATGCAACCTCGACCAAACTTTGCTGAAATGATTCTTGGGTGGTCCTCTTCCAAAATTGTGTCCGGCATTTTAGAACTCCGACCAAGATGGCCACCACAGCCGAACTTAATTTAACATAGGACCCTATGGGAAATTCCCATAAAAAATCTTCTTGTCTGAAACCGTTTGCTCAATAAGAACAAAATTTTGATGAAATAGTCATTGGATGGTTTTCTTCCAAAAATGTGTCTGGCGGTACGGCCCTTCGACCAAGATGGCCCCCACAGCCGAACTTAGCTTAACATAGGACCCTATGGGAAATTCACATAAAAATCTTCTCCTCAGAAACCACTGGGCCAATTGCAACCAAACTTTGGTGGAATGATCCTTGGATGACCCCCTTCCAAAATTGTGTCTGGTGATCCCGACTTCCAACCAAGTTGGCCGCCAAGCTAAAAATAGAAAAAAGGAGGGGATGAAATTTAAAACAAATCTTCTCCTCTGAAACTACTGAGCCAATCTCAACCAAATTTTGCTGAAATGATCCTTGGGTGGTTCCCTTCCAAAATTGTGTCCGGCATTTCTTACCTCCGACCAAGATGGCTGCCACAGCCGAACTTAATTTAACATGAACCCTATGGGAAATTCCCATAAAAATCTTGTCTGAAACCATTTGCTCAATAAGAACTAAATGTTGATGAAATAGTCATTGGATGGTTCTCTTCCAAAAATATGTCAGGCGGTTCGGCCCTTCGACCAAGATGGCCCCCACAGCCGAATTTAACTTAACATAGGACCCTATGGGAAATTCACATAAAAATCTTCTCCTCGGAAACCACTGGGCCAATTGCAACCAAACTTTGGTGGAATAGTCCTTGGACGACCCTCTTCCAAAATTGTGTCTGGTGATCCCGACTTCCAACCAAGATGGCCGCCAATCTAAAAATAGAAAAAAGGGGGGGGGCTGTAATTTAAAAAAAATATTCTCCTCTGAAACTACTGAGCTAATCTCAACCAAACTTTGCTGAAATTATCCTTGGGTGGTCCCCTTCCAAAATTATGTCTGGCATTTCAGACCTCCGACCAAGATGGCCACCACAGCCAAACTTAATTTAACATAAGACCCTATGGGAAATTCCCATAAAAATCTTCTTGTTTGAAACCATTTGCTCAATAAGAACTAAATGTTGATGAAATAGTCATTGGATGGTTCTCTTCCAAAAATATGTCAGGCGGTTCGGCCCTTCGACCAAGATGGCCCCCACAGCCGAACTTAGTTTAACATAGGAACCTATGGGAAATTCACATAAAAATCTTCTTGTCTGGAACCAGTTGCTCAATTAGAACCAAACTTTGATAAAATAGTCATTGGATGGTCCTCTTCCAAAATTGTGTCTGGTGGTCGTGCCCTCTGACCAAGATGGCTGCACAGCTGTACTTAGTTTAACATAGAACCCTATGGGAAATTCACATCAAAACCATCTTGTCTGGAACCAGTAGCTCAATTAGAACCAAACTTTGATGGAATAGTCATTGGATGGTCTTCTTCCAAAATTGTGTCCGGCAGTCACGCTCTCCCACCAAGATGGCCGCCACAGTGCAGTTGCGTGTTATTGAAAGCAGCTTTGATCCAGGTGAGCGATTACAGGCTCCTGTGAGCCTCTGGTTCTAGTGACAATCAACACAATCATATGTATAGACTCATGGCAACGACACACATTTTACCTACATGATTAATCATATGGTTGTAAACTTGTTCTCATCATAAATATATATGAAATACTTGATTGTAAAACAATAATCTATCGACTACCACTTTCTATGGGATATCTGATTCCAAGGCTTGTTATCAGTTTATAAAAAAAAAAATAATAATAATTCTCACAGGGTCCTAGCTAAAATCGTTACACATTAAACATTTTGCTTCACACCATTTCCCAAAATATTTCCATATTATAAAAAAAAAAAGCGATCTTTAAATATTGGACTTTTCTCAACCCGCACCTTGGCATTTTTTTTTTATAGATTTGTGATGGTTGTCCATAAAAATGTACTGGAATATATCATCGCATTGGTTGTCGTTAAAAATAAAGTACGGTTAAAAAAGTGTTTAAAAAAATTTCAGATATGACAAAGTTCTATTGTCCAATTAAATCTATCTATTACTTCTTTAAGATTAATATCAAAATTTCGACCAGTTTTCGACGATCAATGTTAATAAGTTTCTGAATTGATGTCCCGCGCCCACCCCACCCACCCCTAAAATTGGAAATGGCGTAAAATCGTGATTTTTCACACGAAATACCGCCCAAAAAAACATTTAAGTGCGCCACCCTAACTTGAAATCCTGGATCCGCCCCTGATAACCTCAATATGTACATTATCAATGTCATAGCAGACGATGAATCCAAAATTGGTCTGTATGAGATATATTTTTTAAATGAATAAAGCTTTGTTAAGGTGACGAAAAAATGAATTACGAAAAACTACAATTTGAACGTGAAATAATAGATGTGGTACGTAGTTCTTACATTTAAAGATGACATTTTTAGATCAGATTTCATGAGATCATTCATGCAATTTCAGCATCATAATATAACCTCTGACAAATTAAGCGATCAAAATAATGAGAGATTTTATCACGTGAAACAAACCGTCGAAAATGGGTGACGTTGCGACATTACTATTCGTTCACTTTAATTTCATAACACATCTTCGGAACATGTTTTTATTCCTGAAATCAATCCACATTGCATATTAAGTCAAATTTATGCTTTGTTTATGTTTTTTAAAGATATGCATTGTAATACAATGATACGTACGTTCTGTATAATGAAAAAAATGAGGTTCAGTGCTTTTCATTACCTGAATTTGTCGATCCGCTGTGAGGAATTAGATACACATATTAACTAACTGTATTTATTTCTGAAAAGCACATATTGTGAATACATTTTGGAGAAAATTTTATCGACATCTGAGGTGGGGCCGATTTTTGCCCTTATAGCTCCCAGTCCTTTGTACCATAACTTTGCCCCCCAATATCGTGAAATTTTAGACCTGCGAAAATAACCCGCTATATGATATATGATGTTTATTTTTTTACCTTAAGACCATGAAACAAGAAATGTTCCAGCAGATATAAATACAGTGTATATCCACTACATTCTATAAAAAATGAATTGTTTCTTTTTCAGGTTTTATTGATGGACCAAAGTTGATCCTAGGTTTTTTAGTTTTTCTGTTTTGCTGTGTTAATGGTAATCCAATAGAAACAAAGGGTTCACAAAGTAACACAACAAGTAAGTAATCAAAACCATTGGGTAGACATTTTTTTTGTATTAAATATTTAACCAGAATTTAAAAGGATTATGGGTGTTTTATGCCAATATCAGCAATTTCAGTAATATCATGTCTGTCAGTTTTATTGGCAGAGGTGTAATGTTCATGGATATTTCAGAGTCATTTTTAGCTCACCTGGCCTTTATATTGCTATCACTTTTCGTCCGCCGTTCGTCCGTCAACATTTCACATTTTAATCTTCTCCTCAAAAACCACTGGGCCAATTGCAGCCAAACTTTGGTGGAATGGTCCTTGGATGACCCCCTTCCAAATGTGTATCAGGTGATCCCGACTTCCAACCAAGATGGCCACCAAGCTAAAAATAGAAAAAAGGGGAGATGAAATTTTAAAAAATCTTCTCTCAAACTACTGGCCAATCTCAACCAAACTTTGCTGAAATGATCCTTGGATGGTTCCCTTCCAAAATTGTGTCCGGCATTTCAGACCTCCGACCAAGATGGCCACCACAGCCGAACTTAATTTTACATAGGACCCTATGGGAAATAAACTTTCACATTTAAATTTTCTCCTCTGAAACCCTTGAACCAAATTAAACCAAACCTGGCAGGGATGGTCCTTGGGTGGGTCCCTTTCACAATTATGTTCGACAGACCCGCCCTCCATTCAAGATGGCTGCTGTTACTAAAATAGAAATTTCTTCAATTGTCCATTGCTGCTTTATTAGTTCACCTGGACCAAAGGTCCATGTGAACTATTGCCATCACTTGGCGTACGTCGTCTGTTGTCTGTCGTCTGTAAACTTTTCACATTTCAAAATGCTTCTCCGAAACCACTGGGCCAATTGGAACCAAACTTAGCAGGAATGTTCCTTGGATGGTCCTCTACAAAATTACTGTTTTTCGTTCCAGTCGGATATTCAACATGGCTGCCAGGGCCAATAATATGCTCTGATTGGCTGAAATTTCAAAGATCTTCTTCTCTGAAACTAATGAACTGACTGAACCCAAACTGTAAATGAATGATCATTGGAATGTCCTTTACCAAGTTACTGTTTTTTATGCCGATCGGAAATCCAAGATGGCCACCACCGCAGGACATAGATTAACATTGGACCCTATGGGAAAATGTTCAAATGCCTTCTTCTCTGAAACCACTTGGACAATTGAAACCAAACTGCCCAGGAATGATCATTGGAATGTCCTTTACCAAGTTACTGTTTTTTATGCCGATCGGAAATCCAAGATGGCCGCCACCGCAGGACATAGATTAACATTGGACCCTATGGGAAAATGTTCAAATGCCTTCTTCTCAGAAACTACAAATATGATTGAAGCCAAACTGTACATGAATGTTCATTTGGGTGGTCCTCTACAATCTTAAGGTTTTTTGTTCCGATATGAAATTCAAAATGGCGGCTACGGCAGGACTTAGTTTAACATTGGACCCTATGGGAAAAATGTTTCAAAATGCTTCTTCTCTGAAACCACTGGGACAATTGAAACCAAACTGCCCAGGAATGATCATTGGAATGTCCTTTACCAAGTTACTGTTTTTTATGCCGATCGGAAATCCAAGATGGCCACCACCGCAGGACGTAGATTAACATTGGACCCTATGTGAAAATGTTCAAATGCCTTCTTCTCAGAAACTACAAATATGATTGAAGCCAAACTGTACATGAATGTTCATTTGGGTAGTCCTCTACAATCTTAAGGTTTTTTGTTCCGATATGAAATTCAAAATGGCGGCTACGGCAGGACTTAGTTTAACATTGGACCCTATGGGAAAAATGTTTCAAAATGCTTCTTCTCTGAAACCACTAGGACAATTGAAACCAAACTGCCCAGGAAAGATCATTGGAATGTCCTTTACCAAGTTACTATTTTTTATGCCGATCGGAAATCCAAGATGGCCACCACCGCAGGACATAGATTAACATTGGACCCTATGTGAAAATGTTCAAATGCCTTCTTCTCAGAAACTACAAATATGATTAAAGCCAAACTGTACATGAATGTTCATTGGATGGTCCTCTACAATCTTAAGGTTTTTTGTTCCGATATGAAATTCAAAATGGCGGCTACGGCAGGACTTAGTTTAACATTGGACCCTATGGGAAAAATGTTTCAAAATGCTTCTTCTCTGAAACCACTTGGGCAATTGAAACACAACTGCCCAGGAATGATCATTGGAAGGTCCTCTACAAAATTTATTTTTTATATGCCGATCGGAAATCCAAGATGGCCACCACCGCAATACATAGATTAACATTGAACCCTATGGGAAAATGTTCAAATGCCTTCTTCTCAGAAACTACAAATATGATTACAGCCAAACTGTACATGAATGTTTATTGGATGGTCCTCTACAAACTTTACGTTTTTTGTTCCGATATGAAATTCAAAATGGCGGCTACGGCAGGACTTAGTTTAACATTGGACCCTATGGGAAAAATGTTTCAAAATGCTTCCTCTCTGAAACCACTTGGACAATTGAAACCAAACTGCCCAGGAATGATCATTGGATGGTCCTCTACAAAGTGTGTGTTTTTTATGCCGATCGGAAATCCAAGATGGCCACCACCGCAGGACATAGATTAACATTGGACCCTATGGGAAAATGTTCAAATGCCTTCTCAGAAACTACAGATATGATTACAGCCAAACTGTACATGAATGTTCATTGGATGGTCCTCTACAAACTTTACGTTTTTTGTTCCGATATGAAATTCAAAATGGCGGCTACGGCAGAACTTAGTTTAACATTGGACCCTATGGGAAAAATGTTTCAAAACGCTTCTTCTCTGAAACCACTTGGACAATTGAAACCAAACTGCCCAGGAATGATCATTGGAAGGTCCTCTACAAAGTTTCTGTTTTTTTATGCCGATCGAAAATTTAAGATGGCCGCCACCGCAGGACATAGATTAACATTGGACCTTATGGGAAAATGTTCAAATGCCTTCTTCTCAGAAACTACAAATATGATTACAGCCAAACTGTACATGAATGTTCATTGGATGGTCCTCTACAAACTTTACGTTTTTTGTTCCGATATGAAATTCAAAATGGCGGCTACGGCAGGACTTAGTTTAACATTGGACCCTATGGGAAAAATGTTTCAAAATGCTTCTTCTCTGAAACCACTTGGACAATTGAAACCAAACTGCCCAGGAATGATCATTGGATGGTCCTCTACAAAGTGTGTGTTTTTTATGCCGATCGGAAATCCAAGATGGCCACCACCGCAGGACATAGATTAACATTGGACCCTATGGGAAAATGTTCAAATGCCTTCTTCTCAGAAACTATAAATATGATTAAAGCCAAACTGTACATGAATGTGCATTGGATGGTCCTCTACAAACTTTACGTTTTTTGTTCTGATATGAAATTCAAAATGGCGGCTACGGCAGGACTTAGTTTAACATTGGACCCTATGGGAAAAATGTTTCAAAACGCTTCATCTCTGAAACCACTTGAACAATTGAAACCAAACTGCCCAGGAATGATCATTGGAAGGTCCTCTACAAAGTTTCTGTTTTTTTATGCCGATCGAAAATTTAAGATGGCCGCCACCGCAGGACATAGATTAACATTGGACCTTATGGGAAAATGTTCAAATGCCTTCTTCTCAGAAACTGCAAATATGATTAAAGCCAAACTGTACATGAATGTTCATTGGATGGTCCTCTACAAACTTTACGTTTTTTGTTCCGATATGAAATTCAAAATGGCGGCTACGGCAGGACTTAGTTTAACATTGGACCCTATGGGGAAAATGTTTCAAAACGCTTCTTCTCTGAAACCACTTGGACAATTGAAACCAAACTGCCCAGGAATGATCATTGGAAGGTCCTCTACAAAGTTTCTGTTTTTTTATGCCGATCGAAAATTTAAGATGGCCGCCACCGCAGGACATAGATTAACATTGGACCTTATGGGAAAATGTTCAAATGCCTTCTTCTCAGAAACTACAAATATGATTACAGCCAAACTGTACATGAATGTTCATTGGATGGTCCTCTACAAACTTTACGTTTTTTGTTCTGATATGAAATTCAAAATGGCGGCTACGGCAGGACTTAGTTTAACATTGGACCCTATGGGAAAAATGTTTCAAAACGCTTCATCTCTGAAACCACTTGAACAATTGAAACCAAACTGCCCAGGAATGATCATTGGAAGGTCCTCTACAAAGTTTCTGTTTTTTTATGCCGATCGAAAATTTAAGATGGCCGCCACCGCAGGACATAGATTAACATTGGACCTTATGGGAAAATGTTCAAATGCCTTCTTCTCAGAAACTGCAAATATGATTAAAGCCAAACTGTACATGAATGTTCATTGGATGGTCCTCTACAAACTTTACGTTTTTTGTTCCGATATGAAATTCAAAATGGCGGCTACGGCAGGACTTAGTTTAACATTGGACCCTATGGGGAAAATGTTTCAAAACGCTTCTTCTCTGAAACCACTTGGACAATTGAAACCAAACTGCCCAGGAATGATCATTGGAAGGTCCTCTACAAAGTTTCTGTTTTTTTATGCCGATCGAAAATTTAAGATGGCCGCCACCGCAGGACATAGATTAACATTGGACCTTATGGGAAAATGTTCAAATGCCTTCTTCTCAGAAACTACAAATATGATTACAGCCAAACTGTACATGAATGTTCATTGGATGGTCCTCTACAAACTTTACGTTTTTTGTTCCGATATGAAATTCAAAATGGCGGCTACGGCAGGACTTAGTTTAACATTGGACCCTATGGGAAAAATGTTTCAAAATGCTTCTTCTCTGAAACCACTTGGACAATTGAAACCAAACTGCCCAGGAATGATCAATGGAAGGTCCTCTGTTTTTTATGCCGATCGGAAATCCAAGATGGCTGCCACCACAGGTCATAGTATTAACACAGGACCATATAGGGAAAATACAGAAATATATTCTTCTCTGAAGCTATTGCACTGATTGAACCTAAACTCTGTATCAATCATTGGAAGGTCCTTTACAAACTTTGTGTTTTTTTATGTTGATCGTAATTCCAAGATGACTACCACTGCAGGACATAGTTTTTACATAGGACCAATTGGTTCTTTTTATAACCAGGTGAACGATACAGGCTCTTGAGAGCCTCTGGTTAAAAATCTAAATGAGCTTAAATTTTTACTGCAGCTACATGGAAATGAGTAGTTTAACATATATTCCGGACTTTTCTGTGAAATTTTTCTTTCAGCCGATTTATACCGATTATGTACATTAGGCATATTTTGATAAAAGATCACATTTAAATCTTTTCCTCTGAAACTGCTGAACCAATTAAACCAAACCTGGCAGGGATGGTCCCTTTCAAAATTGTGTCTGACATCCCCGCCCTCCATTCAAGATGGCTCCTGTTACTAAAAATAGAAATTTCTTCAATTGTCCATTGCTGCTATAGTATAAGTCAAAATGAGCTCAAATTTTAACTGCAGCTACATGGCAAGGAATAGTTTAACATTTATTCCGGGATTTTCTGTGAAATGTTTTGTTCAGCCAATTTATGCCGATTATGCAAATTAGGCATATTTTGATAAACAATCGCATTTAAATCTTTTCCTCTGAAATCGCTGAACCAAATTAAACCAAACCTGGCAGGGAGGGTCCCTTTCACAATTATGTCCGACAGTCTTTTCCATTCAAGATGGCTGCTGTTACTAAAAATAGAAATTTCTTTAGTTGTCAATTTCTGCTTTATTACAAATCAAAATGAACTCAAATTTTAACTGCAGCTACATGGAAATGAGTAGTTTAACATATATTCTGGGCTTTTCTGTGAAATTTTTCTTTCAGTCGATTTATACCGATTATACAAATTAGGTATATTTTGATAAAAGATCACATTTAAGTCTTCCACTCTGAAACTGCTGAACCAAATTAAAGCAAATTTGGCTGGGATGGTCCTTGGGTGGTTCCCTTTCAATATTGTGTCCGACAGCCCTGCCCTCCATTCAAAATGGCTGCTGTTACTAAAAATTGAAATTTCTTTAGTTGTCAATTTCTGCTTTGTTGCAAATCAAAATGAACTCAAATTTTAACTGCAGCTACATGGCAATGAGTAGCTTAACATATATTCTTGGTTTTTCTGTGAGATTTTTTCAGCCAGTTTATTCCATTTAGGAATATTATGAGATGAAAATCACATCAAAATCTTTTGCTCAGAAATTTAAGTTGAAATGATCTTTGGGTGGCCCATGTTCAAAATTATGTGTGACACCTCCATTTTCTATCAACTGTTCATGTCATAAATATGCAAGCAATATTTATACTATAACCAATTGACCAAGTTTCATTATCAAAAATATGTTACAAATTACCAAATAACACAGTTGCAACAATACTTTATCATGTGTAAATAATTTTAATATTATCCTCTTAAGAACCAGGAATGAAAACACAATTTTATTTTATTATAATATAAAGATTCTGTTTTGTACCAATAAATGTTGCAGTGTATATAGGTCTGTTAAAGTTCATCCTATTGTATCAGCTTACTAGTATTTATTACTATTTAACCGTCGGTTTCCATTGTAGACTTTTTCTCCTGAGGGTGACCGTTAAATACACGTTTGACTATATACATGTATATTGTGTTCTAGCTTTGGAAAAACAAAATTTAACAACTTTAAAAAAAAGAATCAACTTTAAACATCAAAGTGTGATTCTATTATATTTTTTTTTAGTCTTTGCATGTATTTTGATATTTTATTATTTTCTCAATTTCTACAATGTATATTTTCAGTTTGTTTGTATTACAATCATATTGGAAAAGAAGTTTATATGACATGTAAATCAAATGATCCTGATCCTAGTTTTAAAATAGAAAAATGGAGAGTGTCTAAAGTTTTTGAGGGAAACAATGATTTGATTTATTATGGAAACTGGACAGCTAATGACTCAAAGTATGAATTCAAAGTCATTGACGGTGTACAATATTTTATCATAAAGAACTTTAGTGTAGAGGATGGAAAATACTATTACTACTGTATAATCGGTTTTGATACCTCTAAATATATCAATATAACAGATCCAGTTCGTAAGTATTATTATAGTTACCTGATTCTGTAAAATTAATACCCCTGTAAAGGGGGGGGGTTGAATAAATGAAGGAATTTTGCAGTAATTCTAAGTTATGGCTCTGTTGTTGTCATCAGTCTGTAGTCAGATTTATTTCTGTGTGATAACTTCTAGTTCTAGGAGACAGATCCTTGGCACTGATTAAAGATTGGTATTGATTTGTTTTCAAACAAGAGGCCCAAAGGTGCAAAAATGGATGTTTCTGTAATCATGGTTTAGATATGACGTCATTTAACATCTCATTTGAAATCAAATTGTGTAAGAAGATGACCGTTTAGTTAAACCGTTCTGCAGAGACGATAATAAACGATGGATTTTCATAAAGTACTGCATTGTCTTTTGACTACTATTATACCCATTTTGTCCCAGTATTGTTAAAAATGCTGTTATAGTGACAACCAGAACCTTTTAACCGTAATGGAAATGGGAGGTTTGGCACTGTAATATCTGATTCAACCCACCATTTCTTTGGAAATGCATGTACCAAGTCAGGGCCATTGCGGTTTTCCCAGTTTTCCGGTTGTTGACTGATTTTGTCTGTTTGTTGACTTATGAGTTTTGCCTTTCCCGTTGAAAGATTGCTCGGTGTTCGGTAATTTTGTTATTACCCTTATTTGTACATGTTTATTTTTCATCTGATTTTGAAGGTTTTTTTTAATGAATTCTGTCGGAAAATCCCTTTTAAATAAATCCATAGCATTAGTATGTAACTGCATTTCGTATTCCCATCTTAACTTTAAAAAAGAGAAAATTTCAATTTTTTTTTTTTTTTATATATATATTCCAATTTTAATGCAGTTGTTTTGCAAATGATCATCTTAATTAGTTATTGATGGACAATCAAGACAATTTTTGATATATTATTTCTAAAAGGGACCCAAATTCCATAGTTTTGCATATTTCGAGTGGAGAGTTTCCAGTAACATATCCACAGATTTCCTCTATCTCTAATGATTTCGTAGATAAACTCAATCAAAAGGGACCAACAAAAGCAGAATTCCAGAATTTGAACTTTCTTATTTTTTGTCCAATTTTATTGCAGATTTTATTTTTTGGCAAAATGATCATCTTTATGCGTTATTGATGCCAGATGGTTCCTAAAAATTGTTGCTGTTTTATTTTGAAAATGGATCTAATGGGGCCGATATTTCGACACTTGGCATATTTAGAGGGTAAAAAGAAGATGCATTTTTCATAAGATTTTGATGCAGTTTATTATACAGGTGTGAAACCTATAATTAATTTCTTTAAGGTTTTCTACTAAATTTGTGTTTTTTCGAGCCTACCTGGCCATTTTATCTTAAGTTTAACCTTTCGAAGACCATACATTTTCTGAAACGTCCATGATTCCTCTACGTTCTGTCAAAATATCAGGCCATGTTTAAAGTCTTGCAGTGAAATGCCAGGCTATGGAAAATACCTACTCTAAAAATAGCTCTGTCATCCCCCAGAAATTCCCTATTTATAGGTCATGCATCAAATCTTCCATATCCATATTAAAATACAATTAAATCAATCAAATTTGGGCTCAAAATAATCCTTATACATTTAACTTCAATTATCAATTTAATTATTCCATTCCATTCAGTATTTGTCACAATACAACAAAGTGAAAGGAACTTTTTTTTTAAAAGGGACTACTTTTGTATATGTTCTTAGCTCTGATTGGTTGAATTACTGGTTTGACACCTAAAGAGCAACAAAACTTGCTTCTCTAACCCTTTATTGGCCTTATTTCTATTCCTTAAGCAATATCAACCACAAAAAACCTCATAAGGTATGTGGCTGTCTAATATTTGCGAGTATAAGTGTTCAAATGCAAAGGTACCCCCTTGAAGATTTTTAATGAAAACATCTCCATTTACAGCTGTTGAGTTCAGACTGTGTAATATACCAAAACTTACCTATTCTCTTATATATTACAGTTATTAAGTTAATTTCTAACATAATAAGCAATTTTTACACATATATATGCCTCAGTTGTATATTTAATAGCTAAATACTATGAAATGTTTGCATTTAGCCCCCCCTTTTTTCGTCCCATAAAATGAGTTCACATCATTCTTAATTTTGTTAATTTATGCTTTAACCCCATAAATTATGTAGTTTAAGGCATGAAATACGTTTTTGTATATAGATCTACAGTTGAAATTCCTTCTAATTCCATCAAATATGCAAAAATATGATTTATTGATATTCAAGTTTTGGAATTTCTTATGGTACAAAACTATAATTTCCCCCAAAACTCAATAAAAATATGCTTCCACATCATTTTTTCTCACTGTTTAAGTAAGCTGGATGTTCAAATGTACTGTTACAGCCAAATAATACTCTAAAACATGAAATCCAAATTGACAATTTGAAAAATTGACAGAAAATGCTAAGCAGTCAAAATATTTTTTCTGAGATCACTTAAATTACCAGGTTTTTACTACATAATTTTCAACTAAAACTGCTTTCTATAGCCTTATATCATTTTATAAGTACATTGTACATGTATTCTAACTGAAACTATCAAAATTACCAGGAAAAAGTTGTAGGATTGAAAAAAATCCAATCATGATATCACCATATTCTATATTTGAAGTCAGCAAACTGCTGCATGATGAAATTTTTTAAATTCTTAATATCAACCATATTTTCAATATTATATGCCTTTCTACTGCAAAAACACATTCAATAACATATTCCAAATAATTATAAAGTCATAAATAAAAATAAAATGAGTTGCAATACCCTCTGTCCATGTATATCCAGTGTTTGGGAGCAATGTTCCAAAATATTACATAACATGCATTTCGACCATGTAATCTGACACCACAATGCATTTTGTAACATTTTTGTATGAAAAATGTCACTCTGTGTCTGTTGTGACATTATTAGGCTAATTTGAACATGGTAGCAACAAAAGTTCAATTTGATGTTTTTTAACTTAAGGTGTGAAACCTATAATTAATTACTTTAAGGTTTTCTACTAAATTTGTGTTTTTTCGAGCCTTCCTGGCCATTTTATCTTAAGTTTAACCTTTCGAAGACCATACATTTTCTGAAACGTCCATGATTCCTCTACGTTCTGTCAAAATATCAGGCCATGTTTAAAGTCTTGCAGTGAAATGCCAGGCTATGGAAAATACCTACTCTAAAAATAGCTCTGTCATCCCCCAGAAATTCCCTATTTATAGGTCATGCATCAAATCTTCCATATCCATATTAAAATACAATTAAATCAATCAAATTTGGGCTCAAAATAATCCTTATACATTTAACTTCAATTATCAATTTAATTATTCCATTCCATTCAGTATTTGTCACAATACAACAAAGTGAAAGGAACTTTTTTTTTAAAAGGGACTACTTTTGTATATGTTCTTAGCTCTGATTGGTTGAATTACTGGTTTGACACCTAAAGAGCAACAAAACTTGCTTCTCTAACCCTTTATTGGCCTTATTTCTATTCCTTAAGCAATATCAACCACAAAAAACCTCATAAGGTATGTGGCTGTCTAATATTTGCGAGTATAAGTGTTCAAATGCAAAGGTACCCCCTTGAAGATTTTTAATGAAAACATCTCCATTTACAGCTGTTGAGTTCAGACTGTGTAATATACCAAAACTTACCTATTCTCTTATATATTACAGTTATTAAGTTAATTTCTAACATAATAAGCAATTTTTACACATATATATGCCTCAGTTGTATATTTAATAGCTAAATACTATGAAATGTTTGCATTTAGCCCCCCCTTTTTTCGTCCCATAAAATGAGTTCACATCATTCTTAATTTTGTTAATTTATGCTTTAACCCCATAAATTATGTAGTTTAAGGCATGAAATACGTTTTTGTATATAGATCTACAGTTGAAATTCCTTCTAATTCCATCAAATATGCAAAAATATGATTTATTGATATTCAAGTTTTGGAATTTCTTATGGTACAAAACTATAATTTCCCCCAAAACTCAATAAAAATATGCTTCCACATCATTTTTTCTCACTGTTTAAGTAAGCTGGATGTTCAAATGTACTGTTACAGCCAAATAATACTCTAAAACATGAAATCCAAATTGACAATTTGAAAAATTGACAGAAAATGCTAAGCAGTCAAAATATTTTTTCTGAGATCACTTAAATTACCAGGTTTTTACTACATAATTTTCAACTAAAACTGCTTTCTATAGCCTTATATCATTTTATAAGTACATTGTACATGTATTCTAACTGAAACTATCAAAATTACCAGGAAAAAGTTGTAGGATTGAAAAAAATCCAATCATGATATCACCATATTCTATATTTGAAGTCAGCAAACTGCTGCATGATGAAATTTTTTAAATTCTTAATATCAACCATATTTTCAATATTATATGCCTTTCTACTGCAAAAACACATTCAATAACATATTCCAAATAATTATAAAGTCATAAATAAAAATAAAATGAGTTGCAATACCCTCTGTCCATGTATATCCAGTGTTTGGGAGCAATGTTCCAAAATATTACATAACATGCATTTCGACCATGTAATCTGACACCACAATGCATTTTGTAACATTTTTGTATGAAAAATGTCACTCTGTGTCTGTTGTGACATTATTAGGCTAATTTGAACATGGTAGCAACAAAAGTTCAATTTGATGTTTTTTAACTTAAGGTGTGAAACCTATAATTAATTACTTTAAGGTTTTCTACTAAATTTGTGTTTTTTCGAGCCTTCCTGGCCATTTTATCTTAAGTTTAACCTTTCGAAGACCATACATTTTCTGAAACGTCCATGATTCCTCTACGTTCTGTCAAAATATCAGGCCATGTTTAAAGTCTTGCAGTGAAATGCCAGGCTATGGAAAATACCTACTCTAAAAATAGCTCTGTCATCCTCCATATCCATATTAAAATACAATTAAATCAATCAAATTTGGGCTCAAAATAATCCTTATACATTTAACTTCAATTATCAGTTTAATTATTCCATTCCATTCAGTATTTGTCACAATACAACAAAGTGAAAGGAACTTTTTTTTTAAAAGGGACTACTTTTGTATATGTTCTTAGCTCTGATTGGTTGAATTACTGGTTTGACACCTAAAGAGCAACAAAACTTGCTTCTCTAACCCTTTATTGGCCTTATTTCTATTCCTTAAGCAATATCAACCACAAAAAACCTCATAAGGTATGTGGCTGTCTAATATTTGCGAGTATAAGTGTTCAAATGCAAAGGTACCCCCTTGAAGATTTTTAATGAAAACATCTCCATTTACAGCTGTTGAGTTCAGACTGTGTAATATACCAAAACTTACCTATTCTCTTATATATTACAGTTATTAAGTTAATTTCTAACATAATAAGCAATTTTTACACATATATATGCCTCAGTTGTATATTTAATAGCTAAATACTATGAAATGTTTGCATTTAGCCCCCCCTTTTTTCGTCCCATAAAATGAGTTCACATCATTCTTAATTTTGTTAATTTATGCTTTAACCCCATAAATTATGTAGTTTAAGGCATGAAATACGTTTTTGTATATAGATCTACAGTTGAAATTCCTTCTAATTCCATCAAATATGCAAAAATATGATTTATTGATATTCAAGTTTTGGAATTTCTTATGGTACAAAACTATAATTTCCCCCAAAACTCAATAAAAATATGCTTCCACATCATTTGTTCTCACTGTTTAAGTAAGCTGGATGTTCAAATGTACTGTTACAGCCAAATAATACTCTAAAACATGAAATCCAAATTGACAATTTGAAAAATTGACAGAAAATGCTAAGCAGTCAAAATATTTTTTCTGAGATCACTTAAATTACCAGGTTTTTACTACATAATTTTCAACTAAAACTGCTTTCTATAGCCTTATATCATTTTATAAGTACATTGTACATGTATTCTAACTGAAACTATCAAAATTACCAGGAAAAAGTTGTAGGATTGAAAAAAATCCAATCATGATATCACCATATTCTATATTTGAAGTCAGCAAACTGCTGCATGATGAAATTTTTTAAATTCTTAATATCAACCATATTTTCAATATTATATGCCTTTCTACTGCAAAAACACATTCAATAACATATTCCAAATAATTATAAAGTCATAAATAAAAATAAAATGAGTTGCAATACCCTCTGTCCATGTATATCCAGTGTTTGGGAGCAATGTTCCAAAATATTACATAACATGCATTTCGACCATGTAATCTGACACCACAATGCATTTTGTAACATTTTTGTATGAAAAATGTCACTCTGTGTCTGTTGTGACATTATTAGGCTAATTTGAACATGGTAGCAACAAAAGTTCAATTTGATGTTTTTTAACTTAAGGTGTGAAACCTATAATTAATTACTTTAAGGTTTTCTACTAAATTTGTGTTTTTTCGAGCCTTCCTGGCCATTTTATCTTAAGTTTAACCTTTCGAAGACCATACATTTTCTGAAACGTCCATGATTCCTCTACGTTCTGTCAAAATATCAGGCCATGTTTAAAGTCTTGCAGTGAAATGCCAGGCTATGGAAAATACCTACTCTAAAAATAGCTCTGTCATCCCCCAGAAATTCCCTATTTATAGGTCATGCATCAAATCTTCCATATCCATATTAAAATACAATTAAATCAATCAAATTTGGGCTCAAAATAATCCTTATACATTTAACTTCAATTATCAATTTAATTATTCCATTCCATTCAGTATTTGTCACAATACAACAAAGTGAAAGGAACTTTTTTTTTAAAAGGGACTACTTTTGTATATGTTCTTAGCTCTGATTGGTTGAATTACTGGTTTGACACCTAAAGAGCAACAAAACTTGCTTCTCTAACCCTTTATTGGCCTTATTTCTATTCCTTAAGCAATATCAACCACAAAAAACCTCATAAGGTATGTGGCTGTCTAATATTTGCGAGTATAAGTGTTCAAATGCAAAGGTACCCCCTTGAAGATTTTTAATGAAAACATCTCCATTTACAGCTGTTGAGTTCAGACTGTGTAATATACCAAAACTTACCTATTCTCTTATATATTACAGTTATTAAGTTAATTTCTAACATAATAAGCAATTTTTACACATATATATGCCTCAGTTGTATATTTAATAGCTAAATACTATGAAATGTTTGCATTTAGCCCCCCCTTTTTTCGTCCCATAAAATGAGTTCACATCATTCTTAATTTTGTTAATTTATGCTTTAACCCCATAAATTATGTAGTTTAAGGCATGAAATACGTTTTTGTATATAGATCTACAGTTGAAATTCCTTCTAATTCCATCAAATATGCAAAAATATGATTTATTGATATTCAAGTTTTGGAATTTCTTATGGTACAAAACTATAATTTCCCCCAAAACTCAATAAAAATATGCTTCCACATCATTTTTTCTCACTGTTTAAGTAAGCTGGATGTTCAAATGTACTGTTACAGCCAAATAATACTCTAAAACATGAAATCCAAATTGACAATTTGAAAAATTGACAGAAAATGCTAAGCAGTCAAAATATTTTTTCTGAGATCACTTAAATTACCAGGTTTTTACTACATAATTTTCAACTAAAACTGCTTTCTATAGCCTTATATCATTTTATAAGTACATTGTACATGTATTCTAACTGAAACTATCAAAATTACCAGGAAAAAGTTGTAGGATTGAAAAAAATCCAATCATGATATCACCATATTCTATATTTGAAGTCAGCAAACTGCTGCATGATGAAATTTTTTAAATTCTTAATATCAACCATATTTTCAATATTATATGCCTTTCTACTGCAAAAACACATTCAATAACATATTCCAAATAATTATAAAGTCATAAATAAAAATAAAATGAGTTGCAATACCCTCTGTCCATGTATATCCAGTGTTTGGGAGCAATGTTCCAAAATATTACATAACATGCATTTCGACCATGTAATCTGACACCACAATGCATTTTGTAACATTTTTGTATGAAAAATGTCACTCTGTGTCTGTTGTGACATTATTAGGCTAATTTGAACATGGTAGCAACAAAAGTTCAATTTGATGTTTTTTAACTTAAGGTGTGAAACCTATAATTAATTACTTTAAGGTTTTCTACTAAATTTGTGTTTTTTCGAGCCTTCCTGGCCATTTTATCTTAAGTTTAACCTTTCGAAGACCATACATTTTCTGAAACGTCCATGATTCCTCTACGTTCTGTCAAAATATCAGGCCATGTTTAAAGTCTTGCAGTGAAATGCCAGGCTATGGAAAATACCTACTCTAAAAATAGCTCTGTCATCCTCCATATCCATATTAAAATACAATTAAATCAATCAAATTTGGGCTCAAAATAATCCTTATACATTTAACTTCAATTATCAGTTTAATTATTCCATTCCATTCAGTATTTGTCACAATACAACAAAGTGAAAGGAACTTTTTTTTTAAAAGGGACTACTTTTGTATATGTTCTTAGCTCTGATTGGTTGAATTACTGGTTTGACACCTACAACCGCTAAAAAAATTTGCAGTCAAATTATGTTATGGCCTTGTTTTAGTCTCTCTGTAAACAGAATGGTTTCTGTGTGATAACTTATATTCTATTTGACAGATCCTTTTTGAATGCAGTGATACTTGGCACTGAATAAAGTTTGGTTTTTGGGTTATTGTAACTCTGCCTATTCCAAAACAACATGCCCTATTAGATGCAAAAATGGATGTTTCTTTTATTTGTACATGGAGAATTTATTGTTCATCTGATTTTGATGTATATTTAGCTCACCTGGCCAAAAGGCCATGTGAGCTTTTGGCATTACTTGGCATCCATTTTCTGGAAGCCTTTCTCATTTTAATCTTCTCCTCTGCAACCGCTTTGCCAATTGAACCAAAACTTGGTAGGAAGCATCTATGGTATGTCCTCTATAGATTGCTCATTTTGTCCTGATTCTTTAACAAACATGGACACCATTGGCAGGGCTCTACAATTCATACCAGCTCCCACTAGGCCTTGGCTAGTAAGGAAACATTTTTAACTCGCCAACAAAAGTATGTTACTTGCCAGTCAATTATAACTCCAATATGTATTTATTTGTAAACAATTATTAATGCCCGGAATGAGACAGGAGATGCTTACTCTCTTGAACTCAGCCCAACATTTTGTAGTCTGTGTTGCTACTTGTATTTTTTTGTTTTTTGTTTTTCTTTGTACTTGTCTTTTATTTTTGTTAAAACTTGTAAGTAAAGAAACATAAAATAATTAAAAGAGTAAATTTTGGACTAATACAGTCTAAATATCCGGGCCTGCCCTTCTGCAAAGATCACAATACAAAAATGTACACAACGTTGTAACTGGAATCATACATGAGCCACAAAAACTTCGACTTCCCGACATCTTGGAATTTACGCTTGCAGCTTTAGAACCTTCATCATTATTATCGATTGATATATCCCGCGATGCTGCATTGCGCAGGCCAGTTTCATTATCGGTTGATTCAACCGATTTATTTTGTAAGAATTTTTTTTTTTTTTTTTCTCATCGTGGTCACTTGCAAGCGTTAAAAGTATGCGAATTAAAACTTTTTATGTCTGAATCAATTATGCAGTTTAAAAGACCGAATAATCAAAGTCGGAAGTTAAATTGAAAAATATGATCGATGAGGGAATGAAAATTTTCCAGATATATTAACTCGCGGTCTGGCAATCAATGCAGAATTTTTACTCGCATTTTACAAAAGTAACTCGCCAATGCAAGTCGCAGTGTAGAGCCCTGATAGGTAATTCTTGTTTCTGGTTGGTCAATTTCTGAAAAAATATTCTCCTCTGAAACAGCTTAGCGAAATGAGCCGAAACTAAGCAGGAAGCTTTTATGGAAGGTCTTCTATTAAGATTGCTCATTTTGTTAATATCCGTTAACAAACATTGCTGCCATAGGCAATTCTTGTTTCTGGTCGGTTGATTTCTAAAAATCATCTCTGAACCCATTGAGCCAAATGAACTGAAACCTGGTAGGATGCATCTATGGAAGGTCCTCAATAACAATTGCTCGTTTCATCCCGATCCGTTAACAAACATGGCCGCCACAGGCAATTCTTTTTTCTGATTTGTTGATTTCTAAAAAAATGTTCACATCTGTAACCACTTGGTCAAATGAACAGAAACTTAGTAGGAAGCATCTATGGAAGGTCCTCTATTAATGTTAAGAATTTAGTCCCTATCCATTTACAAACATGGCCGCCATTGGCAATTCTTGTTTCTTAGTCGATTTCTAAAAATCTTCTGCTCTATAACCACTTGGCCAAATAAAATAACATTGTTTTTACAGAAAGCATCTATGGAAGATCATCTATAAGATTTTCTCATTTTATTCTAATTGAACAAAAAAACATGCTTGTCATGGGGAAATCTTGTTATACCCCCACTCCCAGAAGGGGGAGGGGGTATACTGTTTTACCTCTGTCCGTCTGTCCAAGATATTTTTCGTTGCATTTTTCTCAGTAACTGTTGATGGCAGAAATCTGATATTTGGTCACAAGCGTCATATAGGTATACCATATTGTGGGTAGCGTTTTTGGACCCATCATCCTACTTCCTGTTTGCTGATTTAGTTGGTTTTTATACACATTGAACATATATGCACATTTTTCGTCACATTTTTCTCAGCAACTATTGATGGCAGAAATCACAAGCTTCATATAGGTACCCCATATCGTGGGAAGCGTTTTTGAACCCATCAGATTCCTACTTCCTGTTTGCCGACTTGATTTTTATACACATTGAACATATATGCTCATTTTTCGTCGCATTTTTCTCAGCAACTATTGATGGCAGAAATCTGATATTTGATCACAAGCTTCATATAGGTTTTTGGACCCATCAGATTCCTACTTCCTGTTTGCCGATTTTGTTGATTTTTATACACATTGAACATACATTTGTATATGCACATTTTTCTAAGCAACTATTGATGACAGGAATCTGATATTTGGCCACAGGCTTCATATAGGTATGCCATATTGTGGGAAGCATTTTTGGACCCGTCAGATTCCTACTTCCTGTTTGACAACTTAGTTGGTTTTTATACACATTGAACAAATATGCACATTTTCGTCACATTTTTCTCAGCAGCTACTGATGGCAGAGATCTGATATTTGGTCACAAGCTTCATAGAGGTACCCCATATCATGGGAAGCGATTTTGGACCTATCAGATTCCTACTTCCTGTTTGCCGACTTTGTTGATTTTTATACACATTGAACATATATGCACATTTTCGTCACATTTTTCTCAGCAGCTACTGATGGCAGAAATCTGATATTTGGTCACAAGCTTCATATAGGTACCCCATATCATGGGAAGCGTTTTTTGACCCATCAGATTCCTACTTCCTGTTTGCCAAGAGCTTATAGATAAACATGTACCATCCAAAATGACATCAGTCAGATACAGCCAAGCCTGGATTAATACAGAAATCAAAAGACTTTCCAGGAGGAAACAATATACTTATAATAAAGCGAAGGCAAGCAAAAAGACAAAAGATTGGGACCACTATAAATCCATCAAAAAGAAATGTCAAATTCAGTGTTCGCCAAAAGCTTTTTTAACCACTAGACATCTGGGCCAGTGACTTGCTAAAGTTACTAGACCGAATCAGTGCACACTAGACCGAAGATATTTTTACTTCCCAGCCCCAGTTTTGTCCTTAAACTGTTTTTCGCAGTACCATATGTACTATACATCATTTGTTCATGTTCGTCGTAGCGTTACCAAGGGCGATCGGTGGTCCAGTGGAGCTTAAAAGACCATGATCTTTTCTGTTCATATTGTTTTTTTAGCCTGTGACACCTCCTCTGGTGTTCTAGAGGGCTTTTTCAACTTCTTCCCCAGAAACTAAAAACCAACACAAGTCATAATGACAGAGCACTATCCGTAACGATTCATACTGAGGAAAGTGGTAAAAGATATTGATTTTCTTTATTTTTACTCATAAAAAGTAAAAATTATATCTTGTTAACAGAGTTAGCGAAAACTTTTTTTTCCTGTTCGACATTGGGTCAGACAGGAACTGGGGTTCTGTCTGACCCAGGGGCCCGGGTGGCTCAATGAGTTAGGTCGCTGGATCTGACAGCTCATACAAGCCTATCACCAATATGGCGTGGGTTCGCTCCCGGGTTTGTAAATTACCAAAAAAAAGGTGCACTCGACTCGCAACCGCAAGTGATAAAGCTTACCAGTTGCTTGCCCATGGTCGGTGGTTCTCTCCGGGTACTCCGACTTCCTCCACCACTAAAACCGGTCGCCATGATATAACTGAAAGTGACGTTAAACACCAAAAATCAAATCATCTGTCTGACCCATGGCCTTTGTGTCTGTCCCACCATTTTTTTGTAATATTGTATATAACCTGTCACATTTTGTTTTTTATACAGAACTGAATGCAAGATTACCTATAGTCATGATCATTAAACAACTCAATTAAATGTTTTTCTGTATACATATTTTTATCTAAAAAGATAAGGCAGATATAACCAACAATCCGTATCTAATGGTCCGATCACGTTCCGAATATTATACATCAATGTCAGTTTCCGGTTTACATACATTGTTAATTTCAGTTAAGAATATGAATCTGTTGTCATCTTCAATATATAAGCATCTCAAAACATATTTAATTAAACACAAACAATCTTTGATACTTGGGGAGTGTGGAAGTCAACTTATTTCTGTGCTCAGTAATATATTTCAGTTTTAATGTTCCACGTTTTGCAGGTGCTCGTTCCTACTAAAACGAAAGGATGTTTACATTCGATTACAAATAGGAACGTGTCGGTCTGACAGAATAAATAAACAAATTTCAAGTCTCTGACCTTTTAATAAAACTGAATTTAATGCCATTGGCAGTGGAAACTGGGAGTGAATAAATTTCAATCGCCAACTGAACGACCACAAAGTAATATTTTCGTGACGTACAATTTACATGTACATTGGGACATACACGGTTCATTAATTGATCGGACCGACTGTTATTCTGCCTGTCAGGTCCGACGATTTTCGCCAACTCTGTGTTAAAAGATTATTTTCAAGTTTGAACATTTAACGATCAACAAATACCTTTGCAACACGACGACTCGTTGTACTTTATTGCCTGTCGAAATGCGATGTGATTTAGATGCATCTTACGACTGGTTGCCGAAATGAAAATGCCCAAGTACCCACGAATCGCTATATTTGAAGGTACCAGTTATTAGGTTATGGTCATTTCTATGAGTAAACAAGTCGGCGACTATTTTTGGACGAGAATAAAAGAAAATTATCACATTAACGATTCAAAATTTTCGGCTAGTCATTCAGAAAAGGTATTTAGCTACACTTGGCTACTTTCAAATTCACTAGACCAATCAGGCCACCAGTAACACCATACAACTAGACCGATAGAATTTTTACTAGACACAGGCTTTGGACTACCGCTTAACGTCGAACACTGCAAATTGAATGTCGTAAAGCATATAACAACTATGTCAGCACAATGTTGAACAACGACATAAAATCAAGTCCTAAGCATTTATGGTCATTCATAAAAAGCAAAAGATATGATTCTACCGGCGTTGCAAAAGGCCAACATTCTCAACGACCAGTTTACATCAGTTTTCAATGAGGAGGATACAACTAATGACCAACTATGTGTCCATCACCATTTCCTGACCTCGAACAAATACAAATACAACCTAATGGAATAAAAAGTCTCTTCTCAGCCTTAAATCCATACAAGGCAACAGGACCAGACAACATATCAGGTCGTTTTCTAAAAGAGTTAACACCAGCTCTAACTTTACTTTTCCAGGCCTCACTACACCAGGGCCAAGGGCCAACAATCTGGAAAGATGCATTTATCACACCACTGTTCAAGGGAGATTGTAGTAAACCATCAAACTACAGACCAATATCACTAACACCAATATGCTGTAAGATCATGGAGCACATCATTCATAGCACTGTAATGAAGCATCTCGACATGTATGATATTTTAATAGATGCCCAGCATGGTTTTCGGAAATCTCGATCATGCGAGTCACAACTCATAATGACTGTCCAGGACCTTGCAAATAGCCTTAATAGGAATGAACAAGTAGATGGTATACTTCTCGACTTCAGTAAAGCATTTGACAAAGTGCCACATCAGAGGTTACTATAAAAGTTCAGCTATTATGGAGTTCGTGGAAACCTGCACAATTGGATTAAGGATTTCCTAACAAATCGGAAACAAGAAGTAGTGCTGGAAGGGAAACACCCTTCAAAATCGGAGGTTACATCTGGTGTACCCCAAGGAACAGTGTTGGGGCCACTTCTCTTCCTTATCTTCATCAATGATATAACAAAGAACACCTCATCAAATGTTAGACTATTTGCGGCCGGTTGTTTGTTGCATCGTATGATGCAGATGCAAAAACACTACAAAAATACCTAGACACAATGCAGCAATGGGTAGCAAAATGGTTAATGGAATTTAACCCCGACAAATGTGAAGTCATCACAATTACCAACAAAAGGTCACATATAAATTATCCATACAACATCCATGGCAAAGAACTAGTACACATGTACAGCATGCTAAATATTTATGACTTACTTTTAGTAACAACTTAAGTTGGAACAAACATATTGATAACATCACCAAGAAGGCAAATGCCACCTGTGCCTTCTTGAGAAGAAATATGAACAGTTGTTCGAGGCAAGTAAAGGCACAATGTTACACAACGCTCGTCCGTCCTAACTTAGAATATGCTGCAACCGTATGGGATCCTTACACCAAATTCAACATAAACAAATTAGAAAAATGCCAACACCGTGCTGCCAGATTTGTGATTGGGGACTACTCAAGAGAAAGCAGTGTTACATCTATGCTAAAGGAACTAAAATGGCCAACTTTACAACAAAGAAGAACCAACACAAAAATGGTAATGATGTACAGGATAGTCCACCACCTTATTGTCATACCATCACAAATGTACCTTACTCCTGCAACCACCAGAACAACAAGAGGCCATGACCAAAAATTTCAAATACCATTCTCTAGAATACAGAGCCACCAAAACTCATACTTCCCTTCAGCAATCCGAACATGGGATAACTTGCCAGCAGTGTTAATAAGTGTTCCCACACTTGAAGCGTTCAAGGTGGAGCTGGCTCATGTGTAAACATTCACATCATAGTTAATTAACAAAGTTTGGGAGACTTATTGTTTTTGCTCCGTTTCTTATTATTAAGTCTCCCAAACAACGTTTGGAGACTTATCGTTTTTGCTCCGTTTCTTATTATTATTCTTATTCTTATTCTTCTCCTTTCTTTCCGCGAAGCATGAACTTGTCCTCAGGAACTACTGGACAGAATTTCGTGAAACTTGATGGAGTTATAGATATATGTTTCTAGTTTTTATATTTGTGGTAAAGGGGGTCAAAGTCGTATTTTGAGGGGTTCAAAGGGGGTGGGGGTTACTATAGAATCCTATGGGAAAGTTGAAATTTCGTACATTAATGTTGATAACTTCTAAATGTATAATGATAGAGACATAAAATTTGACATAGTGATAGGTCACCATTAGAGGAGCAATTCTGCGTTTTCAAAATTTCGAGATGTCTGCCATTTTCAAAATGGCTGCCAAAATACGGTATAAAAAATGGGCGGTAAAAATTCAACATTGTCCGATATCATTGAAATTTGATATGTGGGTAGATAATGATGTCCCGACATTGAAAAATTTCTACCGGTCGCCATTTTCAAAATGGCCACCACAATACCGCAAAAATTCAACATTGTCCGATATCATCAAAATTTGATATGTGGGTAGAGATGTCCCGACATTGAAAAATTCCTACCGGTTGCCATTTTCAAAATGGCCACCACAATACCGCAAAAATTCAACATTGTCTGATTTCAATGCCATTTCATATGTGGGTAGATGATGATGTCCCGAATTGATTCCTGACATCGAAAAATATCTACCGGTCGCCATTTTCAAAATGGCCACCACAAATTCAACATTGTCCGATTTCAACGCCATTTCATATGTGGGTAGATTATGATGTTCCGAATTGATTCCTGACATCGAAATATTTCTACCGGTCGCCATTTTCAAAATGGCCTCTACAATACCGCACAAATTCAACATTGTCCGATTTCAACGCCATTTCATATGTGGGTAGATTATGATGTTCCGAATTGATTCCTGACATCGAAAAATTTCTACCGGTCTCCATTTTCAAAATGGCCACCACAATGCCACAAAAATTCAACATTGTTCGATTTCAAAGGTAGCTTTTAATTTATTTTTTAAACCGGTTGTCAGTGGCTGGTTTGGGAGACTTCATAATCGTTAGATTATAATCATATCTTGTTTTAGCTGTAATTGTTTTTAATCACATGCCTCCTTGTCGGCGAATGTACATATCACAAGTTCGATAATACTCAGGATCATTGAGGGATGAACTTCATTGGAAGAAGAAGAAGAAATATTCTAGATGTACATTGTAATCACTTTTTATAGTCGACTTTTGCTTGTAAAAGAAAACGAAGTTAATCTGACAAATAAAAGACATGAATGTTACAGTATTGTTAATCTGCAGCCTACAAAAAAATATATGTTCTGGTAGTCAGTCCAAAAAAAAAAAGCCTACCTACCTACCCTACTCTAAAAGTCAGGGTAGGTGAAAGGGGAAACAAACATTTTTTTAATTGCAGCCCCATAAACATTTTGCTATTTTATCTCAAAAAGAGGTCCAGCATATATATTACTGTGTCCACACTTGCTAAAAATATACGCTTGTTCAGCTTTCCCTTTTCAGCATGCTGTGGGAATATTTCACACTACGTAACCCTTTATTAGCTCACCTTGCCAAATGCAATGTGAGCTTTTGCCATCACTTGGCGTCTGTCATCCGTTAACTTTTCACATTTTAATCTTCTCCTCTAAAACTCCTTAGCCAAATGAACTGAAACTTGGTAGGAAGCATCTATGGAAGGTCCTCTATAAAGTTTGCACATTTTGTCCCGATCCATTAACAAACATGGCCGTCACAGGCAATTCTTGTTTCTGTGTGATTGGCCAATTTTTAAAAGTCTTCTCCTCTGAAACCGCTTGGCCAAATGGACCAAGACTTGGTAGGAAGCATCTATGGAAAGTCCTCTGTAAAGATTGCTCAATTCGTCCCGATCCGTTAACAAACATGGCCGCCACAGACGATTCTTGTTTCTGATGGGCTGATTTTTAAAATTCTTCTTCTCTGAAACCGTTTGGCCAAATGAACCGTAACTTCGTTGAAAGCATCTTTGTAATATCCTCTGTAAAGATTGCTCATTTCGTCCTAATCCGTTAACAAACATGGCCGCAACAGACAATTCTTGTTTCTGATTGGTTGATTTCTTAAATATCTTCTCCTCTGAATCCGCTTTGCTAAATGAAGCGAAACTTGGTATGAAGGTTCTATATAAAGTTTGCTCATTTCGTCCCGATCCATTAACAAACATGCAGTGTTTTCAAAGTGGGCCGGTACCCGGTACTTTTACCTGCCTGAGATCGTGTACAGTACCGGCAGAAATTACTGAACCCCCCAAAATTAGCGGTGGTCAAAACCACAAGTACGATGGTCGATAGGCTTGTGGAATATTTTTCATAAAAAATTAATGATCACGTCAATTGCTGAATTCTCGCATTCAAATCGAACAACTGCGTCACGACCAAGTTGATGGGATATTCCCTGTTTTAAAAATAACTTTACCTTAGAATCGTAAATAGCAGTTTGAGCATACGGTAAATAGTTATGTTTTCGCCCCAATATCTTTTCATCCTTGTGTAAAACTCGGACCGGAACAAAGCTGACATCATTTCAAAATAAAAAAATGACCGATTACAAATTATGTTCAAACACAATTTAGTGTAATCTCCAGTAATATAAGTATGATCATTATGTATTATGAATATATGACTACACAATATTTTGTGCGATTTTTTTTTATCCATTTAAAACCTAGGGTCGAATCATTCTGGGGCGTACTGTCTTGTTGCTTAACTTCGTCCATATTGTTTAACTTCCGGTATAAAAAATAAAAACCTATGGCTCACATTTTGACGGGGCCCTACCGCGGTTGTTCACAGAAATGAAAGTGTGCTGAAAAAACATTTTTAAAAGGGGGTACGAGGAGATAAGGGATAGAAAATTACTAGAAATCTTGAAAAAGGACCGGACATGGCTCAAATACGAATTACATTGTAATGTCAAAATGCCGGCCCCCCTTTTTTCCAAAATAATTTAATGTCTTCCTGCGAATCGTTTTTGTTCGAACATTTTTTTTGCACATAAGTCGTGAAAGTAACAATATATATTGTTTTTGTTTAATTATATTTGTATTGATCTATTAAAAATTAATAAATTTTTATTAAAGATTGATGATTGCAAATTAAATTTATATGTTTCATCAAGGAGTATTCTATATACATGTACGTCCTTGGTTTCATTAATTATGACATTTAAATGTCTTGATCCTGCCAATGGTCTTTGATGAGTTTAATTACTGGCATTATGCATGGTCTTCACTCTTGGTGAAATCTGAACTCTTAAAGTTAATGGGATTTTTCTTTCAAAAACACTTTATGTTTTGCAGTCTCTGAAGTACATTTTTTGGTCCACAAAATGCTAGATTTCAGGAGCTTCCGCCCCCTGGACCACTTACGGCCCTCAGCCTAATTTTTTAGGTACCTCCTAAAATTTAAGAAGTACCTCCTATTATAAAAAACTTTGAAACCCCTGAACATGGCCACCACAGGCAGTTCTGATTGGTCGATTTCTAAAAATCTTCTCCTCTGAAACTGCTTTGCCAAATAAACCGAAACTTTGTAGGAAACATATATGGAAGGTACTCTCTAAAGAATGCTATTTTTGTCCCGATCTGTTAACAAACATGGCTGCCATAGGCAATTCTTGTTTCTGGTTGGTCGATTTCTAAAATTCTTCTCCTCTGAAACTGCTTAGCCAAATGAACTGAAATTTGGTGGGAAGCACCTATGGAAGGTTCTGTATTAAGTTTCCTCAAAGCAGAATGCAGAATGAAAGGTGAGCGACACAGGCTCATCCCACTGAGCTTCTAGTTTAAACATATTTTGACTGGTTGATATAAATATTGTATAGCTGTACTATATTTGTATAGGACAACTTCATTATGATTTTGTCATGGGCTTTCAGACTACTGCGAATGTCTTGCCCTGAAACACTGGCAATCAGGGTAGCACCTACTCTAAACATGGAATGGTCATTTACAGATAGGTCATGTATTAAGGCCTCTATCAAAGTATCAAAATACAACTAAATTCAAATCAAATTTGAGTACAAGATAATTCTCATACATTAACTGTCAATTGTTCAGTGTCCTGAGCTCTGTTTGGTTGATTAAGTGTGTTTACATCTCAAAATCTGATGGCTCAGTATAAATTCCTACAGTAGAAAAGTGAGAGAAATATCAAAAGTCAATAGTTTTTAACAGAAATTTGTGGAAGATGATTTATATAAATGTAATAGTGGTCATAGCTGTATAGCAAACAAAGACAACAAACAAACAACAATTAAATTATAATTGTTTTGTTTCATTGCAATTTAGAAATAAATGTGGATGAATCCTGCAATAACACCAGATCTCCAAACCTGTGAAATTTTTCTTTCAGCCGATTTATACCGATTATGCAAATTAGGCCTATTTTGATAAAAGATCACATTTAAATCTTATCCTCTGAAACTGCTGAACCAAATTAAACCAAACCTGGCAGGGATGGCCCCTGGGTGGGTCCCTTTTAAAATTGTGTCTGACAACCCTGCTCTCCATTCAAGATGGCTGCTGTTACTAAAAATATAAATTTCTTCAATTGTCCATTGCTGCTTTAGTATAAGTCAAAATGAGCTCAAATTTTAACTGCAGCTACATGGCAAGGAGTAGTTTAACATATATTGTGGTTTTCTGTGAAATTTTTCTGTCAGCTGATTTATACCGATTATGCAAATTAGGCATATTTTGATAAAAGATCACATTTAATTCCTCTCCTCTGAAACTGCTGAACCAAATTAAACCAAACCTGGCAGTGAGTAGTTTAACATGTATTTGGGTTTTTCTGTGAGATTTTTTCAGCCAGTTTATTCCATTTAGGAATATTATGAGATAAAAATCACATTTAAATCTTTTGCTCAGAAATTTGAGTTGAAATGATTTTTGGGTGGCCCGATTTCAAAATTATGTGTAACACCCCCATTTTCTATTAACTTTAGATGTCAAATTGAAAACCAGGTGAGCGCGATTACAGGCTCCTGTAACATCCTTGTGAACACTCTAGAATCAACATCCTTCAATGGATTTTGACCAAACTTGGTACATACTTAGTCCTTAAGAGAGTCTGGAACCCTATTGATTTTCAAGGTCAACGGTCAATGTCACCGGGTCAAATTTTTACCATTTAACATCCTTGTGAACACTCTAGAATCAACATCCTTCAATGGATTTTGACCAAGCTTGGTACATACTTATTCTTTAGGAGAGTCTGGAACCCTATTGATTTTCAAGGTCACGGTCTAATTTTTACCCTGTAACATCCTTGTGAACACTCTAGAATCAACATCCTTCAATGGATTTTGACCAAACTTGGTACATACTTAGTCCGTAGGAGAGTCTGGAACCCTATTGATTTTCAAGGTCAAAGGTCAATGTCACCGGGTCAAATTTTTACCACGTAACATCCTTGTGAACACTCTAGAATCAACATCCTTCAATGGATTTTGACCAAACTTGGTACATACTTAGTCCTTAAGAGAGTCTGGAACAACTTGGTACATACTTAGTCCTTAAGAGAGTCTGGAACCTTATTGATTTTCAAGGTCAAAGGTCAAGGTCACCTGTTCAAATTGTTACCACGTAACATCCTTGTGAACACTCTAGAATCAACATCATTCAATGGATTTTGACCAAACTTGGTACATACTTAGTCCTAAAGAGAATCTGGACCCCTATTGATTTTCAAGGTCAAATGTCAAGGTCACTGGGTCAAATTTCTATGCGAGGGGATATGCCACGCTTTGCATTGCCCTTGTTAAAATTGTAATCCTAATCACTGCATGTACTATTCGTAAGTATTTTAATATATTTATTAAGATAACAAAATCAATTTTTCTAGTTTTTAGCTCACCTGACCCAAACGGCCAAAGATCATGTGAGGTATAGTCATCACTAGTACTTGGAACCGTCATTTTCGTCGTCCTTAAACATTTACATTTTAATCTTCTTCTCTGAAAACACCAGGCTAATTGGAACCAAACTTGTTAGGAATGGTCATTGGATGGTCTCCTACAAAGTTTTTTTTTGTTGATCAGAAATACACAAAAGAAACAAGAGTCCCAAAGATATCAAAAAGAAGGTGTCCATATATATGGGTGTATATTGTTTATATGTTTTTGATGATTTTTTTTTTAATGCATTCCTTAAGAAAATCCCCATCAGAAACATGTATAACAATATTATGTAACTATTACTATTTTTGACATAAAAGAGTTCAAAAGGGGTTGTGGGACAATGCATCTATACAAATAACATACATGTAAGCTCTCAAATGACAAGGTGACTTATAAAGATTAACCTCCCTTCATCACATATAACTGTTAAGCAAAAAAAACAACAAACAAACAACAATTAAATTATAATTGTTTTGTTTCATTGCAATTTAGAAATAAATGTGGATGAATCCTGCAATAACACTGGACCTCCAAACCAGTGTAAAGATCCAATGTCCAACTGTACTGAGGTAGACTCAGGAGACTATAAATGTACTTGTAACCCTGGATATTATAACAATAGTGGAACATGTACTATTAGTAAGTATTTTAAGATATTTATTAAGATAAGAAAATCAATTTTTTTAGTTACCACTAATTATTTAAGCTACTGTACCACTGATCAATCTAGTAATGAAACATAATTCAGGCATCAATAATATAAAAACAATACATTAATACATTCAGACAATAATTTAACATGTTAAATTTTGTCAAACAACCTAAAATAAAGTACAAACATGACAAAAAACATACACAATATTATATATAAGAGTTATAATTTAAATTTGCATAAAATAGGTCGTTTTCAACAAAGCATCTTTTTTAGCTCACCTGGCCAAAGGCTGTGTGAGCTTTTGCCATCACTTGTCGTCCGTACGTCGTAAACTTTAATCTTCTCCTCAGAAACCACTGGGCCAATTGCAACCAAACTTTGGTGGAATGGTATTTGTATGGCCCTCTTCCAAAATTTTGTCCGTTGATCCCGACTTCCAACCAAGATGGCCACCAAGCTAAAAATAGAAAAAAGGGGGGGGGGTGAAATTTTAATTGTCCATTGCTGCTATAATATAAGTCAAAATGAGCTCAAATTTTAATTGCAGCTACATAGCAAGGAGTAGTTTAACATTTATTTCGGGTTTTTCTGTGAAATTTTTCTTTCAGCCGATTTATACCGATTATGCAAATTAGGCCTATTTTGATAAAAGATCCCATTTAAATCTTATCCTCTGAAACTGCTGAACCAAATTAAACCAAACCTGGCAGGGATGGCCCCTGGGTGGGTCCCTTTTAAAATTGTATCTGACAACCCCGCTCTCCATTCAAGATGGCTGCTGTTACTAAAAATAGAAATTTCTTCAATTGTCCATTGCTGCTTTAGTATAAGTCAAAATGAGCTCAAATTTTAACTGCAGCTACATGGCAAGGAGTAGTTTAACATATATTGTGGGTTTTCTGTGAAATTTTTCTGTCAGCTGATTTATACCGATTATGCAAATTAGGCATATTTTGATAAAAGATCACATTTAATTCCTCTCCTCTGAAACTGCTGAACCAAATTAAACCAAACCTGGCAGTGAGTAGTTTAACATGTATTTGGGTTTTTCTGTGAGATTTTTTCAGCCAGTTTATTCCATTTAGGAATATTATGAGATAAAAATCACATCTAAATCCTTTGCTCAGAAATTTGAGTTGAAATGATTTTTGGGTGGCTCGATTTCAAAATTATGTGTAACACCCCCATTTTCTATTAACTTTAGATGTCAAATTGAAAACCAGGTGAGCGCGATTACAGGCTCCTGTAACATCCTTGTGAACACTCTAGAATCAACATCCTTCAATGGATTTTGACCAAACTTGGTACATACTTAGTCCTTAGGAGAGTCTGGAACCCTATTGATTTTCAAGATCAACGGTCAATGTCACCGGGTCAAATTTTTACCCTGTAACATCCTTGTGAACACTCTAGAATCAACATCCTTCAATGGATTTTGACCAAGCTTGGTACATACTTATTCTTTAGGAGAATCTGGAACCCTATTGATTTTCAAGGTCAAAGGTCAATGTCACCGGGTCAAATTTTTACCATGTAACATCCTTGTGAACACTCTAGAATCAACATCCTTCAATGGATTTTGACCAAACTTGGTACATACTTAGTCCTTAAGAGAGTCTGGAACCTTATTGATTTCAAGGTCAAAGGTCAAGGTCACCAGTTCAAATTGTTACCACGTAACATCTTTGTGAACACTCTAGAATCAACATCATTCAATGGATTTTGACCAAACTTGGTACATACTTAGTCCTTAGGAGAGTCTGGAACCCTATTGATTTTCAAGGTCAACGGTCAATGTCACCGGGTCAAATTTTTACCATGTAACATCCTTGTGAACACTCTAGAATCAACATCCTTCAATGGATTTTGACCAAGCTTGGTACATACTTATTCTTTAGGAGAGTCTGGAACCCTATTGATTTTCAAGGTCAAAGGTCAATGTCACCGGGTCTAATTTTTACCCTGTAACATCCTTGTGAACACTCTAGAATCAACATCCTTCAATGGATTTTGACCAAACTTGGTACATACTTAGTCCTTAAGAGAGTCTGGAACCCTATTGATTTTCAAGGTCAAAGTTCAATGTCACCGGGTCAAATTTTTACCATGTAACATCCTTGTGAACACTCTAGAATCAACATCCTTCAATGGATTTTGACCAAACTTGGTACATACTTAGTCCTTAAGAGAGTCTGGGACCTTATTGATTTTCAAGGTCAAATGTCAAGGTCACCAGTTCAAATTGTTACCACGTAACATCCTTGTGAACACTCTAGAATCAACATCATTCAATGGATTTTGACCAAACTTGGTACATACTTAGTCCTAAAGAGAATCTGGACCCCTATTGATTTTCAAGGTCAAATGTCAAGGTCACTGGGTCAAATTTCTATGCGAGGGGATATGCCACACTTTGCGTTGCCCTTGTTAAAATTGTAATCCTAATCACTGCATGTACTATTCGTAAGTATTTTAATATATTTATTAAGATAACAAAATCAATTTTTCTAGTTTTTAGCTCACCTGACCCAAATGGCCAAAGATCATGTGAGGTATAGTCATCACTAGTACTTGGAACCGTCGTTTTTGTCGTCCTTAAACATTTACATTTTAATCTTCTTCTCTGAAACCACCGGGCTAATTGGAACCAAACTTGTTAGGAATGGTCATTGGATGGTCTCCTACAAAGTTTTTTTTGTTGATCAGAAATACACAAAAGAAACAAGAGGCCCAAAGATATCAAAAAGAAGGTGTCCATATATATGGGTGTATATTGTTTATATGTTTTTGATGAATTTTTTTTTAATGCATTCCTTAAGAAAATCCCCATCAGAAACATGTATAACAATATTATGTAACTATTACTATTTTTGACATAAAAGAGTTCAAAAGGGGTTGTGGGACAATGCATCTATACAAATAATATACATGTAAGCTCTCAAATGACAAGGTGACTTATAAAGATTAACCTCCCTTCATCACATATAACTGTTAAGCAAAAAAAACAACAAACAAACAACAATTAAATTATATTTGTTTTGTTTCATTGCAATTTAGAAATAAATGTGGATGAATCCTGCAATAACACTGGACCTCCAAACCAGTGTAAAGATCCAATGTCCAACTGTACTGAGGTAGACTCAGGAGACTATAAATGTACTTGTAACCCTGGATATTATAACAATGGTGGAACATGTACTATTAGTAAGTATTTTAATATATTTATTAAGATAAGAAAATCAATTTTTTTAGTTACCACTAATTATTTAAGCTACTGTACCACTGATCAATCTAGTAATGAAACATAATTCAGGCATCAATAATATAAAAACAATACATTAATACATTCAGACAATAATTTAACATGTTAAATTTTGTCAAACAACCTAAAATAAAGTACAAACATGACAAAAAACATACACAATATTATATATAAGAGTTATAATTTAAATTTGCATAAAATAGGTCGTTTTCAACAAAGCATCTTTTTTAGCTCACCTGGCCAAAGGCTGTGTGAGCTTTTGCCATCACTTGTCGTCCGTACGTCGTAAACTTTAATCTTCTCCTCAGAAACCACTGGGCCAATTGCAACCAAACTTTGGTGGAATGGTATTTGTATGGCCCTCTTCCAAAATTGTGTCCGTTGATCCCGACTTCCAACCAAGATGGCCACCAAGCTAAAAATAGAAAAAAGGGGGGGTGAAATTTTAATTGTCCATTGCTGCTATAATATAAGTCAAAATGAGCTCAAATTTTAATTGCAGCTACATAGCAAGGAGTAGTTTAATATTTATTCCGGGTTTTTCTGTGAAATTTTTCTTTCAGCCGATTTATACCGATTATGCAAATTAGGCCTATTTTGATAAAAGATCCCATTTAAATCTTATCCTCTGAAACTGCTGAACCAAATTAAACCAAACCTGGCAGGGATGGCCCCTGGGTGGGTCCCTTTTAAAATTGTATCTGACAACCCCGCTCTCCATTCAAGATGGCTGCTGTTACTAAAAATAGAAATTTCTTCAATTATCCATTGCTGCTTTAGTACAAGTCAAAATGAGCTCAAATTTTAACTGCAGCTACATGGCTAGGAGTAGTTTAACATATTTTCAGTTTTTTTATGTGAAATATTTCTGTCAGCTGATTTATACCGATTATGCAAATTAGGCATATTTTGATAAAAGATCACATTTAAATCCTCTCCTCTGAAACCGCTGAACCAAATTAAACCAAACCTGGCAGTGAGTAGTTTAACATGTATTTAGGTTTTTCTGTGAGATTTTTTCAGCCAGTTTATTTCATTTAGGAATATTATGAGATAAAAATCACATTTAAATCTTTTGCTCAGAAATTTGAGTTGAAATGGTTTTTGGGTGGCCCGATTTCAAAATTATGTGTAACACCCCCATTTTCTATTAACTTTAGATGTCAAATTGAAAACCAGGTGAGCCCGATTACAGGCTCCTGGGAGCTTCTAGTTTCTGATTATAACCGATAATTAGTTATTCATGTGAAACCGATGATCGATTATGAAATTCCTTCCGATTCCCATCACTAGTTTTACCCCAGCATAGTTCTGACACTCGACCAATACACATAATTGAATCATAATTGAACTAGTCTATTATTCATCTACTACCCGGAATAATCTATTTTATATATCAAGTGTTAGTTACACATATAGAAACCAATGTTTTGTTTTGTTCTAAGTTAATGATTACAAATGATAAAATTGTAGTTTGTAAATATATGATACAATTTTATTCAAATCTTTTCTTTTGCAAAGCATACTCTTAAAATAAGGACTATTTCTTTGGGTAATTATAGTTAGTAGATTCATTTAGTAGGTAATTGTCACCGATGATCGGTCGATGTTGGAAGAATGATCATCAAACTTGAAAATGTGACCGATTCCCATCACTAATCTTTATCGATTATGCAAATTAGGCATTTTATAAAATTTGTCATTCTACTAAAAATAGAAATTTCTTGACATTCTTTATTTTAAAAGTCAAAATGAGCTCAAATTTAAACTGCAGCCGCATAACGATGAATAGTTCAATATTTCTTCCGTTTTTTTCTGGAAAATTTGTCCTTCTGTTGATTTATACCGGTTATGCTTATTTTAAGAAAAAAAATTGCATTAAAAAAATCTTCTGCTAAGAAACTTGAGCTGAAATGATATTTGGTTAACCAACATTCAAAATAATGTGTTACACCCCGACTCTTCATCCAAGATGACTGCCAATACTGTAAATAGATTAATTCAATGACATTTACCTGAAAAAGTTTTTATGAAATTTAGAAGTCAGATTGAAAACCAGGTGAGCGATTACAGGCTCCTGTGAGCCTCTAGTTTCATAATTTTGACACTGTGACTGATTACTTTAACAGCTAACTGTAAAGACCATGAACATACTCATGGATGTGCACTAGACCCGTATAGTTACCCCAATTATGTTTCGCTAGTCCTACTTGATTTTTGCTAGACAGGGGTCGCAGGCTGCATTATGTCCTTTTTGCACTGATTGGAAATACAAGTTGGTTATAAACAAACTTTATAGTCTATCTGTTAACCAGAATAAAAAAATAGCCACTGCTGCTGGAAAAACTTGAAAGGAACCCAATGGAGAAATGTTAAAACATCTTTTAAGTAGCCACAAACCTAGTTAAATACACACTGTACATAAATGAATGATAAAATGACTAGATGAGGTTCTAACAATGTGTTTAATCCTTTCATTTGTTTACCATTTCAGAAGAGACCGGTTTATCTGACTGGGGAATCGTTGGTGCATTTGTTGGTGCATTTGGTTTTATAGCTCTTTGTATTGCTGCTCTAAGATGTTTTTACAAAAAGAGACAAGATAGAAATGAAAGCACTGTACCGGTAAGTATAAATTTAGTATTTATCAAAATTAAAGTATCTAACGTACTTGCATAATAATATATTCTTCTTTTATCATTTAGCAATGACAGTAAAATAAATAGAGAACAGAATGATAGATATCGGGAGTCATTTAAAAATAAAAAGACTTTCAAGTTATCACCAAAACTTCAATCATGCTTCCAAGATATCACCCATTAATCTAATTTTAAATTGTTGGGTATTGAGGGGATTTGTTTATTTATTAACACGGGTGATGGGTCATGACAGATTTTTTTTTACATTAGGTGTTATATTTTCATATTTTAATCCTCCGAAACCATTGGCTAAAATTAGACCAGACTTGCTATCTCCTTCTGTGAAATGCTGCATATTCAAAACAATGATTATATCTAATTATTTTTTTATCTGATTTCAGGATGAAACATGCATTCCCTTGGGAGATCATGAAAGAGAACCAAATGGATATCATCCATAGATGTAATGGTAATTGGAAGAAAAAATTTAAGGATCCATTTCCATGACAATTGTTAATTTTGTAGGATATATGGTTGTCTCCCTCATCTAAAGTAACTCCTTCTGTAATAAAAAAAAAAAAAGTGACCTAAATATAATTGAGGGGGACAATTTAGAAGTGTGTTACTATCTCAGTTCATCTGTATCTTGTTTGTTTATTATAATGTTTACATTTCAAATGTTTTAAAATCATGAAGACTTTTTATTTATTAAATGTGTTTTCTAAGAATTTACAAATTTTGTACTTGTAAGATAATTTTATGTGTGTAATGAGGGGAATAACTGTCACAATAAAAAGGTTACATTCTAATTGTGTTCCAATTTTTTACTTTTTTTTAGCTCACCTTGCCAAAGGCAATGTGAGCTTTTGCCATCACTTGGCGTCCGTCGTCAGTTAACTTTTCACATTTTAATCTTCGGATAATATGAAGCAGCCGGCCGCGATACCGGTATTACCAGTATTGTAATATTTACAATACTGGTATTTCCAGTATTGTAAATATTTACAATACTGGTATACCAGTATTATAATATTTACAATACTGGAAATACCAGTATTGTAAATATTACAATACTGGTAATACCAGTATTGTAACACTGTACAATACTAGAAATACCAGTATTGTAATGTTACAATACTGGTAATACCAGTATCGTACATATACAATACTGGATGTACCAGTATCGTGCATTTACAATACTGGAATACCAGAATCGTTGATCTATACACAATACCAGAAGCTCCAGTATTCTTCATCCAACAATACTGGTAATACTAGTATTGTAAAACACACGATACTGAAAGCTCCAGTATTCTTCATCCAGCAATACTGGTAATACTAGTATTGTAAAGCACACAATACTGGAAACTCTAGTATTCTTCATCTAGTAATACTGGTAATACTAGTATTGTAAAACACACAATACTGGAAGTTCCAGTATTCTTCATCCATCAATACTGGTAATACTAGTATTGTAAAACACACAATACTGGAAACTCTAGTATTTGGCAATTTGACACGAGTGGGCAGAGCCTAATTCTAACTGTAAATCACAGCTCATTGTATTTACCGTTAGTATTAGGCTCCGCCCAGTCATGTCAAATTACCTTACCAATATATATTTGATATTCAGTCGAATTCGAAGCTATTACAACAATTAAAAAAACACTAATGTTAATTTATGTAATAACAATTCTAAATATTGCTTTTATAAACTTTATTATGATTGTAAGCATTTAATCATGTGATTGTCAGTGTCAGCTTGGTAGAATCATATTTCTTTATCTGGATTAATTATAATTAACAGTTAAAAATCATCATGCCACAGCTAAATAACCTTTAATTGTTGTGTAAACATGTATATAGTACCATTTTTTTTTTATTATTTGGATATAGTAATTAGGACTAATTAAATATTTGACACTTGTGGCGGAATTGGAGGTATTTTGTACCGGACATTAAACATTTATATTCTGCGATTTTAATTTCTGCGATCCGGAGTTAACCGCAGAAATTACCAGTTATACGGGGTAATTAATCGTGCACAGTATGTCCCGATTTTTCACAAAAATTGGCTAAGTTCAACAACTCGAAAATTCGTCCGAATACCAATTCCAAACAATATGCACATCTTCAATATATAAATAATATATAAACTGAAACTTCTGTAAACCGTCCAGCGATTGACCAGAAAATTTGGATGGTTTTGAGGGGTTAATTTTACATAGACATTTCTATGGCGGTTTAGAGGGGTTTTACTGAGAGATTGGACAGGGTATAGGGAGGCCCGGGGAAAGGAGAAGCGGAATACAAACGTTATATGCAAGATTTGGAAGATCTGTGTTGAAAAAAAAACCAATATAAAAGTACATTCCACAACTTCATACCTAATCTTCTAGTATCTGCAATACTGGTATGACCAGTATTTTCCAGTATCTGCAATACTGGTACTACCAGTATTTTCCAGTATCTGCAATACTGGTATTACCAGTATTTTCCAGATTCCGCAGTACTGGTATTACCAGTATTTCCCAGAATCCTCCAGTATTTCCCAGAATCTTCCGGTATCTACAATACTCATATTTTGCCAATGACCAGTATCTTCTAGTATTGCAGATACTGGAAAATTCTGGAAGATACTGGGATACTAGTATTTACCAGTATTGCAGATACTGGAAGATTCTGGTAAAATACTGGTATTACCAGTATTGTAATACCAGTATCGTGGCCAACTGCTTCATATTATCCTAATTTTCTCCTCTGAAACCCCTCAGCTAAATGAAGTGATAGGTACCTGGGTATACTACGTTATTTATGTTTATGTATTTTATTTGTATCAATTAGGAGTAAGTTACTAAAGTCACAAAATAATAGAAGACAGATATTGTAAAGGAATGAGTTTTGTTTATGAAAGAGAGAGAGAGAATGTGAAAGAATGAATCTGTCTCAATTGATTTATTTATTCATGTCATATTTTGCTTATTAATTAACTTTAAAAAAAAATGCAAGTCATATAATCCTTGTACATCCATGTCAGGTGGTAATGTATGGGCTTTTATATGAATGTAAATTCTTGACTATTGAAGAAACAAATAAAAAAAAATGAAGTGAAACTTGGTAGGAAACATCTATGGAAGGTCCTCTCTAAAGAATGCTCATTTGTCCCGATCCATCAACAAACATGGCCACCATAGGCAATTCTTGTTTCTGATTGGCCGATTTTAAAAAATCTTCTCCTCTGAAATCGCTTGACCAAATGAACCGAAACTTGGTAGGAAGCATCCTTGGAAGGTCCTCTATAAAGATTGCTCATTTAGTTCCTATCCGTTAACAAACACGACTGCCACAGACAATTCTTGTTTCTGATTGGTTGATTTCTAAAAAATCTTCTCCTCTGAAGCCGCTTTGCCAAATGAATCGAAACTTGGTAGGAAGCATCTATGGAAGGTCCTCTATAAAGTTTGCTCATTTAGTTCTGATTCGATAACAAACATGGCTGCCATAGGCAATTCTTGTTTCCGATTGGCCGATTTAAAAAATCTTCTTCTCTGAAACCACTTGGCCAAATGAACCGAAACTTGGTAGGAAGCATCTATGGCAGGTCCTCTATAAAGATTGCTCATTTCATCCAGATCCGTTATCAAACATGGCCGCCACAGACAATTCTTGTTTCTGATTGGTTGATTTCTAAAAAATCTTCTCCTCTGTAACCGCATGGCCAAATGAATCAAAATTTGGTAGGAAGCACCCTTGGATAGTCCTTTATAAAGATTGCTCATTTAGTTCCGATCCATTGACAAAAACATGGCCACCAAAAGCAATTCTTGTTTCTGATTGGTTGATTTCTAAAAAATCTTCTCTGAAACCGCTTTGCCAAATGAATCGAAACTTGGTAGGAAGCATCCTTGGAAGGTCATCTATAAAGATTGCTCATTTAGTTCAATACAATACAATACAATAAGCTTTATTTAAAGTCGGAAAACATGAAACATTACAACACAAGCTCTAATGAGCTTTTAAATCCAACATAAGAATATGCATATATAAACAATAAAACAAAAACATGCACACAATATTTGTAAAAAAAAAAAATAAAACCATTATCATATTAAAATTTTCTATGAAATTTCAAACCAAATTAAAATATGAAAGCAATTTAAAACACAGCTGTAGCAGAAGCATAATTTAAAAGCACATTATATATTGATGTGAATAAACAAAAGGCATGGATAAAATGAGACAAATGGAAATCAAAACTTTTAAAATCACATGCATCTATATCTAAAAATATTTAAAAAAATAAAGCAAAAAAGTATGAAAATAATTTAAAATCATGCACAGAAGCTGCAGTGACATGAGCTGCCATTCCAAGAGTTTATTAAACTCTTAAATTGATTGAAAGATGTTTCTTTCCTGAAATGGTCTGGCAGCTCATTCCAAGTTTTTGAAGCATAGTATCTAAAAGAGTTCAATCCATACCGGCCGGGTAGTCTTGACTGTTGGTATATGTGCTGTATTGCTGTACCTAAAATTATATTTATTATTTTTTAAAGTTACAAGATCATGTAGATAATGAGGGGTTTCCTTATTTATAATTTTAAATGTTTCAATAGCTATTGTACGTATGCACCTAATTTTTAGAGAAGGTAATTTTGATTTAGCCAGAAGTTCTTCATATGTGGAGTGGTTTTCATTATATATAAATTTTAGCACTCTCTCTTGAATTTTTTCCATCTTTTTAGTATTGGCTTCAGAACAAAAATGCCAAATTACTGAGCAGTAGTTAAAGTTTGATAGAATAAATGGGTGATATATAGTTAATTTGCCTAATCTATTTAAATATTTTCCCATTCTTTTTAATACATTAAGTTGCCTAGAAGCTTTTCTACAGATATTTGTGATGTGAGAGTTAAATTTTAATTCATAATCAATTGTTACTCCAAGGAGCTTAGTTTCATCCTCAGTTTTTATAATATTACCATTTAAATTAAAAGAAATATTTTTAGATTGTGTCTTTTTACCAATAAACATGGCCGCCACAGGCCATTCTTGTTTCTGATTGGTCGATTTCTAAATATCTTCTTCTTTGTAACTGTTTAGCCAAATGAACAAAACTTGGTGGGAAGCACCTATGGGAGGTTCTGTATTAAGTTTCCTCAAAGCAGAATGAAAGGTGAGTGACACAGACTCTGCCCACTGAGCCACTAATTTATTCATGTCAAAACATATTTATAGTACATTATAGATATTTCCAATTGGATTTAATATCTTTTCATTGTGTGGAAAACATCATTGTATATACTTGATATTTCCAATAAACAGTCTTAGTCTTATATTTTGCTACATAATTAAATTTAAAAAATGCAATACTCACATAATAATTATGCTGTAAATCCTTGTACATCCATGTCAGGTGGTAATGTATGGGGTTTTTTTTTATGAATATAAATTCCTGATTGAAATAAAAAATTATAAATTATATACAGTCAAACATGTTACACAGGGTGTCAAGTAGCTGCAATAATGTAGCTCCTGTGACAAACTTGTGTCGGCAGAGCTACACACGGTCCCATTCGTCACCATGGAGCAAAAAAAAAGTTGCAGTTGAAACATAAAAACTCACTATTTACGCTTCGAACATTTCATTATAACTATTACTGATGATCCCAGTCCTTGTTAAATTGGTTTGGCTAAGAAATATATGCTTTTCAAAGGTAGCAACCACCTTGTTCAAATTTATCGATCGTTTTCCATAACCGGAAATGACGAAATTCAAAATGTTCAGAGAGTGAAAGTAAACATGGATTTTTATTTTGTGGGAATTACATTCTAAAATACTGGTAGGTGATAAAAATTTGTTATAATAATGGACAAAAGGAAAGGTTATGTCTTATTATTGATAAATGCAGGCGTCGGAAGCTCTGTAAGTGAGCGCAAAAAATCTCGGCAGCTGCTCCATTACGTGTAATGGCATCCCGTTATAACCCTTGCGAGTAAGCGAGCATTTAGGGTTTTATTATTAGAACTAGGTGTCAAGTGAACCTATATTTTAAAGATTTTGCTATATTTCCTATAATTGCCTAAAATTTCCTATATTACATCCCAAAATCCTATATTTTTCCAAAACTATGAGAAAAAAAGTTGAATCTTAATTTTGAGAGTAAATTTCATATACAGTACAGCTGACAGCATACACTGATAAATGCTGAGCATAATCTGCATGCTGAGCCAGGCTCAGCATTTTCGCTGATGGTCTGCTAATTAACCCCAAGGTAATAAACAGGGCCATAAAATACCTGGTCAGTAGTGTCTTGTTGATTTTACAGGTAAATGTATACACCTGCTTGTGTTACATAACAGGAAATGGCCATATTTGGATTTCAGTGATTTTGATGTGTAGAAAAAGGACTTTAATACATTTAACTGTACCTTGAAAATTTGTCAATAAAATAATATTTTCAAAATTTGATATTTTGTGATATTAGCATCAGCTAACAATTTAAACAAATAATTGAAATGAAATCATAATTTTGTGTTGGATATATAAGAATTTTTAACTGAAAATATGGCCAAGAAGAACAAGATTAATTGTGATGCTATTTTAATCAATTGATTAATTAATTAAGATTAGATTTAACATTTTAATAATTTTCTTTCTATGTAATGTGCATGTGTGTACATGTTAGTCATGTATTTAAGAGTTGGTTTTTTTTCAACTTTGACAAAAATGTTATAGTTGTTCTTTAATGATACATGTATTTAAAATTAAAAAAAATATATTTTGTAATTAATTTTATCTGTTTTTGCAGAGGAATAATATATTTAATTTGCTTTATCAATTTAATCAAATAAATGTAATCCAATTTCAAAAATATACTTGTTACTATGTTTCGATTTTTTTTTAATCCATTTTATCCAAGGTAATATTAATTTCTTTTCTTTTTGTTATTCAGGACATTTCTTGAACATTTTTTTTTCTTCACATTTTTATTCATATTTTGTTAAACATACATTCTTTTCAATATAAAAAAATGACAAATTAAATATTTTTTTTTGTATATTAACACACAGATATGGTAAACATAGAAAATCTCAATCAATGAAGGATTTATGGACACTTGTAATTTGCCACTTATTCACTCTCATGTCATAAATTGACCTTAAAGAGACATACTGTCTAGGCTAATGAAAAAGAAAAACACACACACACATATTCAACTAGATTCCTAAATTAAATACATATTTTTTTTGATAAAATGTGAAATGTTCAATGGTTGAAATTAAATTACTATAAATTTCTTTTTCATAAATATTCATGAATTTTGAATTAAACTTTTTTTGAAATAATTTACTGTTTTTGTTAGTACAAACACAACAACAAAAAAAGAAACAACAAACAAATGGTTAAAAAAAGAATAGATACACATCTATTGTATACATGTAAATATTTTCAAATAATTTACTTTTAAATTTTAAAATACAGATAATAATTGAAATTTTAACAAAACAAATCGATTGAAAAACAGAGAAATTTTAATTCTATTTTAGAATTTTCAAAACATTACTACATTGCATTTTGTAAAATAGAAAATTTATTATGTAAATATTTCCACTAAATAAAAAGTCACAAGTGTAACAAATCACACATACATGCTCAGGTTAATTTTACTAACACCTATTGAATCAGGTACATCTATCTGGAAATCATTATGATCATATTGTTTATTCAATTGCTGACCATCTATACAGGTGAGGGTAATAAAACTGATCATCAGCCCATAATTTACGACCCCCAATAAAACCTCAGCATTGAATGCTGAGCCTTTTAAATGCTCAGCATTTATCAGTGTATGCTGTCAGCTTTACTGTAAATGGACAAAGAGAGGATATACAAGATATTAATGCTGATACTTTTATATTTTTTAGCTGATCTTGTATAGCAACAAATGCATTCATGTGACTTTTATTGTTGAATTTTTTAGAGTTTAAAGGGATATTGTCTATTGTCTACCACAATCGTAATTTTTTCATACCCAAAATTATTGTCGTTTTCCGTACTGACCTTCATAAAATGAAGATTAAACACCGAAATATTGGCGAATACGCTACGAAACGTTGTTTTTTCGATTTAAAAAAGCTGACCATCGTTACTGGAAACTAATTAATTATACACTGACATGAGCGAGGCCAAATCGATTTTTTATCTATTTTTATGCCAGCATGGATGTTAAAATTCGTGTTTGTTTACGTCGCAAATACGGCCGTTTTATGATATTCATTGACAATAATTTGCTGTTGCCAGGTGCAAGATTACATATATTGAATTATATCTGCCGAAAATTATCATAGGCATCATCGTAAATTCATAAAATATGAAAAACGATTGAGAAAAGAAGGAAAAACATGCTCGGCTTACCTATCTAGGTGTCAAACCAGTAATTCAACCAATCAGATCTAAGAACAGTAGTCCCTTTTAAAGGAAAAAAGTTCCTTTCACTTTGTTGTATTGTGACAAATACTGAATGGAATGGAATAATTAAATTGATAATTGAAGTTAAATGTATAAAGATTATTTTGAGCCCAAATTTGATTGATTTAGTTGTATTTTAATATGGATATGGAGGATTTGATGCATGACCTATACATAGGGAATTTCTGGGGGATGACAGAGCTTTTTTTAGAGTAGGTATTTTCCATAGCCTGGCATTTCACTGCAAGACTTTAAACATGGCCTGATATTTTGACAGAACGTAGAGGAATCATGGACGTTTCAGAAAATGTATGGTCTTCGAAAGGTTAAACTTAAGATAAAATGGCCAGGTAGGCTCGAAAAAACACAAATTTAGTAGAAAACCTTAAAGAAATTAATTATAGGTGTCACACCTCAAGCAAAATCTTTGCCACTTCAGCGCGATTTTGGACGCGTAGCACTTCCTTGAGTTCGTTCCAACGGTCCAACTGATCCCCTACATATATCCTGCATTTGTTCCATTTGGAAGATACTTCATTTATAATCATCTTTCTCTCTGAATCCGTCAAAGTCCGCTTTCTTCCACGCGTTGACACTTTCTCTTTTGCCCAAGAACCACATGTTTTTATTGTTTCTAAACAGCGCGCATGCTCAAGACTGGTTCACATAGAAGGCCATGTGAATATATTTGAATTCTTGTTATCCTGGACAATAATTCCGATAACAATAGTTTTGGGTCTCTTTTGTCAAAAAATCTTTTGCAGCATAACTCGGTGTTAATCTTCATTTTATGAAAGTCAGTACGGAAAACGACAATAATTTTGGGTATGAAAAAATTACGATTTTAGTAGACAATATCCCTTTAAATTCACACGATTGCATATTTTTTTCAGTATTGTAGTCTTCTGTGGCACATGTTCATTTTTATAGTATTCTGCTACTTAATAGACGTGATCGCAGGGGCAGGTTTGACTGTATATTGCTTGTCAAGTTTTTTTCGGTGTTTGTAAGATTAATAAATTAAACTATTAATTTGTGTGCGTGCTATTTATTTTTATAGTGTATGCCAGTGTGATGTATTTGTTGTTTTGATATGCCAACTTTAAATAAAGCTTATTTCATCTTATCTTATCTTATTCTGTCATGACCATTGTTGTTTAACTTTCTATTGACAAAAATCTACTTTGATCGTTACATTGTTCTTCTTTCAATAAATGCATCCCTCTTTCCAGAGTAGTGTCGCATTGAAAACTATATACATGTGGTCAGGTCAGCAACCTTCCATTTACAATTAAAATAAAAACTTTCCAGAAATGTACAATTAAAAACAAAGAAGTGGAAATTATGGAAGGCTGGTTGGTGTTTGTCAGGCTATGACGGAAGATGTCAATGGAGCCTGAGCTGACTAGGGTCTGTGATAGGTTGTTCCAGAGTCTGATGGTGCTATGGAAGGAGTATTGATATGCTAGCACTCTGGTTGAAGGTTGTAGGTATCGGATGTTGTGTCCTCTGGTACCTGATCTGGATGGAATGAGATAGGTAATAGATGGTATTTCGATGAGATGGTAGGTAATGCGGTACATCATGATGAGTTTGGCTAGTTGGCGTCTGTGTTGTAGGGTGGGCCAGTTGAGGTCTTGTAGTAGTGTTGTAACACTGGCTATAGGGTCGTAGTTGTTGGTGACTAATCTGGCAGCTCTGCGTTGGATGCTCTCTACTTTATTGATGTTGGCCTGAGTATGTGGATCCCACACAGTAGAGGCATATTCAAGTGATGGTCGTACGAATGTGTTGTAGGCCTGTGTCTTAGCTCTGGGCAGTTTCGGATGTTGCGTCGAAGGAAGGCTAGGGTGGAATTTGCCTTCATCGTGATGTTGTTTACGTGATTGTTCCACGAGAGATTTTTGGAGATGGTAATGCCGAGGTATTTGGCGTTGTCGACGATTTGAAGTTGTTGGCCGTGGATATAATTTGCCATGATCTTATTACGCTTGTTGGTGATGCGTAGTACCTCACACTTGTCGGGATTAAATGACATCTGCCAGGTACTTTCCCAGTTTTGCAGGGCGTCAATGTCCTCCTGGAGCTTGGTGGCATCAGCTTCAGTTTTGATGGGCCTATATAGGAGGCAGTCGTCCGCAAATAGTCTTGCTCTCGATGAGACACAAGGTGGCATGTCGTTTATGTAAACGAGAAAAAGCAGGGGACCAAGGCCAGTGCATTGGGGGACGCCAGAAGTCACTTTACATTGTGCAGAGTGTTTACCTTCGAGGACTACTTCCTGGGAGCGACCGGAGAGAAAGTCTGCAATCCACGACAGAGTATTACTTCTCACTCCAGAGTGGTGGAGTTTCAGGAGAAGACGTCGGTGGGGAACTTTATCGAAGGCCTTTGAGAAGTCCAGAAGTACGGCATCTATCTGTTGGCCCTTATCAAGGTCGGCTGCAAGGTCTTGTACGGTGAGAATCAGCTGGCTTTCAGTAGAACGGTTTTTTTTTGTTTGTTATTAGCATCCTTGGCCAATTTACATTATCTGATCAACAGTATTCTTCCTTTTTAGCTCACCTGACCCAAAGGATCACTGTGGCATCCGTCTGTCGGTCCATTGTCTGTAAACTTTTTACATCTATATCTTCTCCTCTGGAACCACTCCAAGGGCCTGGGTGGCTCAATAAGTTAGGTAGTTGGATGACCTAACAATTCATACAAGCCTATCACCAATATGGCATGGGTTCGCAACCAGCTTTGTAAATTACAAAAAAGGTGCACTCGACTCGCAGCCGCAAGTGATAAAGTTTACCAGTTGGTTGCCCGTGGTCGGTGGTTCTCTCCGAGTACTCCGGTTTCATCGGTAACAGGTCTAATCAACCCCAAACAAAATCAGCCCCAGATCAAATCGTATAATATTGAAGTGGTCATGCGAAAGTACTGTTCGCTAGCTTGGACGTTGCGCAGGATATTGTGTCAATGATGAACAATCTCTGAACATGAAGTTTCTATTTATATGTTGGCAGAAAACATGCATTTTTGTACATATTTTAAACTGGTATGAACCTGCATAATTATCCGAAAAATGTCCAACATTGAAGTTTTACCATTCAAAGTAACGAAATAATCATAGTAAGACGTCATATTGTAAGATAAATGTTGATAATGTGAAAAGTGGTGGTTTATTGTGAAAGTACCTGTACTGAATGAGACATAGATCATAATTTTTTTTAATGTATCTAATACTAAAAACGTGTTTTAGAGCAAAGCCGAATGTCCGAATTGTTATGTCCACTAAGCCATTTATTACACATTGCAAAAGTGTTGGCTCGACTTGAAAGTTACTTGATATGCAGATGCTTTATATGACCCACGACACACTATATTATTAGAGAGTTTCCTTTAACCTGCTCAAAACTTCTTCCACCGCTAAAACTGGTCGCCATGATATTGCTGAAAGTGGCGCTATAACACAATAAATCAATCAATCTGGAACTACTTGGTCTACAAAAAAAAATAATTTTGTTTTAATCTAACAAAAAACATTGCCGATACAGACATTCTTGTTTCTCATTGGCCAATATAATGTAAATTCGTTAGAATTAATATAATTTAAAAAATATATCTATGAAATTGGATCCCGGGGTAATCAGTTAATATTATATAATGGTATTTATATTAATTCTAACGAATTTACATGCAACATTGGTTCCGGTTCCGGTTTGGTTGAACGTGTTTGAGAAAATTCAGAGTGATAAAGTAGAGAAATCGTAATGATTTAATGAACTTTAAAGACTTATATTACGTCAATAACATGTGTATTTATCTGAGGAAATAGGAAAAATGACTTTTTGAGTGTATCGTAAGATAAAAAGTGAAGAAATAGACAATTTTCGACAGAAATCCATCAGCGGACATTTTTAAAATTTTGTTTGACATAAACTTTCACGATGCCGAAGGAGGATGAAACAAATAAAAAGAGGACGACTTCTAGTTCTACTGGAAGGGGGAAAGGCACAAAGAAAGGCAAGGATGGTTGGAAATGTACGATTTGCACAAATAAATTCACGAAAGACGACGATAAAGTGGTGCAATGTGAGTATTGCAAATTATTACTGCACAGAATGCCTGAAAATAAGCGACGAAGAATTCCAAGGATTCAGTAATCCTTCATTGCACTGGTACTGTTCGAAATGTGAATCTAAGGTCATAAAAAAGAATTGATCAAGAGATTGAAGCACGATGCAATGAGTATTTCAAAATTATAGATAGTCGGGTGACCAAAATAGAGAAGGTTCTTAGCGAAAAACCGAGCGTTGTACAAGTAGAGTCGATGATAGCCGATGCTATAAAGAACAATGACAAGGGTGAATCGAAGCCAATTTGTGATGATGACATTGTAGCATCAATAAATTGCAGTTTCTGAAATCAGAGAAAGTGTATAGAGAGAAAAAAAACATTATAATTCATGGTATAAGGGAATCTCATGATCAGGAGACTGAGGCAATCGATAGAAAAAGAGATGTTACTAACATAGTTGTAGAATTATGTGAATTTGTTAATGTAGATACAGGGATCATAAAGAATGTGGTACGGCTTGGTAAAAGAAACTGGTGATAAAAATACAGCAGAGGAGAATACAGATAAGTCACGGCCAGTCAAGGTAACATTGTCAGACATTGAAGGGAAACATATGTTAAGGAAAAACTTGTCTAAACTTAAACATGCACCGGAACATAGTCAATTTGAGAAAATGAGTGTCACACACGACATGACAAAGTCAGAAAGGGAACAAAACAAGTTAAAAGTAGTGGAAGCCAAGATTCTAAATGACAATGATACGTCGGGAAAAGACAGTTGGATAGTAAGAGGCCCCCCCATGGGAGAGAAAAGTGGTCAAGATCAAAATAAAAGTAAACAGGTAAAATGAAAAAGATGTACAAAAACAAATGTACATAGATCAGTTAAGTTTTTAAGCAAAAGTTCAGGTGGATCGGATTTTAATTCACAAAGTTCGAAATGTATTTACACAAATGCAGACAGTTTTCTAAATAAATTTGATGAATTTAAGCAGAGATATGTGAGCGAAAGCGAGAAACCAGATATTATTGCTATCACGGAAGTGCTACCGAAAATTATGAGATATACTGTCAACAAAGCCGAGCTAGATATAGAGGGATATGAGATATTTCCTGGTGAATTCCCAATAGGAGCTAAACGTGGCATTATAATATACGTAAAGAAAAGTCTTATTGCTGTGGAAGTTAAAATTGACACTAACTTTATAGAAAGTGCATGGATAAAAGTAAATCTTATGGGTAACGATAAACTGTTATTTGGTTGTATATATAGAAGTCCATCGTCCGATGAAGAAAATGTAAAAGCATTAAATGAACTGATAACCAAAGTTAGTGATTTAAAATTTTCTCATATGATTACTACAGGACATTACAATTTTCCAGATATAGATTGGTGTACGTGGAACACAAGAAAAGAATCCAGTAATGACTTTTTGGAATGCATCAGAGACAATTTTTTGAACCAGGTAATAGATCAGCCGACAAGGCATAGACACTGCCAAGAATCTTCATTATTGGACTTATTGCTAGTTAATGACAATAACAATGTAGTGAATGTGGAGTATTTAGATCCACTAGGATCAAGTGACCATATTGTGATTAGGTTCGAATATAGATGCTACTTTGAAAATGAAAAGCATAATTTTGAGCATCTGAACTATTATAAAGATGATTATGAATGGGGTCCTCCCAATAGTCCGACGGCCCATTAGTCCGACAGCCCATCAGTCCGACAACCTATAAATGCAAGAGGCATACCAAGTCTCATTAATATCCTTCAAGGCATTCCGACAGACCATGAGGGTGGTCCCTATATACATGTACCCTATATAAATGAACGTCGTCCATACATGTTAACTCACCCATTTTTTTGCGGGTCACACCGGTCATGAATTTGCCGAAATGTGTCCTCTTACCCGAGATTTTTCAATCACCCGACGGATCCCGGGACATTGATAATGTACATATTGAGGTCATATCAATTCAGAAACCTATTAACATTGATCGTCGAAAACTGGTCGAAATTTTGGTATTAATCTTAAAGAAGTAATAGATAGATTTAGTTGGATAATAGAACTTTGTCATATTTGAAATTTTTTTAAACACTTTTTTAACCGTACTTTATTATTAACGACAACCAATGCGATGATATATTCCAGTACATTTTTACGGACAACCATCACAAATCTATTAAAAAAAAATGCCAAGGTGCGGGTTGAGAGAAGTCCAATATTTAAAGATCGCTTTTTTTATAATATGGAAATATTTTGGGAAATGGTATAAAGCAAAATGTTTAATGTGTAACGATTTTAGCTAGGAACCTGTGAGAATTATTTTTGTTTTTTGATAAACTGATAACAAGCCTTGGAATCAGATAACCCATAGAAAGTGGTTGTCGATAGATAATTGTTTTACAATCAAGTATTTCATATATATTTGTATGATGAGAACAAGTTTACAACCATATGATTAATCGTGTAGGTAAAAAGTGTCGCTGCCATGAGTCTATGTATGATTGTTTTGATTGTCACTAGAAAAAGAGGAGATGGTAGATATTATTTTGCTTTGTGACAAACCAACAACAACACTCTTAATAAACTGTTGCTATCAGAATCTGCTGTAAGTTGTCTTTTACGTGTAAGGAGTGTGTCCTTTACATCCCGCGCTAAGGGATGTATTAAATTCGTTCCTCATAGCTGGCTGGTGTCCCTTTCACATAAAGTCGCCGTTTTCCTAGAGGAAGCCATTTGTTATTTTATTTATGCCAAATTCGCAGTCATGTTAGGATTCTAATAATACATGTAATAGGTTATTATACATTATTATACAGCTATAATTTTAATCCAATCAAAAACAATATGGTTGTGATCGTCTTCCGTAATTAAAATCGTCAAAATGAAATATAACCGAATTAATATCAAATGGTGACTTGTTTCAACTTCATTTAAAATATACCTTGACATTCTTTCAAACTTGTACATCACGTTGACGATCTTTTATTACAACACTATTTCACTCAAGTGTACATTTTTTTCCTGTTCTAGTTAAAGGACTTTCAAATAGAATCATATATACAGTTTACATGTAATGCAGTTAATACGCATTTAAACCACAGAAGAATATTTCTATTTTCCACACCTTGTGGTGTGGGGGTCGCTATTGTGCATGCGAAATATTAATTGCAAACCCCATTGACTGGCTATTTGCTGCCTGTCTAGAACATTTTATTTTTTTCTCGATCGACAGTTCAGAAGCTAGAAAACAATATGATGAATATTGTTTGTCAATCATGCAAACAATAACGTATGCACATGACAGAACGCATTTTCAATGCACTACATACAAAACTGTTGATCCATCATTTGTCCATTGGAGGTTGATTTAAGAGAATGGAACTGATAGAAGTTAAAAGTTTAATTTGGGCGCAAAAGGGGAAACTTTATATAATTTATGAAAATGTGATGTGAATTTTAGGGATCCTCGGATTCAAATCCATTCATCTACTTTTCTACACTTTTATACATATTATACATATGTATACCCGTTATTTCATATCATAGTAATGTTATTTTAAAATATTTCCACTTTGTTTTACTTGTCGTTTTCTTTTAAGAGCCCCAGCTTTATACTGCTGATGCTCAGCAACGGAACACCGTCGTCAATTGTTTTAGCTCATCGATGATCATGAGATTCACTAAGATAAATAGCACGGTCCATGCAATATTTATTTATTTATTTATTTATTTATTTATTTATTTATTTATTTATTTATTTATTTATTTATTTATTTATTTATGCTTTGGTGTCAGTGTTTCAACTGTTGACAGAGTTTTAAATTCAGCATGGGTAGACTTATAGAAAGTGTGTAATCGTAAAATTCAGTGGCCAACCATCCCATTCTGGTGGCAAAAGAAAAGGTATTGTTCTGATATGCCTAACGTTGTGTCTGCAATCGACGGAACTTCACATGAGAAACAAATTCCATCCAATGAACCCCAACAAAAAACATACTTTCAGCAAACCAATTCTTTTCATTGATTGATATGAAAAGAAAGTATATAAACAGTGATAATCATAAATTTTATCAATATCAATAAAACAATTACCTTTCATCTTAACTGAACTTGAGCCGTCGTGGTCGTAAGGTAGTTGAATTTACAACTACCTGTGCAATCGTTGCCCATCACCACTTAAGTTGTGAGTTTGAACCCCATTCATGGCTAGGTGTACTCTATAAAACATTATGTGATAAAGTTTGTCAGTAACTTGCGACAGATCTGTGGATTTCTCTGGGTACTCCAATTTCCGCCACAAAAGTAGTAACTGAAATATTTTTGAAAGTGGTGTTAAACACCTAACCTCCAATGGACAAATGATGAATCAAAAGTTTGTGTATGTAGTGCATAACATAAAACACCTTTGGGTCCACAGGCACTTGTTTCATTCAAAAAAATATATGCCCCCTCCTCTTCCTTACTTCAAGGTAAACATTTACCTTTTTCCCCTTCCCCACTTCGTCTCAATATTTTTTCGCTTATTTGTGATCCTTTCGCGGACCCAATTATATCGTTACACTCCCGAGATATTTCTCTTTTCGACTGCCACATTTAAATATACCTACCGGGCCCCCCTCAGACGAATTGGACAAGAATAGTCAGCGAACTTGGCTTATTGAAAATTTAAGTCATTGAAACGGATACAGCCACTTCCGGTCCGGTTTAAATTGATTTAGAAAATAATAAAAGGGGCTTTAAAAATCAAATGTCAATAATTTAGAGTTGAACATATTTTTATAATCTGCATTGGAACAATTATCTGTATTTTAAAGGCTTACTTTACATTTGAGAGGAGATGGTCATGTAGCATTGTTACACATGGCCGGTTTAGAGAATTCCGAATGCATATGAAAAATCCAGCGCAAACCGGAAGTGGCTGTATCCGTTTCAATGACTGAAATTTATGTTATACACATATCATGTCATTAAACAATGTACTGAAAAAGAAACAACTTCACTTTCAAATTTGTTATTAACAATTAAATTAAATTATCTCCATGATCTCCAAATTATGCTTCAGTGTTTACTGCATCTTATCACATATTTTATTGGAATAACGCCGAATTTGCATGTGTAATAAAACATAATTTGCGGCGTGTTATTTGCCTCCGGGGCAATAACATTTTACGAGGGCAATAACATGTTATCTGCCCTCTTGTGGTTTTTATGGACCCTATACCATGGACAGGAATAATTACATAGAGATCCACCCAACCCAAGCACAAGTTGCAAAAATTTCATATTCCCATCAAAATATCTAAATCAAAATGTTTCCCCTCAACTCAGAGCCCTCGACTTCAATACTTGCTTTTTCGTATAATGTGTTTATTTTCTGAAAAATGGGTTTACAAGCAAGTTTTAAATGATCATAATCTTCTTTGCAGTTTACAATGCAAAAAACATTTTGATCTTTTGATGATAATGTCAAATCATCGGTAATTACAGAACAGGACAACACGACAAAGTTTGAAATTCTACTAACTTTTGACCCGTCCCCCGAAATTTTAATTTTTATCTTGTCTGTTTCAGGATTTACATGATACTTGATGTACTGGATAAGTTCGCTTTCTAGACTAACATATGCGCCAGGGATATTTCCCGGAATTCTTTCAAAATGATATAAACTGTTAATATCTTCCTGGCATTGATGAAACCAGATATGTTTGTGGTAGCCCATCACACAATACTGTCAGTTCCCTTTTAGCGCTCTCGCTAACATTAAATTTTTCCAAAATAAATAACAAATCTTTAATTTTTTGTCTTTCTTCTTCAGGCAAATCTTGGTAGGAAGATTTGCTGAACGACGGATTGAAATCGTCTTTAACAGTCTGCCCATCAGTACTTTCTAATTTCAAGTACTGGGGTACAAGGCCATAGGACTCTACAAACCAAAGCGCAGTTTCAGCCTTCTATTTAAATTCTTTTATTTTCCTTGATTTGTTATTTTCGGTAATTTCCGAAAACTCTTTTCCACTATTCGCGGTTCCAACTTTTTTATTTATTGATCTTACATAATCTATAAGGCGACTGTTCGTATCTTTCAGACTGTCAAGTTGATTTGACAGATTCTGGTTTTTTGCTAGCAAAACCCCCTTCAGACATATTTCTTCCTGTAAACTATTATGTAAATCAGAACACATTTTTCAAATTCTATGTTGTCGCTTTCAAACTTTTGTAAACTAAAATTTAATTGTTTTACATTTTCTAACTCATCTGAGAATATTGCGATCTTATGCACATTACTATCAAAAGCAATTCGCTTCCTCCCTGTCAATTTTCTATTTGATAACAAAACTTTAATAGTCTTACTTGAAAGTCTGTTTTCAAGTCTCTCTGTGAATTTTAACTGAAATGATTGTAATTGGGAATTTAAAATATCAATATATTTAAAATCGGGGTATTTGTCCTTTGCTTTGGAGAGCATCTTGAAAAGGGAGCTTGTAATTGAAAATGTGAGAGCTATCTGTTGGATTGTGCCCAAAAAATATCTACTCCTTTTGGATCAAACTATTTTACTTCATTTTAGAAGTAGCATCGATAGACCATTAAACCTACCTCAGTATCCCGGTAGTAATAACTATTTCAGTATCCCGGAAGAAAATATATAATCAATAATTAGGGGCTTATGAAATAAAAACTATTTTGGATGAAGTGGTGTTTATTTTATTTTTATCTTACATTTGCATAGAGCAATGGAGGCAGTTTTCGACCCCTTTAGATTAAAATGTGCAAACATGCGACATTATTCCATTGTGCCCTCACGTAGTGAAATATTATTAATGTACAAACTTCATTCAATGATTTTCACCATGCACTGGTCCCTTAAAATGATTCTGAAAGGAACATTTGTTTGTTCAAATTTTCCAAATTTGGGAGGCAGTTTTCGACATAGGGAGGCAGTTTTCGACCCCCTTGTTATATTTTTTTAGTTAAATCCATATACTGTAGCTGCTGGAGCCAAACCTCTACCCTATATTACGTACTTGTTTCTATAAATGTAATTATGGTGCTTATTATCAGCTGGAACATAAATATTCCCAGATAGTTCAACAATCAGTGGAATCATATCAGATCAATGATGGCCCGATGTAATAATATTATTTTATATGACACCGTGTCATAATTTTTTTCATGGACACATTAGGCCACATTACAACAGGTTTGTCGCAGTCAACTGATTTATTGTTGGAAGACATCATCAACTAACCACAAATAGTATTGAAATCTTGATGATACATCTAAAAAAAATAGAGGGTCGAAAATCACTCATTTCAAATCAATTCTCTCTCCTAAAAATCATTGTGGCGGCCATTTTGAAAATGGCGACCGGTAGAAATTTTTCAATGTCGGGAATCAATTCGGGACATCATTATCTACCCACATATCAAATTTTGATGATATCGGACAATGTTGAATTTTTGCAGTATTGTGGCGACCATTTTGAAAATGGCGACCGGTAGAAAATTTTCAATGTCGGGAATCAATTCGGGACATCATTATCTACCCACATATCAAATTTTGATGATATTGGACAATGTTGAATTTTGGCGGTATTTTGGAGGCCATTTTGAAAATGGTCACCGGTAGAAATTTTTCAATGTCTGGAATCAATTCGGGACATCATTATCTACCCACATATCAAATTTTGATGATATCGGACAATGTTGAAATTTTACCGCCCATATTTTATGCCGTGCTCCTCTAATGGTGACCTAACACTATGTCAAATTTTATGTCTCTATCATTATTCATTTAGAAGTTATCAACATTAATGTACGAAATTTCAACTTTCCCATAGGATGCTATAGTAACCCCCACCCCCTTTGAACCCCTCAAAATATAACTTTGACCCCCTGTACCACAAAGCTGAAAACTTTAGGACCAACTAGAAACATATATCTATAACTCCACCAAGTTTCATGAAATTCTGTCCAGTAGGTCCGCGGAAAGAAAGGAGAAAGAAGAATAATAATAATAACAAGATATGATTATAATCTAACGATTATGAAGTCTCCCAAACCGACCACTGACAACAGGTTTAAATGAACACTTTGCATTGTGACAAATTCTGAGCTTGATTTTTTGCAGTATTGTGGCGACCATTTTGAAAATGGCGACCGGTAGAAATTTTTCAATGTCGGGAATCAATTCGGGACATCATTATCTACCCACATATCAAATTTTGATGATATTGGACAATGTTGAATTTTGGCGGTATTTTGGAGGCCATTTTGAAAATGGTCACCGGTAGAAATTTTTCAATGTCTGGAATCAATTCGGGACATCATTATCTACCCACATATCAAATTTTGATGATATCGGACAATGTTGAATTTTTACCGCCCATATTTTATGCCGTGCTCCTCTAATGGTGACCTATCACTATGTCAAATTTTATGTCTCTATCATTATTCATTTAGAAGTTATCAACATTAATGTACGATATTTCAACTTTCCCATAGGATTCTATAGTAACCCCCACCCCCTTTGAACCCCTCAAAATATAACTTTGACCCCCTGTACCACAAAGCTGAAAACTTTAGGACCAATTAGAAACATATATCTATAACTCCACCAAGTTTCATGAAATTCTGTCCAGTAGATCCGCGGAAAGAAAGGAGAAAGAAGAATAATAATAATAACAAGATATGATTATAATCTAACGATTATGAAGTCTCCCAAACCGGCCACTGACAACAGGTTTAAATGAACACTTTGCATTGTGACAAATTCTGAGCTTGATTTTTTGCGGCATTGTGGGGGCCATTTTGAAAATGGAGACCGGTAGAAATTTTGCAATGTCGGGAATCAATTCGGGACATCATTATCTACCCACATATCAAATTTTGATGATATCGGACAATGTTGAATTTTTGCAGTATTGTGGCGACCATTTTGAAAATGGCGACCGGTAGAAAATTTTCAATGTCGGGAATCAATTCGGGACATCATTATCTACCCACATATCAAATTTTGATGATATTGGACAATGTTGAATTTTGGCGGTATTTTGGAGGCCATTTTGAAAATGGTCACCGGTAGAAATTTTTCAATGTCTGGAATCAATTCGGGACATCATTATCTACCCACATATCAAATTTTGATGATATCGGACAATGTTGAATTTTTACCGCCCATATTTTATGCCGTGCTCCTCTAATGGTGACCTATCACTATGTCAAATTTTATGTCTCTATCATTATTCATTTAGAAGTTATCAACATTAATGTACGATATTTCAACTTTCCCATAGGATTCTATAGTAACCCCCACCCCCTTTGAACCCCTCAAAATATAACTTTGACCCCCTGTACCACAAAGCTGAAAACTTTAGGACCAACTAGAAACATATATCTATAACTCCACCAAGTTTCATGAAATTCTGTCCAGTAGGTCTGCGGAAAGAAAGGAGAAAGAAGAATAATAATAATAACAAGATATGATTATAATCTAACGATTATGAAGTCTCCCAAACCGGCCACTGACAACAGGTTTAAATGAACACTTTGCATTGTGACAAATTCTGAGCTTGATTTTTTGCGGTATTGTGGTGGCCATTTTGAAAATGGAGAGCGGTAGAAATTTTGCAATGTCGGGAATCAATTCCGGACATCATAATTTACCTACATATGAAATTTCGTTGAAATCGGACAATGTTGAATTTGTGCGGTATTATGGCAGCCATTTTGAAAATGGCGACCGGTAGAAATTTTGATTTCCAGTCAAATCGGCCTCAAAATGAAAGTCAAATTGGCCCCAAAAAATAAAAATAAAAAAAGAATAAATAAATAAAAATTAACTTCTTCTGAACACCGAAATAGAAATAAACCCTTTTATATTTACAAGGGGCGAATTCAATGACAGAAGGCAAACGCGGGTGTGTTAAGGCTGTTTCACGTCGGTTTGTTTCATACAGTTGCTCCCCTTTGTAATAGTTTACGTAATGACGTTGCATCCATGGAAACGTACTCTTCATGGATGAACTGCCCGAAGGAAAAATGTGTTTCTGCAGATCTAATGCACTTATTCCTTGTTCGTTTCGTGACAGTAAGATTAACATATATATTTATTGACTATCCAGATTGTGAATATATCATTATTTTGAATACGTCGATTGTAATATATGATTTTTGGCGCTTGTCAGTCTTGCGAAGCTCCACCCCTTCAATAAGGGTAATAACAAAATTAGCTTGTTTGTTGACAAATACGAGAATGATACACACGCACCTGTTTACTATCAATATGATACTTATGTAGCAGAATTTCACAAAAAAGGAAAATGTACACATCGTCAGTTGCAGACAAATGATGCTGAGAGGTCAACCTTAGTTTAAATTAATAATGACAATCTCATGAAGCACATGTATACTGAAAAAGGGGGTCGTATACTATACCTACCGAACTTGAAGAAAGCACATGGAGAATCAAAATAAGATACATAAGCCTAGAACTCTATCATGTCAATACCAACATTTTCGTGATCTTTTTTTTAAGATCGAGATGTTTGATTTGCATGCAGTATCTATATTTGCCACAGGCACAGATGAATCAGACACCACCACCCCCTTTTTTGCAAGTTGTGGAACACAATTTATAGAGAAATAATCAATATAAGGACTATAATGATGAAAACCATTAAAAAACGTTTGAATCTTTATACAAAAAATATCTTGATAGGTTGGGGGTCCTGTTTATTTTTAGAATTTACATTTGTTTTCTTTACAAGTAACATACAATCTCCATAACACCTTGGCTTGGAAAGGCAAATTGTCCATTCTGACAACTTGTGTAGGACCAATTCTCAATGCATACTAATAATCGACAACCAAAAAGTATGTATGTATTATCAGAGAATAACATCCCTTTTCAGAGGTTTTTTTCCCTCAAACAAATCTTCTGTCAAGTTACTGGTGAGGATGACTTCAATTTCATAAACATTTAAGCTTCTGAAATTTTTTTTGGTCAAAATTCATTTGCACATAACAGATTTGATCAAATAAACAACGGGCGAAAACTGATCTGACACCAGTTAGTTATTCTCTAAATACAGTTTGTCTTTTTACCAACTAACATATCATGGTCCATACAGTTATTACATAAAACCATAAAACCAAAACCTGAAATGAAACTTAATTATGTACATTGTAATTTAAATCCAATTTTTAATTAAAGGTTGTGCTACAATATCACATTTTGATCAAAGAAATTTTTATTGAGACATATATTAAGACAGATGCTCAATTCCTTTTAATATACATATTGTAGTTTATTTAGTTATGCCAAAACATGTTCAGTAAAATTAAACCTTTACATAATTAAAAATTGCACTGATCAAATTGTATAAGCATTGATACTGGTATTAACTTTTTTTCTTAGAAGACATACCTGGTTATGCATACATTGTACAGTGTACTCTTAGTATTAATTCTAAAAAAAATTGTTTATAAAACCCGATTGTAGAATGAATTTATCCTGCAATTGTGTGATTTTGAGTACTAATAGACAGGTCAAATAAACATAAGTGTTATTTAATCATTGTATGTTTTGACAATATATTTTGTAGGCATATACAATGTATACAGCATCTTACATTAATAATAATTTTAGAAGATGGTCAATATTCAGCATTTTCATTGGATTTACAAATGTAGTTCAGTAGCTGAGTAGCATATTAACTGTCTCTGCACTGAGCTAAGTTCATTGTTATGCATTCAATCATCTTGGTGATATATTAAGGGTATGATAAATGGGCATCAAGGTAAAATGCTAAACATGTTATACATGTACATATTGATCTATTGATGAAACAGATTGATCTTCAGAGCAGCCATCAATTGATTTTCAAACCACTCAAAAAAGACAACACTATTCATCTCCTGGTGATGGTCACCATCCTTTGATTTGGCCAGAAACACTAAATCGCAGCCGTCAATCCTCACTTCGCGTACCTGCATGCAAAACAATCAAACGTTTGCCTTTACCCGAGGGTATTTTTGGGGCATCAGACCCATCATTCGGAAGCCACATATAATATGTGCAGTGATTTTGGTTAACCCATGCTTCATCCATGTATATGATATCATACCCTGCTTCCCTAAAAGATTTGATCTTTCTCAGATAATTACATCTATAATTAATAATAAACACTTGATCGTACAGAACTCTTCGATTATCACCTATTTTTTATAAGTATATCCAAGATCAATGAGAGTTAGAGTAAGCTTAGACTTTGATATTTTAATAAAATCTTTTATCTCCTTATGTATTATTGAGACGGTCGGAGCAATTTTCCGTGAATATAAACCGTGGATTGTTCTTTTAATAACACAATGATCAAAGTCGTCAAAAAATTCAGCTCTTTCTTTGGGTCTATTTGACTTACAAGGCCGCTTACCATTCATAATACGGTGCACTGAAGTGTAAGACACACCCAAAGCTTTAGATGTCTTTTGATATGCCCTATCAAATGAGACAATTGGCTTCTTCGTTGCCTTTTCCTTACTATAAAAGGCAAACAACTTTGTTACAAACTTTTGGCATTCCGGAGATAAGTCAGACTTTTTACCTATTTTACAAAAAATGCAAAATATAACAATAATTTATGAGAGAAATGCTTGTCAGGTTCGTCTAAAGTACACGTGGCTGAGAGAAAGATTTTACAGGTAAGATACATGACGTACGGATGGATCTTCTATAAAGTACATCTACTCCCACCCGTGTGTACTTGACAAATTAACATAACAAATAATAAGACAAGCTTAAAATAGAATCAAGTAATATATTCCTTTTAAACCATATAGTCGTGTATATAAATAATTGTTCCAGGATGTCTGTGTAAATCCTGTGTTCATCTTTCATTGTACATATCCCGGATGCAAGCCATATATGCTGATGTCTTAGATAAAAAGGTCAAAACTTTGCAAAGCTCATCCTAGTACCATAAATTAAGACCAAATTATGAGGTATAATTCGTAATTGGATAAATATTTCACCGCATGCCAACTTTTTAATCATCTTTCTTTATGATGGTTTCTTTTTAATATTTTAGGTAGAAGAAATGGTTTTTTATATTCTTGATTGATAGTTAAGTTTTTATAGAACTGAAATGTTTTATAGACATGATTTAAAGTTTTGATTTATTGAAATGTATATACACGGCTGGTAATCGCCACAAGCAGAACAATTGGTTCTGCAAAGAAATTCGTGAGGATAACTTCCGGTTTTGGTGGAGGAGAGTTCACGAAGACGCTTCGCAAGGTATGTACATGTCAAAAATTTAAATTTTCTTTTTTACTGCTCGAATATTGCAAAATCAGAGAATGCTATGATGTGGCGAATGCTTTCACGATTAGAAACATGTATAGTTTATTCTTGTACATAAAGTGTAACTCTCACAAAATCAATCGTCCCACGAAAAACATGACGAAAATTGTGACACTCTTACATTTCTAAGTTGTTCTTGACAAAGATGCAAGTTAAATTTTCAATATATTTTCATCATGGGAGTCTAAATGTAATCGGGGATAAATTCCGATTCGTCAGAAGTAAATTGAAGTCTAGATAAATCTACAAACTGTCAATTTTCTCGTTTTCCTGCTTGAGGAGATCGGTTCTGATAGAGCACATTGCGAATGCATGAGGAGATTTGCTAGTTTTGGTAATTGTTTTCTGCAAAATTGATAAATTGACACTTTTAAATACAAAACTGATAAATACTCTAATAAAAATAAAATATTCTCTGTCCACTTTCAGGAGATGCCAGGATTCAAGGGAAAGAGGAAAAGGGGACTGACATTGACTCTTTACAAAAAACCATTTCGATATAGATTGCCTGTATCCCCGCCAAGGAAACGAACAAAAACAAGTAGCAGTACACCAAATTTTAAATCTCCATCAATCAGGACACCAAGTTTATTAAAAAAATCTCTTTCAATTTCAAAATATTTATATCCTTTCAAACGGGTTTCCACATCTATTCGGCGCAACCTTTTTACTAAAGATGACGGAAACTTCACCGCAGATCTACACAAGTTATAATATTACATGATTTCAGTACATACATAGGTCTAGATACGATAACGGAACCCTCAGTCCGCTTTTGCTCCCAGCGAGGGTTAAGAATCGGTCCCACACCGGGCGGTTTTTTGTCCTAATTCCGTTGTAAGTGGTTGGAAAAATTAACAGCGGTGAAAGATAAATATATTTAGGTAAACCTTGAGGTGTTAAGTAAACGCTGCATCAATCCATGGTAGACTTATATCCATCTGAAAATTTGAATGCATGAAATCTTTTTTCTGTCCGACATTTTGTTTACAAGTTGCTATTTCACGTGCACTTGCCTCGTTTTGGAGATATCCTTATTTGGATCAATCGTAGTAAAGTTTTCCATATTTAGCTTTCAGATCCATATATGGATAGGCTCCGCCCATCACGAGAGTATACGTAAGGTGCCATGGCGGACAAGAAACAATTTTCGAATACTAAATCGATCGTGAAGGTAGAAACAGGTATTGTAACACTTATTTCGTATCGCCATTACTTAAAAATTGTAGGGAATAATAAGTTATGACCAGATATGCAAAAAGAAAGTGAAAATTTTAATTTGCTACCATACGTTGAATGGGACCGATTCGTAACCCTAACTGAAGCACAAGCGGAATGAGGGTTACGTTATCGTATCTAGCATAGGTCTAACGTAAATAAACATTCACTTTTTCCGAATCCTATTAATGATTCATCCGAATAGTTTGTACATATTCATGCTTGTATTGTCTTAATGAATTACTTAATAAAATTTGTTTACACTAAACATTCACTTAGTGCTAGCAGTCATGAATAAATTAAACACAAGATGTCAATTAAACTGTGGACATATCCTTAAAATTGGTAAAGCGCTTTACATCTTGTAGCCACTACTAACAGAGCTCTTTTTTATTTACAAGTGTGTACACATAGCACACTACATAATAGAAAAACAAACCACAAATTAATATTATTCTCAACTGTATGATATTTAATTTAGAGTGTATCATTTGTATTAGAAATTATAAAGATATGATTCACATTAAGTTTAATTGTAACATAAATACGTATTTTTCCTTTGATGTTTTTATGCAATAATCAACTTAAAAATAGTGAACTTTTACAAACCATGGTCTAACATGAAGATCTTGATGTTATTCCATGATTTTGACGTCATAGATCTGTTATTCCATGATTTTGACGTATTAGATCTGTTATTCCATGATTTTGACGTATTAGATCTGTTATTCCATGATTTTGACGTCATAAATCTGTCAATCATGTATAATTTCTGTTACATAACATATATACCATGGATCTTACTCATAAACTTATCTAAACCAACTCATCCTTCGGATTCGTTGGTTTAAATAAGTTCATTCGTAAGATCCATGGTATATATAATACTTATTCTTGATTATAAAATTATCTTAGTGCATTTTCAATTTTTTCCAATGTAAGGGAAGTTAATCTTGTGTATCCAATACACAATGGAAATTGTCACAAACAACAAATGATCAATAAGTATTATATATACTATGGATCTTACGAATTAACTTATTTAAACCAACGAATCCGAAGGATGAGTTGGTTTAAATAAGTTCATGAGTAAGATCCATGGTATATATGTTTTGTAACAGAAATTATATAATTGACAGATTTATGACGTCAAAATCATGGAATAACAGATCCTAATACGTCAAAACCATGGAATAACAGATATATGACGTCAAAATCATGGAATAACATCAAGATCTTCATGTTAGACCATGGTTTGTAAATGTTCATTATTTTTAAGTTGATTATTGCATAAAAACATCAAAGGAAAAATACGTATTTATGTTACAATGACAAGTTAAATCATGGGAACCGCAGTTACGATTATGAATTGATTCCTTAAATGAAATGTTTCTTTCTAGGTGGACAGCCCATGAACAATGAAATATTACTTTTATACTTTTAAAAACCCGACGGGCATCAGTTCGTGAATTTATTACCAGACAGACATGCAAAATTTGTGATTATACAGTGGATTACATGTGTCGTACCAAAACTAGCAAATCTCCTCATGCATTCGCAATGTGCTCTATCAGAACCGATCTCCTCAAGCAGGAAAACGAGAAAATTGACAGTTTGTAGATATATCTAGACTTCAATTTACTTCTGACGAATCGGAATTTATCCCCGATTACATTTAGACTCCCATGATGAAAATATATTGAAAATTTAACTTGCATCTTTGTCAAGAACAACTTAGAAATGTAAGAGTGTCACAATTTTCGTCATGTTTTTCGTGGGACGATTGATTTTGTGAGAGTTACACTTCATATACAAGAATAAACTATACATGTTTCTAATCGAGGAAGCATTCGCCACAGCATAGCATTCTCTGATTTTGCAATATTCGAGCAGTAAAAAAGAAAATTTCAATTGTTGACATGTACATACCTTGCGAAGCGTCTTCGTGAACTCTCCTCCACCAAAACCGGAAGTTATCCTCACGAATTTCTTTGCAGAACCAACTGTTCTGCTTGTGCCGATTACCAGCCGTGTTAGGTTAACGTTAGATAAAAGCGTTTTTGTGATTCAAACGCACATGTAACCACTTATGGAACAGCAGCGTCACCAAATGGGAGAAGCAGTGAATGGTCCCTATTGCTGGTGTCTAAAAGCTTTTAACTATTTATGGTTTATTTTGTTGGTTCAAAAGCCCATGGAGATTGATACAGCTTTTATGTTATTTTGTTTATATGTTTGCAGAACTGAAATATAAATTATCTTGCTACTATTTAATGGGGAAAAAACCTGGTGTAAAGCTACATGTACCGCTGTATTTCATTGCCCCTTTCTTTAAGTTTATTTAACCTAGCATACACACATAACGAAAACAAGATTGCATACATAACATTGAACCATATATATGTAGATATACAAAAAATGTATCAGTAGACTCAGTGCCATATTAACGCATGGGCACGCTGAGCAGTTGCCCGGGGGCCCCATGAGCATAGGGATCATATGCTAATCTTTGCATGCTGTGTGCGGCATGTTTTTTTAATGTTTAAACACTGATTTGTTTGGAAGTACCTATACAATAACTATATATTTAATTTAATCGACATTTACATTTATATTCCTGCGAATGGTTGTATAGGTAGCCGTCTCGGTGTACTGCTATGCCCGGGGTCCTATAATGCTGTTAAGACGGCCCTGAGTAGACTAGCTTTTCCCATATTCACAAAACATATACAAAACAATGTAACCCAAGATTCATTTTTATTTAATTAAGATTTAATAAATTTAAATATTCCATCAGTTTCATCCGGTTCAAGTTCTAGATATGAAAATTTACAGGAATCGAAAATAGATTTGAGGGTTACGAGTGTTATCTGGGTTTTTTTCACTTCATCTGTAGGCCATTATAAAAAAGTAACATTTTATTTTGTAAAAAAGAGATGTGAGGGGAACAAAAGAAACAAATCTATCATTACACCATGCACACTCAGATATTCACTATGTTTGCAAATACATCAATTTTTTGCATTTTTTTTCAAAAGTATTTCAACTCAAAATATAATTGTGTTATATGTCTCTGATACATGAATAAGTAATACATGGATATTCAATATTTTGTTTTGTACATGACGCCCAGGACCAGGTACAAGATTGTGTGATGCTGATAGTGATAGAAGTTGACATGGATAATTACACCATTTTACAATTGATTAGCAATCACTTCACAGAAACATTTTTTTATATATGAAATAAACATTAGATTAATTATCGAATCGACGACAAATTTAGTTTACTTTAATTAAATAAAGCAAAAAATTATATTGTTTTCATATTTGCCGCCGATAGAGTTAACAAATATTGTTACCTCCCTTTATCGGTGCGCCGGATCACTTGAGTGTTTTATTGTTTTCGAAATTGATTAAATATTGAGTACGTACACTTCAACATGAAAGTTCTAGAATATACGCGTCAATAGATTCACAGTTGAAAACATATTAATAAAGAGCAGATAATAAAGATATATGATTTTGCTACGAGACCAATGAACAACTTGACAGAAGACGATGATTTACAATTTTACACCATTGGCCAACAGGAATCGTCAATTTTCCGCGTTTCATCTTGTCTTAATCTCCACTGTTGGCTGTATAGTAGCTCTCGTAGCACTTTTCTTAAACAAAAACAAAAAATCTTTCAGAAAATATCCAGTTTTTAATTCAACTTTCACTCTAAATACTAGAATTTTTCGAAATTAGTTAAGGCACTGATTGTAGTCACGTGACCATCATTTTATCCACAGAAATCCACGCTGATTCGCACAAAGTTGAAACATTTTCACTTTCGAACATGTATAAATAACTGGTTGCAATATGGATCAAATATTGTTATGTTTTACTCATTAATTTGTATTACATACCTGACCCCCCTTTTTTTATTGCATGCAATCTTAGAAACAGCCTTAACACACCTGCGAATCCAGCGTCCTCCCCATGACCAATGTACTCGTACATGCATGAGAGCAATTCCATTCATATACAGAGGTCATCAAGGGTCGGTGCCTAAAGGACATTTAGACCGGAAATGATGAAACAAAATGAAATTAAAGTCCTCCTCATGGCCAATGTACATGGAGGAAATTTGCATCATATATATGCACTGGGAGACACTGAAATTGTATCGGCAAGATTATTGATTATTTTAAGCATGGCTAGATGAATTAGTACCAGATTGCCGAATACCATATTGCCGATTCCATTTTGCCGAATCCCATATTGCCGACTTTTGTTAAAAATGACAAAATTTCATCATATTATTTTTTATTTAAAAAAAAATATTGATGATGTGTACATATTTTATTGAAAGCAGTAATTTTTCGCGCAATTTTAATTAGAAAAACCATAATCAAATGCATACTCATTATTCAAACAATTGAAGAACATTGGAAAAAAACTACAAATAAGTAAATGTTTTTTTAGAGTTTTACTAAGTAAGAAAGAAAAACAATTATCGTTAAATAGCAAATTATTTAGAACTGATTGATGATTTCGGTAATCTAAAAATGAACTAGTACTATACCCACAATATCCAAGCTAGGTGATTATGGTAGATTTTAATAAATGATCGGCAATAAATTAACTCCAAACAAATTTGAGGCGTATTTACAAAACAAAAAATGTGTATTTATTTAATTATTTACAATTTCCTTCATAAATTAGAAGCATTATTCTATTTGCAATAACAATATTTTTCATATGTCGGCAATTTGGGAATCGGCTAATTGGACTCGGCAATTTGGGATGCTACCGGCTAGATATAGTCAGACGTTTATATTTAGTTTATTTTCGTATCAATGGTAAACATTTACTGGTACAAAGCACAACTGTACTTACTAGACAGTTTTAATTCTTCAATAATTTTAACTTGGGGCCGATTTGACAGGGGCCGATTTGACTTAGGGCCGATTTGACTTGGGGCCGATTTGGTTTGGGGCCGATTTGACCTGCTTCCGAAATTTTTCAATGTCGGGAATCAATTCGGGACATCATTATCTACCCACATATCTAACTTTGATGATATCTGACAACGTTGAATTTTTGCGGTATTGTGGCGGCCATTTTGAAAATGGCGACCGGTAGAAATTTTTCAATGTCGGGAATCAATTCGGGACATCATTATCTACCCACATATCATATTTTGATGATATCGGACAATGTTGAATTTTTACCCCCCATTTTTATGCCGTGTTTTGGCAGCCATTTTGAAAATGGCAGACATCTTGAAAATTTTGAAAACGCAGAATTGCTCCTCTAATGGTGACCTATCACTATGTAAAATTTTATGTCTCTATCATTATCCAGTTAGAAGTTATCAACATTAATGTACGAAATTTCAAGTTTCCCATAGGATTCTATAGTAACCCCCACCCCCTTTGAACCCCCAAAAATATGGCTTTGACCCCCTTTACCACAAATCTGAAAACTTTAGGATCAACTAGAAACATATATCTATAACTCCACCAAGTTTCATGAAATTCTGTCCTGTAGTTCCTGAGATCTGCCGTGGACAAGTTCATGCTTCGCGGAAAGAAAGAATAATAATAATAATAATAAAAATAAAAATAATAATAAGAAACGTTGTTGGGAGACTTAATAAAGGATCTAACACCGGTAAGAGGGCAAGACGGAAAAATCTCAGACACCCAAGTAGCATTTATAATATGTTTATTAAATACATTGTATTTCTATTATGAAATACATTTAAAATATTGCCAAGACACGGATGTATATATCGATAAATCGACTATTTACTTCAGCAACATGGAAAACAATTTTGCGGGAAAACGGTCGATGGAATGTAAACAAAACAAAGCCTTTGTAAGCGTGTGTTTTTGATGTGTACCACATAATCTGATGCGAAAGGGAATGCATGCTTCTATTGTAACCTAATTTTCAGGGGCAATTGATAAGTGGCTGACTAGATAAATACACAAAACGTAAATATTGAAACGATTTTAGTGATACAATGACATTTTGCGAAACGTAACATTTTTACGGGAAAATTAGCGTGAAATTCTTATCTAACACCGGGGGAGTACAAGATAGGGAAATCTCCGACACCCGAGGGTAAGATTTCAATCGTTCTCTTACCAGGCTTGCCGAGTTAGAGAACGATAGAAATCTTACCCAAGGGTGTCGGAGATTTCCATATCTTGTATTTTTTCCGGTGTTTGATTTTATTTCTCACTGTAAGCACCTTAGTTGACATAAACTGTACAGCATGCATTTCCGGTAAAACGCACGTTATTTTTTTGTCTTGCACTAGTGCAAGATATATAGGGTCTAACACCGGGAGAGGTGCAAGATAGTAAAATCTGTGACACCCGAGGATAAGATTGAAATCGTATCGGACGAGGCTTGTTCGAGTCTCATACGATTTAAATGTTATCCGAGGGTGTCACAGATTTTACTATCTTGCACCTTTTACGGTGTTTGACTCTTTTTCTCACCCCTTTCTACCGTGTCAATGTTTGTTTACTTTTTGTGTAGTTTGACGCATTAATTTGCGAACCGTATCACAGGACCAAAATGCCACGTAATAAAATAAAACAAGATTTTCATTTTACAACTTTAAAGAGGTTCAAAATAATGAAGTTAACAAACTTGTGATATGCGAGCTTAAGCGAGCTCTTTATGGTATAAAATGTGTACTTAGGATTTTTTAACAAACATGGCTGAACATACTGTCGAAGTAAAAAAAAATCGACGCTTTGTAAACACCGGTTCCGTGTAACACACTAACACACTCAACTAATGAAGATCTTCTTAACATAAAATGCAAAGGTGATCCTGAAGTCTCGTACCCTCTCTCGTACGTCCGATACCACTGAAACTCAGAACCCGTGTGTAATAAAAGTAATTTTGTTAGCTTGTTTTACTTATATTGATATTTTTTCATTTATTAAATCTCTTCTGACATACTGACAACAATTTTTGTTTCTACGCGGAAGTTAACTTTTGAGATTTCGTAAGGAACGATAACTCGAATAAAGGAACGACAGCTCGATTGAATGAGACTAGATTCGGCCCTAAAAGAAAGTCGCCCCCAATATATCTCGGCCCAAAAAATCTCGACACTTTTTGATGCACTGGATGAGCGTTGAAATTGCCAGATCATTTTCAGATGTGCGAGCATTCATGGCCGTGCCGGTTTCATATTAGATTCTACAATAACAAAATCTTGCACCTTTTACGACTGTTTGCCTCTTTTTCTCATCTCTTTCTATCGTGTCAATATTTGTTTACGTTGAGAAAATATAATGTGCTCTCCATTGTTAGGTAACTAACGTAAATAAAATTGTTTACCTCCCTTTGACCAACGTCAAATAACTTTTTACAGGCATTTATTGCTGTTGCAGTAGCATTTATAATATATTTATAAAATACATTGTATTTTATTGTGAAGTACATTAAAAAATATTGCCAATTAAGACACTATAAATCGACAATTTAATTCAACAATGGAAAACAATTTTGCGTGAAAAAACGACGTGTAGCTTGTTTTACCCTGGAGCCGGGGTAAGATATATAGAATCTAACACCGGCAAAAGTGCAAGACAGGCCCGGAAATCTCCGACACCCGAGGGTAGGATTTCAATCGTTCGCTGACGAGGCTCGAGTCAGCGAACGATTGAAATCCTACCCTTGGGTGTCGGAGATTTCCCTGTCTTGCACTTTTTGCCGGTGTTTGGTTCTATTTCTCACTTTTATCAGCTGTTTTTAGTTTCGTGTTTATTTATGTACTTTTAGCAGACGATCATGTAAACAATGTGAGTTATTTCCCCTTCATGTCAATCAACAAATTTGTTCCGTATTTTTGTGTATTGCGTGAAGGTTATTATGTAACAATATGGCTGATTGTTAGGATTTGCGTGTTTATAAAAGATTGAAAACTTATATACAGTGAATTGTTTATTTTAAAAAGGAAAAGCATGGAAGTTTACGAATGACAGGAGTTACTTCCCATTTCGTCGATAATGTAGAAAAAACAGATTGTTCATGCAATCAAAAAGCCCGTTAGAACCACAGGGGCTAGGTGCGTCCGAAAAAAATAATTAAAAAAATTACTATATAATAGACGTTTTCAGAAATCGATGATTACCTAGTTATCGCTCGTGGACGCTAGGTGGCGTTACTATCGTCCGCCATTAAGAAAGTGTAACAATCGATTGTTTACACAAGTTACGATTAATCAGTATTCATAATTGGATTAGATAAACACGCTTCAGTTGATATTTTATGGCTTATTCCCGTGATTTTGGCCGAATATTTCGAAATATGGATTATTGAATCGAACTTAAACGGTTATTGTTTAAATTGTTCAGAATCACAAAGTTCAGGACCAGGTCGGACAAATCTATACGGTCATCAATATTATCAAAATTAAAGAATTAGCCATTTTGCCAGATGTGGGCTAACAGATCGATCTGTAGCTATTCAGTTCCCTTCGAATATTGTCTTCACTTCACAAAGTCGCATATTTTTATGATGTAGGGGAGCACTTATGCAATTGACCAAACAATCAATCATTTACACAATGATAGAGTAGCAAATATGTGGAGGAATAATGTTCCTTCTGTATGCGATAGAGGATAACATAGAAAGGAAAAAAAACTGAGTTAAATGTTGTCTAAATGAAAGTTTAAATACTATAAACAAAGGAAACGGGAACAAAGTGAGCAGTGTAGGAATTATTGTTTTTCATGTAGAAGCCGCATAAAATAATTAACAATTTACAAAGAGGTATCACATTTCTGTAGATAAATCTTGAAATAAATCTTGATTCTGTAAGAAGTAAAAATAAACGACATGATGTCCTGCAACAAAATTCGGCGATTTTTTTTTTCTTTTAATTTTTTGTCATTATAATTCAGTTATATATATTTTTATCATTTTTAACCCTTTGTGGGAAGGGGGTAGAGTTTAACTGTCATATTGCAAATCAAATACATTTAAGAATCAACCCAGTACATAAATTAAATTTTTGTGTTTTAGTGATGTCTTTGCTATAACTTGTTATGCAATACACAGTTAACTAACAGTTATAATGATAGTTATCTTTCTACAATATGAATTTAACACCTTGCAAAATGACACGACTGTCTATTCCCCTAAGTGCCAAACCGGGAAGCATCGCATCGCTGTTGACACGGTCGACCTTCAGCAGACTACAAGTCTAGAAAGCGCTACCACTTCCTTAACACCTCAATATTAAATTTTAATTAATCTTCAAAAACATATGAAATTAAAGAATCAATCAATATAAAACTATGAAATCCTAGCAAAGAAATTTAAAAAAAGAAGACAAATGGGGTGAAAAATTCCCGTCCGGTTCGCGTATCTGAAACCTGGGAGCAAATAGTTATATTAGGTTCCTCATGAAACTTTTTTTTCAGATAAAGAAATTCAGATATTCAGATGTTTTAATTTGATAAAACTTAAATTCCTTTTCATCTTCACTAGATCCCTATAAAGAAATTGACCGACAAAAAGTTTTAATTTGTTTTACAATTTAACAAACAAAAAATAAATAAAATAAAACAGAATTGAAAAATGCACCTTAAGATGTCACATTCAAAGTTAAGTTCTTTCTTATAAGTTAGGCACACTTTTTATTATTATTACTTCACTATAGTAATAATTTCAAAAAGCGTATATTATAATTTATATATTTACTTTTTTATTTCATACAAAATATTAATTTGATTACCCCTTTTTTCTTATGCTTGAAAAGCAACAAAAAAGGAAAAAAGAGTGCATGCAGTTTTTTATATCAAGTAGGATTTATACTGATTTTGTATGGGGAAAATAACGGTAATTAAACAAAAATAATAATATATACCAGGTAATTTATTTGTTGTCATTATATCTCCGTTTACAAATCACTTCACAGCAGGTGTTATCATTGAATTTCAAGCCGAAATAACAGTATATTGCGACACCTGTACTAGAGAAACCATACATTAGCGTATCGATAAACCCCGAGAACATAAGATTTTGACACTTTACTAATAGCGGACACACTCAGAAATCGATAATGGCCGCGCCCATGTTTTTAAGAATAAAAAGGGGGCGAACTCACTTGATTCCATTTTTTTAAGTCGTCGTGTTAAATTGATCGTAACTTCGGAATGCCTTAATATTTTGAACAATCTGTTTCAGCCAATCAATTTTCAAGTCTATGGCGTTTGTGAAGGATGCAAAGGGGATTTCTTTCAAAAACAGACTTAAAGTGCATATAAATTGGCGAAAGGTAAGAACTTTTAACGTAATTTGAATGGATGAAAGTATTTAGCTAATCAAAATGATTCGTTTAAGCATGAGAAAGTCTGTACACAGATGGGAAGTGGGCAACCCAGCATTTGTACGACTTCGGATTTTCACGCCGTTTTGTTTTGGTTCGTGTATGATACCTCAGCAGTTCGGAGGCCTACACTAACAATTGGGGTCTCTTTGGAAAGGAAAATTACTTGACTTTCGACTGGTGAAAAAAATTTTTTTAAATATTAAGGCGTTCCGAAGTTACGATCAATTTAACATGACGACTTAAAAAAATTGAACCAAGTGAGTTTCGCCCCCTTGTAGTATTATATAGTTTTTTTTATTTTTTTTCGGACGCACCTAGCCCCTGTGGATGTGGATAGTATATTGCACATTGACTGTAAGCATGAAAATCTAGGTGCTAACGATAATGATTTAATAAAAACAGACAGTAAATAGGAAAAACACGTAAAATAATTTAAAAAAATATGTCCATTAACCGAGTCTCCTGTGATCCAAACCCGCAATAAATTACCTGGTATGTATTATTATAAGCGGCTGTTCCATGAGTTCACTCCCCTGTAAAAGGTACACAATGATAAGTATCAGTGTCAAGAAATTAGTTAAGCTTGGCATATTTTGCAAAATATGTTTTACAGAGCCATACCATGATGGTTGCTTGCCTTCATATAAATTTTTAGTACATTAATATGCAGCTTTAATTAACCCTTTCAGTGCCAGATTCAAAATTATAACGTTTGCAACGTTGCCGAATTAGATCACGTCATAAGACGTCTCAACGCCAAATAAATTAAATCGTTCTGACGTCGCGCAATTCATACTCTTCGATTTTCGGTTTTCATCAAGTGCATGTACTCACCGGAATAATATTAACGTTATACTTAAACGATCTACGATTACTATAGAATGTAGAGGAAGTATTAGGGTAAGTACAGTCCATGGACATAAGTATTCGTCACCTTCGATTTTTTACTATATATTTCATATAAAACCACATTTAAAAAAAAAAAAAATTTTAAAGCTATCTCTGGGCAGATTTTTATGAAATTTATTTCAAGACACGCAGAATTCTTTGAATTTTATTTGTTTATCTGATAGTAATTTTTGTCTGCATGGATTTTGTTTTCTAGTGATTTAAACACAAATGTTGATTTTTCCGATTTTATTTTTGTTAAAATATATAGCAAATTTGACGTCAGAAAAAAAAATGTCTTTAAATCATAAGAAAATAAAAGCAATCTAACGGAAAATCATGTTAAAATAAACAAATAATCTTTAAATATTTCTGCTTCTTCTGGTGCAAAAATGATCAAAATCCGTTTAGAAATGACTTCACAATAAAAAAAAAATGAAAAATGTGGTTTTATATGAAATATATAGCGTAAAATCGAGGGTATCAACTGTACATGTACATGTACATAAGCAGCTAGTTTGAGATGAAATGGACTTTGAGTTATGCAATAAAATGTTGCTCGATCCGTTAAAGCACAAAGTTCTAGTTGACGAAAACTTCATTTGAAATTTTAAAAGTTTTTTAATGAATTACTTTACGAAAAAAATCGTAATGCTAATGATCGAGTCAGTTGCATGTACATAATTTAAATTGATAAAACATATTTTTAGCACATTGTGTATTTAAATGTCACAAACATCCGTAGGGTACAGTTGAACCTTTTAACGTTGCCGTTAATACAGTAGCTCATTCTTCCTGTCCTACATGAAATTTGCGGAAACAATCACCAACGCATAGGCCAACGCCACAGGTAGAACACCAAGTACTTATTCTACTTTTCCTAAAAGTGTTGTTCCTGTCTGCACACACAGTACATTTCCGCCTCCTTCCCTCGGGGATGATGTCTATGTAGTGGTGTTGGTTATGGTGTCCTACTGGTAAATGGCTTTCGAGTTGATCCGGCCTGAAAACTATTCGGCCTTATGCAAATCCGGCCTTAAACAAATGCGGCCTTAGTTGATACGGCCTTGGTTAATTAATGCGGCCTCAGATAAGAATGATGTGTATCTATGGATATATATGATACATACAATAAAACGACACATTGTCATTGTGATGATTTGAGTAAATAATTAAGTGATGGTCCTACTATTACATAGTCTGTGTTGCCACAATACAAGGAAACGACATAGTTGATAGTTTTGAAAATAGTAGGACCATCACCAAAATGTGCATATATTAGTGCGGTTTCATCAAAAGAATTGGAGTACTTTTTGAGTAAGTATGGCTTCCTTTTACTTTTTGGTAACCCTTATAATCATACTGCCAGTGCAATTATACGACTATTAAACAAATGATAATTAATTGCAAGAGAACATCTAAGGAATTTCGCTTGTTGACAGCTTGATATATCAACCTGAATTGTTTTCCTAATCATCAACTTCAATAGAAATGATTTCCGTCATTATTACCAAAAATTACTAATTAATTTGTTTTTAAAATAATAACGATTTATTATGGCTTTTCATATTGAGTTACGAGTAAATCTTGTGAAAACACTACAAGTTCCAATATTGTATTCATCATATCCATGAATATTTAAATAATATTTTAAATTTAAATATAACTTTTATTTTTTAATTATTCTTTTCCATTTGATATAAGGCCGGATTTGCGTAAGGCCGCATCAACTAAGGCCGAATCAACTACGGCCGAATCTGTCATAAGACCGAAACAACTTGCAAGGGTTAAATGGATGATGGATGATTTTCGACCTCTACGCTTGTTGCCTTCCCGGAAGTTACCAAGCTCACGATACCTTGTTGAAACTTGACATGACTGATTTTCTTTTGTACAATGAATGTGTTTTTGTAGCAGATATATGCATTCACTGAAAGTATATAAAAATGAATAACGTATTTGAATATTTATTGACATGAATCAACAAATACACTAAAAAATACAATCACGCAATTGTTACCTTTTATTTAGAAATAACAAATGGTAAAAAATCCATTAATCAATAAATGTATGCGTGATTTTTCTAAGCGCAATCGTACAAATGAATGGAATTCGATACATCCCGTACGGTGGGGAAAACGGAAACCGAATGTGTTTTTGAGTTATAATTACATTATGTATTTATGAACTGTAAAGTTCAATAATAAATAGGGGGCCCGGGTGGCTAAATGAGTTAGGTCGTTGGACCTAACAACTCATACAAGCCTATCACCAATACGACGTGGGTTCGCGCACGGCTTTGTAAATTACAAAAAGGGTGCACTCGACTCGCAGCCGCAAGTGATAAAGTTTATCAGTTGCTTGCTCATGGTCGGTGGTTCTCTCCATGCAGGTACTCCACCACTAAAACTGGTCTCCACGATATAGCTGAAATATTGCTGAAAGTGACGTTAAAGCACAAAAAATCTAAATCAAATATACACCCGGCCATTCAAACTTAGGTGAATTGAACAGAAGTATGTAACAAACATGAAACTATGTACATGTACCTGATGCTGTGACAAGAAGATTAAAGAGGATTTTTCTCCATAATTTCACGCCTTTAAATTGAGGCTCAAACTTCAATAACAGCTGGTCACCAAGGTCAACGCCTCCCATAGTTTCATTGTAGGTATGCACTACGTTAGGAGCTGTCATTTCCATTCCTCTACTGTTGATTCTTCTGACAGTGCTTTAATAAATTGATATAAATAAAATTAAAAAAGATGTTGACGATTCAACCGGTCAACGCATTCGAATTTGAAACATTCCGAACTTTTCAACAAAGTTCACATTAAATTGATCTTTATTAGTTCTTTGGATTTTGCCAGCTCACAGTTTTCATGATAAAGGTTTTTTCACCAAGAGTACGAGTCACTGTGCTTCATCAAAATAATGTCTAAATTTCACCCCGAGGTATGCACATTTTCAGCATTTAAAACGACGAAAGTTTTCGACCGTTTCAAACATTGGGTTTTTTTGGGACTAAAAATAAAACCAGAATATCATTTTAACTGAAAAGCCGACTCTCTAAATATTTTTAAATGCATATGGTTTTGAAATCTTAGATAATCCACCAGTATACAAAGGAACAATCATCGACGAATTATGGAATTGTTTACTGCCTGTACATCGCAAGAAACACTACCTACTCAATTAATCTGTTGCTGCAATATACATACATGTACCCGAAACAAGACGTGCAACACATTTTAAGATCCGTGTATCACAGGTGCTTGTGGACAGGACACAGCATCCTCCCTTTTTACACCCTACCCCCTTTTTTCATTTTTATTTCTTTTTATTTTATTTTTCATTTCCATGGCTTAGAAATATGTAAAACAGCAATAATATTCCGTTTTCTGATTGCATAATTCGACTGATATGTATATAGAGATGCCGTTTTCCCCAAGCAAGTATCATAGTTTTCGTGAAAATTATGTGGAAGTGAGATACCTTCTCTCTATATACATATCAGTCGACTGATGCAATCAGAAAACGGCATATTATTGCTGTTTTACATATTTCTAAGCCATGAAAATGAAAAAAGGGGGGATGCTGTGTCCTGTACACAAGCACCTGTCCCATGTATTTGGTTTATTATGAATCCAGTGTTAAAATTAAACACACATTTTACAATGTCATACAAGTGTGAATGGGAAACAACTACATAGTCATGTTTTAGATGGTTTAAACGTCTCATTTTTAATGACATTGTCTTTTTTTTCTTTTCTTTGGTATACCTACCGACCATTGTCGCTTGTTGTTAGAAAAGTAACATGTTTTCTGTCGGAATAGAGGATAGCCAAAAGGTCTTGTTGTGACTTCGCCAATACACCCCCTTTCGGTAGTCTTGTTGTCTTGAAACTCTGTGGAAGACCTTTCCTCTTAACTACAACAGTACCCGTTGCGTATGTTCCCCTATTCCTCAAATCTTGTAAAAGCTTTGGTGACGTAAACCAAGTTTCCATTGTGACATGGTGATTTTTTCCAAAATGCGGTGCAACTAACTCCATAACTGCTTTATATCTAGGAAAAATTAAAGTTAAGGACATCGGTTAAAATGATTGAACAGTACGGTACGGTAAATAATCCTTTAAAATAATATATATATATACTGTCTATATCCCCGTTTTTTTTATACACGGGTCTGTTTGATTGGTTACATTTAATGGTATTACATTGTCGCATTCTGCTTTATTGCTACATTTTTGTTTCATGTCTTCATGTGAAAATTTTAGAGAAATAATGTAATAATAATGTTTATCATATTGTATATTGTATGTATACCGAGAAGACAATACTAAATTGAAAAACTTGTCTGATCCTTTTGTTATTATTTAGACAATAAAATATGTTTAAATTAAAAAAAATATATATCTACATGTGTATAGCTACATCGTTGTAGCATAAAAAAGAAAAAAATATGCAAAATACGTATAGACCATACATTTAAAATATTAAAAAGATGAGATGAAATCTCTCTGTCGTGAACTTTATATTTGTTCCTCCTCTGCATGTTTTCCTTCAAAAACTTTTGAAAGAAATCAATGCAATTGTGAAATTTTAATATTTTTATGAACTGTCGACCTTGGACGGATATCGTAATGATATCATTTTAAGGATTGATCGCAACTTTTGTTTTCAGCTCATGAAGAAATAATCTAAATCACGTTGTACGCATCGCAAACATATAATTTCGACAATAATATGTGATATACATGTACTATAGGAGTAGTATATATGATCCTTGTTGTAACAATAAAAACATGTTTGCCTAAAAACTATTGAAAGACTTATCCGGACAAGATTGCGAGTGACTGTTTTGAAATAACATTTTTCAATTACCCTTGTCCGTGAGGATGACGTGCAGTATTTCTCCTTCCTTTGTACACTGATACTTGGTGAGTGTAGCCAGTTCTGGATTCTGCCAAAACAAACAATTTGGCACCCCATCTATGAGCTTTTTTATTTGATATATACTCCTTTAAAAAATGGCGCCCTTTGAATCCTACAATTCTCTCATCAACCACAATGTTCCTTGAAAGTCTGTATAAAAAATGTAGCATTCATTAGAACTGATAGAAATTCATAACTTGTAAGTACATGTATAGAGGTGCTAAGAATGAACTCAAAATATATTGCAAAATAATGATAATCTGTAATATACTCTATCCACTGCATTACACTGTTTTTGAGACTTTCAGATGACCACTGGACTACTCTATTTATTGTAGTTTTGGAAAAAGGATTTGATCTCTGGTAATAACATCTCTTATTTACATCCAGCTAGAATATATCATTGTAATTGACTACTGTTACAGTAGTATTTGTGGGAAAAACATTAATACATTTCTTGAAACTATAAAGTTGATAAAAACAAACAAGGTTTTCCAAATTTACACGGATAAAAGAATGAAAGATGGATTCAAATTTAAAAAAAACCCAATAAATATGATAAAGCACCAACTATTACAGTGCGGTTTTGGGCTCCATGATAGTTGTAACTGCTAGCAAACCATAATATTCGATTTATTATTTTAAATTTAGTGTATGCATGCTCATGAATGTATGTTCTTTTTTTCTATAAGTATCTAACCTATAATTTTTCTCAAATACTTCATTGAAGAAATCAACAACCGGGAATATTTTATGTAGAGGATCATATCCTGCTTGTCCTCTTGGGATAGCTGTTTCATTGTCACTGCAATGCAGGTATCTTAATATGGACTGGAACCTATTTCTAGGCATAACATCTCGAAAGTGTTCTGTCTCTGTGATCCCTGATGTTTCCCAATATGACTCAATGGACGGCTTCTTAACTATACCCATAGCCATAACTAAACCAAGAAAAGCTCTCATTTCGTGATGATTCACGGGTTTCCACTGTGTCGATCTTGCATGCATTGATCGATTCTCTCTGATCTGACACTGGTTTGCATTGATTGATTGATTGATTGGTTGGTGTTTAACGTCCAGCGAGCAATTTTTCAGCTATATTCAGGACGAGAACATTTAAAAATTTAAACGCCACGGGACTCGAAACAAGGAAAGGTGATGGGTATGGACGGATAATTTTGCCAGTGCAACAGGTCTCTTATGGACCACTCATCATGAGCATAATGCTCATAATGAGCTGTAACACTGGGTTCTTTAACGTGCGGAGAGGGTGGCAATCTCTCAACACGGGACCTCGGTTTTATTTACGTCTCATCCGCAGGACGGGTTGGTTGTGAATTTCTACATCCCGCACAACCGACGGACGCCCCTTCAAGCCGAAGAAGCTCTCGGTCCCATTTCTATACCCCGGGGTTCCCGCGGGGTTGACCCCTTTTAGAGGACTAGTGCCTCTAGGGTGGAGAAACCTGGTGCCTATTCTACCCCCGGCACACCCTCTACGAGGGGGGTTCACTGGTTTGCATACCTGTTGATTTGTAAAATGGAACAGAGACATAAATGCACAAGGCGAGGGCTCCACAGTGTGTCAAACGCGCAATACGCCTTTATGAAAATGTTTGATCATTTCACATAGGTTAAATAACTAAAACCATGAAATAATTACATGTATTGTATGCAAGGACGGATCCAGCGGTGTGTAAGGGAAAATGAAAAAAAGGGGGGGAATTTTAAAAATATATACAAAATATATATAAAAAGAATTGGACCCCTAGAATTTATATGTTGACAATGGTCCGGACCCCCTGGAAAAAATTTCTGGAACCGCCCATGATATGATATATAATTTATATTCTAAGCCATCCTTAATTATACTTAATTATCCTTGATTATACTCAGATTGTGATATTTCGTTGTGAATATGTGTGCATTGTTTGAAATTGTATTTGCTGTATTTGATTATTATTGTTTTGAGGGCCACAGGGAAGATTAGCTTATTGTTGCTAACTGTGTTACCCTCTTGAAATAAAGTCATTACTTACTTACTTACTAATAGGTTATATGAATCAATTTCAGTATGTCGTTAAACATGATACTTTTAAGCTTCAATGAAAATGTATTTCCACTCGCCATTGATGTATAGGCACCTAGAAGATTTTCTTGTAATATTAAAGAGATTAAATATTGCAATATAGTACCAGGAGACAGAACATCTACATGAACAACCAAATTTAGTGGCAATGCCTAGATGCTTTAAATACATGCGGGAAAAGGAAATCGTCGATGTTGTTTTCGGCGTATTTTTCGGGTTTACTGTAGTCTGTATATTAGGCTTTAAATATAGTGATTTTTATAATCTTGCTTGCATATTATATTTGATAGTGCTTACCAGTTTGTTTCATCAACCAAACGATCTATCAAGTCTTCATCTTCGGTTGATAGAAATTTTTCAAAATATTCTACGGGCGTATAATTTGGTTCAAATCCCGTGGGTCCAGTGCTTTCCACGAAACCTTCCACATTCAACTGGAAAGTTTCTCTGTCTATGACAGAAAACCATGGATTGGCATTCCTTCCATGAGCAGGCTGTGTGTCTTCTTCAGCATCAATATCAGATTCGTCCGTCCCGACATCTGATATTATTTCAGTAATGTCCGACAACTGGTCGGAAACATCAGAAATTCACTCGAACTTTCGTCCATTTTCTTTGATCTCTTATGTACTTTTGACGTCACTTTTAAAATGACGTCATTATATTTAAGACGTAAGACGTCATACATTGTAGAAAAAACAACAACACAGTTATAAAAAATGTATACAAAGATATAATTTTATTGATTGTGCCGAAACCCGTGAACAGCTAAAAAAAAAATCAATTAAACGACAAATATGTCGTCTGGCAGTCAACCCCCAAACGACAAATATGTCGCTTTGGCAGTCAACCCCCAAACGACAAATATGTCGCTCTGGCACTGAAAGGGTTAAACGTATACAAGTGAAAAACAATGAATAATTCATGATGAATAAAAGTTCAGAGAGTAATCTCTATCATACATGTATTTTATTATCCCTTTCGGCATTGAAGGTTCGAGGGGTATACAGTAACGTGACCATCCGTCCGTCCGCGAGAGGTCTGTCTGGGTAGTCAAAGAAGTAAATTGTCTAGTTAGTCCGTAGTGGTATTGTCAAACAAGAAATGTGTGCATCACAAAATACGCCCGTCTATATAAATTATCAAACGGTAAACAATTCTATTTATAGTAATAGTGACCTTGACCTTTGACATAATGACCCCAAAATAAATAGGGTTCTTCCCCTTCCACAGGGCAATCATGTGGTCAAGTTTGGTAAAGATCCAATATACAGAACTAAAGTTATGTGGAAACGACCCTGTTGTCAGAAATTCTATTTATAGTAGCGATGACCTTGACCTTTGACCTAATGACCCCAAAATAAATAGGGTTCTTCCTCTTCCACAGGGGAATCATGTGGCCAAGTTTGGTGAAGATCCGATATACAGAACTAAAGTTATTGTGCGGAAACCTGTGTGGATAACCGCCCGCCATCTCCAATCACATAATACGGCCCGTCTCGAGACGGCCGTATGAAAAGGACAAAATAATCTGAATTGCATGTTGACTTCCAAAATGATCAAAAACGTCATCCTTTCTGTTGTATAACCAGTGAGCTGTCCCGGCAGACCCCCTGCCGAAACAGCTTGTGTCTATACTTCTCCATTATTCTGCATATGGCAAAATCGCGGCTACTTTTTTATTCATGAAGTCATGCATATTCATGACACGATTGTCATGTGACTTAATTTTTTAAAATAAATTCATTACAAAAAAATCCATATTGTTGTGAACTTCACATTCCTTTCTTGATCACGTGATTCGTTGCTTTTATTTCAACCGGTGTCAAGATGCAGACGGAATTCTGTATGAAATATATATTTTTCCAATAAGTTTTATATACCTTAAGAGAAGTCATCAATTACCATATCCAAGTCGACTTGCACATGTTTGTGTATATGCATAAGTGATAAGTTGGACAGACATTCATCGCTAATAGTTGACATTATTAGTAGGATTTCACGCTTCTAATTGCACTGAAAGATCTTTCGTTTGTTGTCGATGACACCGGCATCGGTCAGTAAGATACAGATGATGGCTCTATATATAGCCTGGTATAAGTCACGGTTAGTTGTATGTAGAGTGTGACAGTCGAGTAGTCTCTGGCTTATCATCTATATAAGAGCCCACCTGATTTTCCAACGCTCAACCTCATCTACAAAATATACTTTCCTTGCGGGTAAATCTGTCTTATATAGACATTGAACAATATATCAACTAAAAGGGTATTTCAGGTGTTAGGTTTAGAAGACTTGCAGGGTTTATAAGATGCAAAAAAAAAATCCAACCGCTTCTCGTTGCTTACTACTCGCTTTGATATCTCTTCCACTAAAATGATCCAAGAAGACAAGGCATATGGATATTTTCCAGTAGTCAGCTGGGATAATGCGCTCTGTACATTTATATTATATATACATTATAGATTTAATCATAGAACATATCTACATGCGTATTGCAGTCGGAAAGTGGAGCATTGATTTATTAAAACAAATTGTGAAATTTATGTATAGGGACGTGCCTACTTGGGCGTAACGTAGCTACGCCCGTTTTATTGGAAAAACTGCTTTAAAATCGGATGAAAATAAAAAGTGCAATCTTTGAAACGAGAAAAGATAGAGGAAATTCGTCGACATACCGAAAAATCTCAACACAATTAATTCAGAGATAAAAACGCATCAAAATTAGATGAAAAATAAAATATATATATATATAATATATACTATAGCTATTTATTCTGCACTGGTTCTATTTGAGCAGTCCCCGGCATTGCATTGACTGAAAATAATGTCACTGACCAAGATATAGTTTTTCCTTCTGGTGCCAATTTGGTTTTCTTGCTCTCCGAAACTTATTCCCGAATATTTTTACTTATTTAAAAAACACCTGGTAGGCACTAAACGTTGTTATCATTCAGAACCTATTTATTTAAACTGAAAAATGATGCCGATGCAAATTTCCATTCGGTTTCACAGAGTCGTTAGCGGTAGAAGCATAGCATGGAGGCATATTACACCCCCCCCCCCCCCCCCACCCACCCACCCACACACACACTTTCAAAAGTGGTTCTAAACTGTTTTTATTCCCTCCCCCTAATTTTTTTTTGGGGGGATTTAGAAAGAGCTCAATTGGTAGCATGGAAGCCGACCCCACCCCATACACACACACAGTTATCAGGTCGCCCACTACATGCTCGTCCCACTTTCCTATGGCCGTTATTTTATATAGAAAATGTTTGTTTCATCATTGTATATATAGAACTTTACAATACGCGGAATGTGAAACGGAAATACAACAGTGTAACCACGCATGCGTCATATGGGTAACCTCCCAAGAGATATATTTTATTTGTTTGTGTACCTTTTCTACCGACTGGTTGTACTTTAAATTTGTCAGATTCGGCAGTGCTGTAGCTATATCTATGGGCATGGCAGGCCGTTTCTGTTTTCATTTTTAATTTTTTGGACCAATTTCAGAAAACATTGCTTTGAAAAGTGAAAATGATTGGATTATTACTCAAAGATCAAAAAGAAAAATAACTAAATTTATTTACAAATTTTGTAAAATATTTAACTATTACAATAATGCCGACTTTAGAGTTTCGTAAACTTCTCGCTAATTATACAAAAGAATTTAGTCTATTTGTATTTACTTTTGATGTGGTTGTACTGATTATCGTTCTAATAGTACTATGGGCGATGCCAGATCCTGTTACCCCCGGAGAGAACTGTGGTTATATGTGCCTGCAGTGTACTACCGATACCAACAAACTGTGCTGTGGTTGTAGAGACGAGATTTTACAGACATTTGTCGAACAGGTATTTCATTATTTGTTTTTTATCCAAAAGCTAGGACAGTCGATTTTCAGAAAACCAATTACACTCAGATAAAAATAGAACGGTGACACTGGTGTTATTGATCGAGAAATTTAACCACGTCGGCGTAGCATGATACACAAAGGTTGTATAGATTACTCATATCATAACATGTTTAAATGTAAAGTTTAATAGATTTGAAGTTTTGCCAGTTGGCAACAAAACAATGTGAAAAAGTACCTTTCTATTTATGCGACTTTTATTATACATATTATTTGACGTGATGCAACTGTTTTAGAAATAAACAACCAGATATTAATAATGCAATGGTGTAATGTTTAGTGTGCTCGTCTCGAATGTGGTAGATCCCAGGTTCGAGCCCCGGTCGGGTAAAAACAAAGACTATAAAAAGTGTGTATTTGTTACCTCTCTGTTAAGCACGCAACACTAAGGAATAAGAGAAAACGCTGGAGTGACACATCTACCCGCGGACTTTTTTTTCAAGGAGTTAGCAATGAAAATTCCAATTGGGCGTGTTAAGACTATAAAATAGTAATATTTTTTTATTAGAAAACGGAAAAATCTAAATATTTCGTAAACCGTAGATTTTTTTTTAACGCATCCAACGAGTTTTGTCAGGAATTTTACTACCATTTTGGAATTGTATAAATATTTACGGTTGAAATTATTCTGAAGGCCCTGCTCATCTGAAAAATTACCAAATTTTAGCGTTATTTTGGTCTTTATTTCAGGCTAAGTTCTTCAAAATACGCCAAGTTTGCTCGTTAAATGTGACAACCAACTCGCCGCGGACGTAATCCCATATAACAATAGGAACGGCGGTGGTTCCGCAGCTGGTCTATTGTCTCTCGTCGAAGTGCCGGAGAAGGCTATTGTTCCCTTCATGGTTAATGCATTTGACTACGTGACATTTATACACAGGCTTACCTGAGATTTACCTGGAAAATTTTGAAAAAAAGGTGAAATCATAAATTTCCATAATTACTGATTTTTAATTTGACCAAGTTATTTCAATCTTTCTGAAATAATTCGAAAAAGAACGTTTTTTTCTGCTAATAAATTCACTGAAGTTAGACATAGAGTACACAATTATTGGATATGAATAAAATTTTATCGGTTAAAACGTTATGTACAATCTGTCATTTACAACCGGTATACCCGTTCAATCTTTAATCATGTTGGACTGGATTCAGCTTTCCTCGTTGTCATCAAAATCAATTATTATTGGAGGAATCTCACTCCTATCAATGCAATTCTCTTTCTATTTTTAATACATGGTCTTCTGCCTTCGCCCAAACTTCCTTTGTAATTCTGTCAAACCCTTTTTACCTTTTCCTGAAGGGATCTTTGCGGCATCAGAACCATCAACTGGTAACCACATGTAGTCAGTGGCATGATTCTGATTAACCCAGGTTTCATCCAAATATACAATTTCATACCCATCCTCTCGATTTTTCGGAGGTAATTACACCGATCATTTATTACTGACCTCTGATCATATAAAAGCTTCCTATTATCGCCGGATTTTTTTGTGCTTATAACCAAGATCTAATAAAGTTAAAGTAAGCGTTGATTTCGAGATTTTAATTGTATCTTCAATTTTTTTCTTAATTTTTGAGACTGCTGGGGCAATTTTCCTGTTGTACATGCTATGAACGGTCCGTTTAATAACGCAACGGTCAAAATCATCAAGCGTTTTCTTTCTTTCTTTCGGTCTGTTGGATTCAGGAGGACTTTTACCGTTTACAACTCTATACACAGAACTGTAAGGTATGCCAACAGCATTGCATGTTCTTTTAATCACATTATCTGGGGAATAAAGTGGTCTTCCCCTGGCCTTCTCAAGCTGAAAAAACTTGAATAGATTTAACACAGTGTTTTTACAATCTTTTGACAAGTCCTTTGTTTTACCCATTCTGCGATGTTTATATATGTTAAGATGTCAAAAAATAGGTTTATGAAGAAATTTTATGTGAACTTTTAGAAAGATTTTAAAGTTTAAAAATGGAGTGGCAAAATATGCCTGTACACGTGTCTCTGTCTCTATCAAGGTAAGATTTACCTGGCTGCTACCTCTAGTTAGTTTACTCCCACCTCTATTTTGGCGGTAAAAATCGGGGAAAATGTCAAATTTCAGATGAGTGCAGCAATAATGAAAGGTTATGGTTAGATAAAATTTTGCACAAACCTCTCGTTTACTGTGTTTTAAAAAAATGTATTGTTTTCGAGAAAACTCTTAATTTTCCGTTTTCTAATCAAAAAATTATTACTTTTTTTTTTTAGTGCAAAATGGTTATCATCATGCATTAAAAATGTACCAGGTTATCGCCAATATATATATAACTGAAAATTGTTCATTTGGCATTAAACATTAATCACTCACTCCATTAATAGTACACAGTATAGTATTACAATTAAATTTACATAACTTGCAGGGGGGGGGGGGGAGGGTATGTTTTTTTGTTTCGTATGACAAAAACTCTGAATCAGATAATTTTTATTTTCCTCCACCAAAATCGGAATATTTTTTTCAGCAACATTGGGTATCAGAATATTTTTTTTAGAAAAAAAACATAACCAACCCCCCTAGAAGTTAAATGGTCCGTCCCTTATTTATATAATATACATACAAAAATAATCTTTGTAAACCTTTCAACAATTTTTTTCAAATTTGAATTTTAAATATTTAAGTATAATTGTAAATATAATGAAACTACATAACATGTATATAAAAATTACCAGAAATGCATTGAAGCTACACCTACCAATTAAGAAAAGAACATTCTTTTCTTTTTTTAATTTTAGACCTTTAATCAGAAGTATGATGCTATATCTAAAGAATACACCAGGAAGTTTAAAGGGAGAGCTGGTAGGTATTTGCTGTCATTCTATTTTCTACATTTGAACACATGTATGATGTTGTAGTTAACAAACCATTACCTTATTTGAAAATAGAGTGGTCAAATATTATAGATTTTGTGCTTCCAAATCTTTTGGCTTTGAGCTTACACACAATGAAGGTTATTCCAGAATGTTGTCTTGCAGACTAAATTACATATAATTATTTCTAATTTTTATTTGAGATCATGTACAATATTCATGCCTATATAAGGTCATATAATACTGGTACAGTTACAGTACACACACAATGCAATACAGATTGTATACAATATACATATGCAATACAAACAGACGTGTATATTCTATATTCGCATAAAGCATGCATGAACAATACACAGTACACACAAGTCAGAGAGATAGCATACATTAATACACCTTACACACAATAGACATGCATATACAATACACATTACATACAATAGACATGCATATACAATACAATAGACATGCATATACAATACACCTTACATACAATAGACATGCATATACAATACACATTGCACACAATAGACATGCATATACAATACACATTACATACAATAGACATGCATATACAATACACATTACATACAATAGACATGCATATACAATACACCTTACACACAATAGACATGCATATACAATACACATTATATACAATAGACATGCATATACAATACACATTGCACACAATAGACATGCATATAAAATACACCTTACATACAATAGACATGCATATACAATACACCTTACACACAATAGACATGCATATACAATACACATTACATACAATAGACATGCATATACATAATATACATCAGTTTACAATACACATAATAAGTCATTAGCACAACAGACATGCCTATAAAATACACTTTACACACAATAAACATGATTACATACAATAGACATGCGTATACAATGCACATTACACACAATAGGCATGTATATCCAATACACACAAACCAAAGACTGAAATTGGTATTTGTTGCTTCTCTGCTAACCATGCAGCATTACGAGAAAGAGTAAAGACTGGTTGGCTCAGAAACGGGATAATGATTCAGAGTGGAGCGACATGTGACATTGTCTACCTGTGAACTTATGTTTCAATGTACTAAAATATGACTAAGGGTGTTGGTTTAGTACAAAGTGAACATCATTATCATCTCATCAAATGTTCTCACAATGATATACATTTTGTAACTGAGAATTTGATGTCTACGTTTCTATCAATAGTCTTTTTTAAACAATACTGTTTTAACAGCAAAACTCCACCATGGATTTATTGGTGATGTAAAGCCAGTTGGACATTTAATTGGTGAAGATCGAGACATGCCAAGCAAAGGTATTGTTATAGAATTAAATGCATATTTTGTGACATCCATCCAGTATCCACAATAATAATTTCATATTTTCTTAGGGTAACATTGAGTTGCATGGTGATAAAATGTACTGCGCAGTCGACATTAATTTGGTTATGTTTACCTAATTTGTGTAACGGATGTACTAATCTAGTTTTCCTACCTTATCAGACTATCATTTTTTACTGGGTTTTGTCTTGTCCAAACACATTTTTAAATCACCTTTCCAAAGTGTGCTTTTGCCATCACTTGATGTCCGTCGTCCGTTAACTTTTCAGATTTTAATCTTCTCCTCAGACTGAAACCACAAAACCTATTGAAATTTGGTAGGAAGCATCTATGGAAGGTCCTCTATAAAGATTGCTCATTTCGTCCCAATCTGTTAACAAACATGGCCGCCACAGGCAATTCTTGTTTCTGATTGGTTGATTTCTAAAAAAAATCTTCTCCTCTGTTAAAAGAAAGATAACTCTTGATATTATCTCCCTTAGAAATTAACTAATGCTGATGTAGTGTAACATGTTTTTTCTATACATTACAAGTATGTATTCACATTTTAATTTTCTTTTTAGCAAACCTTGCCAAAGGCAATATGAGCTTTTGCCATCACTTGGTGTCCATCATCTGACGTCTGTCATCGGTTTACTTTTCACATTTTAATCTTCTCCTCTGAAAACCCTCAGCCAAATGAACTGAAACTTGGTAGGAACCATCTATGGAAGGTCCTCTCTAAAGAGTGCACATTTTGTTATGATCCATTACCAAGCATGGCCACCACAGGCAATTCTTGTTTCTGATTGGCCGATTTTTAAGAATCTTCTCCTTTGAAAACGCTTGGCCAAATGAACCGAAACTTGGTAGGAAGCATCTATGGAATGTCCTCTGTGAAACTTGCTCATTTTGTCCCGATTGGTTAACAAACATGGCTACCACCGAAACTTGGTAGGAAGCATCTATGGAATGTCCTCTATGAAGATTGCTCATTTCGTCCCGATCGGTTAGCAAACATGGCCACCACATGCAATTCTTGTTTCTGATTGGTTGATTTCTAAAAAAATCTTTTCCTTTGAAACTGCTTAGCCATATGAACCGAAACTTGGTAGGCAGCATCTACATGTATGGAAGGTTCTGTATTAAGTTTCCTCAAAGCAGAATCAAAGGTGAGCGACACAGGCTCAACCCACTGAGCCTCTAGTTTAGTTTACCTTTAAGTTTTTATTTTTGTTGTTATTTTTTGTGTATGCAGATTTCCCATTTCCCCGAAATTATTTAGCGTTCAAATGAGACATTATTGCAAGATACAACTTATAATAGAACAAAAAATCATAGAATGTGACATTATTTCGCTGATTTGAGTGCATTCAAAACTTATATCTTGATGCCATGCATATAATTCAACAATGCAACTACAATAGACACTTTTCATACCAGATATGTACATAATGGCATTATGTAGCATTGATGTCTTATATATTTGTTGTCAATTTTAGATCATGCAGAAAAAGAGCTATTACCAGTCAGAAAATGGCAGAGAGGAAAAAACTGCTTACTACTGAATGGCGTTAGTTTACATAGAGGGCGCTTTCATGTTCCGGTCAGTGGTTTTTATCACGTGTACAGCGCCATTGATTTTAACTACCAATACGTGCATGGAGATGTAAACGATACCATCAATGTTGAATCTAAAAGTCCTTGTATCACACATGCCATATACAAGTCGAACATTAAGAAATCTTATTATAAAGAAAAAGAGAGAGAGATGATGATGATGAGTACACATCATCCCTATGAAAAATCGAGGAATTTGATTTTCTCTAGATATGACACTTATGTAGGAGGAGATGTTTATTTAGAAGCAGGTGATGAAATTTATGTTAAAGTTGCTAATATCTCATATGCTTCCAGTCCTCCCAGAAATATGTTCGGCATTCATTTAATTTGACATTAATATTATTGGACTATAATATAAATTGAACAGTCAACTGTATGAAGTGTTTTGTATTAAGCACAGCTATTTAAGATCATAAGAAGATGACTGGAGTTCTAGATTCTGGTCAAATAGGCCTAACCTGTTAACATTTATAATCATAATAAGGTGATTAGAATGCTAAATTCTTGTAATAAAACCTGTTAGCATTTAAAATCATAAGATTATTAGAATGTTAAATTCTGGTAATAAAATCTGTTAACATTTAAAATCATAAGATTATTAGAATGTTAAATTCTAGTAATAAAAGCTGTTAACATTTAAAATCATAAGATTATTAGAATGTTAAATTCTGGTAATAAAAGCTGTTAACATTTAAAATCATAAGATTATTAGAATTTTAAATTCTGGTAATAAAAGCTGTTAACATTTAAAATCATAGTAAACAATATGTTGTTAATATATAACATGTTTAGGAGCCTTGCAAAATGTGCCACAGAGAACACTTGAGAGATCGATCTGAATGATTTCATATCACATTTAATGTTTTTATCATCATGTGCAAAAAAGATAATAAAAAAACAAAGTAGAATTATAATCTTTCTGTTTTAGATATATGTTTTATACCTTACCTTATGTTACCTTATGTGGTTTCTGCCCGCAGCACCTCTGGTCCTCTATAGGCAGCTCTTCTTCGTCATCTTCCTCTACTTTAACTGTCTTTCTTCCGGTTGGTGGTTATGACATTCAAAAATACGAGAGGGTTAATTTCAACTCATTTTTTAACTTTTTTTAATAGATTTATAAAGGTGTGTCATCTGTATGCAAAATGAAAATATAAAGATAAACTAGATATTTAGATGCCTTACAACAAAACAGGGTCAGTGTTAATGGTGTTTAATGCCGCTTTTAACAATATTTCAATTGTGTCATGGAAGTAAGTTTTATTGGTAGAGGAAACGGAGTACCCGAAGAAAACCTCTGATCTGCCGGAAATCACTGACAAACTTTATCACATAATATTGTATTTAGAACATTTCGCCATGAGCGGGATTCAAATTCACAACTTTAGTGGTGATGGGCATTGATTGCATAGGTGATTGTAAGCCAAACTACCATATGATCATGACCAAGCCGAACACTACAACAAAGTATGTTAAAACTCACCAAAAGGGCATATAAAAGGTTATTGATACAAACATAACATGTGGACATATATAAATCACACTAGGTCGTGGTTATCAAGCTTCTACCTACTGATCTTCCCAGTGTGTCCATAGGTGGCAGAAACGATGTACGTTTCGATGACAAAACAGTTCACCATGTTTTCTGTGTGAAGATGATATGACTCCTATACATGTATGTGTTATAAACGGAAGTGGCAATCAAGAATGGACAATCAAGAGACACAGGCAACACTGTACACTAGAGACAGAATGGAAACCAACAAAACAAAAAACAAATCAATGAACACGGACCCCACCAAAAAACCATTTGAGAAATAGATGTTTCATAACGGTCAAAAACCAGTTTGTGATGACTAGAATTTTTGTTACTTCTATACTCTTATAGAGATTTTATGAAACCCACCCCGATACTGTATACGTAGTAGTACACCAAAAATATCCTGTCAGATACTGTAGTACACCACAACAAATATCCTATCCGATATTGTAGTACACCACAACAAGTACCCGGTCAGATACTGCAGTACACCACAAATATCTGGTCCTATATTGTAGTACACCACAACAAATGTGTGGCCTGACACTAGTATACAACAAATATCGGGTTTGTGTCTGTAGTACACAACAAATATTGGGTTTGATACTGTAGTACACAACAAAAATGTCTGACCTGATACTGTAGTACACCACAACACATATAGGGTTTGTTACTGTAGTACACCACAACACATATAGGGTTTGTTACTGTAGTACACCACAACAAATGGGGTCTCACTAATTAGAGACAAGAAGCGAAAAGAAGTCATAAATTCTGACAAAAACTAATAAAAATTGTGAGAAAAAAAAAAAGGATAATTTTTTTATTTTTTATTAAGTGTTGTGTGTGTATATGTATATTTGTATATATTAAGATATTACTTTGTGTAAATATAGGCCTGACAGGTAAGATTGAGGAAAACATATCTATAAAAATAATTCAAATTTGTATGCATTATGATCACATTTGGCTGCATTTGCTTAAGGACTTAAATTGAATTTTTATGATCATATTTGGAACCTCTTCCGTTTGCCAGGTATGACCTGTTGTCCCCTGCTCACCAATGGGGAGGTGGAAGTAGACTTTTGAGCAGGATATATTTTTATTTTATTTTATTTGGAACACAGAAACATTTAAAAATAGAGATCCATTAACTATATACATGTACTGTACAGTATCATACAATCTGATACATTTTTTTACTACTCTCTCATGATTTATTTGGAACCACAGGCGCTCGTGTCATGGACCACCCCCCCTTTTTTCTAACTTTCTGTTTACAAATTTATTTTCAATAAAAATTTCTTTATTTTTTCATCGCTTTTTCCTTATTTTAACTTATTCGTGTCGTTATTCATACAATCTTACGTTAACATCAAATTGCATGTGTCGACCCTATATAGACACAGGGGCTAGGTGCGTCCGAAAAAGAAAAAAAAAGAAAAATACTATATAATACTACAAGGGGGCGAATTCACTTGCTTCCATTTTTTTAAGTCGTCGTGTTAAATTGATCGTAACTTCGGAACGCCTTAATATTTTAAAAAAATGTTTTCACCAGTCGAAAGTCAAGTAATTTTCCTTTCCAAAGAGACCCCAATTGTTAGTATAGGCCTCCGAACTGCTGAGGTATCATACACGAACCAAAACAAAACGGCATGAAAATCCGAAGTCGTACATTCGCTGGGTTGACCACTTCCCATCTGTGTACAGACATTCTCATGCGTAAACGAGTCATTGATTGTTCAGCCAACCAAAAAGCCTGTTAGAACTCTCTCAATTTTCAAGTCTATGGCGTTTGTGAAGGATGCAAAGGGGATTTCTTTCAAAATCAGACTTAAAGGGCATATAAATTAGCGAAAGGTAAGACATTTTAACGTAATTGAAATGGATGAAAGTATTTTGCTAGTCAAAATGACTCGTTAACGCATGAGAATAGGATATAGTAAACTTTCAATGTGCTATGTTTTTTTGGCAATACTTTATTTGTTATTTGCTAATTGTGCTGAGTTTCTATTATTAGTTTCTTTATTTATTATTATGACAACCAAATAACACATACATGTACAATGCATAAAATACTACTGCGATCTAAGAAAATTAAATCAGCCCGGATTACGATTTTTAATTAATGCGAAACTCAAAGATCTCAGTGCAAAATGATACAAATGCTTCTAAAATACGAGTTTTAAGTTCAGTTGCATTTTCCCATATATGGGTAGCCCTCGCCCATATGTCATATAATGACATAACCCCACCCCGGAACTGACGTCACAAAAAATGTATATGGTCATGATGACGCTCTCGTCGCAGTATGACTCATGGTAAAAGAATTCCCCGCATCCTGACGAAAGAACGACCAAATATGGCCCCCCTCGATGCAATATGATTAATCACATTCCGCCGTCCCGATCGCACGATGACTCAAAACGGAAGTGTATCATCCATATTAGGTCAGGATATGTTTTCACCAATCAAAAACGACCAACAGGCGTATACAAGACCTAGTTTCGTTACCCTGGCTTTATTCACAATTCGATCGAGATGGAGAAAACATGTTGTAATATCGAGCTAGGAAACAACAGATATGTAAAAGCCACCGAATGGAAAGATGAAATCCGTATCGATATTAGGGAATGGGAGATCAAGGATAGAAAACAGATACCCACGAAAAAGGGGATCCCCAGCTAGCACACTACGTATTCTCAACGTTGCAGTTTGGTTGCTGTTTGGTCAGGTCCCTTTCTTACGTGAAAATTACGTTGCCACAACGTATTTTAGATACGTGATATGCAAGTCGTTGTGACAACGTATGTTCCAACGTTTTTGTTACGTACGGATATGGTCTTGATGCTAACGTAAAAGCTCAAACGTAATGTGTACGTCCTGGTAACGTATTCAGAATACGTTATATCCAAGACGTTGTGACAACGTACTTTCCAACGTCTTTGTTACGTACAGATATGGCCTTGATGCTAACGTAAAAACTCAAACGTAATTATTACGTCCTGGTAACGTATTCAGAATACGTTATATGCAAGTCGTTGTGACACTGTAGTTTGAACGTTTTTGTTACGTACGGATATGGTCTTGATGTTACGTAAAAGCTCAAACGTAATGTGTACGTCCTGGTAACGTATTCAGAATACGTTATATGCAAGTCGTTGTGACACTGTAGTTTGAACGCTTTTGTTACGTACGGATATGGTCTTGATGCTAACGTAAAAACTCAAACGTAATTATTACGTCCTGGTAACGTATTTCAGAATACGCTATATGCAAGTCGTTGTCAAACAACCGTACGTACTTATCGCCAATCATTAAGGTATTTCCCTGGAAAAGGGAAAGGATCTTAATTAAAAAGTGAATTTTTCAAATTGGAAAGTATTCTCTAGACATGACTTTGAATTTGATAGTAGTTGATCTCCTGATTCTAAAAATGCATGGTTGATAAGGACTTTTTGCATTTCCAGGTTCATCAGTAAAAAATGTGACTAAGTTGTGTTGTTATTTAGCTACATTTTTGCGTTAAGATGATACAACTGGCTATAGTTGTATATCAATAGCAATAAAAAAAAAAAACATAATAAAAACGCCATGTACGAGGATCGTATCGGTGGCCTCTTGGTCGTTAATCGTTCTTCTTTCCACTGAACTTAGTAGAACGTAATGAAGAAGGCAATAGACAAATGTATCTCCAAGATTTAATTACTTGCAATAAAATTACCATTATCCAAAAATTAGAAGTACTTTTCCTCATAAATATTCGTCATATTTGAATTAGATTTTGATCACTACAGTTTCAAGCTGAGTAGATCGTTTATTAGATTTGTCAAATAATAGCATACAATGCGGAAATTCAGTGTGTCCGTCAACGATTCGATAATAAAAAGTTATTGCTATTTCCGGAGTTTGAATTCATACCAAAGAGGGCACACCACTATATATTCTAGTCTGGTACCCGTGACCCCTCGGATTTTTTTGTTCGATATCGGGGTCAGGTAACGGCTGAATCCATGTTTTTAATGGCGGCCGCCATAGCGTACAGATATTCCCATCTCAGCAAAGGAAATGATGCACAGCATTGAATGAAAGCGTGTCTTAAGTGGGTAATTGGCACAGTTCAGATCAGATACATTTGTTTGTCCCTTTTAGTTATTTTAGAGGTTGAAGACATCACGCGGAAATGTACTTTTGGTCACATTACACACAAAAAAAGGGGGGAGGGGGGAGGGGGGGAGGTGTTATCACGACACACCATCTCCAGCGCTCCATTTCTCCAATCTAAACAATGTCTGAACCCGAAAATGTTTTTAAAACAAATAAAAACATATTGAAATATCCTCCCAGTGTAACCAAATTGTATGACACGTCTGTTTTATCTCAATAATTACTACCTTGTCAATGTACTTAGGAAAGTACAACTTCACAACTTGTCTCCATTGTCTTAACTTGTACATGTGCCCCACAACTTCACAACTTGTCTCCATTGTCTTAACTTGTACATGTGCCCCACAATAATGTGTGCAATCCTTTACATCTATTATTGGTTGCAGTATGATATTAAGAAGGAAAATGTCAAAAATAAATATCTTCTACAGTAAAAAAAAGTTACAAGGTACTAGGTGTCACAAATCTGTCATCTTTTTAGAATGGTGCATGACTCATTGTCCTATAAAATGAGTTTGTCCAACACCCAAGCTTTTCTTGAGTGATAGACAGGGTACACCGCTTCCATATTTAGGCCCTGTTCCTCTCTGATAGAAGTAAAAGGAGATATGGGGTAAATGTCGATGAGAAAACGACCCATAACCATCGGAATTAATACTGCAATCAAATACAAAAATGAGGCTAATGACAGCAGTTTTAATTGATGAACATGTTCATGAAAAGGTATTTAATGACAGAATTGCTGAGCTGCTTGCCTTATTTGTGATCAAAGAAAGTGCATTATACTTTGAGGGGCTACTATTATTTTAATTTGCATATTTCTTTTTTATTTTGCTTGCTTTTAATTAATTTGTTTTTGTTTTATGTTTTGCTTTGCAGTTAGCACAATCCAGTTTGATGTTTGGATCTTAGATACATGCTATGACAATAGTTTCATGCTGATGATACTTGCTTCTGTTTATTTGCAATTACATTTGTATGGTCCTATTGTCAATAAAAGTCATCAGAAAAAGGAAATTCTTATTCAAACCTAGTTAACACAGCCTGATGAGGATACCAACATGAATGAACCACTCATTGAAGTTTTAAGGTGAAATTCAGCACAGGATAGTGGATATAAAGGACTTCAATCAATTCTATATTTTAATTAAAATATGTTGAAAGATATACATTGTAATATTTATAGCCTAGATTTAAGGTGGATTCAGCATAAAAATGTATATCAGTTAATCTTCTTTATTTACATTAAATATCCTGATTATTTTAAATACTCAACATGAAAGATGAGTTAAGGAATAACACTTGGACAGTACAGCTAAGAATTGTGCCAATTTCACTCTCTATGTTGCATGGTTAAGATCTTTTTCTCAGCTTCAAGAAATAGTATTTGGTTGAAAAGGATGGTCATATTTCTAACATTCATCATCTAATTATCCACATTCTTGGTTAATTTGGTTAAACTTTGTATTAAACATTGGACATTGAAATACTGATTATTAGGTGACCTTGACCTTTATTTCATGCTTTCCTTGAATGCCATTTGGCTTTAAGGAGAAGGGTGTATCTATAAGACACTTTTCAAAGTTTGAAAACATTAAGTTTCTAAAAAGGAACATTGAGTAAAAATTGCATAAGGGTTTAATAGTCAACTAAAACTGAAGTTATCATACAGAAACTAAATTTCTACAGACGATAACAATGACAACGCCATACCATTTTACAACCTCAAAAATTGTTTTGGGGTCGTATAAAAAGGGAATAGGATATAGTAAACTTTCAATGTGCTATGTTTTTTTGGCAATACTTTATTTGTTATTTGCTAATTGTGCTGAGTTTCTATTATTAGTTTCTTTATTTATTATTATTACAACCAAATAACACATACATGTACAATGCATAAAATATCATAAATACATGTATCCTATTTTCATACATTCACACATACAATGTAATACTCTCCTTGTCAATGAGGTTTGCTACGGAGATATTGTAACAAGTACACAATGAAAGGATATAGAGTAAATGTACATGAGGCAAAATCCCCAATTTATAATGAGTAAAACAAAGCAATAGAACAATGATATAATTGTTATTTTTCATCTTGCAGTCAACATGAGGTCTTTGACAATGAGGAAATCATCATACTTCATATTTAGTTCAAGACGGGTCATAGCACCTACTTAAGCAGTATTCATTACGAAATGTCAATCAACACTACATCCATGTAATTCATGATGATGTACTGTAAAATCGGAAATTAATGCGTTCATTTATTACTGCGATCTAAGAAAATTTAATCAGCCCGGATTGCGATTTTTAATTAATGCAAAACTCAAAGATCTCTAGTGCAAAATGATACAAATGCTTCTAAAATACGAGTTTTAAGTTCAGTTGCATTTTCCGCAATAATGAAACATCTCAATAATTTCTGAATTTACAGTATGTCGGTCACTTTGAATAAGCAAGAACATTGATTCAAAGTTTACAGAATTGATTGAAGTCCTTTATATCCTCTATCCTGTGCCGAATTTCACCTTAAAACTTCAATGAGTGGTTCATTCATGCTGGTATCCTCATCCGGCTGTGTTAACTAGGTTTGAATAAGAATTTCCTTTTTCTGATGACTTTTATTGACAATAGGACCATACAAATGTAATTGCAAATAAATTGAAGCAAGTATCATAAGCATGAAACTATTGTCATAGCATGTATCTAAGATCCAAACATCAAACTGGATTGTGCTATTAAACTGCAAAGCAAAACATAAAACAAAAACAAATTAATTAAAAGCAAGCAAAATAAAAAAGAAATATGCAAATTAAAATAATAGTAGCCCCTCAAAGTATAATGCACTTTCTTTGATCACAAACAAGGCAAGCAGCTCAGCAATTCTGTCATTAAATACCTTTTCATGAACATGTTCATCAGTTAAAACTGCTGTCATTAGCCTCATTTTTGTATTTGATTGCATAATAGATACTGAAAATAAAATCTGATGTTTAAAATAAACAATCATATTACTGTCTTATTTATTTACAAGTGCTATAAAATGACCTTTGATGACGTGTCGAGTCACTCATACACTCTACCAGCAATGGCCAGAATGAATGTTCCAGTGCTTCAAATTATCCTCGTAAGACTCGTTCTATATAGACATAGCATCGTGTTATCGGTTTTCGTGCTATTATCGATTTTCAGATATAGCGATTAACAGTGTTAACCCTTCATTCATATGACGATTGGAATTTTCAAAGAATGGCTAGTTAAATATTTCTTTGTACATAAGATTGTTTTTAAAGCCATTCTTGTATTTTAATATACTCTTGATTATCTGGCAACTTTTGTTGTCGGTAAAATGGCGTCATCTGTTTTCGTGTGAAGTAAAAACAAGGCCGATATACGGGATGAAAACGAATATATAATCCGGAAATGGCTGGTTTTAAAATTTCATGGTTCTGGCCATCTACCAAATCATACTACATCTAAATAAAATAACAGAATGTTTGAAAATTACCACTTTCAAAATTGTGTTTACTTTTGATGCTTTTTTTAGTGCTGAAACCACAATGCACTGCAAAGTGACATGTATTTTATATAAGAAACAGGCACATTTCAGTCAGCTCTTTTGTTTACAAGTACGATCAGTGACCCCATGACAGTTACATGACAGGAAGAGCCGGTGTCTGAGAGGCAGATGACATAGTTAAATTTTATATAGCCCTTCTGGATTTTTTTCCAGCTACTTTATAAACGAAGTAAAATTTTAGCATTACAAAAAGTATGGTTCAGTAGGTAGGTTCACTGTTCTTGGTACTTACGTCTTTAAAAGCAAACTTTAACATCTTTTACAGATGTCACGCTGTAGTCTTGTTTATGTTCCATAAATAGAAACCGGAAGACACGTCAAAAATAATGCGTGCGCTATGGAAATCAAAATAAAATGGATAAAACGAAAACAGATGACGCACGAAAACACATACCGTGACGATATATGAGTGTGACTTCTCTGAGTTTGGTACACAATATAGTTTCAATGTATTTCCTTCACAATCACGAAACTGAAATCGAAATAATATGTTGAAAAAGACAAAAAATATGCCATTCAACGAGTACAGGGGCCTAGGGTACAACACTTTGTCTGTTTTGGAATTTATCCACAAAAAATCATGTAATCGTTTGTCTTTACCAATACATATTTACTCTTAAAAAGGTCTTGTGATGGGTCATTTTTTGCAAAAGGAGTCTTGGTCTTTTGCTTTATTGGCAATATCGAAAAGGAGGGGGGAGCTGTACTTTGTTAATTTTCAAATGACAGGGGTGTGATGTGCATTTGTGATTCCAAAAAGACAAAAACTGTCCCTGAATCTATGAGGGGGAGGACAGGGGGTAGTCTTCTCCCACTCCTCTTCTCCTTTCTCTCTCCCTTGACTCTTTTCTCCCTTCTCCTTTCTCTCTCCCTCGACTCTTTTCTCCCTTCTCCCCCTTTTTTCCTTTAAATCCTGTCTCCCTCATTTTCCCCCCACCTCTCTCCATTCTTCCACCCTCTCCTTTCTCCCACCCCCTGTCTCTCTTCACCCTTTCCCCCTCATCTATGTGGTCATGATTGTTGTGAATACCATACACACATTTGTGTTGCTCAGGGATGGAAATTTAACATTTTGGTGGCCCAGTGTTATACATGTATGATCATGCAAGAATGTTGAAAAAATAGTAACCCCACTTAAGTTTTAGGGGTTACTGACTGGGCTCCTGTGAATTTCCATCCCTGAATAGCACAGGCACTTGTTTCAATATCAAACATTTTACTCACTATTAAGTCTCCTTTAAGTTTTTGATATTGAAACAAGTGCCTGTGCTGAATAGTGTAAAATTATTCTAATTCTGGGGATAAATGTCATTATTTAAATGGATCATCTCACAACATGCAGTTTTATATACCTGCACTGTTAAAATAAGCCATCAAACTCTATGCTCTTGTCTCTGTGAAAAAACAATACCTCTATGAATAACATATTATATCATGTTAAAGGAGTATATTTTTCTTAATAAAAATAATGAGTCCGGGTGCTCACACATATTGATAATAAATTGGACATCTTCATTTCACATAAGAACTATATATATATATATATATATAAGAAGTATTATAGAAAATGTTTTTCATCTTCAACCAAGCCTGATGAACATAGAACAACTTTGGACATGCTGTATACCATTAAATAGGAACCTGTGCTATTGTTTTATTGAATTTATGTGAACTAAAATGCATCAATTGATTGAACAACTTACATAATTAGTTGCAAAATATTTTTTTTTTATACATGTATATATATTTATTTTTTATTTTTAGGTCTACTCATTGAACCTGCTCTTGTATGTATTCAAGGATAGATGATCACAGCTATTTTTCTTTTTCAGTAAGTGTATTGCAATAGTATTACAAAACAACCAAACAGAACAGGAAATATATGTTATATTTGGCATTATATTGTACAAATACAATAATATTATTGATAAATATCTTCTGGGAAAAAATGCCTGAAAAGTGGATGACCAAAGATTAATGTTTGTTTTGAAAATTTGAGTGTACAGACATGATCTAAATAAATACCTTAGTTGTGATGAAAATATTATAATTAATTTGATTACTTTACAATGGATTATTTTTTCTGGCACACAACTTTTGGGACCATTTTTTTCTTGAGTATTCAAGGGCACAGTCAAAATTATATCAAAACATCAAAATTAAGACATGGGGGAACAAAGAATTTTATTTTCGTCCTGAAATAATGGTTATTAAAATTTCAAGGGCATTCACTGATAGAGTATAGATCATAATTTATTTACATGCCTAAAGTATATTATTCTATTAGGATATACGCCCAATGAAAATTGACCAGCCTATACCCCATTTGGTTGATGAATCCCAACCTACTCCTAACAACATGCCCAATGAATTGATGAAAGACACACGACAGTTACCTGTACAGGTACGTTAAAAAAAGATTGAATTTACACATTTTATAACAATATCTCCTTAATACAAAAAACGTAAGAGGGATCATATTAATATGAAAGGATCGTCTGTTAATGCAGTGTGAAAAAACGAAAATTCCATTTTCAATTTAAAGACTTTGGGTCTATGAAAATTTTGTTGAACGAAAACTTAAGTAAAAGGCAGTCGGGGTCATTCAGTTTTACAAATGTCCATTCAAAAAATGTTCGTCAAAGATTTCACAGCTTCTACTGGACAGAATGATTTTATATAAGTACCTGCTAACAAGAAAGACAACTCTTGTAAAAAAGGAGATAACTCTGTAATTTGAAACGAGGGAATAACACACTAAAAAGACAACCAGTCTGTTGTATTCAGAAATTGCCAAGTAATTTTGCAGTTCAATGGTGCTGTTAGTAAGTTTATCATTGAAGATTTATATGACTTGACCACAAATACGGATTTGTAAAACTATTGAAAATTTAATGAGAAGGAAAAAAACATACACTTGCTCGCTAAGTAAATTTCTTAAAAATAGCTCATCATGATCTATAGTACCAGTACTTAATAAATATAATTTTATTTCCAGCTTGAAAATGTTGTTTTGGAGGAGGCTGTATTGGATGTCAAAGAAGTAAGACTGTTGGATCATGAAAGAATTTTATCTTGCAATCACACCTTTTTGCAACCTCATAAAGGGGGTAGAATAACATTGAGACATATAAAGTCATTGACCTAATGAAGTTTCTGGTACCTTTTGATGTTTTGAGAAGAAAGGGAATGTAGTTGTGTATCAGTTCTTATCACAAAATTTCCTGCTTTTTTACATTTTTACTGATAAGCTGGGTAGGTGTGTATGGAAAATAAATGTAACTTTTTAACCAATCAAAATTAAATATTTCTCCTACATTTATATATACCCCTCCCAAGAAAGAATCTATTGCTTGACATGACTGTCCATCTGTCAAACCACTTACAAATACCAATAGCACTTCTGAATCTGATTCTGAGGATGAAAATCGAATAAGAGATGATGAAAAGTGCTGTGTATGCAAATTATTCACCCCAAAAGAAATCAGAGAGAGCCCATGTTTAATATTCATGAAATGGCTACAATGTGACCAATACAAACACTGGGTTCATTTGGTCTACTCAACTGAAAAACATGTGATCAGGAAAAGAGATGTATTTTTATGCCCCTATTGCAAGAGTGATTAGTATTGAAATCATGCTATCTATATTAATATTTAATAAAATGATTAACTTCCAGTTTGTTTAAAAAAAAACCAATTTAAAAACAAGGACAAAATTAAAACACAAACAGCAAAGATTAAAAACAAAGAAATGGTGCCATCACAAGATTATGTTTTACAAGATAACAAGAGGTGCTAAGACAAAATTTTGAGTGACTGGAATTTCAGACCCCGTTCAAATGTATTCTGATAGGCTTGATGAACATGATTGATGGCTGAAATGTTCCTAGCAAATTCATGACAAAATGTTGTAGTTACTATGGTGTCAATGAATCAGTACATTTCAATAATGTTTGAGAGATGTCAGTTCAAATCTCTCTGGAAACTAATGATCCGAGTACATATTAGATTTGTCAACTACTAACAATTACAATACATATAGCTTCTATAGTACAAGGTAGTACATTTCAATAATGTTGAAAAGATGTCAGTTCAAATCTGACTGGAAGCTAATCTATGGGTTTATTTTAATATATGCTTGATCATGTTGACTGCATTAACTAACTTGGACACAAATCCCTAGCTTAATGAAAGTTTTGAAGAACTACTCCTTTTTCAGTGTGATTTTTACACAGACAACCACAAAAATGTTGTGTAATGGTTAGCATGCTCACCTTGAATGTGGTAGATCCATGGGTTCTAGCCCCTGTCTAGTCAAACCAAAGATTATAAAATTGGTAAGAATGCAGCATTAAGGAGTAAGAACAAAGAATGGTCGGGTCAGAATCAGAATAATGTTTCAGAGTGGAACGACATATCTACCCACAGACTGTTGTTTCAATGAACTAGCACTCTAAAAATCCAACTAAGGGTGTTGGTCTTTTCATTTTTTGTATCTAAATGTGTTTCCTGTTGCTCATGCTTAAATAGTTTACACATCACATGTTATAGTTTATATTTCTTGTTGTTTATTGTTTAAAAATTCTATGAATAGAATGTTTTTATCCCCCATATGAGTGTTGTTTTTTCATGTAAAATTATTGAATATTTTAGGCTTTGTTCATTTACCTGAAAAGTCTCAAGACAAATATTTTGAAATTAAAGGAGTTTTGAACCTTATTACATGTACTATGGGGTTTTTTGGGGGGGAGGGGGGGGGGGGGGGGGGGAGGGTGGAACTTGTGTCAGATTTTTAACTTCTCAATTCAATAACTAAAGGATAGAGAAAATTGTATAGTGTCCCCTAATATTAACTTTTTGATGTTAAAAGCAATATAATTTGCATTCAATCATTAACTTAAGACTTCACCAGGATGAGGGGAATGTATTTTATTACCCATTCTTCAATGTTCCAGTTCATAGTTTTGTTATTTTACAACATTGTTATTATACATGTAGCTGACCTTTTAATAATGTTTTGTTTTTGCAATAAATATTTTCTTGTTAATGAATATTTGTTTAATTTTTGTGCTCTATAATTTACAAAAGTTATCGGTTGAATCATTTACAAAGTACATGTGCATGTACATATCTTGCCCAACCAAGACTGACTTGTTCCTGAATTTAGCACTTTTTCCATACTAATCCTTATATGTTATTATTGGTCTCCTGATATTGGCATAAACAAGAAAGGATGGAGTGCCTCATGAACAGAAACCATACCATAATACAACTGTAATGTGTTTGACATACATGTAAGAATGGAACATGACTGTTAATGTATAGCCCTGCATCAGGGCATACTATTTAACCCCTGTAACTATAGACCGGTACGACAACATTACAGAAATCCCTTCAGTACGAACAACAAGGTATGGTCTAAAATCCTTTCGATATGCTGCTGCTAAACTGTGGAACGAGTTGTTAAACCACTGTAGAACACAAACATCTTTTATTTAACAATTCAAAAATTTAATAAACTCATGGAATGGCAACTCTGCCGCTGCAATGCTTGCTGCTAGTATACATTTTTTCTAGAATAGACATTGCATGAAATTTGCCTTACTGCTGCCTTCTTGCTTTTCAGTTTAATTTTATTTTATTTTAGTTTTTTATTTTAGTGCTTGGCTATTTCTGCATGAATATTTTTAAAATATTTTTAGAATATTTTTGAAATATTTTTGGAATATCTTTAAGATATGTTTTAGAGTGTGTTTTAGGAAGTACATGAATATTTTACTTTGTATGCTTTTCAGTTTAACTTGTGCTTTATTTTAGCACTTGGCTATTTATGCATGAAAATTTTTAAAGTGTTTTTGGAATATTTTTGAAATATGTTTTAAAAGTACATGAATATTTTATATGTGTTTTGAGTTAATTTGCTTATTTGCTTAATTATAGACGGCTTAAAATTTGCATGAATGTACTTGTATGTGTAATGGGTGCTATAAATGTCGGCATCTATTTTGTGTTTTGACAATAAGTGCACAGAGAGGCACTGGCTGTAGGGGTCCAGAAGTCAAAACACAGAAATGTATGCATAAATATTATCTGGATATGTATTAATTTTGTATTGCATGACATGTTTTATTGTGCTGTATTTAATTTATGTAATTTATTATGCATGTCGGTTTGAAAAGCTCTTGAGAGCTTATGTTGTATCCTTATAAAATGTACCGACTTTAAATAAAACTTTTGATTTTGTCTGTCCCTCCCTTTTTGTAATGTGTTTAATGTACAAATACTAAAGGTGTGCATTCCTACAGGATTTTGACTTCTAAAAAATCACAAAATGATATATAGTTCAGTGTTCCAGCTAGGATTTCAAAAGGGCAGGGTGCTGGTCCTGAAAAAGGGCTCTTTAGTGCGCTGTTGGATTTTCAAAAAAGGCATTTTTTAGGGACACTGTAAAATCAAATAAAGTATACAATGAAATATTGACTTTTATTATTTATACATGAGCAAATAGGTCAGTTTATTCAACAAATCAACCTAGATATAATTCTATCTTTCTGTCATTAACTCTAAAAAACTTGGCAACTACTGTATCTGACACATGCTCATAACATTGTTTGTTGCAATTTAGTTTGACATGTAAAATATTGTTCATTGTGACCTGTTTCATGTGATTTATGTGATCACACTTTACCAATTTGACCTGTGAAAATACCCTTTCTACTTCTGCTGTACTCAGAGGTAACACAGCAGCTGTACTCATTAAGTGTATGCTATTATTGGGGTACAGTGCTGATAAACCAAGCTTTTCATTTAATAAAAGCTTAAGGCATGCCATGATGCTCCTTTCATGACATTCCTCTATTTTTATCACTTGTTTAAGTTTCAGATGAATTTGAAAGTTCAACATTTTAAAATTGGATTAAATAATTTTTTTTATCAAAATACAAGGATGTTACGGGAGGACAGACGGACGAACGGAATGTAGTGTTACTACATGTATATCCCTTCGCAACTTCGTTGGCGATGGGATAAAAACTACCCCCCCCCCCCCCCCCCCCCCCACCACACAAAATAAAAACCTCTACAAACTATCAGTTGTAAAAGGCAACCCCTTACAACAATTACAGCAGCATCAATTATGGCAATAGACGATGTAAGTGGGTTTTCTTCTTCTTCAAATTTACAATAAAAACAATGATGCCTGTGATATGGCAGTTAAAGGCACTCACTAAAAACTATAAATATCATACTTCTACACAACATTTATACTTATATAACAAGTGCCATTCTATAAAGAATTATGAGAGACTATATAAATTTCAATAAATTAAAACTTTAAATCACGTCTATAAAACATTTCAGTTCTGTAAAAACTTAACTATCAATCAAGAATATAAAAAACTATTTCTTCTACCTTAAATATTAAAAAGAAACCATCATAAAGAAAGATAATTAAAAAGTTGGCATGCGGTGAAATATTTCTCTAATTACGAATTATACCTCAAAAAACGGCATTGTCATAATTTGGTCTTAATTTATGGTACAAGGATGTGCTTTGCAAAGTTTTGACCTTTTTATCTAAGACATCAGCATATCTGGCATGCATCCAGGATATGTACAATGAAAGATGAACACAGGATTTACACAGACATCGTGTTCTTTGTATTTGATCTCGATCTACTTTATTAGGTTTAAATAAAATACCTTGTCTTTTGTATGAACAATTATTTATATACACGACTATATGGAGTTTCTTCAAAAGCTTGTAAAAGATAAGAAGATTCATGAGGCTAGAGTCTTTAATTTCACATACAGGTATATTGATGACGTTTTATCTATCAATAATTCTAGATTTGCAGAATTTCTTCCATTGATATATCCTCCAGAGCTGGAAGTTAAAGAGACCACCGATACAGCTTCGTCCGCATCATTTTTGGACTTATACCTCGAATTTGACGACAGTGGTCAACTCAGTACTAAAATTTATGATAAGCGGGACGACTTCAATTTTAAAATCATAAATTTTCCAAACATGTGCAGCAATATACCAGCTTCTCCTGCATATGGTGTTTACATCTCGCAATTGATTCGCTATGCAAGGGCCAGTAGCAATTATTCTGATTTCCTGAAACGTCATCTTCATCTGAGAAACAGGCTACTGGACCAGGGCTATAAAAAGATTCGCCTTATTCGATCTCTTAAAAAGTTTATATTCCGATACCAATATCTTGTCGAAATATATTCCGTCTCTGCAGAAAAAATTATAAGTGATGCATTTTCATATAGTGAAAATGTATAAAGATAAAGAAGTAAAAAATGTCAAGAATTTTTTTGTCAGTGTGTGACGTAAAAATATTTTTGACATTTACGTCACCGAATATGGTACTGCTTTGACAACTATTTTACCTATTTTGTTCCTGTATTTAAATACTGTTACAGTGACAGCCGGAACCTTTGAACCGTAATGAGAGCGGGAGGTTTGGCGCCTTAAAATCTGATTCAACCCACCATTTCTTTAGAAATGCCTGTACCAAGTCAGGGTCATTACGGTTTTCACAGTTTTCCGGATGTTGACTGATTTTGTCTGTTTATATAATTATGAGTTTTGACTTTCCCTTTGTAAGATTGTTCGGAGTTCGGTAATTTTGTTATTACCTTTATTTAAAAGGAATATATTACTTGGCTCTATTTTAAGCTTGTCTTACTATTTGTTATGTTAATTTGTCAAGTACGCACATGTGTTTACCAAGAAGCTAATTGTATTGATTGATCAATTAAAAAGTAATATTTTTTTTCTATTAGAATTACCATGCAGAGTCAGTGTGTTTTAAATCGGTCATCCAATCAGGATGCTCATTATTCTTGTCCAAGATAAAAATACATCGCTAAAGTAAATTTACCTGTGGTTTCAGAGTAGAAGATTTTTAGAAATCTAACATAAAATTTCCCCACTTCAACTCGTAAATTTACATAGAAATCGGAGATATTTCGTCATAAAACTTCACACATGGTTTTGTCTATCATATTTCTTGAAGACAAACATAAAATGTTATTGCATTTATTAATATTGTATGAGTATCAACAGTTTTTTCAACACCGTATCTGTTTCTCGATACAGCCACAACTTCAACTCGTAAATTTACATAGAAATCGGAGATATTTCGTCATAAAACTTCACACATGGTTTTGTCTATCATATTTCTTGAAGACAAACATAACATTTTATAGCATTTATCAATATTTTATGAGTATCAACAGTTTTTTCAACACCGTATCTGTTTCTCGATACAGCCGCCCGATTACAGTGACCCGTGAGCCAGATTAGCAGATCTCAGCAGTTTTTTCTGAATAAGGTTGTTTAATTAATTTGCTAATAATAGAAAACACTTTGAACCACTATTAGTGATGTAAAATTCTACTGTAAAAATATCTAAGTGGTGATTTCTATTTCTTTTAAATATATTTTTATTGCTATTGTAAGGGATTCAAATTAATTAAAAGCTCAACACCATCAAGATGCTAAAAAAATATATCTAAAACTCCCCTAGTACTAAAAAAGTCATTCAAACTTCTGTTTGTTTCTTTGCATTTTTTAATTTCTTCCTTCAAACGTCTGTCACGTTTGGGCATTGTGACAGAAATAAGACAACATATGTTAAATTTGTTTATTTGATGAGTTTTAATCACTTTCAATTAGCTAGAGTCAATCAGCTGTTTCAAATAATCTACGGTCAATCAGCTGTTTTCCTTAATTGTCAAGGTAAACAGATAGAATATTGATTACGATGCGCGCGCAATGTTTACAAGGAAGCGTAATCGAGAAAAATGGCGGATCATTACGAAACGTCAAAATAAACGATACATTTGATTAAAAAAGACATATAGACTTTGAAAAAGGGCATGGCGTCATGAAAAAGGCACAGGGCGTCATGAAAAGGGCACAGGGCGTCACTTGAAAAAGGGCGGGCGGTCCGCCCTGTGAAAAGGACCTAGCTGGAACACTGTATCCTACCGTGACATCTGCTCGGTCATGCAATAAAGCCGATCACTTGTTTTGATTTACAATTCTCGCGCAACACGAGACCAATGACGTCATTCTGTATATTCATAGCGTACATAAACACTGAGGGAATACTTTTCAACGTCAAAATTACAAGATGAGATTAAAACAGAGAAGTTTGAATTGAATAAATTCCATGCAAGTAAAAAAGATCCTTTTTACTAATATCTTTTTTTCCTGATCATTATGCTTGTTAAATATGTTTCCATCGATGGTATTCCCCAAGCATTTGTATTTTTACGGTTTGTTGACATAATCGACATCACAGTTCATGACCGTTTCTGGAATGTAGGCCAAGCAAATTGTATTTTAAAATACTTTGAAAATATGATGATTGATCATTCAGATTCCACCATTTTCTAGAAAATGGCCGATTTTACCGGGAAAATACATGCAAGTGCTCTCCATTAGTCACAAAATGGCAGATTATTTTGCATTTTCACTGCTGCTTTAATAACAAATATACCCCTTATTTCTTGGGGTAATGAAATGAAATTCACAGAGAAAAAGAATTAATTTAACAGCAATAATCAAAATTTATAGCATAAATTGAACAGAGAATTAAATTAAACCAGACAGAAAAATGAGATTGTCTGGGTAAAGAAAACCTGTCATTATTACAAATTGCATCAACAAAACTGTATTGTTACCACTCTGTGATAATAAATGTGATTAAAATAAATTGAAATCAAGTCATTAATTGTTTTACCAAAATATGTCGGTCTAATAGATTGTATTGACAAAAGCAAAAACACCAAATTCACTGGATTAAATACTTTTTATGTGGGTAAGCAAGTTTAATGTTTGCATCAAATAATTAATTTTTAATACTTCAATTTCAAACTATTTAAAAAAAACATCTTTTGAAATTTTTCAGACAAATCAATTACACTGAAAAAGCTAAAATACTGTACTTTCTTAATCTGGTTTACTTTTTAAGTTTGGTTGGCCTATGACAAAATCATGTGCTTTATTGAACTTTGACCCACTTTATGTGACGTCATAGGACGCCATTTGGAAAATGGAGGGTAAACAAATATGTGTCAGTATGTAATTATTATCGATCTTTTTTCCATGGAACTTTACACATGTGAGCAAGAATAGATGAGGAACATAATTAAAAAGAAAACAATGTTTACTTTTCAAACATGAAAAAAATAATCAAACATTATCCAATGACTGACCGACTTATTGTCAGAGGAGGATAGTTGAACCAAGTCATTTTTAAGTTAGTACATCAAAAGTGTCTTACACACACAGACTTTATACATTCTCTAACAAAAGGGACATACCAGTTTTAAGTTGGGCCTTTTAAAAAGTTTTATTTGATGCTCTATACTATGATAATTTACAAATTGCATGTTTAATGTGATATAAATGTGATAAACTATAAAACCATGCAGAAGTCTAACATAATGCCAACTTTAATGCATTAACATTACAAAGCTGGTTTTTGTACGAATACCTGCCAGTCGCTTAGGGGGAAAATACTTATTTTGATTTCCCTTTCTTATAAGGACCCCCCCTTTTTTTTTATTATAGGATAGTCAGACAACAAAATATACGAGATTTAGATTAATTTTCTTCAAGTTAATCGATAAGTACCCGCTAGGATGATATATTTTATTTATTCTTGCAGATCTAGGATGTTTTGTAAACAGTACTATTTTATTTGCGAGGTTGTGTCACAATATCCTTGGAAGTTGGAACTACTATAGATGAATATTCACACGATCTCTCATTATTTTCAAGATCTACGGGATACATGTAGTCCATACCTGTTAACCCTCCCCCTTTTCGCGGGAGTCTCCCGCATAAGAGCCTTATCTCCCGCATGGACTGGGTCTCATGCGCGGGAGACATTAATCTCCCGCACACACATTTTCCTCCCGCACGACCTCCCCCCAACACAAAAATCAAGTACAATAAAATCTTGACCTACATTTTGCGATCAATATTTCTGGAAATTCCCCATTTGGAACTCCCGCGCTGATGAAAAACGCCGAGAGATACGAATGGTAAAGGTGTTTAAATGATATCCGGTTATTGATCATAAATTATTTTCCTAACCAACAAATTCACGAAAACTTCCTTACGACCGTGACGATATGTGCATAACTGCCACGATGAATAAACTGCGTCACCGTGTTTACAAATGCAATGACGTCTTCGACTTGTTTACGTTTTTTTACTCCGATTGATTTATACTATAGCATCGTGTTATCGGTTTTCGTGCTATTATCGATTTTCAGATATAGCGATTAACAGTGTTAACCCTTCATTCATATGACAATTGGAATTTTCAAAGAATGGCTAGTTAAATATTTCTTTGTACATAAGATTGTTTTTAAAGCCATTCTTACATTTTAATATATTCTCGATTATCTGGCAACTTTTGTTGTCAGTAAAATGGCGTCATCTGTTTTCGTCAATCGTAACTACTCGACCATTCGATGCAATACTTTTACATGTTTATTTTGCGTTATTTCAAAATAAAGTTTTCTTATCTTATCTTATTCTTATGTCGACTCTGTTTAGTATCACCCGGTGGTAGTATATCCAATCGTAACTACTCGCCAACTCGGTCATTCTCGCTACCCTGCAAATGGCCGAGTAGTTCAGTCGGAAAGCAAACCCATGATTTGACCGTTATAGCTAGTGATTCTAAAACCACGCAGTCAGGGGGCGATAACCGCAAAAAATTCCCGCTAGGTGCCGCTTTACAAATCCCGCAAAATTTTTCATTCGCGCCGTTGTAGGATAAACCTGAAATAAAGTATTAAATAGACAAAATTGTGATAGAAACGTGATTTCTATAAAATATATATATATTTTTTGCAATGACTGGCTATATCAGACAAGCGACCGAGGTTTATATTAGTCAAAAACGTGTTTCGAATCGTGCATTCTAAAATGTGTAAAAACACGAGGTTCGGTTTGTTTACATTTTTCGGCCAATGAAAAAGCTGACACAATTCTATATTAGGACATGAAATTGATGATACAGGAGTGATATAGCATCATCAACCAATAGTAAATGCTCTCTCAACTGGAAATTCCGTCACCCTGAATGGAAATCATTACTGAAAGAAAATTCGACGAGGCATGTTTTTTTTAATTTTCGCCTTGTTTTAGAGTAAAATTTGCCCATTTGGGTGGACATTTCTCCCCCAAAACACCCATGTAGTGTGTATATGTCTGCCTTTTATTAGATTTATTAATATCTTTATATTTTAACCGAAAGTTTACAAGAAAACTGCATTGTTTACATCAGATTACGCCCCACCCCTTTTCCCCCGTCTCGTCAATGCACTTTGTTTAGACTCCTTTCCCGTTTGCTGTACATATCTAATGTGGCGATTATTTCAAAGGCAATTGGTTTATCAAATATATTTAGGAATGCTGACTTAAAGTTTTACCTGATTTTCTTCTGCAAATGAATTATGAATTTATGTGTAACAGGTATACAATGATTGAATGAATGTGACTCTAAAAACAAAAACCAGCCAGTGTGTGTGTTATAAATAGAAATTAGGCTAAATTTGTTATCTGTATGTAACTGCATATATGATATTTAATTGATTAAACAACTGTAATTTGCAAGACTGTGATTTTACCATAGTTGACTAGTAGTTGTAATGCCTCCAAAAAACTTAACTGTTCTGAAGCCCACAGTGGCAGGGACCCTGGGCCCTGTCTTCATTGTCTGCAGGCAAAGCCATTTTATGCCTTACATGTTATAAAAATTTTAACAAATTTGTGAGGTCTGATGATTCTCTAAATGAACTTTCAAAAACTGAAGACTACCAGTTAACTAAATGTTTTCACAGTTTGATCAGGTGGAATATTGCAATGTAGACTCTGACAATATTGACCGTTATGTACTGTTTTATCCTGTTTTAGAATTTGTAGTCAGTGACTTTTTATCCAACAAAGCTTTATTGTTGCCAGATTTGTACAAAAAAATTGAAGATTTAGTTGACAAAACAGCTTTAATTAAATCACTGAAAGAACCAGAAGACAAAATTGGTGAACCCTCTCCCATTAGAGGCAATAAATTCTCCCATTTAAGTTTGGAAGATTTCAAGGAAACGGGTGATGAAACCTTTGCATGGGAAAGTTTTGAGAAGAAATTGTCAGCTTACAGTTTTCTGAAATATTTGGTACAGGAAAATGATATACATGTAGATCTCCCAGGTCTTAAGACTTTTCTTTCATTTTCTGAAACTGACACTGAAAAATCTGAGTTTTGTTCAATTGAAGTTTTAGATGAGACAGCAGATTCAAAAGCCACAGTTTTGAAAACTTTGAATATTCCTCACAAAAAGTTTCAGATTGGGATAAAGCTTCAGTATTAAGTTGTTGTTGGGACAGGAAATCTTATGACCATTTAATAAAATTAAAATCAGAATATGGAGGTTCATTAAACTGGGTTTTGCCATATCCTGGAGACTGGCACATACTTTTTTTTAATCTCATTTTCTATTAAATTAATAATTTATTGTACTTAGGATTTGTTCAACTTTCATAAAAATTTATGGACTTTTTACTGTTAATAGTTTATGGAAAAGAAATACACTTGAAAACTAATATGTACAGTCATCTGTCAAAAGTATTGGGAAATGTAAAAAAATATCCCTATATAATCAACCAAAACTTTTTCAAAAAATTATTGTGAAATCATTTCTGGATAGATTGTAACAAATTTTACACCAAAACATTCGGAATTGTCTATATTTTGTTTGTTTATTTGCTCAAATCTTTATACGAGTGGTTTTTATTTGTACATAATTTTTCCATGATTGTTAATTTTTAGGATTTATTTTTAGTTGAAATATATAGGAAAATCAAAATCAATTTTTATTTGTTGTGTTTAAATTATGTACAAATAAAAATAACTCATAACTACATAATGAGTAAATAAACAATCAAAATATTGACAATTCTGAATGTTTTGGTGTAAAATTTGTTAAAATCTATCCAGAAATGACTTCACAATATTTTTTTAAAAAAAATATGGTTTTGGTTGATTATATAGGGATTTATTTTACATTTCCCAATACTTTTGACAGATGACTGTATACATTTTCTTTAAATATTTATACATTTTTTTTATCTTTATATTGAATTTTATTTTCATGCCTAGAAAAAAAATACACCAGTTCTGTTCATGATTCATCAAAAGGATAAAGAAATGTTTTTTCTTGAATTGCTAGAATAAAACCGGTGGACGTGTAAATTTTAGTCGCCTATCCTTTCTTTTGGGGAAAGGAGACCATATATAAATGTTTGTATTTTCCTAAATTTGTAGTTAATTATATGCATATGCTATTAAAATAGCAGCCTGCATCAGCATTAATATTTGTGCACAGCGTGCTTTTAAGTCATTAGGTTAGTTCTAAATAGTAAATGTATTTTTAGAAATAGGGAAATTCATACGGAGTTATCTTTCTTGACTGACAATTTTTCTGAATCTGAACAATTTTCGGCACTAAAAGCTGACAGAAACTCTTATTAATGAATAAAAACGTGTACCAGAGAAACATTTCGTTAAATAAATATATAACCTAGCGCAGTGTGAAGTTTGGGAATGTCATTCTACTGCAAACTTAATATATTTGCATTTTATTTCAATGCGATGGTACGGAGTTATCTTTCTTGGTTGACAATTTTTCGGCACTAAAAGCTGACACAATTTTTTATTAATGAATAAAAACGTGTACCAGAGAAACATTTCGTTAAATAAATATATAACCTAGCGCAGTGTGAAGTTTGGGAATGTCACTCTACTGCAAACTTAATATATTTGCATTTTATTCCAATGCGATGGCGACATTCCATCGAGGGGGTCACCCTCTAAATCATCAAAATTTTAATAGTAATCTCCCGTTTTAACTCAAATCTAATAAACAAATCGTGGAAGTAATTATTGCTGAAAAGAAAACAATATAAGACGTTTCGATATTTTCTACGGTATAAATAAACGAGGTCTTTGTTCTACAATTTTCATGACCGACGAACATGTCAACGTTTTCAAATGAGAATCACGTGACCCGTGGTTTTACCAGCGACGCCATTAATGAGTTTGCTTTCCGACTGGTTACGATTGCTGTTTTCGTGTGAAGTAAAAACAAGGCCGATATATGGGATGGAAACGAATATATAATCCGAAATGGCTGGTTTTAAAATTTCATGGTTCTGGCCATCTACCTAATCATACTACATCTAAATAAAATAACAGAATGTTTGAAAATTACCACTTTCAAAATTGTGTTTACTGTTGATGTTTTTTTAAGTGCTGAAACCACAATGCACTGCAAATTGACATGTATTTTATATAAGAAACAGGCACATTTCAATCAGCTCTTTTGTTTACAAGTACGATCAGTGACCCCATGACAGTTACATGACAGGAAGAGCCGGTGTCTGAGAGGCAGACGACATAGTTCAATTTTATATAGCCCTTCTGGATTTTTTTCCAGCTACTTTATAAATGAAGTAAATTTTTGGCATTGCAAAAAGTATGGTTCAGTAGGTAGGTTCACTGTTTTTGGTACTTACGTCTTTAAAAGCAAACTTTAACATTTTTTACAGATGTCAGCTGTAGTCTTGTTTATGTTCCATAAATAGAAACCGGAAGACACGTCAAAAATAATGCGTGCGCTGTGGAAATCAAAATAAAATGGATGAAACGAAAACAGATGACACACGAAAACACATACCGTGACGATAATATTGTTTGATCATAAATTTTGTCAATTTAATCATGCGTAATCCAACTGAATTTTACAAATATAAACAATTTCACCTCCTGGAAATCCCCCCTTTAAGAACTTTTGGATCCGCACCTGCATTTTATTTTATTAAAACATGCACATCATCATTCACAGGGGCTAGGTGCGTCCGAAAAAAAAAAACGATATAATACTACAAGGGCGCGAACTCACTTGCTTCCTTTTTTTTAAGTCGTCGTGTTAAATTGATCGTAACTTCGGAACTCCTTAATATTAAAAAAAAAATGTTTTCACCAGTCGAAAGTCAAGTAATTTTCCTTTCCAAAGAGACCCCAATTGTTAGTGTAGGCCTCCGAACTGCTGAGGTATCATACACGAACCAAAACAAAACGGCGTGAAAATCCGAAGTCGTACATTCGCTGGGTTGACCACTTCCCATCTGTGTACAGACTTTCCCATGCGTTAACGAGTCATTTTGACTAGCTAAATACTTTCATCCATTCAAATTACGTTAAAATTTCTTACCTTTCGCCAATTTATATGCCCTTTAAGTCTGTTTTTGAAAGAAATCCCCTTTGCATCCTTCACAAACGCCATAGACTTGAACATTGAGAGTTCTAACAGGCTTTTTGATTGGCTGAACAATCCTTACCTTACCTCTGTATCTTTACCCCCTTCAAAGGAGAACCATACTGTGTCGTATGTTAAACGTGTGTTGGGTGGCGGTGCTGTGTGAGTGAAAATCCCATCACCTCTGTATCCTGAATAAAATTTATGTACACTAAAAATCAGGCTTATTCACACGGGATATAAAAGTTTATCAAATCAAGTTAAAACAATCCACAACGAATGTCCTGACCTTACGTATAAAATATGCATGTTGCATGTATTGGAAAAATTTAAGAAGACGCATCACTGTTTAAAATCTAAAATCTATTTGTTACGGTTTGGTTCGAGGTATAAAAAGTTTTTGTCACATCATAAAATCTAAAACGAATCGTATTTGCAGTTTAAGATCTAAAACGTCATCTTTCAAAGTCTAAAATCTAAAACAATTATCACAGTTTATTGTAATGGATTCTTGGGCAATCCCCGGACGGCTCTCCCCTCCCCCTTTTCGCAATGTTAGATCCGTTTCTTCATTGTTGTCTGTATTTTGTCTCTATCACTCTCCAGAAGTTTCGTTCTCTTAATATGTAATTTGAACATTAATTTCCTTGATAGACCTTCGAGTCTGGCTACGCTGGCTGAGTTTTTCTTGGTAGGTTTTACCTTGATCGCGTTGTCCATTAGCAGTTGTAGTTGGTCAACTTCGCTCAGCTCCGTAAAATTTTCATTGTTTTGGAACTCATTTTGCCATATAGCGTTGATCTCGGACAGTAAAGCTACTCTCTCCGACTGTAGTTTTTCACATTGGAGAATGAAGTGTAGTACATTCTCTTCAGCTGCTCCACATAGCAGGCATGTTGGGTCAGTTTCATTTCGGTAGTACGTAATGCGTTTTGTTTGCAGCACGTATGTCCCGGTGACGAGTCTTAATTTTACTGGAATTCTACTGATGTCTAATGATGAGTAGCATCTGTGCTTCAAAATAGGATGTATTTTGCACTTGCTCAGGTTGTTGTTACTAAGATATTGCAGCCCTTTGTAGAGTTGTGCTAGAGTTGTTAGCTGGGTACACCAGTGGTCATTCACTCTTGATTTCACCAACGAGATCCATCGTGATTTTTTGATAGGATTGTCCAAATAGTTGTATGCCTCTTTCAGGTCGTATTTTCGTAGTATTTTGTTGACACATATAAACCAGCTGTTACTAGATTCCTCTTTCACGGTTAGTTGTCTTCTTGCAAGCTTTTTCTCAGTGTTTTTTTCGCCTTGATGACAGATGTTATTGAAGAATGTGAGGGCTTTTATATGAATTTGTGCTTCTATTGGTAGAATTCCAGTTAGTATATAAACGGCTGGGTCCGGACAGCTCATCGGTAATGACAGGATTTGTTTTAATATCCTTTTCTGGAAGAGTTCTAGTTGTTCAAGAGGTTTTGAGAACGGTAATAATAGCTCCATACCGTAAAGCAATACTGGTGTTATGTAGGTTTTGTAGATGTGTAGTGGGGACTCGGGATCCAGGCCGTTGTGTCCAATAAATCCACATCCGAATAGACTATATGCACTACGTCTTGCTTTAGTTATATTTTCATCGACATTGGTATGGATATTGTGTTTCATCGTTGTTGTTCTGATGATACCTAAATGAGTAGCTTGCTCCACCTCGGGCATGGTGATATTCCCCAAATTAAGTTTCTCGTTGGTTGTTTCGCACTGTCTGTTGTTTCCTCTAATGTGGATTGCTACACTTTTGTTTGGTTGTAATTCATATCCCTCGAGGTTCGCAAAGTCAAGAGCCATGTTGACCATAATCTGTGCATCACTGAGCTGAGTACTGAGTAGTGCGATGTCGTCTGCACATCCTGTGTTGTTAACGTTGATGTTTCCTATTTTCAGTCCTATACCTACATCCTGCAAACGGTCTAATAGTGGGTTGATATATAGTTTATAGAGATCAGTGTTGGACTCCCATGCCGACTTTAAAACAATCGGACGTGCTTCCTGCCCATTTTATGCAGCTTTCCGCATTGTGGTGCAAGCTCTTAATAATAGTCCACGTTTTGTCCTGAATTCCTGCATGGTACATACGCCGGAACAGATGTGAATGTATAACTTTGTCAAATGCAGCTTTTGCGTCGAGAAGTACAAGATGTCCATTTTGCTTTTCGTCGGTTAGTATTCTGTATGCTTCTTCGACAGGTAGAGCAGCATTCATGGGCGACGATCCTTTCGTAAACCCCCTTTGCGTTGGATTTTGCACATTACGGATCAATGGTTGTATTCTATCTCTGATCACTGCTTCAATGATCTTACTAATTACAGGCAGAACTGTTATTCCTCGATAGTTAATGACATCGTTTTTGCTTCCTTTGTTTTTGAATATTGGCGATAATAGTCCAATTTTTAGAACTTCTGGTATATCTCCTTCTAAGAATATACTGTTTAGGATATGCGTTAGGACAGTAATTATATTTTCACCTGCATGTAATATATGTTCTATTGTTAAGCTATGAAAGTCAGCTTATTTTCTCTTATTAATGGATGCTATTGCAGTTGTTATTTCTTCTTTGGTTACAGGCAATATTAGTTCCTCTTTTGACATTTCTGTAATGTATTTGTTCTCCATTTCTACTTGTTGGTGATATCTGATCTCCTTATGCGCAGATTTATCGAAGGTTGACAAACTACGAAAATGTTCTTGAAATCCTAGTATTACCTCATCGGATCCTGAATATGTTTTGCCATTCACATTTATGTCCTGAATATGTTCAAGGCCTTTTTTACGATTTTTCTGAATCAACTTGTGAAATAGTTCCATGTTGTTTGTTCGTGCCTCCATTATATATACTTTTTCAATCTCTTTTTGACGTGCTACCTCTATTCTGACAGCTCTACGGAATTCCTTTTTGTTATGTTTTTTCTGTAACAGTAGGTGGTTGGTAGGATCATTTGGTTTCCCGTTCTTTAGCCATATGTTGTACGAGTTGCGTTTTTCCTTCAATGCAACCTTTATATCAGCATTCCATACCTTTAGTTTAGGTTTTGCTTGATAGGTAGCTTTGTTTCCTGAGCATATTTGAGCGGCAGATGTGAGCAATCTGTTTCAGTCAATCAAAAAGCCCGTTAGAACTCTCAATTTTCAAGTCTATGGCGTTTGTGAAGGATGCAAAGGGGATTTCTTTCAAAAACAGACTTAAAGGACATAGATTGGCGAAAGGTAAGACATTTTAACGTAATTTGAATGGATGCAAGTATTTAGCTAGTCAAAATGACTCGTTAACGCATGGGAAAGTCTGTACACAGATGGGAAGTGGTCAACCCAGCGAATGTACGACTTCGGATTTTCACGCCGTTTTGTTTTGGTTCGTGTATGATACCTCAGCAGTTCGGAGGCCTACACTAACAATCGGAGTCTCTTTGGAAAGGAAAATTACTTGACTTTGGACTGGTGAAAACTTTTTTTAAATATTAAGGCGTTCCGAAGTTACGATCAATTTAACACGACGACTTAAAAAAATGGAAGCAAGTGAGTTCACCCCCTTGTAGTATTATATAGTTTTATTTTGTTTTTTGGTTTTTTTTCGGACGCATCTAGCCCCTGTGCCATCATTCATAACGGAAGCGGGGGAAATCCGGAATAAATATAGACCCGTCACCGACTTTGTAAGGGTTGTTAGTGTTGGCACATGCCCAACGCCCCTGACTGTTCAATCGTAACTACTCGGCCATTCTCGCTACCCTGCAAATAACCTCGTATGCATTAGGCATATAAATCGCTCTACTTTTCACATGTCAATTACATGAAAGTTTGATAAAGTTATATTTTAAGCAATTTTCTATATTTCAATTAAAGTTTTAATTAGTTTTGCATAATTAGATTTTACTTAGTATGTCTTCCATATTAGATTTTCGTGGACTATATTTTTGTGCGGCTTAACTTAACTTAACTTCCGGCAAACAATTTAAGAAGAATTTCTACTATGTACGTACGAGGTTATTTACAGGGTAGCGAGAATGGCCAAGTAGTTACGATTGCTGACTGTTGACACTCCCGTCACTCGTCGCAACTTCGGCTGATTCCGTACCTTCATCATATTGAGGGAGAGAAGCGGACTCACCCGAGGTTTGCCGATTGACACTCCCGTAAGATTCATTCTAAACTTATAGGATTTGTCTCCCTTATTATGTTTACCAAAATACAAATTGTGTATTTCCAATGGAAGGACAAAATGAAAAACTGCATGTACATAAACAGGAAAAGAGTTACTGATTGACAAAGAGAGACATATAGATCTACACAATATAAATAAAATAATTAATAGATATTAGTGGTGTTCATAGTTCGAAAAACAAGATGCTACATATATCGTATATGGCTGTATAGCATGTGATTAACAATTTACCATCGCGATGTATCATTTTTACAGCTATTAAAAAATAGATTGATGGACTATTTATGGTAGAATTTAATATTTATTTGATGTTCAAACTATACAAATTATTCTTTAACTTAATAAGATCATATATCTGATAATGGAAATTCATTTGTTCCAAGTCCGAATTCAAATTTCATGAAAAAACGTATTTTAATTGTAACTATACTTATTGTATATATTAATTATTAATCACACTTTTATTATTGCTAACCGTGTTACCCTCTTGAAATAAAGAGATTAACTCATTTACTTACTTATTGACACTATCTTCTTAATTCAAGAAATAAATAAAATTATGTTTCATATTTAATAATGAAAGTTGGGAACTTTATTTATTACAATATTAAAGAACTGGTAGCTATTAGATTAATTTCAATTCGAAATTGAAACTATTTGCACACTCTTGATGACAATTTCTTATTTGGATTTTGTAAAAATAGAACCCTAAATCATAAACTTCCAACAGAATGTGGAAGATGGCAAAATATAAATTTGTTTTTATACATGCACTCAAAAAGTCGCTTTTTATGTGTCTTCTGAAGGATTGTGAAAGCGCGAAAAGTTGACCGTGCGTTGCACAATGTATTTTGTATTGTTACATTATCTATCATTTATGTAGACAATATATGTATTCGCTGAGAAACAGACCAGAAATTCTCACCAAAGATTCTCATCGGTAGTGTAATCGTTAGCGTGCTCGCCCCGAGTGCGGTAGATCGTGGGTTTGAGTCCCGATCGGGTCAAATCAAAGATTATCAACTGGTATTTGTTGCTTATAATGCAAAGCACGCAGAATTAAGGAGAAAGAGCAAAGACTGGTTGGCTCGGAATCAGGATAATGTGTCCGAGTGGAGTGTGACAATGGTCTGCGACAATGACTAGTGTGGTGTTATTGTTCTGGTGTAATTGAAGCAGTCCTGTCACTTAGGGAACACCGGGATCTATAATATTTAAATAAACACAAGTATTCCAGCGCCGTTGAACTTTGACTTGTCGTTGAAACTGGGCCACCCCACGCTCCTCCAAGAGCGGTAGTTACAGTCGTCGAGTTCTTATTTACGTTCGAAAATATGGGACTCACCCACAACTGGTATGTTTGCTGTGGATTAGACGCCACAGTTTCCGTACATGGGTCCGCAACAGTTACTTTTGAGGTTTTCGATCTTACTGGCGTCTCCACGGTACTTTTCGAATTTTCTTGCACTATACCGTTCGATTTTTCTCGCACCTCGGCAGGTTTTGATAATGTTTCTTTATTATTTTCACTTCCTTCGTCAGGTGATAAAGCGTTGTGTGTAGTTTCCCCTTCCCTACAACTATATGTTGGTGGTCTGGAGTCAAAAAAACAGACGCACCTGGAGTTTTGTTTTGCTTTGCTATCGAAAGTGCATTTTGTAGTCTAGGAGAAAAGGATACACCTCGCTCACCTGAGATTTTTCAGTTTCTTAAGAACATCAGCTTTCCCTGTATCTCTTCTGCTGGACACTATCCCTTTTCCTCCACCTGATGTGACAATGGTCTGCGACAATGACTAGTGTGGTGTTATTGTTCTGGTGTAATTGAAGCAGTCCTGTCACTTAGGGAACACCGGGATCTATAATATTTAATTAAACACAAGTATTCCAGCAGGAATCTGATTTTATTTGTTGACTTAATATATATAATTACAATATACAAAGGAATCAAAAGAAACATATCAACAGTTTGAAAGTATAATACTGCATGATAATAAAATGAAAATCGAAAGTATAGTAAGTAATTGAAATCGAGACTAAATCATCTAATTATTCTTACCTCTTTAACATTATAAAAAAATACAATTTAAGTATTTAAAATTTCACCTTTAAAATACAATTTTAATTAATCAAATGTATACCTCGAAAGTCCATCTCACATAGGTTCCTACCAATAAAGTACAACATTAATTCAAGATATGCTTATCAATAAAATTAATCATTTGAATATTTTCATTCACTCACTCATTTAAGATGCATAAATTATTTCAATCAATTCTGATTCTCATGCTTGAAAAACAAATTTCTTTTATTGTTAACAATCCATACTAATGATATTTAATAACACAAATTTCATATGAAACTAAAGAAATTTGAAATGATCATAAAGATAAAATAATAAAACAAAATAACAGAGACCTACCTATAATATTTATATAAACACAAGTATTCCAGCAGGAATCTGATTTTATTTGTTGACTGCCGCACACTGGAATTTCTCCTCTTTTTATACTACTTGAGGGATCATCACTCGACCTTTCGACCCTCTTTCGATTTCTTACTTCTGATTTCTTTTTATTTATTTTCTTTCGATATTAAAAGGTTTTCATATATTTCTTTCCAAACTTTCTGTTTAGATTTCATCTTTGAGTATATATATTTATTTTATTTTTAATATTTTCTTTTCTTGCGCGGGAACTATTTTTTTCCCTTGAATTCTTAAGCCAAATTCGGTTAGGTGATGAACCCGATCATCACGGTTTTTTTTAGCGACCTTGACTTTTTCACCCTGTACTTTTTCTCTGAAATAATTTTTACTATTGGCATTAGACTGGTTTTCGTAACTGGACAGCCGCCAAACGATGTTTTTATATGTTAGGCAGTCAACTTTTTTTTTTATTTTTCTATTCCGACAGGAGCGACATGTATATCCGCGGACTGTTGTTTCCGTTAGCTAACACTATAAAAAAAACTAAGCGTGTTTGTCGAAAACCAGCAGCTACCAGATAAATGATCAAATGAGTCATCAATGCGTGGTAATGGGTAGGCATCATTGATGGTTACCGCATTCAAACGTCTGTTGTCTACACAGAAGCGGGTCGTTCCATCCTTCTTTCTCACCAAGACGACAGGCGATGACCAAGGGCTTAAGGATGGAGTAATTACTTCATTGTTCAACATTCCTTTTACTTGTTTGTCCACTTCCTTTGCTAAGACATCTGGGAGTCTACGAGGTGGTTGTTTTATTGGATGTGCAGACCCTGTAGCAATTTTATGCTTTACTACGTTTGTCCGTCCATAATCGCTATCTGAAGCTGCAAACAACCCTTCATATTCTTTTAGTAAACGCTTAACTTCTGAACTTTGTTTGGGTGTTAAATGTTCTTGGGAGCGTTCCAGTAGATTAATTAAATCTGTTCTCAATTCTCCTTCTTCATCAATTTTACTGTTGGGATTAACAACCTCTTGAACAGGACTGACCTGTGCCACAATAGTCCCCGGATAAATAATTTGAGTGTCAGCGGACAGATTCATAACTCTAACAAAGGACATTCTTACTAGCTTGAACTAGTGAACGGCCTACAAGCGCTTTATCCTTTTTCAAAAATGTTTCGTTTGCTTCTACTAACATATCTGTTTCATATGTTAGCTTATTCGCTGAATCATCTACTGCTCCTCTTATTATCATTTCACTCTGAGCAGGCATGACAACTTTGTCATGTGCAACAACCCGAAAACAACCTAGTTTTCCTGCATACTTGAGACTTACTCGCCTCCCATCTACCTCTAACATACTATTCTGTAAATCTATTAAACCAGCATTTGATCTCAAGCAATCCAAACCTATTATTCCATCTACTGTGATTTGTGCAACTAATGCTTGCACTACCATATCTTTTGTATCATTAAGTCTCATCAGAAAATTACCACGACCTAAAATCTTTAATTTGTCGCCACTAGCAGTCAACATTTTTGATTTGTGCTAGTCAGGGTTGGCCTAGCTACATCAGGTATCTTTTGATATATATCGTTTGATACTATAGACACAGTTGCTCCTGTATCTACTAACAACTTGCATTTGACTTGATGAATATCAGCCTCTACGTACATACATGCCTCTTGAGCGGCAGATGACACTCCAATACTACCCTGTATACTACTCTGATTTGTTTTCACTTCGCTCCTAAGTGGTCTTGCTCTTCCGCGACCACGTCCAACATTCTCACTTTTCTTATCAATTTGTGAATTCTCCTTCTGAGGATTCACTCTGTACCCGTTTTGTCTATTATCTTGACCACGACCAAAGTTTTGTCTATACCCATGTCCACGACCATAATTCTGTCCGTAAGCTTGACCACGTTCATAATTAAATCTTGGTGTATTATCAAATTTGCGTGGTCTGAATTTTTCGTTCTTAAGCTGGTTGACATCTCTTTGTAAATCTGAGTCTTTTTTGCATATCAGTCATTAATTTCATCATGTCTGTCTGATCTTTTGTTTTACAGATACCTTGTCAGCAGTACTGTCTGCTGCAGTTGTACGTAAATATGAGCGGCCTTCCGTCACTCTTCGTTCAGCTCTATTAAAAGTCTCCAATTCGACAGCCAGTCGAATAGCATCATTTAAATTTTGGGGACGTGATTGCTTAATGCGTATCCTCATTTCTGAGTCGGCTAGAGCCTCTATAAAATGCTGTTTTGCAAGCGTGTCACGTACATTCTCTGGTACTGTAGGGTAAGCCAGATTTACTAATCTTCTAATTGCCTGACCAAGTTCAGGTAGGCTTTCTGCTGGTTTTTGTCGTCGCTCAGTGAGCTGTACAGCTCAGTTTGATTAGGTGGGGCAAAACGTTCTTCGAGTGCTTTCACAAGAGATTTATAGTCTTGTTGCTTATCTATAGGCAAATCTCCTAATATGCCCTGGGCTTGTCCACGCAAAGCCACAGCCAGATATAACCCCTTTTCATTTTCTGACCATTGATTTATACGAGAGCAAGCATCAAAGTGAAACTTATAATCTAACCATGATGATGTACCATCATAGGTAGCAGCTTTTACACGTGCAGTATTTGAGCCTTTAGCAGCTGCCGGTTGTGCAGGTTTCTTAGTTTGATCTGATTTTTGTCTCACTGCAACACCCGGGGAACATAATTGTCATATAACGGTTCCTTAAATCGAACCGCGGGACTACCCTCTCTTTCTCTATATGCACTTTCCTGCATACTTCCGAGCTCCTCATAGTGCCTCAATTTCAACCTCTATTCTATCCGCTTCTGTACTTTCTCTTTGAGCACTAGCTCTTTCTCGTGATTGTCGTGCGGTTGCGAAACCTGAATCGACCGGGATACCTACCGACTGACGCTGACCAGTCGCCATATATTTTGGTGTTGACTGACCAACCCGTTCGTACCCGCTCACTTGTCTTGTGAGACGGTCAACCTCTGATTCTATTTCAGATAACTCTTCATCATAATCTGCCATATTGCAAGTTTAAAGTACAACAAATAATCAAACAATCAAACAAGAAACGTATTTACAATTTAAACAATTTATTTACACTACTCGAATCCCGCAACGCTGCCACCAATTTTGTAACGGGCCGGGTATCTGTTGAAAATGATATGTCAAAGTAAATTAAAATAAATAGGAATATAAACTGTAACTGTAAGAAAGGGTTCGTACCTAAGTTACTTCTTATGGTTCGAGATTTATAGTGTAAAATGAAAAGAACCTATCCAAATTAATTGTATTATTTTAAAATAGTAGAAAATTTTATATCTCAATTTTGCTCAGTAAACTACAACTATAACTATAAATAGAATGTTGGCTCGCTTTGAGCTATTCAACGATCAATCGTTTTATCAGAATAACAGGCAAGACTTAAATGCAGTCACTTCTGCTATTCTTTAAACCCTGATGTCTTGTTTTAGCTCAGTTCAGCTCAATATACCTATTTAATCTTTCTTATCTTTCGACATTCACTTCCCAAATGGCACAAAACGAATGTAACGATCCGCGACATTTTGACCGCCTTATATACTCTAAAATTTACTCGGGATCCTCTAATTAATCGATCACTTCTATGTAAACACCCGAGAATTCTACAAGGGGATTTCCAACTTTATAAATACAACATTGACGTAATGGAAAAATAGCGCTTTCAGTAAAGTGTTCATTTCATTTCACTACACTTATGCCTATGTTTGAATGGTGCAAGGTAGTTTATTTTCATGGATAACACTTTTTGACACCTGTGTCATACATTGAACAGATGTAAGGTAGCTTATTTTCCTGGAAAACTTCATGACTCCTATTCTAATGCAATGAAGAAAGGTCGAGTAGCTAATTTTCAGATGCTTATGCTTATGTTTGAACGGTACAAGGTAGTTTATTTTCAGGGATAACACTTTGAAACCTATGTCATACACTGGACAGATGCAAGGTAGCTTATATTCCTGGAAAACTTCATGACTTCTATCCCATGCAATGAAGGAATTATGCTGACTACGAGTCAACAGTACTAGTCTTTACCTTTATTCTTTTACGCCATTTGCCAATATAAATTTTATAGTCTTTGGTTTGATCAGATCGTTGATCGAAACCACGATCTACCGCACATGATGCGAGTACTCTTAACTATTTCTCCACAGGAGTGTTATTGCTTGTTATAACTAAGCGTCTTATTTCTTTGGAATAGATATACACATATTTGTATATATGCAAAGCAGAAAATGCATTATGTACAGATACATAATATGATGATTGATATATAGAAACTTGTTCATGTCATATAAATATAGATTTTTTTAAAATATTATTAGACTTGAATTTATTTATATTTTATATCGAAATAACTTTATTTTCATCCAGATTTTGCTCCATGTAAACAAGGATTTATATATATATATATATATATATAAATCCTTGATGTAAATGAATGAATAGGAGTTAAATCTATCTAATTAAATAGATTAAATAAATCTATCTAATTAAATAGATTTCCTCGCCTACATTTCGTTCAAAAATACTAATTACCAAGAATCTATCAAAACATGGTAAAGGGGGAATAACTGGAATAGTATTTTTAATGTATTATTACATTCCCTATCCAGAGTTGTCGTTCCTGCTACGCTAGACTCTATCTCTGTCAACGCCCATTTTACAAGATTCTTGTAAAAGTTAGAAACAGTAAAAAAAAAATCCTAAAATTGTTCTAATTATTGTAAATATCAATAAAGATGAAAAGAAATCACTCAATTCAAATCAATTCTCTCTTAAAAATGATTTGTGATAGTTTTTAACTTTTTAATTTTTACCTCCGCAAAATAGTTCTCCAAGAAGTGTGTGGGGGGAGGGAATCATTTTTAAGAGAGAATTGATTTGAAATGAGTGATTTATTTTCATCTTTATTGATATTTACAGTAATTAAAACAATTTTAAGTACATTTTTTTTTACTGTTTCTAACTTTTACAAGAATCTTGTAAAATGGGCGTTGATAGAGATATAGTCTAGCGTAGCAGGAATGACAACTCTGGGTAAAGAATGGTATTATAAGGTAGCTAATTTTCATGGCTATCATTTGGAACACCATTGTGGTTTACGAAAATCTCGTTCCGAACGTCAAAAAGTAGCTAATAATTATGGTAGCTAATAATATTATAGGACACCGGCAAAAGTGCAAGACAGGGAAATCTCGGACACCCGCGGGTGTCGGAGATTTCCCTGTCTTGCACTTTTTGCCGGTGTTTGATTTTATTTCTCACTTTTATCAGCTGTTTTTAGTTTCGTGTTTGTTTATGTACTTTTAGCCGACTATCATGTAAACAATCAATCGTAACTACTCGCCCATTCTCGCTACCCTGCAAATAACCTCGTATGCATTAAGCGTATAAATCGCACTACTTTTCACATGTCAGTTACATGAAAGTTTGATAAAGTCATATTTTAAACAATTTTCTATATTTCAATTAAAGTTTTAATTAGATTTGCATGATTAGATTTTACTTAGTATGTCTTCCATATTGGATTTTCGTGGACTAATTTTTGTGCGGCTTAACTTAACTTAACTTCCGGCAAACAATTGAAGAAGAATTTTTACTATGTACGTGTGAGGTTATTTGCAGAGTAGCGAGAATGGCCGAATAGTTACAATGGAGACCATTCACCCATTTCCCTCCAGGTGGCGTCGCTGTACCAACGGTGGTTAGGAAAACGTTTGTTTTCCGATAAACGCTTGTAACCAATGTAATCAAATGGCAATATCATTACCTACGCGGTGTCCTTGATCTGAAGCGTTGCGTAATGCGACGGTAGGTATGGCCTATAGAGAGGACGGAAGTGAACATAATAGATTTTAATTTGATATTTCCAATACCTTTTTTTCTCGTTTATTTCACAGTGACCGGTAACAATCATAGCCTATAGGGCCCAATGCCTGCAATGGCAATGTAAAATTGCATGTACGTGGGTTTTTTTTTTACTTCATTTTGTGTCTAATGACGTAAAATTGCACACGAGTTTTTTTTTGTTGCTTCATTTGTTGTCTAATGACATAAAATTGCACACGAGTTTTCAGACTAAATTGAACCCGATTGAAAATTGTACACGTATTTTTTTCACACTGTATAGGGTCTAACTATGTAAATTTGCGTACTCGCTTTTGCTTCAAAAACAATGCAAGAAGAGTTTTAAGATCCCCAAGCGCAAGGGCAGGCAATACAATGGCCAAAAGAAAAAGGACAATCACTGATCTACAAAACACTATACAGAAAACTATCATTTCCCCCACAGCGATATATTTTTTCACGGGAAACAAAAATCAGATTTGTATTTTTTGGACATAAAAAAAAATCAGTAATTTCGCTTCAAATTTTTATCATAAATTTCTCGTTGAGAACTGTAGGCCGGATTAATGATATTTGTGCATCTTTCGTGTCAATTTATTTTGTTTCTTTAAAATTTCACCACATAATTAATATTTTTTTTTTCAGAAAAAAACATCCTAAAAGTTAAAAGGTCATCCCCTTAATGACATTAATGTGTGTCTCGGTCGCGTCCATGCAGCTTCGTATAATACGAACCGCATCGGTGGCGTAATGGTTAGAGTGCTCGCCTCGAGTGCGGTAGATCGTGGGTTCGAGCCCCGGTCGGGTCATACCAAAGACTATACAAATTGATATTTTTGCTTCTCTGGTAAGTACGCAGCATTAAGGAAAAAGACCAAAGACTGGTCGGCTCGGAGTCAGGATAATGTGTCCGAGTGGGGCGACATGTCTATCCGCGGACTGTTGTTTTAGTGAGCTAGCACTATAAAAATCCAACTCAGTGTGTTGGTCTAGTACAAAGCGGACCTCATCATCATCTCATTGAAAATTAACTTGTTTTCGCCATGATATAGCTGAAAAATTGCTGAATTGACGTTAAACAACAAAAATCACTCGTATAATACGTGTCCGGATTTCAAGAACCTTATGCAGAAAGTTCAACAGTTTAATTATTGTTTCTGATTCGCGGATTTGTCCCGATAAGATTGATTCCTTAAAAAGTAAACCTTCAAAGAGATAAGTTGCATTTTAATGCTTGGTGCTTTAACCATTCATATGCTTTTCTTCTACATCGTATGTAGCACTATCATGTAATTTAATCAACACCGCCCAAATTTATTTTGTATTTAGTGTAGAGGTTGTTAAATAGCTTGTATTACCGTTGAAATGAAACAGTACACTTCTTGTTTCGTGACGGCCAGTTTTATTCGGCCCGTTTTATTGGTGGAGGAAACCGGAGTTCCCTGAAAAAAACACCGACCTGCCGCAAGTCACTGACAAACTTTATTATATAGAAATCACATTAGTATTATTACCAATCAATAATAGTCAAGCGACTGTTGATGAAAAATAAATTCCACACATGACTGTTAATGAAAATAAAATGTACACATGACTGTTCATGAAAAAAAATCAACATTATCTATAATACGACCCAGGTATTCACGTTTGAATTTTATTTATCAAAATCTTCAGAATGTTTGGTGCCTTTATTTGAATGGCTTAAGATAAAGCTGAAATCATAAAATTTTTAATTTTGCTTTTTTCAATTTTCGCAAAATTAGAGCCCACGCGAACAGTTTGACTAAAAATGGCAAAATTAACACCCCTTCGAAAATAACCACTTAAATAGTAGATTAATAAATGTAGATATTTATGTTTCAGACAGAATATGTTTTTAACATCATGTTGGGGATCAGTGAGTAATTGTTGTTTACGGCAATTTTTCAGCTATATCACGACGAGAACAAATTAATTTTCAATGAGATGAAGATGAGGTCCCAACACGCTTAGTTGTTGTTTTCATTTTCTTCTTCTTTTGGTATACAGCTATCCATCCACTGGATGATCACTAGCTGTTGCGCATGCGTGGGAATAAGAAATAATAATAAATTCAGTCAGTTTATAACATATTTACAAGTGGTGCCAATAGAAACAAATTTTGTGGTTAAAACTATTTACAATTTCATTTTTATTTAAATTTGTGATTGTAGATGGCTGAGAACAGTTGGTGTTAGCTGTTCTCTAAACGTGTTGACTGTTGGGCATAGAACTATAGTTTGAGGTAGTAAATTCCAGTGAATGATTGTGTTCGGAAAGAATGAGTACTTGTACGGATCTTTGAATGCATGAAGATGTCTGTATGTAAATGGATGAAATTGTCTGATTCTTGGGTCTGTAGGTATTAATATTGTTGTAGGAACTGCAACTATATGGTGAACAATCTTGTAGAACATGATAAGTTTTGTTTTGAGTCGACGTTGTTGTAATGAAGGCCAGGTGAGGGTTTGTAGCATGTCTGTGACGCTGCTAGTATTATGGTATCTGTTGCAGGCATACCTAGCTGCCCGTCGTTGGACCATCTCAATTTTATTGCAATGTTCTGCAGTGTGAGGGTTCCAAACTGAGCATGCATACTCTAGTTTTGGACGGACAAGAGATAGGTATGCCTGCGACTTTATATTTGTGTTGGAGGTTTTAAGGTTTCTTTTCAAGAATCCAAGACTTTTATTTGCATTGGCTACTATGTTGTTGGCATGCTGTGTCCATTTCAAGTCGGATTGAAGAGTGATTCCAAGATATTTTGCTGAAGAAACTGATTCCAAAGTATGATTGTGTAGCAAGTAGTTATGTTTTACAGGATTTTTCTTGTTTGTTATTGTAAGGACTGAGCATTTGTCTGGGTGGAAAGCCATCAGCCAGTCACTTTCCCATCGTGCGGCAGCATCAAGGTCTTCTTGGAGACTATCACAATCTTTTTGGGATTTGATAGTTTTGTAGATGATGCTGTCGTCGGCGAACAGTCTGAGTTGGCTGGATTTCATATATTCTGATAAGTCATTAATATATACCAGAAAAAGAACAGGACCCAGAACTGTTCCCTGAGGGACACCAGAAGTGACCGGAGCAATATCTGATGACTCTCCATCCAGAACCACTGTTTGTGTACGGTTTGATAAAAAGGCAGAGATCCAGGTTAATGTTTGATTCTTGATTCCATAAAATTTGAGTTTGTATAGAAGTCGTTGATGTGGAACTTTGTCAAAGGCTTTGGCAAAGTCCATGATAATGAGATCAGTTTGAATATTTTTATCTGAATTTGCAGCAAGTTCTTGAACAAAGGACAGTAGTTGGGTTTCACAGGATCTAGAATGTCTGAAGCCATGTTGAAGATCATATAATAAACTGTTGCTTTCCAGATGGTTAAGTACGTGTTTTGTAATGACATGTTCCATAATTTTACAGCTGATACAGGTGAGAGAGATTGGTCTGTAGTTTGCTGCATTGTATTTTTCACCTTTTTTGTATGCTGGTGCAACATTTGCATGTTTCCAGTCAGTTGGTATGCAGCCAGTCTGAAGTGATTTTTGAAAAATGATGGTTAAGATTGGAGCTGTAAAATTTTGAAGATCTTTTAGTATTCTGCCGCTGATGTTGTCTGGGCCACTGGCTTTATGCGGGTTGATGTTGTCAAGTAGTTTTCGGATGCCAGGTGTTGTGATGGTAAGTGGTGGTATATCTGGATGTGGACTCACACCCTTGTTAGGAATGTTATCTATTGATTCAGTGGTAAATACAGATTTAAATTGTTCGTTTAAGATGTTTGCCTTTTGTTTAGTGTCAGCAACTAGTTGTCCCTCTTTTTTCAAGGGAGCAACTCCACTGTTGTCAGTTCTGAGTGACTTTATGAAGGAGAAGAGTTTTTTTGGTTTCGATTGATTATTAAAACTTTGATCTGGATCATTTGTTGGAAGGTCTAGGATTAATTTTTCGATATAGGTGTTGTAAGCATGTCTTTGTTCTTTCTGGACCTGATGTTTCAGCTGTTTATATTTCTCTTTATATTTTTTGTCCTTTTTCATTTTGAAGTATAATTTGTTCTTTTTATTAATCATCTTTCTTAGTTTATTATGGATCCAGGGTAGTCGATGTTTGTATGTTAGCATTTTATGTGGGATGTTTTTATTAATTGATTTTGTAAGATTGTTCTTAAATAAGTTCCACATTTCATTTACAGTACTTTTTGCATCATTGTTTATGTTTATTATCTTTTTAAGTGTGTCTTCTAAATCAGATTTGATGTTATCCCAGTTTGCTTTGTCATACCTAAGAATTTTTCTGGGTTTTTGACGTACTTTACGCAGCCATATGTCTGCTTCTGTGTAAACAACATCATGGTCACTAAGCCCAAGAGGTGGTAATGTATGAACTTTATTGATGATAGATGGATTGGTTACTAGGATGAGATCAAGAGTTCGCTCTTTTCTAGTTGGAACATTTACTAATTGATGGAGATTGTATTCATCGATGATATCTAAGAGTTTGATGTTAAGTTCTGTTTCTGGTTTACCTGGTATAACTTGTGGTATAGACCAGTCGATGTGACCCAGATTAAAGTCTCCTCCTAAAATAATATTGGTATTGGATGCGTGATTTATTCTACTGAGGGATAATTCAAGCTGTTGTAGAGATGTTCCCTTATCAGATGGTGGTCTATAGTATGCACCTATCAGTAAGTTCTTACTTCCAGACATGTTTATTTGAGACCAAACTATTTCGCAATCAGTTTTGAGTTCGCTTACTTCAGTACTAATAAATTCTTTTTTGATGGCAATAAGCACTCCTCCATAACTTTGGTTGTTTTTATTTGGTTTTCTGTCTGACCTGTAGACATTGAATAATTCTGATGGAAAGAACTCGTATGATGATGTATCTTTATCTAACCATGTCTCTGTTCCTAAGATTATATCAGGTTTAGCAGAGTCAATAATTTGGTTAAGGTCTTCTTTCTTATTTTTTATTGATTGAAAATTAATGTTCAAGATTCTAATTGGTTTACGATTTTTATTTGGAGTTTTCTTTGGTGGTTTAGAATTTAGTTTAACCTTAGTCATAGGCGACGAAGATGCCTGTGGAGCTCCTAAGCTATTATTAAGAGATGTATCATTCATCAAGCTCCAGTTATTTGTGGTATTAAATGATATGTCGGTTTGATTATTAAATAAGCTGGTGGAAAAGTTTGGCATTCCACAGTTGGTACATTCCCAGTTTATGTTACTGGCATTCATACATTCATAGTTGTGAGATGTCATACCCTGACAGTGTATGTGGTACCAAGTATCACAACTGTCACAGCAAAGTGCTTTTTGCTTCCATGTTACTGCCCTCTGGCAAGTGCCACATGGCCATCGTGTGATTTTGTTTCTCTTTTGTTTGTTCGTAGTTGTTGTATTAATTCTTTCTATGCTTGTTGGTGGTAATAAGCTTTTACTTGGTGCATGTACATCATTGTTATTGTTAATGGTTTTCCCCAAGTTATTCAGTTTGTCAAATGGATTTGGTGACACAAACGAATAATTATTAAAAATTGACGTAGAAATGTTGGGCATTCCACATTGTATGCACTCCCAGCTGATGTTACTAGCATTCATACATTCATAGATATGAGGGTGTACATTTTGACAGTCTATGTGATACCAGGTGTTACAGCTATCACAACATATAGCTTTATTTTTTGTTGTTACTGCTTTTTGGCATGTACCACATGGCCATTTAGGAGTTCTAGGGCCAGGATTTGTTTCAGTGTCTGAAGAGTTTGCAATAAGTAATAGGCACAGATATAATTGTACCTTTCTATTAGGACTATATTTGAGGTATTTGGTAACTCTTAGGCTGTTATACAGGTTACAGTTTTTATTTGGATGGTGTAGGGCCATGGAAAAGGCAATAAAAGGAAAACGTTCTGTTGGACATCTGAGCAGTATGTTTTCAGTAGACAAAGTGCTACTTGGTGAGTATAGTATGTTAAATACAGAGCTTGTTATTGCCAAAATACAAAAACAAATTTTCCACATACCTGATTTTTTTTTTTTTTTCTTTCTCTTTAAAGCGTTTTCTGTGCTCGAATATGGAATTGTGAAAAGGTGGGAATAGTTAATATTAGCAGAGTAGACTAGTTAAATCTTCGTCTCCTGGGCAACTCAGGAGTTCGGGTTTATCGAAAAGCCTGGTTAGTATAAAGTCTAGACAGCATGAAACTATTGAAAGTAGAAAAAAAAATGTTTGTTTACTTCCGGTATACTTTGTCATGTGACTGTTTTACCGGCAATGTTATCATTCTCATTCATTGAATTTTTAATGTTGTGTTTATCTTTTTTACTGGGTTTAAACGGGAATTTTTGTGTTATTTGTGTACTTTTACCACAATAATGATGATTCTTATTATAAATTTGTCATAAATGATTCTAATATTTAGGGAATTTCACTTTTTTTCACGAGCCAAAAGAGGAACGTCTTCCTCGATCCACGCATGCGCCCCATTTTATAATATATATATATATAATATATATATATCTTAAAAATGATATAGGGGTGCATATTTTTTTATTAATAAAGTTATATGTCTTAAAGACAAGCCACTGTGGTTGGAATCCGGAACAGAACAGTACATAAAATTCGCCAAGAATAATTAATGTACGTGAAATTGATCGAAATTATTTGATTCCAACCATTAATAAACGATTATTTACCATGAAAGTAGAAAATCACGATACAACAAAACTAGGAAACCAACACGAAAATCTTTTAAAAAGGGAAATACAAAGAATGTGAACAAATATCAAACTTAGTTTAACAACGTACGTACACGTGTACTATAGTTTCCTCATTCAACAGTTATTGTATGTATGCTATGCGTATTTACTAATTACAAAATTATTGAAAATTTAGATTTTTGCTCATGGAGAACATAAGCAAAAATTGATAAGAATGTATTCAATTTTATTTTATATTCGCATTCACAGTTAGTAACAGGTGCCCGTGACTCAGATATGATTGCAACGTTGTCCTTGTCTTATTTCAACGTAGTCACTTTAGTAATTTAGTAACATGTCAGAAGATGGTTACAACTTATGATGCATTTGTTGTTAACTTGAGGAATATTGTTATACAAATAAAAAATAATTATTGTTGGATAATTAGATAGAAATTGTGTTTGAAATAATAGTTTACATAGATTACAAACGTCTAAGCGGTAATAAAACGCTCCGCTAACCACCGTAAGTACTCGAGCGACACCTGTTGAGTAAATTGGGGTGAATGGTCTCCATTGATAAACAATGTGAGTTATTTCCCCTTCATGTCAATCAAAAAAGTAGTTCCGTATTTTTGTGTATTGCGTGAAGGTTATTATGTAATAATATGGCTGATTGTTAGGATTTGCGTGTTTATAAAAGATTGAAAACTTATATACAGTGAATTGTTTATTTTAAAAAGGAAAAGCATGGAGAATTGGGGGGACAGGTGACATAAACTGTACAATATGCATTTGCCGGTAAAACGCACGTGATTTTTTTGTCTTGCATTAGTGCAAGATAAGAAAATCTCACATCGCTAAAAATAGGAACTGGTCTGTCTCAAAAGTGAGAGATAATAATTTAAAATAGGCATTGTATTCCCAACTTCAACACATTATACAAAATTCGCCAGTCTTATCCATTTTTTTTAACAAGATGTTATTAAATTATCATTGAACGTATCTTTTTTAAGCATAGTTCATAAATGATTTATTCTAAAAAAAAATGTAAATTTTCTACAAATTTAAAAAGGAAATAAATCTATTTCAATTTGTTTTCATGAACTTTTTTAACATTCTCACTATTTTATTGTTCTTGTCCCTCTTTTTACTGTTCTTGTCGCTTTTTATTACTTCCTGTCGCTTCTTGTCGGTTCTTGACACTTCTTGTCGCTTCTTGTCTCTAATTAGTGAGACCGCAACAAATGTGTGGCCCGACACTGTAGTATACAACAAATATCGTGTTTGTTACTGTAGTACACCACAACACATATCGTGTTTGTTACTGTAGTACATCACAACAAATATCGGGTTCGATACTGTAGTACACCACAACACATATCGTGTTTGTTACTGTAATACACCACAACACATATCGTGTTTGTTACTGTAGTACACCACAACACATATCGTGTTTGTTACTGTAGTACACCACAACAAATATCGGGTTCGATACTGTAGTACACCATAACACATATCGTGTTTGTTACTGTAGTACACCACAATAAATATCGTGTTTGTTACTGTAGTACACCACAACAAATATCGTGTTTGTTACTGTAGTACACCACAACAAATATCGTGTTTGTTACTGTAGTACACCACAACACATAGGGTTTGTTACTGTAGTACATCACAACAAATATCGGATTCAATACTGTAGTACACCACAACAAATATCAGGCTTGATACTGTAGTACACAACACATATCGGGTTCGATACTGTAGTACACCACAACACATCGGGTTTGTTACTGTAGTACACCACAACAAATATCGGATTCGATACTGTAGTACACCACAACAAATATCGGGTTCGATACTGTAGTACACCACAACACATATCGTGTTTGTTACTGTAGTACACCACAATAAATATCGTGTTTGTTACTGTAGTACACCACAACAAATATCGTGTTTGTTACTGTAGTACACCACAACAAATATCGTGTTTGTTACTGTAGTACACCACAACACATAGGGTTTGTTACTGTAGTACATCACAACAAATATCGAATTCGATACTGTAGTACACCACAACAAATATCAGGCTTGATACTGTAGTACATCACAACACATATCGGGTTCGATACTGTAGTACACCACAACACATCGGGTTTGTTACTGTAGTACACCACAACAAATATCGGATTCGATACTGTAGTACACCACAACAAATATCAGGTTTGATACTGTAGTACACCACAACAAATATCGGGTTCGATACTGTAGTACACCACAACACATCGGGTTTGTTACTGTAGTACACCACAACAAATATCGTGTTTGATACTGTAGTACACCACAACAAATATCGTGTTTGTTACTGTAGTACACCACAACAGATATCGTGTTTATTACTGTAGTACACCACAACAAATATCGGGTTCGATACTGTAGTACACCACAACACATATCGGGTTCGATACTGTAGTACACCACAACACATCGGGTTTGTTACTGTAGTACACCACAACAAATATCGGATTCGATACTGTAGTACACCACAACAAATATCAGGTTTGATACTATAGTACACCACAACAAATATCGGATTCGATACTGTAGTACACCACAACAAATATCAGGTTTGATACTGTAGTACACCACAACAAATATCGGGTTCGATACTGTAGTACACCACAACACATCGGGTGTGTTACTGTAGTACACCACAACAAATATCGTGTTCGATACTGTAGTGCACCACAACACATATCGTGTTTGTTACTGTAGTACACCACAACACATATAGGGTTTGTTACTGTAGTACACCACAACACATATCGTGTTTGTTACTGTAGTACACCACAACAAATATCGTGTTTGTTACTGTAGTACACCACAACAAATATCGTGTTTGTTACTGTAGTACACCACAACAGATATCGTGTTTGTTACTGTAGTACACCACAACAAATATCGTGTTTGTTACTGTAGTACACCACAACAAATATCGTGTTTGTTACTGTAGTACACCACAACACATATCGTGTTTGTTACTGTAGTACACCACAACAAATATCGTGTTTGTTACTGTAGTACACCACAACAAATATCGTGTTTGTTACTGTAGTACACCACAACAAATATCGTGTTTGCTACTGTAGTACACCACAACACATATCGTGTTTGTTACTGTAGTACACCACAACAAATATCGTGTTTGTTACTGTAGTACACCACAACAAATATCGTGTTTGTTACTGTAGTACACCACAACAAAATATCGGGTTCGATACTGTAGTACACCACAACACATCAGGTTTGTTACTGTAGTACACCACACCAAATATCGGATTCGATACTGTAGTACACCACAACAAATATCAGGTTTAATACTGTAGTACACCACAATACATATCGGGTTCGATACTGTAGTACACCACAACACATCGGGTTTGTTACTGTAGTACACCACAACAAATATCGGATTCGATACTGTAGTACACCACAACAAATATCAGGTTTGATACTGTAGTACACCACAACACATATCGGGTTCGATACTGTAGTACACCACAACAAATATCGGGTTCGATACTGTAGTACACCACAACAAATATCCGACCCGATACTGTAGTACACCACAACAAATGGCCTACCCCATACTGTAGTACACAACAAATATCCAGTCCGATATTGCAGTACACCACAACAAATATCCAGTCCGATATAGCAGTACACCTCAACAGATATCCAGTCCGATATTGCAGTAAACCACAACAAATATCCAGTCCGATATTACAGTACACCACAACAAATATCCAGTCCGATATTGCAGTACACCACAACAAATATCCAGTCCGATATTGTAGTACACTACAACAAATATCCGGTTCGATATTGTAGTACACTACAACAAATATCCTGTCCGATATTGTAGTAGATGTACATCACAACAAGTATCAAAGACAGTAATATTATTGTCGATATCGTTTGTGAAAACAATTTTCAAATGGTGGAATATTTCTGAAAAGGTAATGTTTTCTCAAGAAGAGTTTGAAGATACCAACGGGGTAATCAGAATCTGTAGGTCGAAAGGCAGACAACACAATGGCAAAACGAAAACGGACAAAAGGACAACGATCTACAAAACACTTCACATAAACTAATGATCGAGGAACCCGAACTCCACTTAAAAACCGGAGAACTCCTGTGCTCCGGAAGGGTAAACAGTTCCTGCTCCACTAATGACAACCGTCGTGTTATTTTAGTTACAAACCCGGTGAGAAATCATGAATGAGGAAAGGACCGGGAAATGTTTACGACAAGTGGAACATACATTCGTGGTCATTTGTGACACATATATTCCGTAACTGTTAACCAAGTCATGGTGGCCACTGGAAAACTTTCAAAGTGATGACTTCAACTTAAGCAATATATATATATAGCAACCCTTGGTTCAGTAGCTTCCTTGTTAGCAGCAATCCTCTGTCCTGATAAGAACCACAACTCTGGAATATCTGGTGTTTAAAGATTGGTGTGCAAGTGCTCATAGACCCATTGAGTTATTTTTAATTTTAATCTGTATCAACGATCTCACACTCTTCACCCATTCGGACAGAGTATCTAAGTCCTCCTTTTTACGTTTTACTCATTGTCTGGCATATCCTCTACGGAATCTTTAGTGTTATGTTTCCAGTTTATGGATTTAAGCTCACGATATTTCGGCTCTTTGGCTGTATTAAGAGTTCATCTTTGGGACAAGGAGAAACTGGTCTTATAACGCAGGTGACCTCTTAAAAGAGGTTCAATTCATATGAAATTTTCAATGACGGGACAAGAAAAAGGTGACTTTTTAATACAGGTGACTGCTTAATAGAGGTGACCGCATGGGCAGGTTTGACTGTATATGAATGGGTAATCAGGAGGCTTCGACTTGAAATCGTCAATATTCAGATCCTGAAACACATCCTTGTAGTTAATTATTTTGGTTGTAATAGGTCAGGACTCGGTTACACAATCCTCAATTAAATTTAAATGTCAATTAAAACTTAAGTGTAAATTAATTTCATGTACAGTTCAAGTAAATTTAAGTGTCAATTAAAATTTCAAGTGTAAATTAATTTCATGTACAGTTCAAGTAAATTTAAGTGTCAATTAAAACTTCAAGTGTAAATTAATTTCATGTACAGTTCAAGTAAATTTAAGTGTCAATTAAAACTTCAAGTGTAAATTAATTTCATGTACAGTTCAAGTAAATTCAAGTGTCAATTAAGTTTTAATTGACACTTAGATTTAATTTATTTATTCAACTACCATACGACGGCCCGACATAAAGTGGTTTTCTGGTATACTGGGAATGGATTTCATTGATGAAAATGAAATTGACATACAAACTAAAAGCCAGAGCTTGGAAATACAACATCAAAACATCCCATAATATAAAGTAAATAGTTCACAGATTGCTAAGAGAGTATCTATTCCCCCATACAGTGAAAAAAAAAGAGGGATAACAAAAAGATCAGTTGGGAAAAAGCATTGGAATAAGTGAACCATTAAGAAGAGTTTGAAGATACCAAAGGGTTAATCAGAATCCGTAGGTCGAAGAAGAAAAGACAACACAATGGCCAAAAGAAAAAGGTCATAAGATCAAACAAGAGCACCGCCCACGGGTGCTGGACGCTCGACTTTTTCGTATCTGATATTAAACTGCAGATAACTCTGGATATACAAATCACAGGGTCGCCTGCCTTGTTTGTAATGGGTTCCCCATTTGATAGTGAACAGGTATGTTGAGTTTCATTTCAATGCCTATCATAATTATTGAGAAATTGTATTTTTTGAAGAAATTCTATGTCAAAAAGAGGGAATAACTCAAATAAAATGCTGGATGGAGTTGTCATTTCTTGTCAACAGATTGGGGTCAACACTTTCTACAAGTGTATTGAGTTTCAAGTTAATAGCTTTGATAGTTATTGAGAAATTTTAATTATACTAAAAAATATCTCTAATTTCTATGTACATGTACTATGTCGAAACAAGAGAAGATAACTCTGGATACGCAAATCATACGGTCATCTACCTTGTTGTAATTGGTTCCTCTTTTGATACTGAGCAAGTATTCCAAGTTTCAAATGGATACCTTTGATAGTTTTTGAGAAATGGACTCTGACAAAAAACTTAACCGACCCAGACGCTGACGCTGACGCCGGAGTGACGACAATAGCTCGACTTTTTTTCTTCGAAAAGGCGAGCTAAAAACGATCTACAAAACATACACATAAAACTATAGATCGAGTAACATGAACCCCACTAAAAACCCGGGGTGTACTCAGGTGCTCCGGTTTTCAGTGGGGTCAAAGACAAGGGAATGGTAGTTGCCAACATTTTAGTTGACACTAATACATAGCTTTCCTGAAATGAAACCCAAAATCAGTTAAATTGAAACCCGTGTTAAATAGTGCAAATTGAATGGCCATTGATAAAGTCTTCTGTGATCAACATCAAGATTTAGTCAGTCCTTGAATTTAATCAGAAAACAAACCAATACTATTTTATTATAAAGTACTGCATTGTCTGAAAATTTGACATCAATTGTAGAAAAAAGACATCCCCAGATTTAAAAAGTGATGATAAAGGCAGGGTTAAGATTTGGGTTATGGTGCTTGGCGCCACTTTCAACAATATTTCAGTTATATCGCGGCGGTCAGTTTTATTGGTGGAGGAAACCAGAGTACCTGATTTATTTCACACATTAATGAGTACACGCATATTTTTTTTCTTAGTCCTTATGGTTTCCTTGGTAGAACCGATAAAGCTTAAGCAAGTTATAAATACGGGTCATTCAAAACCTGTTTAAACTCCTCCAAGGCGCAGTGCTATTAAACAAAGGGAGATAAATGAACAGGAATGAAACAAAATGCTTGATAATAATATCATTTAACCAAGTAATTTAGTCCTTGGTCTGTCCCCTTTTGTCTGGTCTGAAAACGAGAAGGAGGGCCCGGGTGGCTCAATGAGTTAGGTCGTTGGATCTAACAGCTCGTACAAGCCTATCACCAATACGACGTGAGTTCGCGCCCGGCTTTGTAAATTACAAAAAGGGTGCACTCGACTCGCAGCCGCAAGTGATAAAGTTTACCAGTTGCTTACCCATGGTCGGTGGTTCTCTCCGGGTACTCCGGCTTCTTCCACCACTAAAACTGGTCGCCATGACATAGCTGAAATATTGCTAAAAGTGGCGTAAAACACTCCCCAAAAAAAATTCATTCAAAACGAGAAGGACCAGTAAGGTTCTGTGTTGACTTGTGGAAGTTGAATGAACAAGACGTAAAAGATGCATATCCACTACCATACATTGGTGATAATCTGGATACTTTAAGGGGTGGTATATGGTTCTCATGTGTCGATTAAGCCAGTGGATATCGACATGTAGAAGTTTCAGAGCAGGATAAGCACAAGACTGCATCTTCAACACACAAAGTTTTATAACAAGTTCTTATAATGCCTATGGTAATGTCAGTGCAATTCATCAGTATTTTTAACGTTCAGTGTATTGATGAATAACGTGTGATGAAATTTACAATGGCTCCTCTGTCTTTGTTATATCTACGACATAATTATTTTTGGAAATGATATTGAAACGGCACTCGAAAACTTAATAGCAGTTTTTCAAAGTTTTAGATGAACTAATCTGAAATTAAAGTCGGGAACATGTTCCTTCTTTCAAACCGAAGTAAAGTTTTTGGGACATGTTGTCTCTGAGGTCAGAATTAAGTGTGATCCTGAAAAGGCTCAATCAGTACAAAATTGGCACATACCTAGCAACATAAAAGAGATACAATGTTTCCTTGAATTTGTCCCTTATTATCGTCGTTTCGTGTCCGACTTTTCAACAATCGCACATCTTATTCGATTGATCGAAAAGAATATAGACCATTTGTATGGGATCAATCGTGTGACGAGGCATTTCAGTGTTTAAAGCAGTTATGCACCGATGTTATCATTTCCAACCGCTGATGACACTTGCGCGAGTAAATCCGGAGTAGCGGTCATTTCTCAGATACAGAAAGAATCACAGGGGCTAGGTGCGTCCGAAAAAAAAAAATAAAAAAATACTATATAATACTACAAGGGGGCGAACTCACTTGCTCCCATTTTTTTAAGTCGTCGTGTTAAATTGATCGTAACTTCGGAACGCCTTAATATTCTCAAAAAATGTTTCCACCAGTCGAAAGTCAAGTAATTTTCCTTTCCAAAGAGACCCCAATTGTTAGTGTAGGCCTCCGAACTGCTGAGGTATCATACACGAACCAAAACAAAACGGCGTGAAAATCCGAAGTCGTACAAACGCTGGGATGACCACTTCCCATCTGTGTACAGACTTTCCCATGCGTAAGCGAGTCATTTTGACTAGCTAAATACTTTCATCCATTCAAATTATGATAAAATTTCTTACCTTACGACAATTTATATGTCCTTTAAGTCTGTTTTTGAAAGAAATCCCATTTGCATCCTTGACAAACGCCATAGACGTGAAAATTGAGAGAGTTCTAACGGGCTTTTTGATTGGCTGAAACAGAGTGTTTCAGCCAATCAAGAGTGTTTCAGCCAATCAAATAGCCCGTTAGAACTCTCTCTCAATTTTCACGTCTATGGCGTTTGTCAAGGATGCAAATGGGATTTCTTTCAAAAACAGACTTAAAGGACATATAAATTGACGTAAGGTAAGAAATTTTATCATAATTTGAATGGATGAAAGTATTTAGCTAGTCAAAATGACTCGTTTACGCATGGGAAAGTCTGTACACAGATGGGAAGTGGTCATCCCAGCGTTTGTACGACTTCGGATTTTCACGCCGTTTTGTTTTGGTTCGTGTATGATACCTCAGCAGTTCGGAGGCCTACACTAACAATTGGGGTCTCTTTGGAAAGGAAAATTACTTGACTTTCGACTGGTGGAAATATTTTTTGGAAATATTAAGGCGTTCCGAAGTTACGATCAATTTAACACGACGACTTAAAAAAATGGGAGCAAGTGAGTTCACCCCCTTGTAGTATTATATAGTATTTATTTATTTTTTTTATTTTCGGACGCACCTAGCCCCTGTGGAAAGAATGTGTTGTACCATATTCTAGCCGAACACTGAACAGAGCGCAAAGATAGTACTGTACATGAAACGGTGAACTGTTAGCTGTTGTTATTTTCTTATGTCAGTTTCGCCATTACCTGTATATTCAATACTTTTGTGCTTGCGCATGCGCGGAATAATATAAATATTTACAAATTACAAAATGCCAAAGTTTAGGTAACCCGAATAATCCAGTCGTTATATTACGCTTTGCTATATTAATATATCTCATCCAGCGATAGTGCCGATAGAGGGCGCAGTATTATTCGAAATGGCAAAAAAAATGTAAAAAATCCCGAGGGAATTATCCCGTGGTGAATATCTATTATTGATACGGATGATATAAATATTCAACATCGAAAGGGTCGTTTACACCAGAACAAGGGTGGATTATCTCGGACTCCGACAGGAAATGTAAAAGACAACTGTCCAGATTGTACGGCAATGGATCGTAGTTTTATTTAAATACATTTATACTAGGGAAGTTTAAACTAATAAACAAGACAAGACACATTTATTTAAACCAATCATGGTGCCCAAACAATGACAATGTCAATCAAAAAATAATCACAATAGAATAATAATGAAACACAACTATAATTATTCAATGATTGTTTGATTAGGAAATAACAAATAAAGAAAAGAAAATAAGTGCTTATAAATATTACACTGTACAACATGGAGAATAAAAAAAATTATCATCTGTTATTAAAATCTTTGTTTTTGTTGTTGCTATACATTCTTTAGTTGTTTTGAGTGTTCTTCAAATAAAGAATTAATAAATTTGAGAGAGTATGGCAAACTATTTCATCATCGAAGGAAAGAATCCATATAAAGCAGTTATCATCTCTCAATTGAGACAAATTTTTAAACTTGAGTGTCAATTTATCTATATATATGATTGCCTTACATTTATCAATGATGGACATTTCAGGAGGTTATGGATTTCATCTTCCACCTCATTCTAACATAATTTACATATTCTATTTTCTGCTTGGATTCCTAAGTATCTCCCCCTTTTTATTTCTAGACCATGGGCACTGGTTCTAAATTTAGAAATTTATTGTCTATCAGTTTTTGAACCAAGATTTTAAGTATTGTTCAAAAGAAACTATATAGTGTTAAATTTTTGTATTTACATGTTCTTAGTTTGCTACCAGACATATTACTTGTTTGTTCATAGTTACTGTTTATACCATCTAACCACTGAAGATTAAATTTCTGTATTAAAGATGTTTTTACTTTTTTGATTTGTGAATGTCTAAATTGACACTGTCTTGTAAACAAGTATTCCAGGTCCAAGTGTTCAAAACACTTGTTGAGAATATGCAAAATGAATATCATTTAATCTTAATTTGTTACAGTCCAATTACCCACAATGCCAACTTATACTCGTCCAAGTTTGATACCTATTGAGTATTAAGCTAGGGTTTCACAAGTGAATGTAGAGTTCGTTTTGAAAAGTGAGATATTCACTTATCCCCGTAGTGTGACAAGATGGTCTCCGATATGGTTATCTAAAAATAGAACCTGGAGTTGTCGTAATCGACTGACTGATAAGATCACAGGTGCTTGTGGACAGGACACAGCATCCCCCTTTTTACACCCTACTCTCCTTTTTCAATTTTTTCCCCATTTCCATGGCTTAGAAATATGTAAAACAGCAATAATATGCCGTTTTCTGATTGCACAAGTCGACTGATATGTATATAGAGATGCAGTTTTCTGATTGCATCAGTCGACTGATATGTATATATAGAGATAGATACGATAACGTAACCCTCAGTCCGCTTTTGCTCCCAGCTGGAGCACAAGCGGAATGAGGGTTACGTTATCGTATCTAATATGGAGAGTGATGGACTTTGAACACGTACCCTGAAAGAAATCCGTTCGATTAAGATATTTCCATATGCATTATAACCTAAACAATTAAAACATTCATTATTTTGACAGATTAATACAACCATGATTGGAAAATAACATAGCTTGTATAATATGTGTGCGAATGTGTATATAGTCCTATTTGCACCGGCCCTTGATTTCCTCTGCATTTGTATGTGACTACCGTACAGTACTTGTCCATGTGCATAGGTGAACCTGTGCATAGGACACGGGGAGGACTTGACCACTACACTACATGTAAATTAACCATTGATGTCTGATGTGGCCAACAATTATCCTATAGTCGACGGCACTTAATTATAATTATTATTATGATTATTATTAGTATAAGTATTTAGTATATTTTATGGGCAGTTCTGTTCATGTAACGTATAATATTTATATATATATATATTTTTTTTAATGTTATTGTTTATGAATCACTGTAATGACTTTGCCCCTTGTGGGCCCTCTATTGGACAATAAAATTCTTATTCTTATTCTTATAACCACAATGGCGTGGGAGTGGTGTGGGGTGGCTGGGGCATTTTAAGAGTAGACCGGACAGTGTCAAGGGGGAATGTGCTTTATGACTGGGAAGAAATAGAAGGAGGCAAGTTTTCAGAACCGACAAGAAAAAAAGACAAAAATGTGATACTTCAAAGAACATCTTTACGCCTCTTGGTTAACGGAACAATTGTTGTCTCTATGCTAAAAATTCAGTTTTTTTTCTAAATACTTCATCCCCCCCCCCCCCCCCCCCCAAAAAAATTACAACGTGTATTTTTTACGGTTTTAGAAAAAAGGACAAAAATAAAAGATATGTATTATATAACATTTTATATCCAAAATAACACATCACACGTTTCCCCGACAATGAAACATTTCACCATATGTATGTTATCTTAAATTAAATTTGTTTTAAAATTATTATTTTTGAAACGGGCAAGGATTTATATCTAAAATAGAATATCAATCCTTGAAACGGGTGAGCGGAATCTAGGGATGAGGGAGTATCATTTTGTATGACTATGAGTAACTGTTTTGGTGTTGTTACAAAAAAAGAGGTGAACTATGTTGGTCCCATCCAATGTCTTTCCCAAATATATATTAATCCGATATGTTAATTAATTCCTTGATAATAAAATGGTAAGTCCGGATTTGCCAAAATATATTGGCAACTCGATGCCAAAAGGGACGAAATCCATTCATGACTAATTTGCGCAAGTCTGGTGACGTCACCGAAATAAAATGGCGGAGATTGCTGAGTCGGAAACCGACAATCAGCCAGGTAAACAAATATAGCCCGTTCATTTTTCACATTGGTGTTACTTAAAATTGTAGAGTAGACTACAGATACCTATTCAACCCTTTTCTATTGACATTTTTATAATTTATTGAGAATGCAGTTCACAAAAAGTCTTTATTTGCTTGGAATTCATCGTCTGTCATTGAATCGCATTTGTAAATATTCGGAACACTCGTGACCGTACTTAGTAAATAATAAGGTAACTCGATACTGTACTTACGATGATTGGTGATGTAAAACGTGATGGAGATATAGTCATTTGTTTCAACATTATTCTTATCTGTTATCATACACGAGAGTACTCCATGACATGAGGTTTAATAAGAATACGACGAAAGATGGGAGTTCCCACACGGCCACTGGTACAGTCGTAGTAACGTCAGGAACCGGTAACAATCTATATACCCCCACCACATACACACACAAAGTCACATGAATAAAAATGTCAGGTATTGGAAAAATGATTGCCATGACCATGTACACAAATATAACAGGAACGCTCCCCTACTTAAGGTTATAAGAACCATAGACAAAGCAGGGATGAAAACTAAAATTAGTACGGATGAAAATTAAAATTATGAACCTAGTAGCCTCACCGGACGCAATTACGAATGAAATACAATTGATGTGCCCTAATTGTTCCTTCAAAACATGAATTAAAAAAATGCTTTTATAAATAGATACCCTGCTAAATTACTCGTGTTTTGGGAGAAAATTATTCATGTGCAGTTGTTGAATGTTGCAGACGACGGGTTTTCATATTTGTAAACAGAAAACGATGGACAATTGCACTTGGAATCTATCTCTAAAATTCATTGAGGTACGCATATTTTGTTATCTTATGCCTGTAATTGGAAAGAATATGATCTCCTGATTCTATGCATATGTAGAACACAGTGAAATTGAAACAAAAACAGTCAATATAATACATTTTCCCTACCTTGATCTATCCCAAAATGTCAAAATCCGTGATGTACCTTATTCATTGAAGAGTCCAAGGAATTCCGAATGCAAACTGGCACACATTTATGGTGTGAATAAAGGAAAGGTTTTTATGTCATGTGTATTATATACAAATGGATATGTGAACGTAAATGAATGAATGCTCTTTCACAGGGACAGAAATTAACGGTCGCCCACTCACCCATGGCGACTGAACTTCAGCTGGGCGATTAAAGTAATACCTCAAAGGAGCCCAGCTGGCGACTAATAATTTTATATTTCCCTGTCGCAAGTTTGACGTTCGAAGCGAGTTGTTTACAATACGACCACGTGAAAAATATAACATAAACATTTCACTGGTTCTTTCTACTTCTTGTCTACTGTTAATTTGCATAATAATTCCTGGGAACCAGTATGGAAAATAGTAAAGTGATGGACAGTCAATGGACATAATTATACAGCCATACCATTTTGAAAATCATCATTGATTGCAACAAAGTCTTTATGTTTATGTGATACAATTATATACTCTCTAATTTTGTCATTCTTTTAAAATACTTTTGTTTGAGCAATCAAATCCTAGTTAGTAAAATACAACTCATATATAAATATAATTTATCTTTGTCTGCCATCCATTGATATATTTAATGATCATTGAACCTGAAAATTTGACTAATACCCATTACAAGTAAACATATTGTACACTGACCTATGCTCCATGTCACATGGGCCTTTTTCCAAAATATGCCACTTATTATTTACATGCCCAATCCTTACCATTTTGCATCGAAAATCAAATACTCCGTCACAAGGTAAAATGGTCTGTGTTTTATATTCTCCGTTGACAATTTGAATGAATGAAGACCTTGACTTTCTGTACGGAGATTTAACATTATGTGGACACAAAGTAGTTTACAAAATACATTCCTTAAATTTGCTTTTACATTTTCAGCAGCAACTTTCTGTTTGTCAGAGGTTTGTTTGTGAAATGAATGTATGACAATGTTGTCTTACATCGTCTGCCATTTACATTTACATTCCATTTACAGTGTGGGAAACCATTTTTTAAAGTTACTCGCCAATCTGGCTAGTAACTATTGAAATCTACTCGCCAAAATTAAATTCCACTAGCCAACTATGGTGAGAGATCCCTCATTTGAACTCTCCATATCTTCCATAACACTTAAGTGTCCACTTTTCCTCATATATACCACAGGAAACACCCCATTCCCTTGTTCGCATCATGGATCAACCATTTTCTCCCTATTTTCCATTTAGGGATAAAAAGTCTTTTGGCTAACATCTTTTTCAGGTGAAGGATTTCCTTTTGGCTTAAAATTACTTTAAAAAATGTTCATGTTGCATTTAGTTTCATTCCTAATTCAAGTTTGCCGCCAAGGTCAACATTTAGAACTTTTAAGATGTTAACCAAATAAGCGTACCATTTCCGATCAATGATGTACGATTATTTCAGTAAATAATTAGAAACTTCTGCTAAAATTTGGGCTACGACATGGTAACATGTTTGAAATAACAAAGCATCTGTTTTTAAGGGTATTTCATATGTATCTCATTCACGATTTCTAATCAGAAACGATAAGAAAATAACAACCAAGGTTGGGACAATCGCGTAAGTTTTTAGTGTTTCCATAAAAACTGTGATGGCGTCCGCAACAAAAAACGAGTGACAATTTGAATAAAAACTTATGTTTCGTTACTATTTTATCGGAACGCGCAAGTAAATCACATTCAATCGGTTTTGGACTATTTATTTTGTTACATATCAACTGTCGAGCAGTAAATTATCGTATTTCGCACAGACATGCCAACTCGCCAGAATGGCTAGTACTTGGATAGAAATACTCGCCAAAATCATTTTACACTCGCATTTGGCGAGTTGGCGAGCGGTAGTTTCCAAGTTCCAACACTGCATTTACCTACCAGTTGGTATTGAGATGTATTCCGAGGACATCCGACCAAGCACACTCATGTTACACTTTGGGTATAAACATTGGTAAATAAAAGTCCATGTTGTATCTTATATGATACGTGAATAAACATGGAAGTTAATCTTACAAATGTATCTTGGTTCAGTCATTGTGGTTGCTGTCTGTGGACACAATAGGTTCTATGCAGTCATTTTTATTCTAGTCTTCCTTGTGAACGTTTAACACAGTATTAATAATCCTTGGCATAGAATTTTATTGCAGTTTTTTGTGAAATGTTCAGAGATCCTTACAGGATAAAATTTTGATTGAGCTCCAACCGAAAAGTCAAAAGTGCCACTAGTACATTCTTTGTTATTATTTATAAAGATTGGCAAGTCCCAAACTCAAGTGATTAGTCCAGCACTCTCCTAGAGGAGTTGTAAGTATCTCTAAATCATGTTCATCTTAACTATTAATTAATAAAGATAATTACAATGTTCATATTGATTTTGGAAAGGGGGCTATATTTGGAAAGTATTTTGATGTGTTTAGAATTGATTGTGTTGATACCTTACAGTAGTATGTTGTGTTTAGAATTGATTGTGTTGATACCTTACAGTAGTATGTTGTGTTTAGAATTGATTGTGTTGCTACCTTACAGTAGTATGTTGTGTTTAGAATTGATTGTGTTGATACCTTACAGTAGTATGTTGTGTTTAGAATTGATTGTGTTGATACCTTACAGTAGTATGTTGTGTTTAGAATTGATTGTGTTGATACCTTACAGTAGTATGTTGTGTTTAGAATTGATTGTGTTGATACCTTACAGTAGTATGTTGTGTTTAGAATTGATTGTGTTGATACCTTACAGTAGTATGTTGTGTTTAGAATTGATTGTGTTGATACCTTACAGTAGTATGTTGTGTTTAGAATTGATTGTGTTGATACCTTACAGTAGTATGTTGTCGGATTTCCTCTAGATATCTTATGGATACCTTGATAAACTCAACCAAAAGAATCCAAAAAGTGTGAAATTTTCTTTGAATTTATTGTGAACAAGGGCTTTTCTGTGCATTTCATTTGTAGTATTCCATTGGAGTTCTTCTATTAGTTATGGTTTTCAAGTTAAACTTGATTGCAGTAAAACAGGTGCAGTAGGAAACCCTTGTTGACTTTATACTGCAGTTGTATCATATATACTGTGCGCAGCATCCCATTATTATGTCTCCCCTTCGAACGAAGAGAGACATATTGTTTTAGTCTGATTTTTTCTTCCGCTTCTGCTTCTTCTCTCTCAGTGAAGCTTGTCCGGACCATAACTTTTTTGTCTTTCCAGATAGGTCAATTATATTTGGTATGTGGGTTCATAACCATAAGGCTGTGTGTTACATGCCGTAATGACCTTCATGGGACCTTGACCTTTGACCTCAAGGTCAAATAATTGTTTTTTTAAATAGTATTTTCTTGTCCGGGCCATAATATTTTTAGCTCACCTGACCCAAAGGGTCAAGTGAGCTATTGTCATCACTTGGCGTCCGTCGTCGTCGTGCGTCGTAAACTTTTTCAAAAATCTTCTCCTCTGAAAGTACTAGACCAATGGAAACCAAACTTGGTCTGAATCATCACTAGGGTGTCTAGTCTCAAAATTGTGTCTGTTGATGCCGTGCACCAACCTTGTTGGTCGCTGTTACTAAAAATAGAACATATGGTAAAATTGCAGATTTTGGGTAATAACTCGAAAACCGTTAATAATATCAAAAATCTGACGGGGGTAAAAATGATCAGCACAGCAAGATCTACCTACCCTGCAATTTTGAAGTAAATCTGATTACCCATCTTGGAGTTATTGCCCTTTTTTCATCAAATTTGTAAAATTTTAAAACTTTTCGTCTTATATTTCAAAAACCATAAGAGATAAAGGTTAAGTTTAAATTGCAAAAATTTGCAGCATGTCAAGATCTACCTACCCTGCAATTTTGAAGTAAATCCCATTACCCATTTTGGAGTTATTGCCCTTTTTTCATCAAAATGTTCTAAATTTTAATACTTTCATCTTGTATCTCAGAAACTATTAAGAGATAGAGAGAAAGTTTAAACTGCAAAAATGTTCAGCATGTCAAGATCTACAATTTTTTTCCCCCACAGTTGAAAATGTGCGACAACTGTGTGAAGAGTTATTCCTCTTGAAATGTATTTTTTTGTTGACTCGCTGCTTTTGGTTACTGAAATAATCAAAGGGAAGCAACTCTATTACAAATTGTGAAGTAGCAAAAGCTAAATTTTAAGAATCATTAACATATATGTTTTTTTACAGCAATTTTGATAACTTACATTAAAGGGGGAAACCCTGCCCAAATTTTTTTGGAGAAGGGGTCTGCAATGACAAGGGCGACATTTGTTATTTTTTTACCGAAGTTATCAAGTTTTATTGACTGATGTTATTATACCCAGGTGAGCTATACAGGCTCATGGGAGCCTCTAGTTGTCTTTCGATATAGGTCAATGATATTTGGTATGTGGGTGCATGACCATAAGGCGGTGTGTCGTGTACCGTAATGACCTTCGTGGGATCTTGACTTTTGACCTCAAGGTCAAATAATTGTTTTTTAAATAGTATCATTCAACTCATAATGTGTAACTTATTGTTGTACAGATGGCCGCATTAAGGGGAGACATAAGTTATAGGTATCTAAAACAGTTCTTCCTAGTTTTCTTTGAATTTATTATGACAAGGGCTTGAGGTAGTATTTCCGTGGAGCTCTTCTGTCGGTTATTGTTTTAAAGTTAAGCTTGGCTGCAGTAAAACTGGTGCAGAAGTAAGTAATTGTTGACTTGATGCAGTCCTATCATGCTGCGTGTAGTCCTTTTTGAATTGATGTTCAACCCCCTTAACCGAAGTGACCATTTATATTAAATGTTCGACCTCTTCAACACAGAGGATTCAAGTATTTTTAAGACATCATTATTTGTAGAGCATTTTATTTGTATTTAGTATCATTTAAGCGTTATCAATGAATTTTACTTTACACTTTTAAGAGCTATTTTGAATAAATGCTTGAACAAATTCTGCACACATGATTATATTCCAACATGTTTCAGATTTTTATAACCAAAAAAGTTCCGTTTATCTAAAGCACACATTGGGCGAGAAATTTTTAATGGGTCTGGTTGAATTGCTGTGGTATTATGTGAATATGGTGCCACTGTTTATTCTTTATTTTTCAATAGCTTTAAGTTATTTGATATAGATCCAGTAAATATTACATGTTCATATTAGTGTTGAAAATGTGAAGTTTATTGCATAATCCTTTATCAAAATTAAATTGTGATAAACAGAAACAGATCCATGTATTGCCTATTTTTAGGTGCGTCTCCTGCTAGGAACTGCTTTCTCTGTCTGTCCGTCTGCTTTTTCTGCCCGTCTGTCTGAAATACTAAGAGGTGAACCTGGATGGTGTAATCTGTAACTAACAGTTTTCATTCAACATTATGTAAACATTGCACAGTCAATGCAACACATCAAACAGTTGCACTTGGCAATTAACTTGGATCAAATTTTCGGAAGATTTGACTCATTTTTTTTAATCCATGTGTGGAAGGCAATGTGAGCTTTTGCCATCACTTGTCGTCCATTAACTTTTCACATTTTAATCTTCTCCTCTGAAACCCCTGAGCCAAATGAACTGAAACTTGGTAGGAAGCATCTATGGAAGGTCCTCTATAAATATTGCTCATTTCGTCCCGATCCATTAACAAACATGGCCGACACAGGCAATTCTTGTTTCTGATTGGCCGATTTTTTAAAATCTTCTCCTCTGAAACCATTTGGCCAAATGAACCGAAACTTGGTAGGAAGCATCTATGGAAGGTCCTCTATAAAGATTGCTCAATTCGTCCAAACCGGTTAACAAACATGACCGCCACAGGCGACTCTTGTTTCTGATTGGCTGATTTTTTAAATTCTTCTCCTCCGAAACCGTTTGGCCAAATGAACCGAAACTTTGTAGGAAGCATCTATGGGTGGTCCTCTTTAAAGATTGCACATCTTGTCCTGATCCATTAACAGACATGGCCACCACAGGCAATTCTTTTTTCTGATTGGTTGATTTCTAAAAAATCTTCTGTTAAAAGAAAGATAACTCTTGCCATTATCTCCCTTAGAAATTAACTAATGCTGATATATAGTGTATTGTAACATGTTTCTTCTATACATTACAAGTAGGTATTCACATTTTAATATTCTTTTTAGCAAACCTTGCCAAAGGCAATATGAGCTTTTGCCATCACTTGGTGTCCGTCGTCTGTCATCCGTTTACTTTTCACATTTTAATCTTCTCCTCTAAAAACCCTCGGCCAAATGAACTGAACCTTGGTAGGAAGCATCTATGGAAGGTCCTCCCTAAAGAGTGCACATTTTGTTATGATCCATTACCAAACATGGCTGCCACAGGCAATTCTTGTTTCTGATTGAACGATTTTTTTAAATCTTCTCCTCTGAAACTGCTTGGTAGGAAGCATACTATGGAAGGTCCTCTATGAAGATTGCTCATTTCGTCCCGTTCGGTTAACAAACATGGCTACCATCGAAACTTGGTAGGAAGCATCTATGGAATTTCCTCTATGAAGATTGCTCATTTCGTCCCGATCGGTTAGCAAACATGGCCACCACATACAATTCTTGTTTCTGATTGGTTGATTTCTAAAAAATCTTTTCCTTTGAATCTGCTTAGCCATATGAACTGAAACTAGGTAGGAAGCATCTACATGTATGGAAGGTTCTGTTTTAAGTTTCCTCAAAGCAGAATGAAAGGTGAGCGACACAGGCTCAGTCCACTGAGCCTCTAGTTTTTCTTTCATCTCATGCCAATGCATAGAGGGTACCATTGTTTCGATAATCTAACTCAACACTATTCAAAGTTGCAAAGTGATTACACACACATTGAGGTTATTCTAGAAGCATGTCGTGCACACTAAATTTGATGTCTACATTTTTATTGAACATGTACAAAATGTACACCTCATATTTTTAGACAAATTTGAACAATTTGAACAAAAATTTCATGTGTTAAACTTGCATAAACTGAATATGATGCCCAAGTTCTGTAAAAATCCAGTTCAGATTGCTGTTCTATTATAGTAATACACACAGACATCAGAATATTCATAATGTTTATCCGAAGTACACGAAGTGCAAATGCTTGACCTAAAACAATATTTTTGTTCTCAGTTACTCATTCATGTTATTGCATAATTAGAAGATGCCAAGGCCATTAATTAAAAAATCTTTACAAATTAGAGGTCATTGACAGAAACAATTATCAAATCTGATACATTGCATAGATTTGCATCATCACAAGTCACAAATAATTTTAATCCATTGACAAAGGATAGGAAATCAATACCTGTTTCTTCACCTGAGAGATTAATAAAGAAACACCTTTATTTTTCTCTGACTATACATTATCACTGATTATTCAATGGCATCAATTTTCTATTTAGTATTAAAAGCATCAGAATCCTTGTTATTTATGGATCAGCATGATCAGTTTATGGACAGGGGACCAGTTATTTCAAGTTATTTATTGTACACATGACCAGGTGACTTTAATAAACATCTTGTAATGTTGCAGTGTAATTTTCACCTTTAAGTGATTTACCTATGTAGGTAATTATAGGTAAAAACCATTGAAGTACTCTTGGAGTTAATATTATGTTTGGACATATGTTTTGATTGTGTCAAGTACTATGTTAGTTGTCAGAATTTCTACAGTAAATTTGTGTGTCTGTTCAAGATCATCAGTGTCACTGTCAATACATGTACATGTACCGGTATATATATATACAATGTACATGTAGATTTGGTAAAAAGGGAGGATGCATTTCAATATTTTAAAGGTAAAACAATAACTCCACACATTTTTTTTTCCAGATCATACCTCTTCAGCTCCAGATTCTTTTATTCATTAATGGGATTCCAAATGTGCATATCTTGCTTTTTAATTTATAAAATTTTTGGTATACACATAATATATTGATTCCTACTCCTAGGGACTACATGATGAGTACATGCATTTAATGGGGAAAAAATGGAGCTATGCTTTGAAAGATTAAGTTATTAATCAATAATTAATTAAATACATTTGGAATTTGGTCACAAAAATGGTGGTGTTGACAGAAAGACTATTTTTGCAAAAATGAATAAATAACGATATAAACTTGTGACCTTCAAGTTTTGATTTTAGATTAAAATTTTGATGTAAATTAATCCTCTGTGTATTAGTATAAATTTCCAGTACTACCGGTAGTATGAATTTACATTTAAATATTATTGGTCCAGTTAATCTTTTTTGAATACTTTATGACCCAATTATAATAATATTTTGATGAGATTGTAGATTATTATATCCCACCTATCAAAAGTTTTTGTGTAAGGATGGACTCTTCCCAAATTAAAATGTGTGATACATATTGAATGATACCTCATCTGTATAATTAGAACACAGAATTTGGGCTGTAGGTGAAATATACCGTCACATTTGAGTGAAGGTAAATTGACATTCATGGTCCATTTCTCTAAATCCCTACAGACAATAAACCTAATATATACATGTGTATCTCTGATATCATTTAAAGCCCATCCTGCCACTTTGTTATGATAAAATTCTCGCCTCCATATATTTATTTACAAACGACTGCTCTCTCTAGTCCTACCTGATTGTTTTTACCTGTAAATTAACTTTGGATTTTATTTTCTGTGAAGAGGAAGTGTGTATGTGACAAAGACCATGGTTCTGTTGTGTAAAACTTCAGGTAGAAAAATTGATTATTATTTTCTATTTTGCTTTGATTAATGACAGATTTGGTTAAAACTTTGTTATTTCTACTTTATAATAGGGAGGTCAGACATTTTTCAATTTTATTTACACAATGGCAAATTCTGTAATTCTGTCTTACATTTGAAGACAGCTGCAGTGACAATGCACTAGAACACTGTTATTTAAAGTGAATTATTTAAAAGGTGACATGTTGAAATAAATAAATAATGCACATGTTTGGAAAAAATTCTTCATATGTCACAATTTTTTTATATTTAAACTGGACAGAAGCGACCAAAATTGAATGGAAACTTTGGAAATGGCACCGCTACTTTGAAACTATTTATTCCCTGAAACACATGTTGCTGACCAGTTACTGAGTTAGACTGAAAGTAAAACTCTTCTGTAGTGGATAGTAGGCTAGGTTTTAATAATCTCATACAGTTTGATGAGAAAATTCAAAATTTTTATTTATACGTTCAATTTTATGGGTAAAATTTATCCAATTTTGGTACCGTTTTCAATTTTCCCATTGAAATGCATGGTAAAAAATGATTTTAAAAATGTGTTTGGAAACACATGTTGCTGATGAAACAAAGACTACAACTATGCAATTTCTTTTAGAACAATGTCTAAACTACATTTATCAACTACAGTTTCATTAGATGTCATTATTGTTTTCAAATAATTTCTGATATTTCATTTCTTGGTAAAGACAGATAAAATTCAAAATGGCCACCATTATAAAATATAAGTGGTCATTTCCCGAACTTCAAATTGTCATAACTTTTGAACCGCTTAACAGATTTAAAAAAACTAAACACCACTGTAAATATCTTCAGGAGATCCGATCAGTGGTGTGTACTTTAAGATATTTTAACACATTTTCAAAAAAAGTCTGACCCTCCTATTTATAAATCAGGTGTATTAATTTGGAATTTAAAAAAAAGAAAATGTCATGTAAATTTTAGCTCACCTGGCCAAAGGCCACGTGAGCTTTTGCCATCACTTGGCATCCGTCCGTCGTACTTCGTAAACTTTCACATTTAAATCTTCTCCTCTGAAACCCCTGAACCAAATTAAACCAAACCTGGCAGGGATGGTCCTTGGGTGGGTCCCTTTCAAAAGTGTGTCTGACTTACCCACCCTCCATTCAAGATGGCTGCTGTTACTAAAAATAGAAATTTCTTCAATTGTCCATTGCTGCTTTATTATAAATCTAAATGAGCTCAAATATTTACTGCAGCTACATGGAAATGAGTAGCTTAACCTATATTCCGTGATTTTCTGTGAAATTTTTCTTTCAGTCGATTTATACCGATTATGCAAATTAGGCATATTTTGATAAAAGATCACATTTAAATCTTTTCCTCTGAAACCGCTGAACCAAATTAAACCAAACCAGGCAGGATGGTCCTTGGGAGGGTGCCTTTCACAATTATGTCCGACAGTCCTGCTCTCCATTCAAGATGGCTGCTGTTACTAAAAATAGAAATTTCTTCAATTGTCCATTGCTGCTTTAGTATAAACCAATATGAGCTCAAAATTTAACTGCAGCTACATGGCAATGAGTAGTTTAACATATATTCCGAGTTTTTCTGTGAAATTTTTCTTTCAGCCGATTTATACCGATTATGCAAATTAGGCATATTTTGATAAAAAATCACATTTAAATCTTTTCCTCTGAAACCGCTGAACCAAATTAAACCAAACCAGGCAGGATGGTCCTTGGGAGGGTGCCTTTCACAATTATGTACGACAGTCCTGCTCTCCATTCAAGATGGCTGCTGTTACTAAAAATAGAAATTTCTTCAATTGTCCATTGCTGCTTTAGTATAAACCAATATGAGCTCAAAATTTAACTTCAGCTACATGGCAATGAGTAGTTTAACATATATTCCGAATTTTTCTGTGAAATTTTTTGTTCAGCCGATTTTTACAGATTATGCAAATTATGCTAATTTTGATAAAAGATCACATTTAAATCTTTTCCTCTGAAACCGCCAAACTAAAATAAACCAAACCTGGCAGGGTGGGTCCCTTTCACAATTATGTCCGACAGTTCCACCCTCCATTCAAGATGGCTGCTGTTACTAAAAATAGAAATTTCTTCAATTGTCCATTGCTGCTTTAGTATAAACCAATATGAGCTCAAAATTTAACTGCAGCTACATGGCAATGAGTAGTTTAACATATATTCTGGGTTTTTCTGTGAAATTTTTCTTTCAGCCGATTTATACCGATTATGCAAATTAGGCATATTTTGATAAAAGATCACATTTAAATCTTTTCCTCTGAAACTGCTGAACCAAATTAAACCAAACCAGGCAGGATGGTCCTTGGGAGGGTGCCTTTCACAATTATGTCCGACAGTCCTGCTCTCCATTCAAGATGGCTGCTGTTACTAAAAATAGAAATTTCTTCAATTGTCCATTGCTGCTTTAGTATAAACCAATATGAGCTCAAAATTTAACTGCAGCTACATGGCAATGAGTAGTTTAACATATATTCCGAGTTTTTCTGTGAAATTTTTCTTTCAGCCGATTTATACCGATTATGCAAATTAGGCATATTTTGATAAAAGATCACATTTAAATTTTTTCCTCTGAAACCGCTGAACCAAATTAAACCAAACCAGGCAGGATGGTCCTTGGGAGGGTGCCTTTCACAATTATGTCCGACAGTCCTGCTCTCCATTCAAGATGGCTGCTGTTACTAAAAATAGAAATTTCTTCAATTGTCCATTGCTGCTTTAGTATAAACCAATATGAGCTCAAAATTTAACTGCAGCTACATGGCAATGAGTAGTTTAACATATATTCCGAGTTTTTCTGTGAAATTTTTCTTTCAGCCGATTTATACCGATTATGCAAATTAGGCATATTTTGATAAAAAATCACATTTAAATCTTTTCCTCTGAAACCGCTGAACCAAATTAAACCAAACCAGGCAGGATGGTCCTTGGGAGGGTGCCTTTCACAATTATGTACGACAGTCCTGCTCTCCATTCAAGATGGCTGCTGTTACTAAAAATAGAAATTTCTTCAATTGTCCATTGCTGCTTTAGTATAAACCAATATGAGCTCAAAATTTAACTTCAGCTACATGGCAATGAGTAGTTTAACATATATTCCGAATTTTTCTGTGAAATTTTTTGTTCAGCCGATTTTTACAGATTATGCAAATTATGCTAATTTTGATAAAAGATCACATTTAAATCTTTTCCTCTGAAACCGCCAAACTAAAATAAACCAAACCTGGCAGGGTGGGTCCCTTTCACAATTATGTCCGACAGTTCCACCCTCCATTCAAGATGGCTGCTGTTACTAAAAATAGAAATTTCTTCAATTGTCCATTGCTGCTTTAGTATAAACCAATATGAGCTCAAAATTTAACTGCAGCTACATGGCAATGAGTAGTTTAACATATATTCTGGGTTTTTCTGTGAAATTTTTCTTTCAGCCGATTTATACCGATTATGCAAATTAGGCATATTTTGATAAAAGATCACATTTAAATCTTTTCCTCTGAAACTGCTGAACCAAATTAAACCAAACCAGGCAGGATGGTCCTTGGGAGGGTGCCTTTCACAATTATGTCCGACAGTCCTGCTCTCCATTCAAGATGGCTGCTGTTACTAAAAATAGAAATTTCTTCAATTGTCCATTGCTGCTTTAGTATAAACCAATATGAGCTCAAAATTTAACTGCAGCTACATGGCAATGAGTAGTTTAACATATATTCCGAGTTTTTCTGTGAAATTTTTCTTTCAGCCGATTTATACCGATTATGCAAATTAGGCATATTTTGATAAAAGATCACATTTAAATTTTTTCCTCTGAAACCGCTGAACCAAATTAAACCAAACCAGGCAGGATGGTCCTTGGGAGGGTGCCTTTCACAATTATGTCCGACAGTCCTGCTCTCCATTCAAGATGGCTGCTGTTACTAAAAATAGAAATTTCTTCAATTGTCCATTGCTGCTTTATTATAAATCAAAATGAGCTCCAATTTTAACTGCAGCTACATTGCAGTGAGTAGTTTTACATATAATCCGAATTTTTCTGTGGAATTTTTCGCTCAGCCGATTTATACAGATTATGCAAATTAGGCATATTTTGATAAACCGCTGAACCAAATTAAACCAAATTTGGCTGGGATAGTCTTGGGGTAGTCCCATTTCAAAATTGTGTCCGTCAGCTCTGCCCCTCCATTCAAGATGACTGCGGTTACTAAAAATAGAAATTTCTTCAATTGTCCATTGCTGCTTTATTATAAATCAAAATGAGCTCAAATTTTAACTGCAACTACATGACAATGAGTAGATTAACATATATTCTGGGTTTTTCTGTGAAATTTTTCTTTCAACCGATTTATACCGATTAAACAAATTAGACATATTTTGATAAAAAATCACATTTAAATCTTCTCCTCTGAAACCGTTGAACCAAATTAAAGCAAATTTGGCTGGGATGGTCCTTAGGTGGACCCCTTTCAATATTGTGTCCGACAGCCCCGCCCTCCATTCAAAATAGCTGTTGTTACTAAAAATAGAAATTTCTTTAGTTGTCAATTTCTGCTTTATTACAAATCAAAATGAACTCAAATTTTAACTGCAGCTACATGGCAATGAGTAGTTTAGCATATATTCTGGGTTTTTCTGTGAGATTTTTTCTGCCAGTTTATTCCATTTAGGAATATTATGAGATAAAAATCACATCAAAATCTTTTGCTCAGAAATTTGAGTTGAAATGATCTTTGGGTGGCCCACTTTCAAAATTATGTGTAACACCCCCATTTTCTATCAACTTTAGATGTCAAGGCCAGACTTAAAAATATCTTTGTTTGCTGTTGGCCTACCCATACTTAGAAGGGGAGGGTAGGTAGGTAGGCTTTTTGCTTTTTTTTTTTTTTTTTTTTTTTGAGAAAAAATATGCATATAATAATGTATGTCGAAACTGTGTTATGATTCATGAAATCACAGTTTTCAGTGTTTCTATTACAATTCAAAGAAGTTATCACTTTATGGCTTTGTTTTTGTTCATTCTATAATTTGACTCATGGATGTTTTCACAGTAAAGAATTTCTTTATAAAAGAACTCAATCAATATGTCGGACATTTTAATAAAACAGAATTTAAAACAGAAAATGTTAACAATTCTTTGTAGACATAAATTATAAATATAAAACTAGATCTTGTCAACAAATAAAAATATCAGATATCAATTATCAGGATTTTAAGAAATTGGAGCCATGTAAATGTATTCATCCATACAAACTTTACAAAGCCTATCAAGAATTACACTGTTAAAATTATAATTTATATGGACCCCACTTAGTATAGTCCTTTTACATTTAAAACCTCCAAAAATGACTGAAATTAAATAATTTATTAAATTGTCACAAATCTTTCATGGCCAAAACTTTTCTATTATACATGTTATTTGATATGAACTCTGACAAAAAAAATCAGATTTTAAGCTTTTAATTCATTTTAAAAACTTGCCCATCTTTAAGGCTTCTATATATGTTGTTTTCAAACTGCGAATATATCACATAAATATAAAAGAATGTATTTTTTTTATTTAACACAAAAATCTACCAATGTCTTGAGCAATATTTTTTAATATAAACTTTAACTACTTATTTTTAATTAATTTTCCATGGAAGAATTTTAGGATTCAAAAGCATTATAGCTCTGACATCTCATCAATACTATATTTAACGAGTCTAGAAGAGATGACTTTAAAAGATGAAAAACACAACCATCATTATTCCCATTTAACATCAGGCTCCTTATAAACATTCTGATACTTAATAAAACAATTCTGACACATTTATAAATAAATCTGATTTGATGACGCTGATTTATTCGGATCATTTCAATACCTTTACCTGATAATTGGACTGAATATACGAGTACTTCCGAGAATCTAAAACAAGTTCCGGTTACAATAAAATACGGATCAAACAGAAAAGTACAAATCTGGATTTACCACAAATGTAAAACGGAATTTTTTGTTGTCACAACTGCAATAAAAAAAATTGGGTCAGCCCCAATTTTGGAGGGTCGGTCGGCCAACAGCAAACAAACCTATTTTTATTTTTGGCCCAAAAGAAAACCAGGTGAGCGATTACAGGTTCCTGGGAGCCTCTAGTTTCCTTTTCGATTACATTTAGGAGTTGTACATGTTCTGACGGTGTCATATTTTTTTTGTTTTCATTTTATGACAATTAAATGTAAATGAAAACATCCCAATTAATATTTATACCTTATATACATGTAGACCTACATTGTTATTGTTGTATCTTTGGGAGAGAAAAAAGAGGAAAAATGGGAGGGGGGGTCATTTTGATGAAATATTACAGTTTATTTCATAATTTATCTGCATTTTTCAATTAAAAAAAAAGGTCCCAGTGTACACACATGTATATAATGTACATGGATGACACTAATTCTATTCATTTATTTGTACTTTATTGTTATATATTAATTATTATGATATATGGAGTGGTAGAACATGTAAACAGATACCTCCAGATCTATTTACTAATTTGTTACTTATTCATAAATATTGTTTTCAATTTAACTATAGCACTATTAGTATTATACAGGCATAATCTCTCCCTTAATATTAATAAATATTATAAAACTTTTAAAGACGGCACCCTTTCTACTTTTAGTCTTTATCGTTGAATAATTTAAGGGATTGAACTTAATACTACCGGTACATGTACAGGTACAGGGTATATGTATAACCCCAAAAAAGTAGACCACAAAATGATAATACTTGTATTTAGCAGTTTATAGTCCCAGGTTGTAATTGTTCTTTTCTTGCAAGTACAAAAAAAATGTAAATCCACTATTAAGCTTCTTTGTTACTGGTTGGTTATTACATGTATCAATATTCTCATACAGGTACATGTGCATGTATACATTTTCCAATCCATGTGACTTGCGACTGGTCAGTGGTTTTCTTCGGTTCCCTCCACCAATAAAACTGACTGCCACGATATAACAAAAATATTGTTGAAAGTGGTGTTAAACACCAAAACCAAACAAATCCATGTTATTGATATTTCTCTTAAAGTAAGTGTTGTTTTGAGTTGAAATGACTCAGCAGTTTTTTTTTATACTTGTTCCTCACTGTTAGATTGCTGGTAATCTAGATATAGACTCTAGTTTCAGTAGGAAACAGTTAGAATTTAACCCCATAAGCCCTTCTGACACCATTGGCATTCAACTCTATTAGCCAGTTTAACTGTCAACACCCTAACATTTTTTCTCTCTCTAGAATATAAATGAAGTACATGTACATGTATCTAGATTTCCATCATCTGCTAAAATTGCTGACATTGTCTTTTTGTGTTTTGGAGTTGCATATTTCTACAGTCAAACCTGTACATGTATATAACAACCACTCAAGGGAACCTGAAAATGTGGCCTTTATGAGCAGTTGCCCTTTATATACAGGTTAAAATTATATGGACTGACTGTGCATTAATGGGAAAATGAGACTCCTTTATAGACAGTGATTTGTTTTATAGAGATGTCTTGTAAGGTGCGTTTGACTGTATTTGCAAGAAGAATCATTAAAATTTGTGTGTGTAATTGCTACACAGTTATAACCAGTGTTATTTTTATAACATGTGTATCAAAACTATATAAGACATCACAAAAACTTGCATTTTGCAAAAAGTTGACCTCGACAATAAAATCATTGACTAGTTGTCGAGGTGTTGACCTCTACAATAAAATCATTGACTAGTTGTCGAGATGTTGACCTCTACAATAAAATCATTGACTAGTTGTCGAGGTGTTGACCTCTACAATAAAATCATTGACTAGTTGTCGAGGTGTTGACCTCTACAATAAAATCATTGACTAGTTGTCGAGGTGAAAGTGTTTTTTTTTACTGTACAACAGATTGGGGAAACATTGGGATAAACTTGGCAGTTGTTGTTAGTCAATATCAATATGAAATGTAACATTTGGCATGTTTTTTTCCATATGAAATCGAACAATAATCAATTTCTTATTACAACAAGATGGAGCATATGATAAGCCTTACGTTTTAAGTGTTGGGTCAGTCTATATAAAATACACATAGCTACAGCTGTGGGAATTAATGAATCTCGTCTACGTGCTGTATTGCTCAGTTTGGATTTCGACGACTTTTGTTTCTCATACTGTTGTACGTTTACTACATATACAATGAAATTTAAAACATTTAAATGGATGTGTTTGAGTACAATACAATGTACATTGATGGCAGAAAGTTTGGTAAATTATACAAGTCTGTATCTTCAAGGAAGGGTATGTACATTGTAACTCTATTTGTAGCCATAATGTATTTATCAGTACTAACTGACTTGTGGTCCACTTGAGTATAAAATGAAATGTATGAAACATGTAGTGATGTACAAAGATTATAATAGGTCTTTTAACTGAGTGTACAACATTATGTGATTAAGTTTGTCGGTGACATGCGACAGGTCGGTAGCTTTCTCCGGGTCCTTCTGTTTATTCCACCAATAAAACTGACCGCCACGATATACCTGAAATATTGTTGAAAGTGGCGTTAAACACCATAAAACCAACCAAATAGTTTTTTTTTTAACTACATGATTACATTTTACTACTTTAAAATGCTTAAAAAAAAATGTAACGGTGGTGTAATGGTTAGCATTCTCAAGTATGATAGATGTTGGGTTCTAGTCCCAGTCTAGTCAAACAAAAGACTAGCAAATTGGCACTTGCTTGTTCTCCTTGAAACAGCTTTAAGGAGTAAGAGCACTGACTGGTTGGCTTGCAATCAGGATAATGAGTCCGAGCGGAACACAATGTCAACCCTTGGTCAGTTGTATCAGAGACCTAGCACTATAAAAGATCCAGTTAGGTGTGTTGGTCTAGTAAAAATTGATCTGGCATCGAATCCACAATCTACTGCACTCGAAGCAAGCTAACTATTACATGACCGATGCAATTCAATGAAAATAAAGACAGTTAACATGTATAACAATTTAAAGACAACATCTGATCAGCCTGATCGGAAGACATGCGCATTAAGTTACGTCTTTAACAAATTGAGTTGAAATTGAAAGAGTTAGATCTCCAAAAAGAGATGCATATATAAATTATAATGTTTCTAAAAATATATCTGTTGTCACTGCTAACAAAGGAAAGTAAATTTGCTATGGTCTTCCAGGCCTTTCAGTAAAGGGTGGTACCAGGTACTTTTACCCACTTAAAATGGTAATTGGCACCTCCTAATTTCAAAGACTGTTGCATAAGATATTCATGAAAAATGTTCAAATTTTAAGAAATGAAAATAGTGAAGTACTGGGTACACTTGAAAAATATTGAAACCCTGTTCTTCCATGTTAAAATGAAGGACCATTGTATTACAAGACAGCAAAGGTAATGTACAAATGTACATGTACATGTATTCCCATATTTTTATTTTCATTGTTGGTGGGATATACATGTACATGTACAAAATTGTATGTATGTGTGTGTGCACCCAATGAAAACAGTCAATGAGGATAAAATACTTATTTTGACACCATCTAGAGGTCTAGTGTGATAACAATTGTTTAGCAATACTATTTCTCTCCTAAAGGCAGAGATCAAGTGATTTATATTGACATATTTATTATCAGAAGATAATATATTTAATTACATGTCATCAAAGGGCAACCAATTAGTATATCACTTCCTTTTGTGTAAATGTTGCCCTATTGATACAAAACATGTTTTAATAGGAAACAATGGTACTCAATAAAAGTATTATTAAATTTATGAGTAAATAATTACTCATTTGGGAGTATATAAAAACAGTTTCATATTTGAAGACCATATATTAATTGTATATATGTACCGTTAATCAATAAGAAATCACAATAAAAAGACAATGGCTCTACTTTGTTGTTGGAATGGAGAAAATATTTTTCCAAGAATGGTGAAACGGAAGCAAAAGAGGTCAAAATATAGTAGGTTTATAAAGGGTGACTGAAACAAAAGAGGTCAAAATATGGTACATTGTAGGTTTATAAAGTGTTGTCTTTATAATTACAGCATACATTTATTTAAATTCAGAAATATTTTTTAGGGTACAAAAAAATGTAATTTCAAAAGTCTTCTTCAATATATATATTGAACAAGATTTTTGAAATTATAAAAAAAAATGTATTTCTTAATTTTAAAGAATAAAAACCATGTTTTGTGTAAGACATCTTATCTTAACAGCTGTTCTCTACTTAATTCATTATGACTTTGAACCAGGTTGATCAATAAGTCAGCTGTTTTGTAGATTGCAAAAAATACCTGAGTTTGAAAAAAAAAGATGAAACAAAACAATCAATAACAGCATTTATGAGACAAATTGAAGCAGAAATGACGACAAAAAGTCACAATTCAAATTTTCTGATTTGCAAAAACTTCTAGGACAAAAAGTCACAATATTTTGCTTTTTTGGTTAAAAAAAAAATGACATAATGATAAAATGTTCCAGAAGTTTTTCCACATCAGAAAATTTGAATTGTGACTTATTGTCCTAGCAAAATTGTGACTTTTGTCATGTGACTTTCTGTCCATTTACCATTTGTTTAACCCATATACAACAATTTAATTAAGAAAATATTAAATTGTACAATACATGAATATTATTTTTTTAGTACTTTATTTATGCTAGAACAAAAGATAAACAACCAAAATACTTTGAAAAAGATACAGAGTTTTATATATTTACATTTTGCACCACTGTAACTGACTGAATGACAAACATACATGTACATGCTTATGATTATTTTAAGAAGATTACAATACTAGTATACAATTATTGGGTATTGTATCACATCTCAGGACAAGGAAGAAAACTGTGTCGACATAGTAAATGTAGGCTAATTTTTTTTTTTTTTTTTTTAACATCAATATCACAGATTTTATTTAGTAAATATCTTGTTACATTTTTACTTCAGAGTCCAAGTTCCTCTGAAGTATCCCTGTGAAATTCTGTTTTGAATATCCAGGGAAATACTCAAAACTATAATTACATATAAAACTATTTTATTCTAATATATTCTATTGCATAAGTTATGATCACAGTTTATTTAATATATGATTGAACAATGAATTCATTCCTAGTAATTTATTTTCCTTCATTTTTCTTTGAAATTCATTTTTAAATAACAGATAAACATCAATTGTCTTTGTCTTTTGTTTGGATACATAATAGGATTTGTAAATTGTAAATGCCAATATAGTTAAAAAATAATTTAGGTGAAAATATTCTTTGTTGAAAATTTTGTACCCAAATACTAAATGTTGAAGTTTGATATTGTTTTCAAATTGGACCTTTTTTAACATTTCATTTATTTTATTCCAAAATATGTCTAAATATTTACACGACATAAAAAAGTGATCATAATCTTCTTTTACTTTACAAACATTACATAAACTCAGTTGATATTTTCCAATGTAGGCTAAAATTTAACTTTTGAAACAGATTTGTCATACATGGGTTAGGGTTTGGTGTTTAATGTCACTTTCAACAAATTTTCAGTTTTATTGGCAAAGTTAGGCCAAAGGTTTAGGATTATGGTGTTTAACACCACTTTCAACAATATTTCAGCTATATCGTGGCAATATGTTTTATTGGTAGAGGAAACAGGAGTACCCAGAAAAAACCAACGACCTACCACAAGTCACTGACAAACTTTTTCACATAATGTTGTATTGAGTACACCTCACCTGAGTGGGATTTGAACTCACAACTTTAGTGGTGATAGGCACTGATTGCACAGGTATTACTATTTATAAATCCAACTACCATACGATCACAACCACGACAGACCCGATTTGTTATAGAGTATATTCCTAGTTAATTATATAATTTTCTCTTTTCAGACCTTCATAATGGAACTAACAGTAATTCACACATTTTGACAAAAAATGAGAAAACAATGGAGGTAAATGTTTCCATGGATACTAATGGTATGATTGACAATAAAATCCTGTCAGCTGGTCCTGGCGGGGACAATATGGAAGTGAGCAATAACGGTCCGAAATATGACGACATTAAGATATCTAACGATGGGGATAATTTTGTTAATATTGACACAGTGAAAAAACCATTTTCTGATTTCATACATTTGGATAATGTGTCGGCAACATCAGGTGAAAGTGGTGAAAAGCATGACAGCATCTCTAATGCCAGTATGACAGCTTCAGGAACAAGTTCTAGTAAAAGTCCTAATCATAAACCAGACAAAGAAAAAGGTTTGTATTGATTCACAATAATTTGACCATCACACTTTCTTCAACACAACAGTATTGATGATTTTCTGTGTACATGTTTTTTATATATAATAATCAAAATGATGTCAAAAAGTATTTCTGGAGATGATTGAACATGTGTATGGTTATTAGGTTCCCAATTCTAGATATTTCCTACTTCTCCTTAAATTGGCTAATTTTAAATTAAGATTCATAGGTCCCATTTATCCCTCCCATAACAAAGTTCCTCTGTACTCTCAGTTGCAGTCCTCACAAGGAGCACTGGTCCTCCGGCCCAAGACCAGTAAAACTTTGTTCGGACCAGTAAATTCTAAAATATATTAAAATGAATTCAATAATTTGATTTGGACTAGTAAATTCAAATTTTCATTAGGAGGATGCAGTTGTGGTTCCAGAAGTGTATTTTTAGAACATTTTAAACTTTCACATATTTGAGGGAACACTTCCAGTAAGTATGTGACACATGTGTCAAAAAAGTAACATCCACAGCTAATAGAATAAAATGTCTTTATTGTTATCAACATCATTGAAAGACCTTTCTAGAGCCCCACGTTTCATATTATTATAAGTATGATAACAAATATGTTATAGCATCCTTTTCACTTAGAAATAAGATTGAACTGAACAATCATGACAATAGAAATGAATTTAATTCATGACTTTACTTCGTTTGCGTGTTAAAAGCCACTTACAGATTTAAATAGCTGAGTTTTTATATACACATTATCACCTATTTGTAACCAAATAAGTGACTTCATTGCTCATACTTTTCGTATCTCAATACAAACAATTATTACCTCTTTTAGCTTATATACCTACATGTATATAATGTCTTATGTTATTTGCCGATTCCGGTTGGAAAGTTGTGAACAATTTTCTAGCTTTTAAATCGTTCACAGATATTTGATACTATAAATTTCGAAGGTCACACTGATAAAAATGTCAAATATCGCATATATTTGGGACAATAAAATATAATAAGTATAAGAAAGAAATTTTTAATTGGGGGCAAATACCAGTACACAAATGTATTTGATCGGATCATTATGAGTAAGTGGAGAAAGGTGATTAGGAATAGTATAGTATTATTGTTCATATAGTAAAAATGTATGTACTTTGTGAATGGTTTAATCCTGGGTAATAGGACATTTGTGTATTTAATGCTTAAGATATAGAATGATTTAATTTGTTTGGCTGCTATAGTAAAAGTTTGGCTGCTGAATGTGTGGAACTATATATTATATACATGTTGTATGCTAAAACAAACCAACAAATTGTACTATTACATAGCTTTAATTCCTCCTAGGCCTCTTTAAAGCAATCACACCCCACCCCAGATAATAAAATGGTGGGTCCCTTAGACAATAACATACATTGTGTACTTCTTGAAGTTTAAAGAACCAATAAGCTAAAAGGCTGATAAAGTTGACAATATATACCATGTTATGTACAATATTTCAGAAATTGTTTGGGCGACTGTTATTAAAAAAAAACCATGATGCTTCATACCAGTGCAGTGTTCGATTTCCAATATAGGCACCAACCATTTCCATACTACGATTTGTTTAAGAGAAAAAAAACTTTTGTCTCCTGTCTGACAAAAATAATTTCTACTGCTTCAACATCCCTCCTTTTTTTTCCAATATGTAAAAAAAAAAAAAATTAATGTTGACTAAGAGGCTGAAAAAAAGTCTGTCCCAACAAGAAATCACACCCCACCTCAGATAAGAAAATGGTGGGACCATTAGACAAAAAAAATGCTTTGATTTTTTTTCTAAGGCTACATAATAATTAATATGTAGATGTACATGTACACAGGTACCTAAATGCAATTAAGGTGCTACATGTACAAACTGTAGGTAATAGATACATGTATTATTTTACTTCCTTCTTAAGAGTCATGTTTCAGTTATAATATCATGATACATACATATACATGTATACATCTAGATCTATATAAAATTACAAAGGTTACAAGTATTAAAGAACATTTGACCATCCCCTCGGGGGCACATGTCAGCATGATATTGCACGATTAATACAGAAAAAATAATAAAATATACCTTAACAGACTTAACGTTGTCTAAATCTCCATAAAATCTATATTTGTTCTAGGTTAACTTTCTATTATCTGTTTTAGCATTGGTCATAAATCTTGGTGATAATTATTTTTAGATTAAGCAGATTTTTTGTTACAATAATTGTAAATTGAAATTAATTTTGAATTTTGTTTTTTAAGTGCTAATTTTTTTCCCACTGTATTTATATAAAGTACATATACATGTACATGTATTACAAAATGGATATGAATGCAAATTGCATGTTTTTTTGTGTGTAAATATTTACAGATTTTAAATTTAAAGCAGCTGTCATGTAGACTTATACTACATATTTGTTCAATTATATGGATCTTTATAGATTACAGGTACAATGTACAAATAGTATTATTTTTAGCTCACCTTGCCAAAGGCAGGCAAGGTGAGCTTTTGCCATCACCGTCGTCGGTTAGCTTTTCACATTTTAATCGTCTCCTCTGAAACCCCTCAGCCAAATGAACTGAAACTTGGTAGGAAGCATCTATGGAAGGTCCTTTATAAAGATTGCTCATTTTGTCCCGATCCATTAACAAACATGGCCACCACAGGCAATTCTTGTTTCTGATTGGCCGATTTAAAAAAATCTTCTCCTCTGAAACCACTTTCCCAAATGAACTGAAATTTGATAGGAAACATCTATGGAAGATCCTCTATAAAGATTGCTCATTTTGTCCCGATCCATTGACAAACATGGCCGCCACAGGCAATTCTTGTTTCTGATTGGCTGATTTTTAAAAATGTTCTCCTCTGAAACCGCTTGGCCAACTGAATCGAAACTTGGTAGGATGCATCTATGGAAGGTCCTCTATAAAGATTGCTCATTTCGTCCCGATCCGTTAACAAACATGGCCACCACAAGCCATTCCTCTTTCTGATTGGTTGATTTCTAAAAAATCTCCTCCTCTGAACCCGCTTTCCGGAATGAACTGAAATTTGATAGAAAGCATGTATGGAAGGTCCTCTATAAAGATTGCTCATTTCGTCCCGATTCGTTAACAAACTTGGCCGCCACAGGCAATTCTTGTTTTTGATTGGTTGATTTCTTAAAATCTTCTCCTCTGAAACCACTTTACCAAATGAACCGAAACTTGGTAGGAAGCATCTATGGAAGATCCTCTATAAAGATTGCTCATTTCATCCCGATTCGTTAGCAAATATGGCTGCCACAGGCAATTCTTGTTTCAGATTGGTCGATTTCTAAAAATCTTCTCTGAAACTGCTTAGCCAAATGAACCGAAACTTGGTGGGAAGCACCTATGGAAGGTTCTGTATTAAGTTTCCTCAAAGCAGAATGAAAGGTGAGCGACACAGGCTCAGCTCACTGAGCCTCTAGTTTAAATAGATACATGTAATATAAGTACAATAATCATATTTTGGCTAATCAACCATTCTCTATATATAATATACTAGAATTTGTGTACATACTGAAAATATAAAAAGGTTTAAAAATTGTCAAATTTTGAATATTTAGAAGTAGATTGTTTTTTTTTTTTTTTTTTATTTGTAGCCATGAAATAATTTGATTTGATTAAAATAAAATGCTTAATATGATAAGGCCAAAAAAAAATATGTGTGTTTCCAATCGACCGACCGACCCTAAAATTTTACCGCCGACCCTAACATTTTTTTTTACCAGAAACAGGTGCCTGTGATATAAATAAAGCAAAGTATTTTATTTAAATTGACAGAGAAATAGAAATTTTAATGGATCTTTTCAAACAGATCAGGAAAAAGCTTGTAATATTTGTCCATTTCAAAGGTTTCAATATTTCCCAAAAGCCTAAATCAAGTCCTCTATTGTATTTTGCACAAAAGACAAGTTTAAATTTGTCGCCAACTTGATATCTGATAATTTTTACGTGTCCGTTCCGGAGTGATTCTTGTTCTTACATGTATATTTCAAATATTGATATTTCCGTTCATTAAAACGTTTCTGAGATTGCGACTTTAATTTTGTCAATGTCCTTGAACTTCATATGGAGGAACGATAAATGATACAATAAAAGAGTTTTGATCTGGCGTTTCACTTTAGTTTTAATCAAAATAAATTATGGACAAATTGGAGATCAAACAGGGCTCTTTTATACAACAAACCCAGTATTTTATACCAGTGGAAATAGATTTGTCCGTCGTAACGGCATGTTTGGGAATCTCTGATTTTTTCACTTGTCCCGTCGGACAACCGTAATACAAGATCTGCTTGTCCGACGTCAGTTTTCACTGGTATCGGACAAACGTTAATGTCGAGGCCTGTTGCGATATTGACGGAATTTTCTTCATTTCCTTGTACATTTGATCGATGTTTGGAACCAAAAACATTGTACTGCATGTCCAATAATTAATAAGCTGTAGTAAGAAAGAAAGAAACAAGTTTGTGTGATTTTAGAGGAAGGAGCATATACTTGTAGGTTTAAAAAAAAAAAAAAATCCCGACCTACCGACCCTAATTTTGAAGACCATGCAATCAGAAACACACAGATATTTTTTTTTGGCCTAAATATGGTATATATGTACATTTGTTCATGTCATGTGAATATTTTGATTTAATGCCTGTAATTTTTAGCAATATCTGCTGGTAAAGCATGACAAGTTATGAACTCGTTTAAAATTTAAACGATTATTTCATTCTTGCTTTATTTGTATGTTTTCTCCAGGCAAAATTTTACTTTCTGCTAGAAGATCACATGTGATACAAAATAGAATGGTTCTAGGCAAGTAAAGTTTTAAAGGTCAACATTCTTGTACTGTTCTCTATTGGTCTTCAGAATCAGTATCATGTCAGAAATAGCATGAACTTTAAACTCTATGCCATCAGTTCTCTATGCACTATCTATATTATGGACCATGTAAATGTATTTAGAATTCTACTACAGTACGCACAGTGATTTTTAGCACGAAATCACCTTGGTCTGTGTTTTTTCGCGGTGAAATGGCAGTGATATGTCATAAAATGTCGGTGAAATCACGGTGAAACTTTCACAGCGAAAATATACAAATTAGGGCCTATATGTCAGTGAAATATTTTAATTGTCGGTGACAACACCGCGGCGAAAATCATACGTGTACACATACATGTAAATGCACTTCATGTGTTCTGTTATTTTTTGTTTGTTTAGTTTTGTTTTTGTACTATTTCGTACTGTATATTTCAAATTAATCATTTGATACCGGTTTTTTTTTCAGGGATGGCATACATTTTATTTATAGGATATATGAGCACGCATCTTGTTTTGCGTATATTATCTAATCCCAACATTTCGATTGGTTTACATAGATGTTATTTTTAGCTCACCTGACCCATGTCAAAAAAATCTAGGGTCGGTCGGTCGGCATTAATTTTTTTTTTAAACTATCGGCAAAACCGGAAATAGTCGTTCCCGGTTCCGGAATCCGATTCCGATATTTCATTTTCGAAATTTCCGGTAAGCCGTCATTTGTTGAAACTGTTTCATGACGAGTTACACAGTTTTTCTACCTTCTTTGCTCTCAATTTCGACAAAAAGCTAGCGGTTGAATAAATAAAACATTGCTGCTGATTAAACAACAAAAATGGTTATCCGAAATCTGTGTAAAAATTGATAGGGTTGCTAGCAAAAATTAGTGTTGAATAATTGCCGATTAAAAAGGTTAGTGTCGGCGGCTGAAAAATAGGGTGGGTCGGGTGGCCTGAGCTATTGCCATCACTTGGCGTCCGTCGTCGTCGTACGTCGTAAACTTTTAAAAAAATCTTCTCCTCTGAAATTACTAAATCAATGGAAACCAAACTTGGTCAGAATCATCACTAGGGTGTCTAGTTTCAAAATTGTGTCCGGTGATGCCGTGCACCAACCAACATGGCCGCTGTTACTAAAAATAGAACATATGGTAAAATTGCAGATTTTGGGTAATAACTCAACAACCGTTAATAATATCAAAAATCTGACATGGGGTAAAAATGATCAGCACAGCAAGATCTACCTACCCTGCAATTTTGAAGTAAATCTGATTACCTATCTTGGAGTTATTGCCCTTTTTTCATCAAATTTGTAAAATTTTAATACTTTTCGTCTTATATTTCAAAAACTATAAGAGATAAAGGTTAAGTTTAAATTGCAAAAATGTGCAGCATGTCAAAATCTACCCACCCTGCAATTTTGTAAATCCCATTACCGATTTTGGAGTTATTTCCCTTTTTTCATCAAATTTTCACAATTTTAATACTTTTCGTCCTTTATTTCAAAAACTGTAAGAGACAGATGGCAAGTTGAAACTGCAAACATGTTCAGCATGTCAAGATCTACCTACCCTGCAATTTTGAAGTAAATCCCATTACCCATTTTGGAGTTATTGCCCTTTTTAGTCCCTGGATGGCCCCCTTCCAAATTGCGTCCGGTGATCCCGACTTCCAACCAAGATGGCCACCAAGCTAAAAATAGAAAAAAGGGGGGATGAAATTTTAATTGTCCATTGCTGCTTTAGTATAAGTCAAAATGAGCTCAAATTTTAACTGCAGCTACATGACAAGGAGGAGTTTAACATATGTTCGGTGTTTTTGTGTTAAATTTTTCTTTCAGCCGATTTATACCGATTATGCAAATTAGGCATATTTTGATAAAAGATCACATTTAAATCTTCTCCTCTGAAACCGCTCAACCAAATTGAACCAAACCTGGCAGGGATGGTCCATGGGTCGGTCCCTTCCAAAAGTATGTCCGATAGCCATGCCCTCCATCCAAGATGGCCGCCTTTACTAAAAATATAAATTTCTTCAAATGGCCAAAACTGCTTTATTTTAACCCAGAATGTGTCAAAATTTGAACTCTATAAGCATGATGAGCTTTTTAACTTATATTATGGGATTTTTTATGAACTTTGAACTTTTGCCAATTTTGACCGATTATGCAAATGAGGCATAAATAAGCAAAAAAATCATTTAAAAATCTTCTTGTTAGAAACCACTTGGCCAATTTCAACCAAACTTTGTCTGAATGATCCTTAGGTGGTCCCCTTTCAAAATTGTGTCCGTCAGCGCCATCCTGTATCCATGATGGCCGCCGTTACTAAAAATAGAAATTTCTTCAAATGGCCAAAACTACTCTATTTTAAGCCAGAATGTGCCCAAATTTGAACTGTATAAGCATAATGATGAGCTTTTTAACATATATTACAGGATTTTTTATGAACTTTGAACTTTTGTCGATTATGCAAATTAGAAAAAAGGGGGGATGAAATTTTAAAAAAATCTTCTCCTCTGAAACTACTGAGCCAATCTCAACCAAACTTTATGAAATGATTCTTGGGTGGTCCTCTTCCAAAATTGTGTCCGACATTTCAGAACACCGACCAAGATGACCGCCACAGCCGAACTTGATTTAACATAGGACCCTATGGGAAATTCCCATAAAAATCTTCTTGTCTGAAACCACTTGTTTAATAAGAACAAAATTTTGATGAAATAGTCATTGGATGGTTCTCTTCCAAAAATATGTCCGGTGGTTCGGCCCTTCGACCAAGATGGCCCCCACAGCCGAACTTAGCTTAACATAGGACCCTATGGGAAATTCACATAAAAATCTTCTCCTCAGAAACCACTGGGCCAATTGCAACCAAACTTTTGTGGAATGATCATTGGGTGGCCCCCTTCTAAAATTGTGTCCGGTGATCCCGACTTCCAACCAAGATGGCCGCCAAGCTTAAAATAGAAAAAAGGGGGGATGAAATTTAAAAGAAATCTTCTCCTCTGAAACTACTGAGCCCATCTCAACCAAACTTTACTGAAATGATCCTTGGGTGGTCCCCTTCCAAAAATATGTCTGGCATTTCAGACCTCCGACCAAGATGGCCGCCACAGCCGAACTTAATTTAACATAGGACACTATGGGAAATTCCCATAAAAATCTTCTTTTCTGAAACCATTTGCTCAATAAGAACAAAATTTTGATGAAATAGTCATTGGATGGTTCTCTTCCAAAAATATGTCCGGCGGTTCGGCCGTTCAACCAAGATGGCCCCCATAGCCGAACTTAGCTTAACATAGGACCCTATTGGAAATTCACATAAAAATCTTCTTGTCTGGAACCAGTTGCTCAGTTGGAACCAAACTTTGATAAAATAGTCATTGGATGGTCCTCTTCCAAAATTGTGTCTGGTGGTCCCGCCCTCTGACCAAGATGGATGCACAGCTGTACTTAGTTTAACATAGGACCCTATGGGAAATTCACATAAAAACCATTTTGTCTGGAACCAGTAGCTCAATTAGAACCAAACTTTGATGGAATAGTCATTGGATGGTCCTCTTCCAAAATTGTGTCCGGCAGTCGTGCTCTCCCACCAAGATGGCCACCACAGTGCAGTTGCGTTGTTATTGAAAGCAGCTTTGATCCAGGTGAGCGATTACAGGCTCCTGGGAGCCTCTTGTTTTCTCTCTCACGAGTTGATAATCACCTGGTATTACAGGCTATATTTTATCTATGTACGGGTGTGTCTATTTTTATGTAGTGCACACATTGAACTCGGTCACTAAAAGGTAAAATACAGTTACCTGAGGCTGAGAGATTGATTTAAAAACAAACAGAGAAGGATTGAAAAGAAAAAAAATCGATGTAAATTTTTATCTAAACATGCTTTTTTGTATTTGTATATCGTTAATCCCCTTGCAAGCCACATGTCATTTTACCTTTAATAAAAGTGGATACACATTTCCCTTTGAGTACACAAATTTTTCACGTGAATGAGAATCTAGAAAGGTTTCCACATGTTGGTAATATATTATCGATCAAAGCGTGCTTTTGAGGATCTAGAAACTTTTGTAACAGGTGAACTTTAGTCACGTGCCAAGTCGATAATAATTGAACATCTGAAGGCTTGGGGCTTTAATCATGTAATCGCATCTATAAGGAGGCAGAATTCTTTTTTTTTTTTAATGAAATTTCTTTTTGCAAATTTACTCGTATACCAAGCTTGCATTCAAAAGATCAAGTTTATTTTAATTAAAAAATAATACAATACAAGCTTATAAATGGTAATGATCACATAATACTAAACGTTTGTACCGGCATTGTTTTCTTACTATGATAATAGATTAAAACAAAAGCAAATATCAGAATTAAAGAGCGAAAATATGATGACAGCTTACACACCTGAAAAAGAAAATAATTATTTGTTATGAATCATTCATATTATCAAAAATGACAGTTTTATATACAAATCTCAAGAACATACAAATGTACAAATAAAGGTTAATATCCCATTTCTTTATTTGATGTTATTTCGCGGGGTCTAATCATCGATGTCGGTGTTTTGGCGTCATTTTATAGTAAATCACCGAAAACACTGTGATCGATTTTTCTCGGACATTTCACGGCGTCAGACCCTAGTGATTTCTTGCTAAATCGCACTGTGCGTACTGTACCTATAAATACATGTACAAAATGTACATTGTCTGATGATATTGCAGATTTCATAGATTCTAGGCATTTCAACTACATACTAGTACTATTTTTGAAAATCTTATAATAGTTGATAACTAATAAAGATTAAAATATTCATAAATAAAAATAATTCATATGCTTTTAATTTTTCTCGAAAGCAAAAAATATTTTAATCAAAGCTTATAACACATTTGGAGAAAAATTTAACCAACAATCTCAGACCTTAACATTATTTTATTTCTGCTTCATTTGAATATTGACTGTTCATGCTATTAACAGACTGATAATCTTGTGTAGTAGTAGGATTGTGTGGTATTGTAATGGAGCATGTGGTTCCTTCCTCTGTCCTCCTCTTTCGTAGAAAAGTGATCTCTGAACTTTTTTTGTTTTATTTTAGTCCATTTCACTTTTTGAGTTTTCAAAAACCCATTCATTGGTATTGTTTGATTGATTTATATTCACAATGTACATAGAATATTCTTTTTTTTTGGGACAATTAAGACAGTTCTTTTATTGGAAGATTAAGCAGTATGTGTGATAAATATCTATTTATTTTTGTTGTCAAGAGTCTTATTATATGATTCCATCAAGTTAATAAAAGCCAAAATCAACAAGCTACATGTACCTCTACTTGTATAAAATGTTTTGTCAGATACCTGGTACATGTTTTGGTAGTATAATTGTTTTGGACATTTCTGAGTATCCCATGAATTTTACAGCATACGACCTTAGCATCTGTAACAAACAATATTACCGAGTTATATTTTCCCTGGGCAGGGTATTCTGAAATTACTCTACAGAGCATTCAGAGAGAGATTGACGATATCTACCATTAACCGGTTTAAGTCCAACAGGATATGTACATCTAGAGGGAGTGGCTGAATTTCATGAACCAGTTTAACTCCACCATGTTTCTGAGTTTGTCCCAAGCCAGGATCTGGATTTCTTTGCCACAAACATGTCATGTTTTTTGTGTGTTCAATGATTTGAGTTGAGAGGTAATTGTTCGCTTTGATGAAATTGGTGGACTTGTTGACCATCTTTATTTAAACATTCTTTTCATAATGCATTTTATTTTTACCATTAGACTTCAGCAAATGATACCATGAAATCTTACCAATAATTATATATTTTGTGTGAAATACTCATCAGTGCTAGAACCACACCCATGGTAAATGTAAATGCTATATCAGTCTTTACTTTAATTTTTTTCACCTACTTGCCCAAAAGCCAAATTTAGAAAAAAGATTCTATTTATTCAAACAAATTCTTTCATAATTTTCACTTGTCTGAATCCAGTTTTACTTGTCCCGGGCTTCGGCCAATATCTATATCTACTTGTATATAACGTACAAACAAAAGTATTCAAAATGATTGTACATAGTGATTCTGAAGACTCATGTGTTGTTCTTTACAAATTCTACTTCAACTGTCTTGTATATGCATGATTAGCAGCTTTGTATACCCACATTGTGTTTTTGTTCTTGCATGTTGTACATGTATACATTTGTATCTGTATTACATTCAATAATTATAGCGTTGTATGTTCATTGTATCTTTGTTTGTTAATGTCCAGAGGTAGATTACTAATAGCATGCTCCACTGGATCAAGCAATTGCTTAATTTGTTCAGCTTTTTGATCATCAATTCTTTTTGATGTAAATTTAATGATGATTTGCTAAGTATGGCTGTATACTATTAGCAGATCATGTGAGGTCAAAGTATAGCAATTAATTTTGTAGACTAATTTTGAAGATTGAGGAAACAAAAATTTTGAAATGTTTTTGTAGTATTAAAATCTTGGTTTTATATTTTGGGAGGGGGAGGGATGGTATGAAACCCCTAGAAGTGGATTATCTCTTTTAATTTACTGTCATAAATATGCTATAAGGTATCACTATCAGTAGACAGCATCAGAATAACAAGAAATTTTCTATTGGAATCAAATTCTAAAACAGCCCAGTGCTGTTTATTGTATGGCCTTAATACATGATTCTCCCCATAATTATTATTTAAACTTAGCAATGACATAAAAAAAATAAAAATTATGACTCAAGTGTCATTTAACTACTTAAGAGATATGTAAAGTGGATAGAGGGTGTTGTGTAATAAGTAATTGTTTGAAGTTTAAAATCCCTTATATACAAATATGTGTAATTGTATCCTTTTATTCCTATTCAGCTATTCAAACTGTATATATATTGTAAATGCAAATTTGTTGGTATTTGTTGCTTGTCTGCTAAGCACGAAGCACTAAGGAGTAAGGAGTAAGAGAAAAGACTGGTTGGCCCGGAATTGGAATGTGTCTGAGTGGAGCGACATGTCTACCCGCGGACTGTTATTACAGTCACTTAGCACTATAAAAATCCAACTTGGCATGTTGGTCTAGAACAAAGCGGACATTATCATCTCATTAAAATGTAACATATTCTCGCCATGATATAACTACATTTGTAAATAATTGTTCATTTGGTGTTAAGTAAAAATCATTCACCCACACATAATGGCATATTGTTCTTAGAAAAGAGACCGCATTGCCATTCAAATCAAATCAAATAAGTTTTATTTAAAGTCGAAATATCTATAGCACATAACATAAGCTCTAGTGAGCTTTTGAATCGACTATTACAATGTACATAAATAGCACGTACAAGTATAAAATAACTTTACAAGCACATATTACATGACATCACAAAGCAAAAAAAACAAAACATGCATGCATAGACATTAATATAAAACATAAGCTCATGTATACATAGTCATACATGTACATAAAAGCAAGCTCATGCATACATAAAAAATTAATCAGAACTGAATCTAAGAGCATAATAGCAGATCAGGATAGGGTAATATTAAAATTATATAGCACTAAGTACACAAAGCATAATAACACAAACTGTTTACATGCAAGCACTACAATGGCATGAGCCACCATTCCAGGTATTCGATAATTTTGAAAATTGATTTAAGTTTTGTTCTAATCTAATATGGTTTGGTAGCTCATTCCATAGTTTGGTTGAAAAATAACGGAATGATTTCAGACCATGCCTTGTTGTTTTTACAGATGGTACATCGGCTGTGTTTTCGTATCTAAAGGAATAATTATGTTTTTTTTATATTTACTAAATCATGTAAATAAATAGGGTTTTCTTTATGTATAATTTAAAATTTTTCTATTGCTATACTTCTTAATCTTCTAACTTTAAGTGATGGCATTTTTGATTTTTCCAGTTATTCTTCATAATTTAAAACATAGTCATTATAAATAAACCTGAGTGCCCTTTCTTGAATTTTTTCCATTTTCTTAGTATTTTTCTCACTGCAAAAATGCCATGTTACAGGACAATAATTGAAGTTGGATAATATAAATGAATAGTAAATAGTTAGTCGACCAAGCTTATTTAAATATCTACCAATTCTTTTCAAAACATTAAGTTGACGAGCAGATTTTTTACAAATTTCTGATATATGCTTATCAAAATTTAATTCATAATCTATTGTAACACCAAGAAGTTTAACATGTTCTTCACACTTTATCTTGCTACCCTTTAAATAAAAGCAAATCTGTTCTTTAAGAGTTTTCTTGCCTATTGCCAAAGCTTGGAATTTGTCTGGATTAGCTTGCATTATTATTTGCAAACCAATCCAGCATTTTTTGACTGTCACTCTCTAATTTTGAAATAACATTATTTAGATCATAATCGGCATAAGATAAAGTGTTATCGTCTGCATAATTATATATAGTACTAAAATCAACAGATGTCATTAATAAAAATATTAAAGAGAATGGGACCCAAAATTGGGCCCTGTGGCACACCTTTATACACTGTTTCAAAAGAGCTACAAATATTTTTTACCTTTACACATTGTTTTCTACCAGACAAATAGCTGTTTGATAAATTTATAGACTTTTCTGACAGACCATATGCTTCAAGTTTCAATAAAATGAGGTCGTGTGGGAGACAGTCAAAAGCCTTTGATAAATCCATTAAGATAGCTGCTATATATTTGTTTTCATCCAAAGCTTTTTTCCAGTCTTCAATAATTTTTAGTAAGGCAGTTTGACATCCGAAACCTTTCCTAAAAGCTGATAATGATGGATGAAAATGAAAATTGAACAAATCTGTTAATTGGTCAAAAATAGCTCTTTCAACAAATTTTGATATCGTTGGCAAAACACTTACTGGATGATAATTTCCTTTCTCTAAAATATTCTTCTTCTTGAAGAGCGGTCTAACCTGTGCTGTCTTGAGCTTATCTGGAAAAATGGATACATTAATACACTTATTAATAAAAAAATGTAATTGGTTCTACAATACAAGGCATAGATAGCTTCAGTATTTTTGGTGATATCCCATCGTAACCTGTAGCTTTCTTAATATTCAATTTGTTTATTTGCTTACTAACAAAATCAGAGCTTACCGGTTTAAAATTTAGATCATCAGTAATCAGCTTATTTTCTTTGATCATACATACACTAGGATGCTGTTTATTTACAATAACATTTGTATTACCAATATTTTTTGCTACGTTGATGAAAAAGTCATTGAAAACTTCTTTACACTTGATCATTACACCACCATTGGTGGTGTAATGGTTATCATGCTCACCTGGATTGCAGTAGATCATAATTTTGAAACCAGGTTAGGTTAAAACAATGACTATGAAATTGGTACATTGTTGTATTTGCTGTTTCTCTGCTAAACCTCATATATATATAACAAAAATTTGACAGCTCTAAAATCTAATTCTAACACTGTTTGGTTTAATTTTCAGACGTATATATATATATATATATATATATATATATACAGCATTAAAGATTATATAAAATGACATGGTACCTTTTATTGCTTTAAGTACAAGATCAATATTTGCTTTTATTTTTTTACATTTGCTGAAATCTTCTCTTTTCTAAATTTATTGAGGCTCAGAATGTTAAAATATTAAGATATTAAATATTAAAGAACTTTTAAATAGTAACTTGAAACTTTTCATTATTCCCAAATTAGATACTGGAAATGTGACTAGTAATTTATATAAGAAAGTTCTAAATTTCATTCTGGATGCATATGTTAAAAATGAAGATATTATTATTTTTATTTTCGTTTTATATACAAATAGATCATGTCAAAAAAGAAAAGGAAAAAGAACGAGAAGAAAGAATTAAAAATCAGAGAGAAAAACTGGCAGAGGAAAGACAGAAGAAAATGGAAGAAATGAAAGAACAACAAAGACTTGCTCAAGAAAAGAGAGAAAAACAATTGGAACTGAGACGAATGAAGATCGAGGAACTAAGACGAAGAGATGAAGAAAGAAGAACTGCTGTTGAAGACAGAAGAAGAAGACAAGAAACAGAAGAAATGGTAATACATGTAGCATTACAACATTTCCAACTTAAATAGAAGTCTTATATTAATTAAATGGGGTCTGGGGGGCTCAATGAGTTAGGTAGTTGGATTACCTAACAACTCATACAAGCCTATCACCAATATGGCATGGGTTCACTCCCGACTTTGTAAGTTGTAAAAAAAAGTTGCACTCGACTCGCAGCCGCAAAGGATAAAGTTTACCAGTTGCTTGCCCATGGTCAGTGGTTCTCTCCTGGTACTTCGGCTTCTTCCACCACTAACACTAGTCACCATGATATAGCAGAAATATTGCTGAAAGTGGCACTAAGCACAATAAATCAAATAAATCAAATCAAATATTAGTTAGGTAGTAAATACATAGCCCCCCTATTATAAGGTCACTCCCACCAAAGATCACCCCTCTTATCAGGTCAGATTTACATATACAGTGAGTAGGCAATATACTACTAATTGTCCTCCTGTCAAGAGAGACCACCTTGCCTGTCTTATCTGGTCAGATGTCATATACAGTGAGTAGGCAATATACTACTAATTGTCCTCCTCTCAAGAGAGGCCACCTTGCCTGTCTTATCAGGTCAGATTTACATATGCAGTGAGTAGGCAATATACTACTAATTGTCCTCCTGTCAATAGAGGCCACCTCACCTGTCTTTATCAGGTCAGATTACATATACAGTGAGTAGGCAATATACTACTAATTGTCCTCCTGTCAAGAGAGGCCACCTCGCCTGTCTTATCAGGTCAGATTTACATATACAGTGAGTAGGCAATATACTACTAATTGTCCTCCTCTCAAGAGAGGCCACCTTGCCTGTCTTATCTGGTCAGATTTCATATACAGTGAGATAGTAATATACTACTAAATTTTACCCCCCCACGAGAGGTCACCCCTCTGATAAGGCCACTTTTTTCATTGTAAAAGGGGAGATCTTATATGAGGGGACTAATGTACAGTCAAATTCATATTGTGAATATCCTATGAAATCTCAATGATCTTGAACTAAAACAAGTTATTCAGTTATCTCTGGTAAATTTAATTTGATTACAAAAGTAAAAGTGATGGAGTCACAGTTCTTAATGATAGTTACACACAGTGTAAAACAATCGACCTGGTTACCTATTTAATTAATTAGAAACACTAATATCAAATTACGTTCTGCAAATAAATACATAAATTTGTATTTATAGTCCCCAAAAGATATAAAAACTGCAGTCTCCCAGATATAAATTATTGTCATAATTTCCTGATAAAGCCACCTAATATATATAAAACTGATTACTAGGGTAATGGTTGTTTCATGTCGTTTCCTGTGTCATTGATACAGAAGAGGAAATAATTCAACCGGAATCGATTCCATTAACTTCTCTAAGACATTAAAAAATCTTAATCATCATGATGAAACAACTTAACCATGTTGATTTCAGGTAAAAATTCAGGTAGTCGTATTGATTTCAAAGTGTCTCGGTTGGATGGATTTATCATGTATGATATTTGTGTAATTTACTGCTAGTGATCTTTGTGAACATATGGTCCTCGTAGGTCTAATCTTTGTCACAGATGCTGTCCATTCAATTTATTTCTATTGAAATATTCTATGCATCATTTTGAATTAATTTCCCTTGTTGTAATTAAATACACTTCCTAATTTAATGTGTTTCTATTTTTGATTGAATATAAACCTATGGTAAACATTTATGTATTTGTTGACCATTGAAGCAAAGACATACAAAATATTAATTTACATTTTTTAAATATTTAAATTTTTTTATTGGTGGTACTATGACAGGTCACATTGTTCATATTGTATTTTCACCATTCACTAACTCTTCAATATTATTTCGGTACAACAAATCATATTATAGGATAGATTTGATTATTGGTATTAAATGGCACTTTGAACGATATAACAGTTATCAGTCTGCGCTAACCCACTCGCCCGAAGCCCGGCACAAGTAAATCTGGATTTGGACAAGTGCAAATTATGAAAGATTTTTTTTAATGATTTTGGCTTTCGGGCAAGTAGGTGAACAAAATTAAGGCAAAGACTGAGTTATAGCAGACTTTTTGAAATTTGTTTTCATTCTGCTGGACAGCACCCAGGAATTTTCTGCTGGACCCTCTGAATTTTTGCCGAACCTACATTTTTTATGTAAAATTGTTTTAAAGCCAAGCAATATCATACCGTTATTATTATTTTAGTCTAGCAGAGCACTTTCTGTATTTAACTTCATTAGTACTGATAGAGGCCTAAAAATAGGAAGACCAGTCACCATCCAGAATAAACCAAAAAGTTGAAACCATGCACCAAAAAAGAGTAGTGAAATCCAGCTAGGGATACCCTCAAACTTTGAAAATTTACCAGATTTAAAACAGAATTTTTAAATATTTTATTGAGATTACAATAAAAATATTCTAAGTCATTAGACTCTCTCAATCTCCAGTTGGGGTGGCACTGGCCGTTTTACGTTTGCCCGGCTGAGCTCTGTCGTAATGCTTCAGGAACGACCACATTTTTATGATCGACATGTTGCCGGAACTGTAAACAAAATTCTAAATAGAAACGGATTCAGTGAAGGGAACGATACAAATCAGGGATGTCGTGTTTTTTTATTTTATAAATTTTTTGGGGGCTTTTCACTCGAAAAGATCATCTTACGCATCACAATATATTCAAATTCTTTATTAATAAAGAAAGCTCCATAAGGAACGTGCAGGTATGAAAGAATGCACAAATGACCAGAACAAACAAAAGAATAATACAAGGAAATACAAGGAAAATAAAAAATAATAACAATACTACAGTTGTACCAGAGGGAGTCATACCCAAATATTTGTACACTATATATAAACAATACACTGGTATACAAATGTACATATATATATATAAACATGAATCAGCATTGTTGGTTATAGAACATAAATATATTCAGTTACTTGTCTGATAAATCTCTTATTGAAAGGCAAGTTGCTATAAAATTTGCAAGATTTTTACAGATTTCTCTGTCTTCGTTACTTAATAACCATATAAACTTATTTCTATCTGATAATTCCAGAAAAAAATTGTTATTTATATTAGAAAAGAAAGTATTTCTAGCAAAAGAATATTTATTACATTTAATTAATAAGTGTTCTTCATCCTCAACTGCCTCACAGTTACATTGTTTGCATATTCTATTTTCAACTGCAGTTTTTGGAATTGTGTATCTGCCCCTTTCAATTTCAAGTTTATGTGCACTTATTCGAAAGCGTGCTAGGGTTGATCGATTTGATAATTCTTTTATATTATCTAAGTATTTTTCCTGTTGGAATATAAATTTAAATTTACAATATGTACGTAATTTATTTTCATTTCTGTTAGTAGCTGGGTTTTGCTTAACTAAATTAATCTTCTCCCTCCAAATTTTGGTATATCTCTCTTTTAATTTTTTTCTTATTATATTTATTTCTCTTGCTCCGCAAGTAAGTGGAGATTTAAACATTTTCAACATATCAAGTTCTTTTAAAATATAATAAATACAGCTAACCCAACAATGCTGACCATTATTATGCATTTTATTATTTTCATCTAATGCTGCTTTAAGTATACAATTTGTTTTATCTTCATGCAATCTAATCCAATATTTTATCATGCTACATGTATATTCAAATATATTTATTTTCATGACAGTTACCAATAATATTTACCAAAAACAGATAAAATATCACGTATTCAATGCGGTTACGAATTCCGAGTTGACCGAACTTGTTTCGGTATTTACAATACGACCTGTGTTTCCGACTTCTGTTAAAAAAGTAAACACATCATTCAAAAATGTTTGGCGGACATGGGGACCGGCATTACCGACGTTATTGGCGGACCTCATGATTTTCTGCCCCTTAGCAGCATGCCCATTCACGTACTGCAGTACGTGTTTCACGTAGAATAAAAAGCATGCACGTATAATTGAAAGAACCCTACATGCGTGCACGTAAAGAACCCGTTGTGAGCACTATAAAAATTACCTTTTGTTTACAATTCACTTCAAAGTACGTAATAGAGTTGTTCTGATTAGTTAAATAACCATTTTTGTTGTTTAACCAGCAGCAATGTTTTATTTATTCAACTGCTACTGCTAGCTTTTTGTCGAAATTGAGAGCAAAGAAGGTAGAAAAACTGCATAATTCGTCGAAAATTTAGAAAATTTTGAAAATGAAATACTGGAATCGGATTCCGGAACCGGGAATGACTATTTCCGGTTTTGCCGATAATAAAGAAAAAAAATTAATCCCGACCGACCGACCCTAGATTTTTTTGACATGTGACAGTAAACACAAATTTTTTTTTTGGGCCTAACATTTAAAAAACAGCATGGTGCACAGCCTTGTGTGGAGAAAATGCAGTTCATTTTCTATGTATCCCCAAATGAAGAGTTAGAGGGTACATTGCACCCCCAAAAATGTTGATGTACCCCCAAAAATGAAGGTAAAAGGGTACATGTAACCCCAGATGAAAAAACCTGTGGGCATACTGCCTTAGGTCCGATAGGTCTGACGAATTTCAAAAACTCTGTATAGTCTTGGTTGTTTTATTACACTTTCAAAATTTCAGCAATATTTCAGCTATATCATGGAAGTCAATTTATTGGTACATGTACTGGAAACCTGCAGAAGACAACGACTTGTCGCAACTGGCACAAGGGCAGGAATCAGAATCTAAACTTTGCATAGGTACATGTATACAGATCCCTCCAAGTGTATCAACGATCATACTCTCAGGTCGGACACAGAGTTTTGTCGGACTTCACTCTTAAAATTGTCCGACAAAATCCTCCCAGGTCGGAGTGAGAGTTTCCACTCTCAGATAGTTAAACTGTAAACAGGAAACGTCCCCAAATTCTGCTAACCAATAAATTTGTGCATAAAGAAACATGCATATCTTAGTAAAGCTGAAGTAAATGAGTGATATACAGTACGGAAAGTATAGATATGTTAACGGCTGTCATGGGCGATATATACAATAATATCCATGAATAAAATGTATTAACATGCAGTACCCATGTTTTAAGTCCACTAGAAGTGAATATTAATATGTCCCTTACGTACTCGCGACAATCGATGCCAAGGCCCTTTCACTTGCTGCAGACAGTTGCCGGTTTACGATATCGGGTGCGTTTGCTCTTTTACGTGTTAGCCAAATGTATGGCGAACGAACCCGGGTAAATAATTCTAATTTATACATTTATTTCTTTAAAGGCAAATTCGGATTAAAATTAATTAGTAAAATTTAAGTTTTATTTTGTTTATGGCGAATGGGTCATAAATCCGTAAATCCTGTTTTTTTTTTGAAAATTGGCAGTCTGCGGAGTCCTGATATAGGTGAAATAATCTTTTATCAGTGTATTCTACATTTTTTTTTACAGTTTACCTGTCAAAATATCACCCATCTCAGCATGTCGTCACATCATGCATTCATGATAAAAAAATGCACCTATCACAGGTGTGAAAAAAAAACGTTGCTCAAGACTCCTTTTACTAAGACTTATAAACATAGATAACTATTTTGCGTTTTCGATTTTCAAGCCGTCTTCCAATTTATTTGTACTTAAAAAATAAATTTATATCTTTTTTCTTATATATGTGTATAAATATCTTAATAAAATTAATACACTTACGGTGAGAAATTATTATACGTCATGATATCGTTATTTAGGTAAATACTTCTTAGACAGATTTTTTTTAAACCATTTTTTTCTTTTTTATTGATAACTGACCCAAGCTAAATAAATGAAATGTGACTTAATGTGTTAATTATATAAATCCTTGCCTTCTATAAATTTTAATTTCTTATCTAATTCTTATTCTTATTTATCAATATGGTCAGGTTGTTATTTTCATTGAATGGCATCTCAAAATAGATGGCTTCACAGTAGGGGCTCTTCCTGTATATTGGTTGCATCCTGTATATTACAACTGACAGCTAATGCATGACAAACAATTTTAATCAGCCATCTTTATCATAAAATACATTTTTTTAATCTTTATTTTGATGATGGCACCTAATTCCCATCACCTAATCCAAATTAGTATAGTAGAGGAGTACCGTATTTTTCGGACGATAAATCTAGATAAAAATGACGATTTTGTTTACAGTACAAAAAATGTATACCTTTATTTTGCTGTAGGTTTATTTCTGAATAAGAAGACTCGTATCATCGATGTTCTTGGTGTTATTTTTTTTTAAATAAAGCAATAAAAGTATACTAACAGGGGGTGCAATTCTGGGGATAAAATATTCAACATCCGAAAAAATCAATATTCAATGATTGAAGTGTTAGCGAAAATCAGTTCAATATTGTATTTTATAATAAAATATATACTATAAAAAAATGTATCTTGTTGAAAAAAATCACCGGGTGGATCGATTTACAATATAAAATTATTATCACAAAATATCTAAATATAGCTATAGCCTTCCATCAAACACGAGCATGCGCACGTGGTTGTAGTAAAAAATGGTGGTTGCAATACATCTCACAGTAAATGTGTAGAACAAGCTTTTTATACTAAATATACTGGAAAATAATTTATATCGATTTCGTTACTTAATCGATATTTTATTGCAATAATTTATATGAGGCTATGGGTGTTTAAACGTCACTTTTCAACAATATTTCAGTTATATATTGACCTTTGAGTTACCCTTCCTGGCGCGAATATGGTGCAAGGTAGAAATACACTAGGGTATTTACATACCCGGACATTCTACATACCGGAAAGAAAGTACGCTTACAAATACTCATTGATCACAAAATGTTTGACATGTTCACCTCGAGAAATGTAAAAAAAAATCTTTAAATATCCACTCTCACGTCCGACCACGATGTCCGACCAAATAGTAGGACTTAGAGAGTGTTGACTCTCAAATTTGTCGGACATTTTGGGAGGAATATGTCCGACCTGAGAGTATGATCGTTGATACACTTGGAGTGTACTGTATGTAAATCAGATAACCATATATTCACAAACACATGGGGCCGTTGTGGTCGTGATTGTATGGATTTATAACTACCTATGCAACCAGTGCCTATCACCACTAAGGTTGTGAGTTCGAATCCCGCTCAGGCAAGGTGTACTCGATACAACATTATGTGATAAAGTTTGTCAGTGGTTTTCTCGGTGTACTCCACCATAACCCCTAACCATGCCCAGAGTTTAGTGATACTATCTTATTTACATGCCCTTTGTTTCCACTCCTTAATGAATTTCTGGAAAAACAATAGCTACGATTCCTCAGTTACCTCTTGGGGACATTGAATTGAAGAAAACCCATACATAGCATGACTTTCAATATTTTTCAAGTGTACATGTACTTCACTATTTACAGGTGGTATTTTGTATTAAAATTTGAAATGTTCATGAATGTCTTACACAATACTCTTTAAAATCAGGAGGTACCAAATACCTGGTACTGCTCTTTATTGAAAGACCTGGCATAGAATAAATAACATATCAAACTTGAGTATTTGCAATAAGATATTAAAATATTAATGAGAAATAAATATTAAACAGTAAGTATTGTTTATTTTGTACAAATAGCTTGAAACATGTATATTCAATTTTAGTTATTTGTGAAAACTGTAGTCAGTTGCCTGGCATTTGATCAGATACAATTATTGATTTTTCACCTGTTGTCTTTTTACCTGAGATTTACCTTGGGGAGTCTGGTTATCATTCTAGATGATTCTAGTAATTATCTTGTAGAATTCCATTGCATACTTTTTTGAGGAGGGGTGGTTCCTTATTATTATTATCATTATTATTATATTGTTTGTCTTTAATTTGATTATATGATGTGGAGAGGCAGTTCCAACTAATGAAACAAAATGGCTAAAACCCCAAAAGGTTTTGATTAGGATCTGAAAGTCAATATTGAAGAAGTGGCTAAACTTAAGCTTTGGAGCTTGACTTGGGTTGATATATTTATATTATACATGTACATGTACTAGCTTGATGCTCCAAAAATTAATATAGTAGTCACCCTGCTTACAATGAAAATGTTGTTTTATATGAGAGGTGACTTCTCTTGAGGAGAAAAGTTTAGCAATATTTTGCTATCTCAGTGCATCTAATATTCGGCCTGATAAGAGGAGTGGCCTTTCGTGGGAGTGGCCTTATATAAGAGGGAGGCTACTGTATGTATTTTCTAATAGATCTATTTTTTACTTTATTGTTACTCTTCATGATACAAGTACTAAACTTATAGAATATATCATTAAGGTCCCACTACACATTGGGGACCGTCATGGCCGTGATCGTATGGTTGTTGGATTTACAACTTCATATGCAATCAGTGCCTATCACCACTTACGTTGTGAATTTGAATCCCGCTCAGGTGGGATGTACTCGGTGCAATTTTATGTGATGAAGTTTGTCAGTGACATGCAGCAGGTCGGTGGTTTTCTGCGGGTACTCCGGTTTCCTCCACCAATAAAACTGACCACCCCGATATAACTGAAATATTGATGAAAGTTGTGTTAAACACCTTAAATCATGAGGTTCCCACCACTTATTAACATGCTGTATATGATAAAAGTAAAAAGGTGTATTTTCCATCAATATTAAAATTTTCAGATCTTCCCGATAATGTAGATAATAAACATATGTAATATACATTTAATGTACAAATGAAAAATAGAAATAAACAAGGCTGTTAACTTCAAATATTGATCTATTTTGTTTGAATTAGTAATTTGATGGTATGTACTTCATTACTTGGTATAAAATCAACCTTTGGCTGTATATGATGAGTCATACTACTGTGTTTAATGAAAATGTACATTTCATGGGATGTCAATCAGAATTGTCAGATCTATAAACAATAGAACAGGTGTGAAAACAACCCAAAATACAGTCAAACCTGCCTATGTGGTCACCTCTATTAAGCAGCCACCTGTATTAAAGGGTCACCTGTTAATACAGATTTGACTGTAGTTGCAATTGTGTAATGTTAAAGTTGATTCCAGTCTCATTAATGATATTTGGCACTGCTAATCAATGTTAGAAGGTATTTTTGTGTTTGCCAAAGATGAGTTATTTTTAGTAACAAAACATTGATGCATGCATTTGTTCTACATGCCAACATGTTCTAGTTTTTATTTCAAAATATTCATTTACTTTCACTTTTAATCAGAACTTTACCAATAACCAAGAAGTTCAGTGATATCTTTTAATTGATACATATCAAAAATTGAACTTTTTTTTTAAATATTTAGCTTGTTATTAGAGCAGTACTTAATAAAAGCACTGTTCATGAACTTTTGACTTTTTACATGAGCAATCTCAATCTGATAGGAAAAAACAACACCAATGAAAAACAAATATTAAGTGGTGTTGGGGTAAATATTCATTTATTTTCTTTGTGAAAGGCAGTACAGTGGAACCTTTTTCTCTGAGACCTCTCATGTGAGACTGATTTAAAATCTCACAACTATATTCTTCATGATTTAAATAAGTCAATTTTTCAAATGAAAAAAATGCATTGATGGTTTATTATAAATAATGCTTGCTCACCCCCAGTACAGTACGTAGATCGTTAACATTGGTATCTGCTGCTTCTGAGCTAAGTACACAGCATTAAGAAGTAAGAGCATAGAATGGGTTGGCAGCTCGGATTCAGGATAATGTGTACGAGGGGATAGATATGTCTACCTGCAGACTTTTGTTTCAGTGAACTAGCACTAGATGCACATGATGATCACCATTATCTGATTGAAATGTAATTTATTTTCGACATGATATAGCAAAAAAACATTCTCACTTGGCATTAAACAACAATCAGTCACTCACTCAATAAAAAAACATTGATGTTTTCTAAAACTGTTGTCTTACCTTCACAGGCAAGAAGAGAATCCATCATACAGAAATCCCAAGAAAGAATCACCAGATTTGAACAATGGAAAGCCAGTGGTAGAAAAGGTGGGAGTAGATATGTGTATGGCTTTGGTAGTCGTACACCGCGTGATGTGTGTGTGCCTTTCGATCGAAGACGATCCTCTTCACATACAGGGTTAAGCAGACACTCGCCTAATGGCTCTGACTCTGACTACTATCGACCTCAACGCAGGGCCATATCGGCCTGCAGTGCGGTCAGGCGACACTGCTGTATAGATATTAACCGCCTCACTGGTATGTCTTTCTCTACATTAACTCAGCAACATGTCCGAAAACATCTCTTGTCATCTGCTGTTTCTGAAATAGCCAATCATATTATAAAACTGAGAAAAACTAGGTTACATAGGAAAAATAAATATTAGTATACTGAGAAATTTTAATATTCATCTTTGAATAAAGTCAATTATATTTGAATTAAATGTTATAATTTTCCAGTTTAATATGCAAATTAGATAATTCAATATAATTTTCAATATCTATAGCAACAACAAAAGTCATCAATTTCAACATTTCTTCTCTGTTGTATTGTTAATTGTTCAGTCAAAATTGTTCAACTTTTAATGAGATGTTTTTTTAATAGAATATAATTTCTTAAAAAAAATAAGACTCAGAATTACTTTGCGAAAATACTGTTACATTTTTTCTTTGGGTACAAAATTGATTTCCTCTTTTACTACACAAGCAGTAGATGATGATAGGTGTTGATTCTGTACTTCTATAAACAAATATGAAATTCAGTTTTTATGTATGGGAAAAAAGGGGAGGGGGTAATATTTTCAATTTTTCCTGAAATGCTATTTTAGACAAAATTCTAAAGTTGAAGTTAACAGTAAATTTGGTTTTATTGTTACATATCAGTTTCGTTTAGAAATTTGATTAAAAATATTAAATTGGTATTAATTATTTATAGTAATTAGAATATTTTTTTTTGGAGGGGAGGGGTTTAAGTGTAAATTTTGTTTTGTTTCTTATAAAACAATTAGTTAATTGCCTGATGTCATATTTGTTATTGAAGTACAGTCCTACAAATTGTTAAGAAAAAAATAATATTTTCAATAAATTACAATATAAAGATAATTAACAAGTATTTTTATGTTATTTTGTGTAAAATTTCAAAGACAAAAATACTTTTATATGTCTGACATAGATTTTTTCAGCTATTTGGATTATCACAGGCAAGTGATCATATACCAAAACAAAAAAATAACATTTATGGAAGAAAATTCCAATTAAAAGAAGGCTGGGAGAGAAAATATTTTGGAATGCAATAGTTTTTATTTATTATTTTGGAATGTTTCGTTTTTTCGAGAATGAAAGACATGTTGTGCATTATTTCATACTAACTTGAACATATTTATATCAATGTTCTAAATGAACTCTTTCCAAGGTCAGAGGTCAAATGCTATCAGGTCATGCATTGTTTGATTAACATCATCAAACTCAGCATTAAAATAGTTGGTAGTTGACCTTGGAATTTGTTCTTATTTGGAACACTGATGAACATTCATAATTAAATAAATATATACACCTTTCAACCTTTTGCAAAGTTTATTAAGTGATCATTTATTGTTTAATTAAAAGCTGGTTTTTTTTTTATAATTTGTCATGAAGATATGCTAGCACTCAACTTTATTGAAGAAAAACAAGAAAATAAATTTTGCAAAATATATATTTTTATTTAACATGTTATATATATAGACATTGAAACGTTAGCTGTTGACAACTCAATCTCTACATTCAATATTTCAGTTTTCAACAAGTAATCTATAGCAAATGTTTTTAAAATGTTTAAAGAACATAAAATTTAATGATTCAGCCATCAAACCTTTATCAAGGATATTTAGAAATCACATTCAGGTGTACATACACTTAAAATCATGAACATTTTCATGTGTATGGATACCATAATGTTATTTCTACATAGACTTATCCTTGGTAAATGCCTTTTGATGACAAGAATATTGAATAAAGAGCAAGAATATTGAACATCTATTATATCATTATCCCTATTAGAAAAAAGAATTGAACAAATACAAAAATTAAGTTTCAATAAAACTTGTTTAACTAGTAACTAATTGAGTTGTCGACTTAGAATTTAGTATTAGCTGTAACATGTAGACAGTGTGTTGACTTTTTAACTCAAAATTTGCATTGGTGATAGATTATTTAACCAGTTTTTTGCTAGTTGCCTGCGACTGCTTATAAATCACATAGTTACAATTAACATACTTTTCTTTCGTGTCGTTTTGTTTTTGTTTGCACTAACACACGCCACTTTCATCATCCATGCCCCCTATTTTATATGTCTTTTTTTCTTTTTCTTAAATTTGTCAATTATTCTCTCATTTTGATGTATGGGTAAATCGTTCGTAATTATTTGTATAAATGATTGTAAAAAAAATCATTATTGCAAAAAAGTACTGGGAGTATAAGATTAAATAGATTTTGCAACAATTCAATAAACCTTTGTTTCTTCAATATGTCTGCAAAATATTTACTTTTTTGGATGCTTTCATTTTACACTGATTTATGGGAAATGATGAATAAGGCTTTTCTTGAATTAGACATCAGTCCTCAAAATGGAAATTTGAATTTACTGGTCCAAATAAAATTCTTGAATTTATTTTTATATAGTTCTAAATAAAAACTGAAAAAATTTACTGGTCCGAACCAAAATGTTTTACTGGTCTTGAGCAGGAGGACTGGTGCTCATCGTGAGGGATGTGACATTGAGATCAGTCAGTTCAGCAGTTGACATCTTTCTTTCTATCACATAACATCATACTCTAGCTCTGTATAAATCGCACAAACATCTTATACTCTAGCTCTGTATAACACACAAATATCTTGTAATCATTTTCTATAATCCTTCAGTGATCAGAGTCAGACAGGTTTAAAATGATATTGTTAGATTATTATACACACACTTGCACTCTATTTTCTATTATTCAAATTAATTGTTACATGATTTGTCAACCTACTATAAATATGATATATATTTCTGACACAGTAGTAAATTTGATGGCATCTCATATTTGAAATGTATATTTCAATAATGTTTATTTCATTCCGTTAATTGTATGTACAAGTACACCTGCCAAAGTTTAATTGATTTACTAAACAACATGTTGTACAATTTCACATGTGTTTCACTATAAAAAGTTACCTTGAGCATTTAGAATTGTTATTTTAATTTTTTTTAAATGACATTTTGAATTGAAATTTTAATTATAATTAAGTAAGTATTAAGTTTTTTTTAACGATTATAAATGTAACTAGACACGATTGGTGTATAAAAAATAGATCAGAGCAATGCATTATATTTCTATCAGTTTAACGATTTATGTTGTTGTCTTATGATTTGCATGAGGAGAATGTTAAATATTTAATTTTGAATGATATATACACACAATGATAAAATTTCAATCTTTGATTTGCCATGCATTTTATACATTCTGTTCTTTTGCATATCCACATGCATTTTGTTTGCATTTGCTTGTTTCTTTCCTATATCCACAGGGACATTTGGAGGCGGTACCCTACCCAAAAAACATCTGTCCATGTCTACAAGTGTTTTATATAATAAGTGCAGCTCTGATTTCAACAGCAGCACAGGAAACCTGAGCTTGAAAGACCAACCAGGGTCCCTCCTTGGTAAGGCCCTGTCATGTCCAAGTGATGTCTTTCATGTTTATAATTATCAAAATCAATTTTTTCAGATTTTGAATATCTAGACAGCTAGATATATTTGTAGAAGTTAAAACTTTATTTAACAATTTTAATGACGGAAGGAAATATCTCAAAATTTGGAAAACAATTTTATAAATTTATGAATTCCATATTGAAAACTTTATGAATTGCAATTGTATTGTTTTATTTGCATATTTGTCAAATATATTATTTTATTATTTTCTGGAATTAGTAATTATGCTACATAATAAGTTGTGCATGTAAATGTTAAAAAAAATATATGATATATAACAATAATTTTGTAATAAAAGGCTCTATGTTTAGAATGTTTGTTTGTCTTGTCAGAGAAATGAGTGCTTGCTTCTTGTCAAATCTTTTGCATCTTGTTCAAGCACAATTAGATTGCACTGAATGTTGTTGCTGCACGTCACATACTACTTAATTGAGTTTCATAGTTTCTTTTAAAATTTACTTCACTCAATTATAAAATCAAGAATTTTATTTTTACCATTTTTCTCTTGTCCTACATGCAGGCGCATAGCTGCCTTTATGCAAAAAATCAATTGCTTGCACATCATTTCGGCAAAAAAAAATGTTTTTGCTTGCACTAAAAAATATTATTACTGACATGGGAAGAGTCCCACTTTTTCAGTATAATTGATAATCATTATAACGTGTTTTATATGCGATCTGGTAGAAGAGAGTGAAGTTGTTATTAATCAGTTAACTTCGGAACGAAACGACCAAACTGTGTGGGACCCGATCGTTATTTGATATGGCCGTTTCTATTGCCGATTAGTTTGAAATTCTACCGACTATTCCAAGGAGAACGGGCCGACAGATCAACCGAGCTGGTCATCCCGCTGATAACCCTTGCCAGTTTTGGCAGCGGTATATGTACTACCCGTTTATGGACTATTACATAACAGAGCTTACCGCGAGATTACTTGAAAATGGCGCCAGATACCAGGCACAATATTTGATACCAATGAACTTGCCTAGACTAACACCAGACACCGTAGACGTTATATTTGACACATACAAAACCGATTTACGTTGCGACATAGTTATGTTTCAAAGCCGAAATCAAAAGGTGGAAAGCCTGTTGGGCAACATTGACAACCGCTAATCTATCGAATCTGAAGGACACCCTTAACGTCACAAACGAAGAGCTCTATCCTTCGATCAGCACCGTTTTATTGATACTTTACACCATGCCTGCCAGCACAGCTACGACGGAGAGATCATTCTCTGTTCTCCGTCGCCTTAAAACTTACTTGAGGACAACAATGCTGCAGGATCGCCTGACTTCTTTAGCTGTACTGCATGTGCACAGAGATATTGACATTGACATCGACAGTCATGCGCTCATTTACTTTAGGAAAATCTCGTCATATTGACTTTGGCTACGGACATTAAATTCAAATAACGCAAACTACTATGTGTTTTGATTTTTACAGCAGGAATTCATTACTTTCATCATTTTGAATTATTTTGTATTGCCAAATTTTTATTACAAATATACAAAATGACACTTAAAACAATTGGACAATATGGCAATATGAACAGACTGCGAATCAAAAGGTGCATGCAATAACCACAGGTACTTGTGGACAGGACCCTATGTTGCTCCTTTTTTTTTTTTTTTTTTTTTTTTTTTTTTAAGATGATGCCACCCCTTTTTTTATTTGAACATCGACTTTTTTTTCATATAAACAACATTTTGAAATGTTGTTTATATGAAAAAAAAGTCGATGTTCAAAAAAAAAAAAGAAAAAAGAAAAAAAAAGGGGGGGTGCAACATCTTAAAAAAAAAGAAAAAAAAGGGAGCAACATAGGGTCCTGTCCACAAGTACCTGTGGCAATAACGTGTTCCTATTTTTGTTTAAATATTTTTTTCAGTTGTACTTTGTAACATCTCCGTTAATCAGCAAAGCTTTTTAAAAAGCAAATATTTAGTATCCATCAGAACAAATATTGATGATTCGCTAGCTTTCTAAAAAATAAGATTTTAATAACCAAGGCGGACGGTATATATAGAACTGAATTTATAGGAACAAGTTGCCGGTTTCAGGAATCAAGGCATTTCTTTTTTAACAGGTGTTGTACCTCATATTTCCTTTGTTCATATATATTAACTTCCTGAAGTGTTCTGTCAACCGATGCATGTATGAAACGTGATGGTAAAAAAAGGAGCGATTTAACAACAGGAATTGCCCTCTCTAATTGCTAGAAACGCTGGCCTTCCGGGGGGGCTTCAACCCTCTGGTCCCCCTACCAGGGTATCAGCCCTGGACCCGATGGGGGCCTTAGGCGTCCCCCAGACCCCTCGCCGAAGTTCTTTGATTGCACATAATTTTACTTCCAGCTACGCCCCTGCCATGTACACCAAATCTTTTTTTATCTTCAATATTACAGTCAAAATTCATTTACCATTGAGCACATCTCACTTCTTATATAAATGACAAAGATGTATATGTACCGGTACACCACGATTTTTACACACTTTTTACAATTTTCCTTGTAAGATTTAAAAAACAAATGTTAAGGAGATATTGAGCAACCAGGCATTTTTAAGCTAAAATTCATGTTATTATTTTAAGTTTAGAAGTTTCTTGAGGAAAGAAAACAGTTTTCTGTGTTGATTTTCTTTTTGGCTGGGTAGCACAGAGTGCAAATTTGAGTTGAAAGTGGCATGCTGTGAAAAGCGATACATATGTCTACCAAATAGTGACACTGACCACCTTCAGGAAATTTTAAGATTATATTTGTAATCGACTCCTTTACATTGTAGAACTGTTCAAGAACTTTTTTTTAAATAATTTGTTGTCCTATTTATTAAAATTGAGTCACCTTTCAGTAATGTTTTCAAAGGAGTATACAGTCATATCTGTATTAAGAAGTCACCTTTGGGACAAAGAAAAAGTGGTCTTTTAAGACAGGTCAAATTATATGAAATTTTCTATGACAGGACAATAAAAATGGGACCTTTTAATACAGGTGACTGCTTAATAGAGGTGACCACATAAGCAGATTTGACTGTACCTGTATTGTTTGATCAACTCTTCCCACATATTTTCTTTAAGAATTTACAGAATGTTTGTATACATCCTATTGTTGTGCATCTCACATGTTAAACATTTTGAGAGTGTAACCCAGCCAATTTTTTTAGCTCAACTTGCCAAAGGCAACATGAGCTTTTGGCGTCCGTCGTCTGTGGTCCGTTAACTTTTCACATTTTAATCTTCTCCTCTGAAACCCCTTAGCCAAATGAACTGAAACTTGGTAGGAAGCATCTATGGAAGGTCCTCTATCAAGTTTGCTCATTTCGTCCTGATCCATCAACAAACATGGCTGCCACAGGCAATTCTTGTTTCTGATTGGCCGATTTTTAAAAATCTTCTCCGCTGAAACCGCTTGGCTAAATGAACCGAAACTTGATAGGAAGCATCTATGGAAGGTCCTCTGTGAAGATTGCTCATTTCGTCCCGATTCGTTAACAAACATGGCTGCCACAGGCGACTCTTGTTTCTGATTGGCTGATTTTCAAAATTCTTCTCCTGAAACTGTTTTGCCAAATGAACCGAAACTTGGTAAGTAGCATCTATGGGCAGTCCTCTATAAAGATTGCTCATTTCTCTTCCGATCCATTTACAAACGTGGCTGCCACAGGCGATTCTTGTTTCTGATTGGCTGATTTTTAAAAAATCTTCTCCACTGAAACTGTTCTGCCAAATGAACTGAAACTTGGTAGGAAGCATCTATGGAAGGTTCTCTATAAACTTTGCTCATTTCGTCCCGATCCGTTAACAAACAAGACCACCACAGGCAATTCTTGTTTCTGATTAATCAATTTCTAAAAATCTTCTCCTCTGAAACCGCTTTGCCAAATGAATTGAAACTTGATAGTGATCCGTAGATAAACATGGCCGCCATAGGCAATGCTTGTTTCTGATTGGTCGATTTCTAAAAATCTTCTTCTCTGAAACTGCTTAGCCAAATGAACCGAAACTTTGTAGGAAACATATATGGAAGGTGCTCTATAAAGATTGCTAATTTTGTCCCAAACCGTTAACAAACATGGCTGCCATAGGCAATTCTTATTTCTGGTTGGTCGATTCCTAAAAATCTTCTTCTCTGTAATTGCTTAGACAAATGAACCAAAATTTGGTGGGAAGCACCTATCGAAGGCTGTGTATTAAGTTTCCTCAAACCACAATGAAAGGTGAGCGACACAGGCTCAGCCCACTGTTAGAGCCTCTAGTTTTTAATTGACAGAACATTGTAACAGTAATGGATAGCACATACAAAACAACCTATAAAAACATAAAAGTAGTTTTCCCACATAGAATAATTCTAGACAATCATTATACAACAAAAGGTGAACTATTCTATAGCTAAGACGTTGACCTGTCCATCATGTACCATTACAAATTACATTATTTTTTTCTGGATTGCATGTAGCAAGTTTGAGCATGTTGAGTGATATGAGACTAGGGTACATATAAATTTGGAAGAATTAATGTATTCAATCCTTACATACTTGAATGTTTAGTATATAATATGTATTTAACGGTATTTACAGGGGTTATTGGTAAGGACTATTATATTGAAAAGTTTATGATGGGATCCAGTCCTCACGATGAGCACCGCTCCTCCGGCCCAAGACCAGTAAAACTTTGTTTGGACCAGTATATTCAAATTTTCATTTCGAGGACTGGGGTACGAATAAGGTTCAAAAATTGACCACCATTCAATATATTTCATTTCTTATAGACCATTTGCATTTTCCCAGACTACATTCCAAAATTATATGTTTTTTGATATGAGTAATTTCCCTTATGCCTGGCAAAATGGTATCCGTTCAATACAAGAACAATGGAAAGGACAAAGAATTTGAGTTTGATTTTCTGATAATTTGTAGATATTTGAATCTTGTAAAAAATCAGAGGATAATTTTATAGCAAGTAGAAAATTCATATGTTAGTACAACATTAAAATTTTGTTCAGATTATGAAAAAAATATTTGTTATTTTCAATGAACTTAAATGGAAAGTGACCCTTTTGCCTTCATTAAAAGGAAACAACTCTTTATAAAAATATTTGATTTTAAAATCAAGTTGGAAATGTGCAAATGGTCTGTTGTGACAAAATCCATGATGGGCCACAAGACACAAAATACATTTTTACCCCATCCAAGACTTTTTAATAGAATAGTCCGAAAAATGGAACAATATTAATCAAAGCAAATAATTTATTGAGAACAGGAGTATTTGTTGGAAAGTGGAGAATATATTTAAATTATATGTCATTATTTGGCATGTATTTGGTATAATCATTATTTAAAATTAATGATGTTTTTATATGTAATAATTCATGAGTATGTTTGGATTGTATGTCTTGTTTTGTTTGACGGAGAGTGTTATACTAATATACAATTAATATGCTTGAGTTTGTTATCACTGGATTGATGTTGTGTTTTTTTTTATTTTCTTTTCTCTCCCACCCTAATTGTTGCATCCTCCACTGCAAACAACAGCTCTCAACACCATCTCCGAAAAACGTCGATCTTTTATAGCTGGTAACGGTCCTCCTCCAACGAGACCAAGGAGCAGCGTCAATCTATCCACTAAGGAGAATGTCAAACTTCGAGACAGGTCAACACCTAGAAAACCTCGTCCATCTAGTGTGGCTTCATCAATGCCAAGTTTTATGCAAATAGAATCCCCGTCTCAAAAGATGCGCAGTAAAAGTACTGATAGGATTGCACAAGGTAAAATAAAACCTGTAGTTTCTCTTAACTTATTGCAGATAATAATTGTAAGAAGAGTTTGAAGATACCAAAGAGGTTATCAGAATGTGTAAATCGAAGAAGAACAGACAACAAAATGGCAAAAAAAAAGGACAAACAACGATCTACAAAACATTACATATAAAACTACAGATCAAGTAACATGAACTCCACTGAAAACTGGAGATAGATAGCCAGAACTATAGTGAATTATTTATTGCCTGAAAAATTGGTACTCTTTGCATAAATATGGCAAATATGTCATTGTAATTTGTACAACATAATTTTTTTTTACTAAATCTAATGTTTGGAATCTCGTCTATAATCTGGTGTTCACAGAATTAATCTATGACAAATTTGAATGATCTAACATTCAGTTGTTACAAGGTTTTCTCTGAAATGATTGAAGATTTACTATCACATACATTGTAATATGGAAGGACTTGGATTTTACTGGCAGTTGTTATTATGAAAAGAAAGTTTAAACAGTTATGGTCAACAATTCTACCAATATCAACAAAACCAATAACCACCTAGCACCTAAAAAAACACAAAAAATACCACAGCATATGGTATTGGAAATCTAGGTCCTGGCTTGTGACAGGCACAAAAATGTGACGGAATTAAACTGGTTGATTTGTTCCCATGGAAATAATGTGTAAAAAGATATTTCAAATTCTGTAAATAACAGTATATATTTAAATGAACAACAAAAAATAATTTTCAAAACATCACGATACATTGAGGTAAACTATATTGTATTTGGTAATTTGTTGAAAAGTTTCTTTAGGCCAAAAAAAAAAAATATGTGTGTTTACGGTCACCCGACCCACCCTATTTTTCAGCCGCCGACCCTAACCTTTTTTATCGGCAATTATTCGACACTAATTTTTGCTAGCGACCCTATCAATTTTTACACAGAATTTGGATAACCATTTTTGTTGTTTAATCAGCAGTAATGTTTTATTTATTCAACCGCTAGCTTTTTGTCGAAATTGAGAGCAAAGAAGGTAGAAAAACTGTGTAACTCGTCATAAAACAGTTTCAACAAATGACGGCTTACCGGAAATTTCGAAAATGAAATATCGGATTCTGGAACCGGGAACGACTATTTCCGGTTTTGCCGATAGCTAAAAAAAAAATTAATACCGACCGACCGACCCTAGATTTTTTTGACATGTGACAGTAAACACACATATATTTTTTTTTTGGCCATTCAAGAAAAACCATATTGGTGGTGTAATGGGGTAAATTCTAGGTTGAGTCAATTGGTGGTGTAATGGGGTAGATTGTAGGTTAGAGCCTAGGTCGAGTCAATTGGTGGTGTAATGGGGTAGATTGTAGGTTGGAGCCTAGGTTGAGTCAATTAGTGGTGTAATGGGGTAGATTGTAGGTTGGAGCCTAGGTCGAGTCAATTGGTGGTGTAATGGGGTAGATTGTAGGTTGGAGCCTAGGTTGAGTCAATTGGTGGTGTAATGGGGTAGATTGTAGGTTGGAGCCTAGGTTGAGTCAATTAGTGGTGTAATGGGGTAGATTGTGGGTTGGAGCCTAAGTCGAGTCAATTGGTGGTGTAACGGGGTAGATTGTAGGTTGGAGCCTAGGTAGTCAATTGGTGTAATGGGGTAGATTGTGGGTTGGAGCCTAGGTAGTCAATTGGTGGTGTAATGGGGTAGATTGGAGGTTGGAGCCTAGGTTGAGTCAATTGGTGGTGTAATGGGGTAGATTGGAGGTTGGAGCCTAGGTCGAGTCAATTGGTGGTGTAATGGGGTAGATTGTAGGTTGGAGCCTAGGTCGAGTCAATTGGTGGTGTAATGGGGTAGATTGTAGGTTAGAGCCTAGGTCGAGTCAATTGGTGGTGTAATGGGGTAGATTGTAGGTTAGAGCCTAGGTTGAGTCAATTAGTGGTGTAATGGGGTAGATTGTAGGTTAGAGCCTAGGTTGAGTCAATTAGTGGTGTAATGGGGTAGATTGTAGGTTGGAGCCTAGGTCGAGTCAATTGGTGGTGTAATGGGGTAGATTGTAGGTTAGAGCCTAGGTTGAGTCAATTAGTGGTGTAATGGGGTAGATTGTAGGTTGGAGCCTAGGTCGAGTCAATTGGTGGTGTAATGGGGTAGATTGTAGGTTGGAGCCTAGGTCGAGTCAATTGGTGTAATGGGGTAGATTGTAGGTTGGAGCCTAAGTCGAGTCAATTGGTGTAATGGGGTAGATTGTGGGTTGGAGCCCAAGTCGAGTCAATTGGTGGTGTAATGGGGTAGATTGTAGGTTGGAGCCTAGGTCGAGTCAATTGGTAGTGTAATGGGGTAGATTGTGGGTTGGAGCCTAGGTCGGGTCAATTAGTGGTGTAATGGGGTAGATTGTAGGTTGGAGCCTAGGTCGAGTCAATTAGTGGTGTAATGGGGTAGATTGGAGGTTGGAGCCTAGGTTGAGTCAGTTGGTGGTGTAATGGGGTAGATTGTAGGTTGGAGCCTAGGTCGAGTCAATTGGTGGTGTAATGGGGTAGATTGTAGGTTGGAGCCTAGGTCGAGTCAATTGGTGGTGTAATGGGGTAGATTGTAGGTTAGAGCCTAGGTCGAGTCAAACCAAAAGCTATAAGATTGGTATTTGCTTGTTCTTTGCTATATACACAGCATTAAGGAAAAAGAGAAAAGACTGGTTGGCTCAGAATCAAGTTAATTTTTATGAGTAGAGCGACATATCTACCTGCGGACTGTTGTTTCTGTGAGTTAACACTCTTAAAATCTAAATAAGCGTGTTGGTCTAAAGCAGACATCATCATCTCATTGAAATGTGCTTGTTATTGCCATGATATACAAAAAAGTAGCTGAAAATTGCTCATTTTGCATTAAACAACAATGACTCACTCACAAGAAATCTAATGTTCCTAGAGAGCTGAAATAATTCTAGGTTCAACAGACAACCGTTCCTATACATGTTCCTAATATTCTTCTATTTGAACAATTAATTCAAGCAGATTACTTTTACAAAGCAGTTTATTTTACTTTTAAGTTTCTTTTTGTAAATTAAGCTAATTCTTTTACAGAGCAACTGTAGTTTAACATGAAATTATCTTAAAAGATCTTGTAGAGATAAATATACATTATAGAAAATCTCATTTTCAAGTCATGTAAAAGAACATTAATTTCATTGCTGTTTTTTATTTCAGTCACAGAAAGATAAAAACAAATTGCTTATATCTAAAATAGTGTGCCCAACATGCTTCTAGTAACCTTCATTATGTAGGCTCAAAGTCAAAAAATTTGAAAGCCAAATAATTTTAAACTTTTTGTGAGCTGCAAACTGAAATGGCCAAAACATGATAGCTCAAATCAGCTAAGGCTACATATACATGGGGAAGATATTCAATACTGAGTCATTTACCAAAGGGAAATGACTTCTGCTTCCGAGTAGAAAAAGTAAATGAAAAAATGATCCACTAAATCTTAGACTTCACACTTCTATGGCTTGAAGGGGTCATAGTGGTCGTGATCGTATGGTAGTTGGATTTATAACTACCTATGCAATAAGTGCCTATCACCACTAACGTTGTGAGTTCGAACACCGCTTAGACGAGGTGTACTCGTTGCAACATTATGTGATAAAGTTTATCCGACTTGCGGCTGGTCAGTTGTTTTCTCCGGGTACTCAGGTTTCATCCTCCAATAAAACTGATCGCCACGATATAACTGAAATATTGTTGAAAGTGGGGTTATACACCATAAACCAACCAACCAACCAAATAGAAAAGGTAATAAAAAAATTATCCACTAAATCTTGGACTTCTCACTGCCATGGCTTGAATTTGGTATTTTATTAAACAAAATGGTTGAAAGTGTCAGTTTGAACATATATATTTTTCAGACAAACAGAAAGGAGCTATACCACCACAGCCTAAATTTACACCAAAGCAAGAGAAAGATGATATGAATAAACAGGAGAAAATTAACGATAAAAAGGTTGGCTGCAAAAATTCAACAAGTTATGAAAAAATAAAGTTTAAACAGTGATATCAATATCAATAAATGGAATAACTACCTTTCACAAGTCACTGAACACAAAAATACCATGACATGATGTTTGGAAATCTAGGTCCTGGCTTGGGACAGTCACTAAAATGTTTTGAGGTTAAACCTGTTTATGGGATCACAACCCCCCCCCCCCCCCCCACACACACACACACACACCCCTCTTGATAATTAGATCACCAATGGCAATACAGATATAAAGAAGCAATTTAAAAAGAATTGAACATATTCTCTTCCACTCACAAAAACCACACCACATTTTACTACAAAAATGAATGACAACATGAACATGGACAGTACAATAACAGGGACAGTGAATACATGTAGTTAACTGACTACTAGCTAAGAAGGTAGAATCTGTTGGTTAAAAACCATTATTCTATCAATTAGTCATAAACATCTTAAGAAAAAAGGGGCTGTCACGGTCGTGATCGTATGGTAGTTGGATTTACAACTACCTATGCAATCAGTGCCTATCACCACTAACGTTATGAGTTCGAATCCCACTTAGGCGAGGTAAACTCGACAACATTATGTAATAAAGTTTGTCAGTGACTTGCGGCCGTTCTGTGGTTTTCTCCGGGTACTCTGGTTTCCTCCGCCAATAAAACTGACCTTAACGATATAACTGAAATATTGTTGAAAGTGCTGTTAAGCACCGTAACTCTAACTCTCTCTCTCTCTAAAGAAAGCACTGGACTGAGTTGCACAATCCTCAATTAAACCTTAAGTGTAAATTAATTCCATGTATATATCAAGTAATTTTAAGTGTCAATTAAGTTTTAATTGGCATTTAAATTTAAATAACATTTGTGCAACCCAGTCCTGGTCTTCATGGGGACCAGAATAAATAGGTCATAATTTTGTTGGAATAAGATATTAAATATGAAATAGTGATATAATCTAGAATGAAATATAAACCTACTTATTAATTGTTCTTTGGACCTACTAGTTATTGTCTATTTTTAGCAAAGTCCTTAAATAGCTTTCTCCACTGACCAATGTTCAATCCAATTTTTTTGATTTCACAATCAAATAGGTTTAAATCGAATTTTAATCAATGGCGGCTTCTTTGGGGCGTCGTTGCCATAAATGTATGGTAGTTGGATTTACAACTACCTAAGCAAACAGTGGCTATCACTTCAAATCTCGATCAGGGCGAGATGTATAACATTATGTGCTTCCCTCAATTTGCAGGATGTTAAGAAATTTGACCCAAGAAAATCATTGGCAGAAAAAAGAAAAGCTGAACAACAAAAGAAAGCAGAAGAAGCAAAGAAAGAAGGAACACCAGAGAAATCAGACAAACCTAATGTCAAAATATCCCAGAAATCCATTGATCGACTGTCGGCACCAAAACAGGTCAAGGTCAAGATTGAAATGCCTACTAAACCAGAACCTACTAAGACACCAAACGTTAGTAATTTAATTATAGATTTAAGTAGAAATGTGTATAAAAATACCTTGAAAAACTAGAATGCACCCATCAACATAGAATGATAAAAATACATGTACTAATGTTCAATTAATATCAATGCAAGTTTACCAATAATTCACACAAAATTACCATAACAAAATAGATATATTCATCACTGAATTTTGTTTATTTAGCTAAGACCCTTGCATGTTTAGTCAGATTGATAAATTATGCTAGTTAACTGATAATGATTTTTTTGGGTATATATTATGGCTTTTCTGTGAAATTGTGATAGTGTTAGTTTATATAAGTTCACGACTAATTTACAGGTCAGAAAATCAACCGCAGCATCTTGTGCTAAATCCAAGTCTAAAAAGGTTTATTAAAAGATTTAAAAAAAATATGGCTTAAAATAATATAGAACTTGTAGTTTTAGTGTTAGTTTATATAAGTTCATGACTAATTTACAGGTCAGAAAATCAACCGCAGCATCTCGTACTAAATCCCCGTGTAAAAAGGTTTGTTAATGCATGTTAACATCTGACAGTGTGATCTGCATCCAACAAAAAACTAGTCATTTCTGTTCTTATCATGTTTTTTTCTTCTTGGCTTGTACGTCCTTCTAGGACCATTGTGTGTATAACTGTTGATCATTGCTGAAGCTTTTTACTTCTAATTTTAATTTAAACAGTGAGGTTACTGTGATTTAATTTTTTAATTTGATTACTTGGCGTCCGTTAGGTAAACATTTTGTGATCTGGATATTGCTTTTTGTGCAGTTTTATCTAATATGCGAGCTTAAGCGAGCTCTTTATGGTATAAAATGTGTACTTAGGATTTTTTAACAAACATGGCTGAACATATTGTCGAAGAAAAAAAAATTCTATGTTTTGTAAACACCGGTTTCCGGGTAACACACTAACACACTCAACTAATGAAGATCTTCTTAACATAAAGCGCAAATGTGATCCTGAAGTCTCGTACCCTCTCTCGTACGTCCGATACCACTGAAACCCGGAACCCGTGTGTAATAAAAGTCATTTTGTTAGCTTGTTTTACTTATATTGATATTTTTTAATTTATTAAATCTCTTCTGACATACTGACAAGAATTTTTGTTTCTACACGGAAGTTAACTTTTGAGATTTCGTAAGGAACGATAACTCGAATAAAGGAACGACAGCTCGATTAAATGAGACTAGATTCGGCCCTAAAAAACGTCGTCCCTAATATATCTCGGCCTAAAAAATCTCGACACTTTTTAATGAAATTGCCAGATCATTTTCAGATGCGCGAGCATTCAAGGCCGTGCCGGTTTTATATTACTAATTAAGTCTTTGCTCCATTTCTTATTATTATTATTTTCCTTTCTTTCTTTGCGACATGAACGTGTCCACGGCAGATCTCAGGAATTACAGGACAGAATTTCATGAAACTTGGTGGAGTTATAGATATATGTTTCTAGTTGGTCCTAAAGTTTACAGCTTTGCGGTAAAGGGGGTCAAAGTCATATTTTGAGGGGTTCAAAGTGAGTGGGGTTTACTATAGAATCCTATGGGAAAGTTGAAATTTCGTACATTAATGTTGATAACTTCTAAATGGATAATGATAGAGACATAAAATTTGACATAGTGATAGGTCACCATTAGAGGAGCAAGTTTGCGTCTGCAAAATTTTCAAAATTTCGGCCATTTTCAAAATGGCCACCAAAACACGGGGAAAAAACCAGCGACATATGGGAGACTTTCGGTAACAGCATCCTGTTACTGTCATATCTTGCTTAAATTGAAATTGCCCTTCAAATGCTGAAGACATCATTGTGGCCTTGAATTTAAAATAATGTGATGTTTTTGTAACTTATGCAATCGCTTTTGAAGCTTGTGAATTTGATCTACTGGTGGCTACATGCACTCCATACAACCTTCTTTGATTGATTTTGAGGGTGACTGACAAAATGCTGTTTGTTGGTTGTTGGTTTGATCCCTTACTCTAGATATCCTGGCTTTCACTAACAGCCTTTAAACCAGACTGACATCATATTAATGAAAGGTTAAGTTGAAATATTACAGAAAGTTGCATTGAACACTGATGATCCAATTCAATGCAAACACTCAAAGTTCTTCCTGGAGCCTTGTATATATGGGGGCCGTCGTGGTCGTTATCGTATGGTAGTTGGATTTACAACTACCTGTGCTATCAGTGCCTATCACCTTTAGCATTGCATGTTTGAATACTGTGAAATCAATTTTATTCGTGGGGTACCAATTTTCGTGATTTTCGTGGGTAGGCTGATCCACGAAATTAAGAATCCAACGAACAGTGAAACTTGTGAAGCAGTTTGACATCGATATCTAGTCATGCTGTCCTCGAGTGACCTCGACTTTCTGAACCAGCTGCACAGGGGACAGTTAACAATTTTAATTAAGAAATGTTTATCTGTGAAAAGATTCAAACAACTTCCGGTAAAACAAAAATTACTTCTAAACCATACACTAACGGTGACATACTTTTAAGTGCTGTATAAACATTTCTCTATTAAATTATAACACCCTTCAATTAACATATTTGGTCGCCTTTCTTTAAACAATTAAGTATATGTTAACTACATTTGCCCTGGGGTCAGGATTAATCTTGTGACACGATTACGAGTGGCTTCAATCCGAGATAAGGATATTGAAAGATCGAACATAATGAAGTGAAGTAATTTTACAAGTACAATCTGTACGTGCTCATAAAATAATTTCAGAGATTTTTTTAATTTTCAAATTTGATTAAATAACACTGATTTGCACCAAGGATTTATATAGTATATTATATAAATCCTTGTTTGCACTGATCTATAATTATGAAATTCAAAGGCTAATTTTGTTCCGATTCTAAGTTGATATATGTAAAAAAAAATTAATTGAGAAAATGAACACATTAATATCCACTTCCGATTACATAATTCTACGGCTCATTTGTCTAATGTATTGAAGCTTTCTCAAAGTTTTGATACCCAGTGAAACTTGTCATGTTGAAAATATAAAATCAATGAATTTTATTTTGGTACAAACACAAAATCCACGAATTTACGAATCCACGAACTTGTACTTTTTAACCAAACCACGAAAATTGATACCCACGAAGAAAAGTACTTTCACAGTTCCACTCATGGTGAGGTGTACCTGATACAACATTATGTGATAAAGTTTGTCAGTGATTGGCGACAGGTCGGTGGTTTTCTCTGTGTACTCCGGTTTCCTCCACTAATAAAACTGACCTCCACGATATAACCAAAATATTGTTGAAATTGACATTAAACACCATGACCCAAGCCCTAACCGTTGTATTTATACTGTTGTTAGCTAATGCTATTTTATTGCAATAATTTTGATCGTGGTCAAAAAAATTAACAGCATATGATCCAAGCATTAAATAATTTAGATGATAGGCAATAAAAAAAATGTAGCAGCATATGATCCAAGCATTGCTCACATAATGTTTACAACAGAGTACAACTGATCTTCTAACATGTTTCTTTTCTTAGCTGTCGTACCTGTGGAATAGAACTTTGATGTGAATGTTATGAATTCAGTTTGTTACTGCAGTTCATTGTGCATGGAGTATTATCCCCGGCTTGAAAATTATAACAGCTTTTGATTGGTTAAAACCCCGGTCATAAAAAACCTATATTACCGTGTGTAACTAGCCATTAACCAATCAAATGTTGTTATAATTTTCAAAATGGGGATAATATGACGTCAAAGCACGTGACGTTACACTCTAAAATCAAATTTAGTTAATTTGTCTATATATTGATTTGAAAACTGTTAATTTGATCAACTGTAGGGTAAAAAACACTCGAAACTGTCATATTTTTTACTTATTCTTTCCAAAAACAAAGAAAACGTCACTTTTACGTGGCACGACGGGGACCAAAATGTCTTATTTTTTACTATAGGGGGGGGGGGGGATAAATTCGTTATTTACGTTCCTATCCATAGATATGGAAATTTTAACACCCTTCAGTAGCCTGTACACTCTTCGGCTGCGCCTCAGGATGTACTTGGCTACTTCAGGGTGTTAAAATCTCCATATCTACAGATAGGAACGTAAATAACTTATAATATCTTTTTTTCCTAAATTAAATATGAGATGTTCTTGAAAACCATATATTCCATTTGACCAGTTTATAAGTACTTTGCAATATTAACTCTGATGTTGTCCTCATTCTAATGATATTACCTGTTGGATGATATTATTACTACATGACATCTCAGGGTGTATTAAATGACACTTTACTTATATATTATTACTGGTTAGGCAGTATCATGTACACATCATTTTTGGTAGTATTTAATTACACAGTATCATATTACTGATTGGATAATGTCACGTTTACATAGCATCTCTGGGTATATGTTTCACTTTGTGAACATAAGTTGTAGGTTTTTTTTGCGTTCAGTGAGTTAAGGTGACAGGTGATTGTTGGTTTTGTTGATATTGGCGGAATTTCTTTTCATAATGTTTTAAAGTAACATTGCTGAACTTCTATTTCTTTTCTATATCAAAAGTGAGCAGTCATGTATATATGTGTTAGGGGTATCAATTCTGCCTCAATTTCTACAATTTTTATACCCCCCGCAACGAAGTTGTAGGGGGGGGGGGGGTATACTGGTTTCACCATGTCCGTCTGTAGACAAATCCTATGTCGTACGATAACTTGAGTTGTGTTTCTTAGAATCTTTTAAAAGTTTATCAGCTGTTTACTGGTGAAGAGAGGAGGATCCCTTTCTTTTTTGACGATTTTCACTTTTGCCGTTCCAGAGTTATTGGACTTGATATGATGGAAAATGGGATTTTTGCCCTATGTTGTATGATAACTTGAGTAGTGTTTCTCAGAATATTTAGAAATTTTATCAGCAGCTTACCGGTGAAGAGAGGAGGATCCCTTTCATTTTTGATGATTTTCACTTTTGCCGTTCCAGAGTTATTGGACTTGATTATGACGGAAAATAGGATTTTTACCCTATGCCGTATGATAACTTGAGTAGTGTTTCTCAGAATGTTTTAAAATTTTATCAGCAGCTTTCCGGTGAAGAGAGGAGGATCCCTTTCATTTTTGACGATTTTCACTTTTGCCATTCCAGAGTTATTGGACTTGATATGACGGAAAATAGGATTTTTACCCTATGTCGTATGATAACTTGAGTAGTGTTTCTCAGAATGTTTTGAAATTTTATCAGCAGCTTACCGGTGAAGAGAGGAGGGTCCCTTTCATTTATGGTCGCAACAATCAGTAATGTTTTGGTTATGGAAATAGGTTCGACAGATGTGGGGAGCGGAGGGTATATCTTAGTGAGCTGTGCTCACAGTAATAATAGTTCAATAAGATTTTTAAACTGTTCCAACAGTTTGGCATTTGTTTGTTTATCATTTCATCACTAGATAATAATCTCCTCATATTGTAATATGATCTATTTCACACTATTCTACAACAAGAAACGTTCTTATAATTCAGTTTATAGAAGATCTTCACTGTCTTTGTATTCTTCAAATACAGTAAAACCTGTCCATGTGGTCATCTTTATTAAGCAGTCACCTGTATTAAAAGGTCACCCTTTTCCTTTCCTCTCATAGAAAATTCATATAAATTCAACCTCTTTTAAGAGGTCACCTGTCTTAAAAGACCACTTTTTCTTTGTCACAAATGTGACCTCTTAATACAGGTTTTACTGTATAGTCATATTGACTGACATCAAATGAAATTAAGTTGGTAGATTTCAATCTGATTAAAGTCATGTTTAATACACTAGTGTTTCCTCAGCATCTTACACAACTTGATCTGACTTTTTGAGTATATCCATTTGGTTGTCTCTGTTTTCCTTTACTACATGTAAGCAGGCTTTTTGTAATCGTAATTGTAATCGTCGATCAGCTGTAATAAATCACGTTTTTCAAGTTATTGAACATTATCGTTAATGAGATAAAATTCTGATTTCATGATGTAAATAAATAATGAAAGCAGAAAACTGTGCTTAAAAGAATTATTAAACGCCTCATGGTCACTTGAACTCAAGGTTGTAACCACCATCATTTTCATTAGTTTATCTACAGTTCACTTGGCATGTCACACTCGACTCGCAGCCGCAAGTGATAAAGTTTACCAGTTGCTTGCCCATGGTTGGTGGTTCTCTCCGGGTACTCCGACTTCTTCCACCACTAAAACTGGTTGCCATGATATAGGTGAAATATTGCTGAAAGTGGCATTAAACTCCAAAAATCAAATCACTTAGCATGTCTCATATTTAGCATATTATTTTATGATTTTCAAAGTAGGATTCAGTTTGTATGAAAATTAGAAATTTCTGTCCTAGACTTTTGTGAGTACTGTCAGAAATCCATTTTATGTTAAGTACCAAAATGTAGTTATTTATTGTTTGATTATTGCTGCATGAAAATGGATGGGATAAGGGGAGGGAGATGATCTTACATTTTGGAAAAAAAATATGAATTGTATTATCATATTGTTTAACAGAATATAAGGAAAGTTTGGTTGATAGACAACAAATGGGTATAATATTGGACATTATTTACTTGTATGAGTATTTTGCACAACTGCAAATCTCATTTCCTGTAATTGAAAATTCTATACAATGTAGTGAAAACATTTAGAAATTTTACATTAAAATCATATGCAGGAATACTTGTAGTAATTTAATTTAGTTAGTCCAGAAGACATTTCTGAAAATATTGGAGAGTCCCACAATTGTAAGATTCTAAAATTTGAAAACTTTGGAGAGTCCAGGACTCGTCCAGACTAGTTGCAAGGATCTGTTTGTATGTATTTAAATATTTGGTTAACCAAAATGTTTTACAAATTGTAGCAAACAGACTTTATAATAATATTGTAATAACTTGTGCCAGAGTCCCACATACCTCTTTATGTTTATAGATCAATAAAGTTGATTGCTCACACCTAATGAAGGTCAAGAAACGTGTCGTGTGTACCAAATTAGATATTTGAACTATATTGAATCAACTTCTGACATTATTGAAATACATGTACTATATATATAACAAACAAATCACGAAGATGTTAAGATAGAAATCAAATGACTGTCGCCTTCTTTTCTTCAAAGAAAAAATATGTGGGAGTTATCTCTGAGGTTGAAACTGTTGCTTCTACATAGCGGCAAGAAAAACAATATTAACGTTGGATATAAATATCTCTGTTAAATACATAAAATTAAACAAACTAGACTTAAAGAGCAGGTTTTTGTTTGTTTCTTTAAAAAAAACACTTTTACATAAGGAAAGTAATGAAGTAAACATAAAACATTTTATTAAGTGTGAATTCTGTATTTATTTTTTAGATATAGCCAATTAAATAGAAAGTAACAGAAATTTTATTAAGTGTAAATACTGTTTCTATTTTTTAGATAAAACCAATTAAACAGAAAGTAAAGGAAAACAAAGAGACACCAGCCAAGGATTCTAAAGTATCAAGTACAGAAAAACTTGATCAGAAGAATAGCGCTGAGACGTTACCTGTCACTCCAACAAAACAAACCAAAACTAAAGACGGCAGTCCAGCTAAACTACAGGTCTCTTTTGACTCGTCTATAATGTCTTCTACTGACGCTGCAGATCGGCTTTTTGAATCAATAGAAGACGAGACTCTGCCGATAATGGATGATTCTTCTCCCGAAAACTCTTCTGGAAAAGACGGAAAACAGGCAGAGAATATGGATGATAGCATAAACAAAGATATAGAGGAAATTGAAGATACTGAAATAGTGGCAGGTAATCTTGATGTCAAGGAAAATGTTGACAAGAGTGTGCTAGAGAAGAGTAAATCACCGACACCTGATTTTGTACCACAAGTGGATGAATTCAATAAAGATTCTGAAGATGTAAAACCTGAAACTCCATCAAAGTCTAACCCTGCTATTACCTCTACACCAGCAAAAGAAGTGTTAGATTTAACTTCTACAAAAACAAACACGCCAGCATCAGCTTCCAAGTCACAAAAAGAACTGGAACTGGAAGAATATAGAGCTAAGCTGGCTGAAAAACGTAGACAAGCAAGAGAAAAAGCTGAACGAGAGGCAGAGATTGAAAGACAAAAACAAGAACAGCTTAGGTATTTTAAAAAATAAATCTTCCACTTAAAACAATAGGTGTTAGATGATCATTTATCATTGAAGTTTATTTGTCCATTTGATTCTGTTGGTGATGAATTCCATGATACACCCAATATAAACATATCACTTGAACATTTATAGTTATCATACGGTGTTGGTAATTTATATCTTGCAAGCATTTTCTGCTTCATGATCAGTCTTTCTTGTCAATCAAACAAGAGTCGAGAAAAATTTAAAACAATCCCTCCCCCTAAAAGTTAAATGGACACTCCCTATTCTGTACAAAACAGGGTCAATAAATGATAGAAATTTACTGACTACTAGCTAAGAATTTAGAATCTATTGGTTTAGCTTTTGGTGTTTAACACCACTTTCAACTTGGTTGTACACTGTTACCTCTTAGGATAAAAAACACAATTTTAGTCCTTGTTTTCATAGTATGCAGAAATTATTAATCAAAAATGGATAAATTTCCTTATTTTCAAGAGATCAAAAGCTATTGAAATGATATATATATGTATATACCTGGTATACTGGTATATATATATAGTGAAACCTGTATTAAGAGGTCTGATTTGAGTCAAAGAAAAAGTGGCCTGATAAGACAAGGTGATCTTTTAGAAAAAGATTCAATTCATACAAAAACAAATTTTTGACAGGACAAAAAAAGTACCTGTTAAATACATGTGACTGCTTAATAGAGTTGACCACATGGACAGGTTTGACTGCTTAATAGAGTTGACCACATGGACAGGTTTGACTGCTTAATAGACTTGACCACATGGACAGGTTTGACTGCTTAATAGAGTTGACCACATGGACAGGTTTGACTGCTTAATAGAGTTGACCACATGGGCAGGTTTGACTGCTTAATAGAGTTGACCACATGGACAGGTTTGACTGCTTAATAGAGTTGACCACATGGACAGGTTTGACTGCTTAATAGAGTTGACCAGATGGATGGGTTTGACTGCTTAATAGAGTTGACCACATGCGCAGGTTTGACTGCTTAATAGAGTTGACCACATGGACAGGTTTGACTGCTTAATAGACTTGACCACATGGACAGGTTTGACTTAATAGACTTGACCACATGGACAGGTTTGACTTAATAGAGTTGACCACATGGACAGGTTTGACTTAATAGACTTGACCACATGGACAGGTTTGACCTTAATAGAGTTGACCACATGGACAGGTTTGATTCAGGGCTCATGTTGGAGGGCGATTCGGGCAAAGAAGTCGCCTTGTGGCTGCTCACTTCGCTTTGTACTAGTGCCAAAAGAGAAGTGGAAGTCGCCGTGTAATTTTACCAAGTCGCTTTGCTAATTTTAACTGTTAAAAAACATCGGTATATTTTTACTACAAAATTTGCGTTTTTCAAACCGCCATTGTAAAGGGACGTAATCGAAACAGTTACGAATATAAAAACTGTACTACGGATCCGAACTCGGGAAAATAACGTCGGTATTGTTTCATTTCATTTATTTGGGGTTTGATGGCGGCTATCCAAAGGGATTGTTAACTTTGTGGATATGATTAGTTTCTTAATTAATATCAATCAGTGATTAAAGAGAAGCAATGTAAATAAAATACACTCATTAAAATTTGATTAAATAATTAGCAATTTCACAATTTGTGGGTTTTTTTGGGGCATATATTTATCTTATCTAATGTTTTGTCATTTTATCTATGTGCGACTTGTTTGAAACAATGCTGATGTCAAAATAAACTTTATTATTCAATATTATTTATTGGACAATAGTTATCATATATGTGCCTTTATCATCTGTGCAGGACAAAACAAAGAATCTGAAAAGGGTTTACTTAATACAAACAAACAAAAAACAGAGAGATGATATGCTAACAAAAACAAGGAATTTAACAACTACTGAATATACCTTAATGCATAACAAGTACATTATAACATACAAATGCCACGATAATGCCCCGCGAATGTGAAAAGTGGTACAATTAATTAGAGAAATATTTTGACTTCTCCATGTACTCTCACCACTTCTCCCTGTTGTCTCTCACTTCTCTTTTGTCAGCACCTGAAAGAGAAGTCACTTCTCCCTCTGATTTCAAAGTAGTGGGAGCCCTGTTTGACTTAATAGAGTTGACCACATGGACAGGTTTGACCTTAATAGAGTTGACCACATGGACAGGTTTGACTTAATAGAGTTGACCACATGGACAGGTTTGACCTTAATAGAGTTGACCACATGGACAGGTTTGACCTTAATAGAGTTGACCACATGGACAGGTTTGACTGCTTAATAGAGTTGACCACATGGACAGCTTTGACTGCTTAATAGAGTTGACCACATGGACAGGTTTGACTGCTTAATAGAGTTGACCACATGGACAGGTTTGACTTAATAGAGTTGACCACATGGACAGCTTTGACTGCTTAATAGAGTTGACCACATGGACAGCTTTGACTGCTTAATAGAGTTGACCACATGGACAGGTTTGACTGTTTAATAGAGTTGACCACATGGACAGGTTTGACTGCTTAATAGAGTTGACCACATGGACAGGTTTGACTGTTTAATAGAGTTGACCACATGTACAGGTTTGACTGTTTAATAGAGTTGACCACATGGACAGGTTTGACTGCTTAATAGAGTTGACCACATGGACAGCTTTGACTGCTTAATAGAGTTGACCACATTACATGTTTGACTGTTTAATAGAGTTGACCACATGGACAGGTTTGACTGTTTAATAGAGTTGACCACATGTACAGGTTTGACTGTTTAATAGAGTTGACCACATGGACAGGTTTGACTGCTTAATAGAGTTGACCACATGGACAGCTTTGACTGCTTAATAAAGTTGACCACATTACATGTTTGACTGTTTAATAGAGTTGACCACATGGACAGGTTTGACTGTTTAATAGAGTTGACCACATGTACAGGTTTGACTGTATAATGATTCTCTCTTATATTTGTGATTATAGAATTGAAGAAGAAGAGAAAGAAAAACAAGAAGAAGAAGAACAGAAGAAAATTGAAGAAGAGGCAGAAAGATTGGCTGAGGAAGCTAGAAGGGTGGAGGGAGAAAGATTGAGGAAGGCTATAGAGGCTGAGGAACAGAGACGCAGAGAGGAAGCTGAAAGGACAGAACAGGACAAATTAGCTGTTAGTTATTCTTGAAAAGCTGATGTACATTTAACTTAATTTATATAACAAGACAATATTTATAATGGTCCTCGTACTATTTAGATGTACCCCCACTTTCATAGAGTAGGGGTTAAGGTATATTTGATTGCCTTTGTCCATCTGGCTTATCACCTTCAGTAGGCAACCAGTCTTTTTCCTTTTGATGATCTATCAGCATGTCCATATACTTACAATTTACCAAATTGAACAGTTCCATTGGAGTTTTGGCCTCTTTTCTTCCAACTTGAGTGAGGGGCAGTCATGGTCTTGATCCTATATAATCAGTGACTTGCGTATGGTCGGTGGTTTTCTCTGGGTACTCGGGTTTCCTCCACCAATAAAACTGACCACCACGATATAGCTGAAATATTGTTGAAAGTGGCATTAAACACCATAACACTAACCCAAATTGAACAGATCCATGGGAGTTTTGGTCTCTTTTCTTCCAACGTGACTGTTTTATTCTCGTTCTATATTTTACCTTTTGACAGAACTAGTTCATATTTGGTATGTTGCCTTAGTATAGAAATGAGATGCATGCCCATATCTTTACATAGAAATACAGCAATATTTGTTGTCAGGCATAATTGTGATATATGTAGATTTAAATTTGTAATGAAAGTCTATCTGGTCGACCCTTGAGGTCAATTTTCACACTAAACGACACAGGATAAGAAGAAAAATATATTACAAAGGACAATCAATACCGATCATAAGAAATGAACACAAGAAATATGCTAATAGAACTCTTCTTTTTACTGGTTTAATACAGGTGTATAAATGTGCATAGGATAAAAAAAAAACTAGTTAAAGAAATATTTCTCCATCTTATTTATTAAAGAAACACCATATACACAACGAATAGTGTTTTGCTCCGTAACCCACTGTAATGGTTGGGCTGAAATTAATGCATGTACCTTGAAAGATCAATTAATTAATTGTATTCAAATATTCTACAGAGAGAAGAAGCAGAGAGAAAACAGAAGGAAGACACAAAAAGGATGGAAAAAGAAAGAATAGAAAGAATAAAAAAGGAGGAAGAAGAAAGAAATGAAAGGAAGAAGGTAATTATGTGAAATAATAGTTATTGTCGTTTCTGCATTTAATTTGGTTTGGGGGTTTATGGTGTTATCACCACTTTCAACATTATTTCAGTTATATTGTGGCGGTTAGTTTTATTAGTGGAGGAAACCGGAGTACCCAGAGAAACCACAGACCTGCCGCAAGTCACTGACAAACTTTATCACATAATGTTGTATCGAGTTCACCTCGCCATGAAAGGGATTTGAACTTACAACTTTATAGGAATAGGAATTGATTGGACAGGTAATTGTAAATTCAACTACTGTACGATCACAACCAGGATGGCTCCTTGTTTAATTTGAAAATGACAAAAGCGTGAAGAAAGTCTTGAAACCATAAGGAATGAGAATTTATTTATTTTGTACATACCTATTTATTATAAACCTTTGATTATCTTTCTAAATGACCAAGGATTTATCCGTTAGCAATTAGAATTTCTGTGTACATATTATTATAATCGTTTGTCTATATTTCGGAATAACAAAGGATCTAACCGTTAGCAGTTGGAAATTTTGACAGAAACAATAGTTTCCTTTAAATTGCTCTTAAGAATATTAGCATGTAATATTTGCTTGCATTATATTACTTGATATATACCTCGACCCAATTATAAGTCAGATTTACTAAAAGGTGACTTGAGTGGTTGATCATTGGTTTGATCCCATTGGAATCAAACCAAAGACTTTGAAATTGGTATTCCTTGTTCCTCTGCAAGTTAGAAAAAAGACTGGTTGGCTATGAGTCACTTTAACGTGTCCATCTAGATTGTTGTTGGTCTAATACAAAGTAAATTTCATCATCTTATCAATAAGTAAATTATTCAAACCATGATATAACTCAACATTCTCTTGCTCGGAAATGGTTTTTAATCACATATAATACAATTTTGCCTGTTAGAATACAATAATGGAGGAACTCGACTGAAATATTATGAAAAGAAAATGTAAACAGTATAAATCAACAATTTCATCAATATAAACCAAACAACACACCTCTTACTGCAAATCATTATTCACATTAGAGACATTGGGCATATGAAATCCAGGTCCTGGCCTGAGACAGACACAAATATGTGATGGGGTTAAGTCTGTTAATGAGATCTCAAACCTCTCCTTCTAAATGTTATGCTTTAATCTCATCCTTTCTGAAAATAGTAACTATTTATACAATATATACTGTATATACATGTACATTTAATGGATTTGGCAGAGGGGACTAAATGGTTCGACATTAGGCTAGCAAACAAAAATGTTACTGTAGTGTACTAATATGGATTTTAATCTTTGTGAGGGAAGAACAAAAATACATATTTTGTCTGCTGAAAAATCTTAAACTGCATTTTCAGTCATATATACATGTATTGAATAATTGACAATATTAATTAGTTAATAATTATGGCTTAATTACATGTATGTATATCTCATTTACATTTGAATTTTCTTTTCAGAAATTGGCTGCAATTATGTCTAAAGTAAAATCTGATAAAAATCTGGCTGTAAGTATTAAGTTTTTATTTTGATAATAAAATACATAATAACAAAATTACCAAATTAATTTTTTGTGACCTATCTGAACCACCTTGGTTGTGTAATGGTTATCACAAAGATGATGGCTTTACAAAAGACAATAAAATTGGTATTTGCTGCTAAGCACACAACCTTTAGAAGTCAGAGGAAAGACTGGTTGGCTCAAAGTCTGGATAATGTTTGAGTGAAGTGACATGTTTACTGATATGATGTTGTTTCAGTGAAATAGATCTACAGTCAAAGCTGTATTAAGAGGTCACCTTTAGGGAAAAGAGTGATTGATTGGTGTTTAATGCCAACTTTAGCAGTATTTCAGCTATATTGTGGCTTTTTAGGACAAAGAAAAAGTGGCCATATAACTTTATAAGACAGGTGACATCTTAAATGATGTTCAATTCATATGAAATTTTCTATGACAGGACAAGAAAAGGTGAACTTTAAATACAGGTGTCTGCTTAATAGAAGTGACCACGTGGGCAGGTTTGCTATATAAATGCAGACCTTGCCATAATCTCACCAAATGGTATCTTGTTCTTCAGTGCCTATTCACCAATAAGGTTTTTGAGTTAAACTTCACTTCATGTTGAGGTGTACTCTATTTGTAATACCTGAATTCATCCACCAACAATAAAACTGTTGGATTTACAACTACCTATGCAATCAGTGTCTATCACCACTAAAGTTGTGAGTTTGAATCCCGCTCACAGCGAGGTGTACTCAATGCAACTTTATATGATAAAGTTTGTCGGTTACTTGTTACTCTGCCTCCACAAATAAAACTGACCACCACAATATAGCTGAAATATTGTTGAAAGTGGTGTTAAACACTATACTATAGCCCTAACCCATAACCCCATCAATAAAACAGAATACCATGATAAAACTGAAATATTGTTGAAAGTGATAGAAAAAAAATATTATTGAAAATCTCAGTCAAACTGAAAGTTTGATTTCATTTTTAATTTTACGAATCAATTTCTATAAACATGTCTTGTCATTGTCATTAATAGCCTGCAATGAACCAGATGTTGTAAATTTTTTAATGTTTTTTAGGGTTCAGATTCCAACGTCTCATTGTCATCGATGGCCAGTTCACCAAGTCTAACAAACCTTGCCAACAGTGAGGATGAGCAATCAGACGATCAATTACAAGTTCCTGATTCTACTCTAAAATTCAAATCTCCGTTGTTGCAAAAACTCGTTGAAAATAAACAAAATGGCGGTGGTGGAGGAAGTGATACACCCAAATTCAAATCTCCACTTTTACAAAATTTGCTAGGAAAAAAGGGACGATTGGCCGATAAATTAGAATCTGGAAAATCAGACTCTAATACGAACTCAGAAAAATGTGATACAAAACCTCTAAGTGAAGGAAGGGAGGTAACTCAAATAAGTGCTGATTGTGTTAGTGATAATAGTGACAGTGATAATTTTGTGATAAATTCAGACGAACACACATTAAATAATGGTCTACATAATGGAGATGTAACTCATATACAGGAAATGGTAGATTCTAGGTATGTATTTTAATATATATATTGACTAACAAACATTTAGTACAAGTAACAGTCACCATAACGAAAACTTGACCCGTATACATGAAATGGTAGATTCTAGGTATGTATGAAAATACTGACTGACACACATTTAGTACAGCCTACAGGTAACAGTCGACGTGAAGGAGATATTACCCATATATAACAAAAGGGAAATTCTAGGTGTTTATATAAATACGGAACATAATAGATCCCATATACTGAATTACATGAAATGGTAGATTGTAGGTATGTATATAAATACGGACTGACACACATTTAGTACAGATAACAGTCAACGTGAAGGAGATATTACCCATATATAACAAAAGGGAAATTCTAGGTGTGTATATAAATACGGAACATAATAGATCCCATATACTGAATTACATGAAATGGTAGATTCTAGGTATGTATAAAAATACAGACTAACACACACTTAGCACAGTTAACAGTTCACAGCTGCCTATCTCCAAAATCGCAACATTCGGTTGTGAAAAAGAAAACGTGAGAGGTATATCCGGTTGTGATTAAAAGGAAAGAAACTTGCCACTTCAGAAGGTAGGTCTCCTAGAAATTGATAGTTTTCTTATCATGATGACCTTTTTTCTCAAAAAAAAAGAATGTGATCAGCTGTGATATATATTAAAGTTTATGAAATAGCCAATTTCATTTCTATATTCCGTGTAAAACTAGAGCAGCATTTAATTTTCAGTATGTAAAAAGGGGTATTTTTTAGTTTGTACACAACACTGAGGTCGTTCAAAGACATTATGAGGATAAGATATGCATTTTTTAATGATATTTGCAACAGACATACCTCATTTTAAGTGTACATTTCACAAACAATTCATTCATCTACATACGTTTGATTATTATCTCAGGAGTGAAATGTTTTTGAAAAATTGACGCTTGAGGGGACCTGGTTGTGATTAAAGGGATCATATGTGATTTAGGGGAATTTTAGCTAACTAGTTTTCATGTTGGTAAATGTCTCCAGTAACGCTCCATTTTACAGAATCAATGCTTTAATAAATGAAAACAAGTATTCCAAATCATTTTTGTTCTAAATCATACACAGTCTTAATTCTGAGGTATGTGTAGATTATGATTTACAGAGACCATTTCTTTGATACAATGGAGAGGGTAAGAACAGCTAAGAAAGAAAAGCATTATTTCCCTAAAGCATCGAATCAGCCGGCGATGGTAGAGCAACCTATTGGACTCCGATATGGATATAAAATAAATGAGGCAATGCTTTTACCATCCAAAAGACTTGTGATAGAACCAAGCGAATAATTTGTACACATATATACTTTTCTTTGTCTTTTGTCATTATGTTCATATTTAAAATATAATGATGACACACATAATATATTTATCTGTTTCCTAGTTTACCATGGGACACATGTTCTTTACACGCTTTAGCACATTAGAATCACTAGTAACTGGGTTTTGATCCGTTTTGTAAATTTACGCACCCAAATTGACGTACGGTACTTTCCAACCAATGATACAGGAGAATGATCGTATTATTGAATTTAAGTGTGGTATTCAAATATTTCGGTGTTGCCTGGGTTACCCGATAGCGCCTCTGTCTCCTATATAGTCTATATAATATTTGTTAACCTGAAATATTGGACAATCACATCAAAATTTGAAGGATTATATAATGCTGGAGTATTTTAGTCTGAGTTTTATTTCAAAATATAAAACAATTTTGGTTGCGATCCAGAGAATCTGTTTAATGCCCATTTGAGCAAAAAAAGTCACCCTTAATGTTATTCATTCCTTTTTATTTCAAATGTTCTTTTTTCAAAGTATAACAAATATTAAAAACATAAAAGTAAAACATGATTGGTAGAAAAAATAACAAAAACAATTAACTATCTGATAAAAAATACAAAAGAAACAACAAAAATAGTTGGCAATTAACAGTGTTCATGTAAAAATAAAGAAAAAAAACATGGAAAAAGGAAAAGAGGCTAAATTAATATTAAAGTTCATAACTCTGTGTGTTTGTTTTTTCTGTGTCTTTTATATGATGATTCATAGTTAAATTCTTGTCCACAATCCTCACAAACATGGGTGTTGTTGGAGTGTTGTCCGCGAGAATGAACCTTTAGTGCTCTTTTTGTGGTAAATTCCGCCTCGCACTGGGAGCAGCAGAATTTTCTTTGTTTTTTGTTAGAACATCGTTTTTTTTCTCGAAATTTCTTTGTTTTAATTAAGCTATTCAAGGAATATATTTATTTTTTTAACAGACTCTACGATATAGCCTGGTTTTGGGTAGTTTACGCTAGCAGTTTATGAATAGCGTAAACTGTTCCAAATCAGGTAATTGAAATATAACCTGTTCAAAAATTGAAAATATTCCTTATAATTTAATTTCTCAAACAAAATTTAATCATTTATTGATTCAAATAAAGATTATTTTGTGGGACTGAATTTGTCGTTGGCGACGTCACAATATCAAAATAGGTTATACTGTATAACCTGAGTTGGTCAAGGCAGATCAACCAATCAGATTGCAGTTAATTCATCATATAAAATTATTCATAAATAAAGACATGTATTCCAATCCCCTATATTAAATGCAGGTAATAACAACATTACCGAACACAGAGGTGTTAGTCTGAAGGGAAAGACAAGAACCATCGTAAACAAAGTGATAAATCCATAATTCACAACCAGAAAACGGGGGAAACTGTAATGTCCCTGACTTAGTACTAGCATTTTCAAGGAAATGGTGAATTGAATCGGATTTTACGATGCCAATTTTCCATTGTTGCCAAATCGTATGATTTTTAAGTCAACATCATTCCCCTAAATCATATCCGATCCCATTAATCACAACCCGGTCCCCTCAAGCGTCAATTTTTCAAAAACATTTCACTCCTGAGAAAATAATCAAACGTATGTAGATGAATGAATTGTTTGTGAAATGTACACTTAAAATGAGGTATGTCTGTTGCAAATATCTTTAAAAATGCATATCTTATTGTCATAATGTTTTTTTTGAACGACCGCAGTGTAGTGAACAAAACTAAAAAAAGACCCCTTTTTTCCGTACTGAAAATTAAATGCTGCTCAAGTTATACGGAAAATAGAAATGAAATTGGCTGTTTCACAAACTTTAATATGTGCCACTGCTGATAACATTCTCCTTTTCTGAGAAAAAATGTTATTATGATAAGAAAACTATCAGTTTCTAAGAGTACCTACCTTCTGAAGTGGCGAGTTTCTTTCCTTTTAATCACAACCGGATATACCTCTCACGTTTTCTTTTTCACAACCGAATGTTGTGATTTTGGAGATAGGCAGCCGTGCAGTTGACATAACGAAAACTTGACTTGTATACATGAAATGGTAGATTCTAGGAGTAGGTATGTATAAAAATACTGACTAGTAAACATTAAGTACAGGTAACAGTCGACATAACAGAATTTGAACTTTTTTGTTTTTCGTCCATTTTCAATCCATTTTTATAGCTCATCTTGCCAAAGGCAATGTGAGCTTTTGCCATCACTTGACGTTCGTCGTCTGTTAACTTTTCACATTTTAATCTTCTCCTCTGAATCCCCTTGGCCAAATGAACTGAAACTTGGTAGGAAGCATCTATGGAAGGTCCTCTATAAAGATTGCTAATTTCGTCCCGATCCATTAACAAACATGGCCGCCACAGGCAATTCTTGTTTCTGATTGGCCGGTTTAAAAAAAATCTTCTCCTCTGAAACTGCTTGGCCAAATAAATGAACCGAAACTTGGTAGGAAGCATCTATGGAAGGTCCTCTGTAAAGATTGCTCATTTCGTCCTGATCCGTTAACAAACATGGCCACCACAGGCAACTCTTGTTTCTTATTGGCTGATTTTTTAAATTCTTCTCCTCTGAAACTGCTGGGCCAAATGAACCGAAATTGGTAGGAAGCATCTATGGGCGGTCCTCTATAAAGATTGCTAATTTCGTCCCGATCCATTAACAAACATGGCCGCCACAGGCAATTATTGTTTCCGATTGGTCGATTTCTAAAAATCTTCTCCTCTGAAACCTGAAAATTTGAGCTCTTTGTTTTCGTCCATTTTCAATGCAGTTTTTTAGCTCACCTTGCCTAAGGCAATGTGAGCTTTTGCCATCACTTGGCGTCCGTCGTCCGTTAACTTTTCACATTTTAATCTTCTCCTCTGAATCCCCTCAGCTAAATGATCCAAAATTTGGTAGGAAGCATGTATGGAAGGTCCTCTATAAAGATGGCTCATTCCGTCTCGATCCGTTAACAAACATGGCCACCACAGGCGATTCTTGTTTCTGATTGGCTGATTTTTTTAATTCTTCTCCTCTGAAACCGTTTGCCCAAATGAACCGAAACTTGGTAGGAAGCATCTATGGAAGGTCCTCTGTAAAGATTGATCATTTCGTCCCAAACCGTGTACAAACATGGCCGCCACAGACAATTCTTGTTTCTGATTGGTTGATTTCTAAAAAATCTTCTCTTCTGAAACCGCTTCGCCAAATGAACCGAAACTTGGTAGGAAGCATCCATGGAAGGTCCTCTATAAAGATTGCTCATTTTGTCCTGATCCATTAACAAACATGGCCACCACAGGCAACTCTTATTTCTGATTGGTCGATTTCTAAAAATCTTCTCCTCTGAAACAGCTGGGACAAATGGACCAAAACGTGGTAGGAAGCATCTATGGAAGGTCCTCTATGGGAATTGCTCATTCTGTTTTGATCCATTAACAACCATGGCCGTCATAGGCAATTCTTGTTTCTTTATTGGTCGATTTCTAAAACAGCTTTTCCTCTGAAACCGCTTGGCTAAATGATATGACACTTGGTAGGAAGCATCTATGGAAGGTCCTCTATAGAGATTGCTCATTTCGTTTTGATCCATTAACAAACATGGCCACCACAGGCAATTGTTGTTTTAGATTGGTCGATTTCTAAAAATCTTCTCTGAAACTGCTTTGCCAAAATGAACTGAAATTTGGTGGGAAGCACCTATGGAAGGTTCTGTATTAAGTTTCTTCAAAGCAGAATGAAAGCTGAGCGACACAGGCTCATCCCATTGAGCCTCTAGTTTGTGTGTGCAAAATGCTGTCTTTATGAGTTGCCTTTGATTCATTACAAAAAAAAATAACTATATTTTATGAAAAGAGGCTAAATGAGACCCACACTCTGAAGTTTCACATATTTGGAAGATGTACACAATTTTATATTTATACCCCCGCAACGAAGTTGTAGGGGGGTATACTGGTTTCACCATGTCTGTCCGTCCGTCCGTCTGTAGACAAATCCTATGTCATACGATAACTTGAGTTGTGTTTCTTAGAATCTTTTAAAATTTTATCAGCTGTTTACTGGTGAAGAGAGGTGGATCCCTTTCTTTTTTGACAATTTTCTCTTTTGCCGTTCAAGAGTTATTGGACTTGATATGACGGAAAAATAGGATTTTTACCCTGTCGTATGATAACTTGAGTAGTGTTTCTCAGAATGTTTTGAAATTTTATCAGCAGCTTACCGGTGAAGAGAGGAGGATCCCTTTCATTTTTGAAGATTTTCACTTTTGTTGTTCCACAGTTATTGGACTTGATATGACGGAAAATAGGATTTTTACCCTATGCCGTATGATAACTTGTAGTGTTTCTCAGAATGTTTTGAAATTTTATTAGCAGCTTACCGGTGAAAAGAGAGATCCCTTTCATTTTTGACGATTTTCACTTTTGCCGTTCCAGAGTTATTGGACTTGATATGACGGAAAATAGGATTTTTACCCTATGTCATATGATAACCTGAGTAGTGTTTCTCAGAATGTTTTGAAATTTTATCAGCAGCTTACCGGTGAAGAGAGGAGGATACCTTTCATTTTTAACAATTTTCACTTTTGCCGTTCCAGAGTTATTGGACTTGATATGACGGAAAATAGGATTTTTACCCTACATGTATGTCGTACGATAACTTGAGTAGTGTTTCTCAGAATGTTTTGAAATTTTATCAGCAGCTTACCGGTGAAGAGAGGAGGGTCCCTTTCATTTTTGGTCAGAACGATCAGTAATGTTTTGGTTATGGAAATAGGCTGGACAGATGTGGGGAGTGGGGGTATATCTTAGTGAGCTGTGCTCACAGTAATACTAGTCATTGAATGGCATCTCAAAATAGATGGCTTCACAGTAGGGGCTCTTCCTGTATATTGGTTACATCCCGTATATTACAACTGACATCTAATGCATGACAAACAATTTTAATCAGCCATCATTATCATAAAATACATTTTTTTAATTTTATTTTGATGATGGCACCTAATTCCCATCGAATTAGTACCAGATTGCCGAATCCCAGATTGCCAAATACCATTTTGCCGACTTTTGTTAAAAATGACAAAATTTCATCATATTATTTTTTATTTAAAAAAAAAAATATTGATGATGTGTACATATTTTATTGAAAGCAGTAATTTTTCGTGCAATTTTAATTAGAAAAACCATAATCAAATGCATACTGATTGTTGAATAGGAGATGCCGATAATCATTACTCAAACAATTGAAGAACAATGGAAACAAACTACAAATAAGTAAATATTTTTTTTAGAGTTTTACTAAGTAAGAAAGAAAAACAATGCGGAAAATTGTTGTTAAATAGCAAATTACTTAGAACTGATTGATGATTTCGGTAATCTAAAAATGAACTAGTACTATACCCACAATATCCAAGCTAGGTGATTATGGTAGATTTTAATAAATGATCGGCAATTAATTAACTCCAAACAAATTTAGGGCGTATTTACAAAACAAAAAATGTGTATTCTCTCATGTTTATGCTAGTTATTATTCAGAGCATATGTTTTGAAATTATTTCTTGGCATCATTCATCTTGACAGAAATCATGGTTGTCTGCAGGACTAATCCACCGTATATCCTTTTGAGCTCGAATGCTATAATCTAAACTCCCTGGTATGTAGGACCATTTCAAAAGAAATATTTATTTAATTATTTACAATTTTCCTTCATAAATTAGAAGCATTTTTCTACTTGCAATAACAATATTTTTCATATGTCGGCAGTTTAGGAATCGGCTAATTGAACTCTGCAATTTGGGATGCTACCTTCCCATCACCTAATCCAAATTAGTATAGTAGAGGAGTACCGTATTTTTCGGACGATAAATCTAGATAAAAATGACGATTTTGTTTACAGTACAAAAAATGTATACCTTTATTTTGCTGTAGGTTTATTTCTGAATAAGAAGACTTGTATCATCGATGTTCTTGGTGTTATTTTTTTTTTAAATAAAGCAATAAAAGTATGGGGTGCAATTCTGGGGATGAAATATTCAACATCCGAAAAAATCAATATTCAATGATTGAAGTGTTAGCGAAAATCAGTTCAATATTGTATTTTATAATAAAATATATACTATAAAAAATGTATCTTGTTGAAAAAAATCACAGGGTGGATCGATTTACAATATAAAATTATTATCACAAAATATCTATATATAGCTATAGCTTTTCCATCAAGCACGAGCATGCACACGTGATTGTAGTAAAAAATGGCGGTTGCAATACATCTCACAGTAAACGTGTAGAACAAGCTTTGTATACTAAATATACTGGAAAATAATTTATATTGATTTCGTTACTTAATCGATATTTTATTGCAATTATTTATATGAGGCTATGGGTGTTTAAACGTCACTTTTCAACAATATTTCAGTTATATATTGACCTTTGAGCTACCTTTCCTGGCGCGAATATGGTGCAAGGTAGAAATACACTAGGGTATTTACGTACCCGGACATTCTACATACCAGAAAGAAAGTACACTTACAAATACGCATCGATCACAAAATGTTTGACATGTTCACCTCGAGAAATGTAAAAAAAATCTTTAAATATCCACTCTCATGTCCGACCACGATGTCCGACTATTCTAGAGAGTGTTGACTCTCAAATTTGTCGGACATTTCTCTGGAGTGAGTCGGACATTTTGGGAGGAATATGTCCGACCTGAGAGTATGATCGTTGACTGTATTATGGTATACCAATGTCCGACTGTCTGTCCGTCCGTCCGTCTGTTTCACATGTCACACTCTAACTTAAGAACCCCTTGGCCAATTCACTTCAAATTTCACAGAGTTATTGGAATTGATGGTCTTACGGCCTGTATACTTTATGGTGAAATTTCGAATTTTCATTCCAGAGTTATGGGACTTTATTCATCAAATTGTAGGCGATTTTTCGTTTGTCACGCTGTAAATTGAGAACCCCTTGGCCAATTCACTTCAAACTTCGCATAGTTATTGGAATTGATAGTCTTATTATGGTCTGTATACTTTTTGGTGAAATTTCAATTTTTCATTCCAGATTTATGGGACTTTATTCATCAAATTGTAGGCGATTTTTCGTATGTCGCGCTGTAAATTGAGAACCCCTTCGCCAATTCACTTCAAACTTCGTACTGTTATTGGAATTGATAGTCTTTACTGATTTCTCAAAAAATGTGTCGTATGTATAAATGTTCCAATTCATTTTTATGGTGGAGCTGTTGGTGAAATTTAGATTTTTCATTGAAGAGTTATGGGAAAGAAAGTGTTTACAAATATTGTATGAATGTTGACGACGGGCGTATCAAGTGCTCTTGGCGCAGCTGTTTATTTTAATTATACTCCCCGCAAACAAAGTTTGGGGAGTATATAGGAATCACCCTGTCTGTCCGTCCATGTACCTTGTAAGCGCAACTCCTCCTAAACGACTTATTGGATTTTTATGAAACTTTACACATTTGTAGTACACTACCTGCAGATGTGCATGAAGGAATATGGTTGCTGTCCAAAATTTAAAAGGGGAGATAATTTAACTTATACTTTCACGAAAAGGAGGGGGCATGTACCTTGCAGAGCTCCAGATAAGCTGCGTATTTGCGTTTTTTACGCTATGAAAACGAGTAAAAATGCATGTATTATCAGATCAGAGGGTACACATTACGCATACATATTGCTGTGTAAGCAAATTTTCCAAATTCGGAACGTACTTGTACAGTCGTGTACATAACAATACATTTTTGTCTTTGAGAAATTCCCCGTAATTACTTCCCTTTATACTTTTCGAAGGAGAGAGCGTATACATCCGAGGGGTACCGAAAGCTTGCCTTTCTAAGCATCGATGTCAAAAGAGATCTGATTGGGTGATTACGATAAATCATCCAATCACGGTCAATATTACAAATAAATGCGGTTTTACGTAATAAGTAAGAACTAAAATGAAAGTAATTTTGGGAACACGTTGTTCGTTGAAAATGAGCAAGAACATGAATAAGCGTGCTACTAAGCACAAGAGCGCTACGGAAAATTATATACTTAAGTTCCTGACAGTTTCATCTGTGTCTAGTGACAGTATAGTTAAAGGAATCATTGATGACACTGTCAACACGGCTGTGAAAACTGCCGAAGTCGACAAGCAAAAAACAAAATATTTACAACATTTTATTAATAAACATGCCACAATCGTGTCAAATTAAACAGAGATATACATTTCACTTGCATCCTGCGTTTATTGAATAACACTTGTGTCAAACATAATTTTAAAAGTGTACATGTAAGCAATCTTTTCTGAAGTAGAGAGTACAACAGTGCAAAGGAAATGTGCAAATACCCATCATTTTCAAAAGTAGGGGGTAATTACCCTTTGGACTTGAAAATTATCTGGAGCTCTGCCTTGTAAGCGCAACTCCTACTAAGCTGCTTATTGAATTTTTATGAAACTTTACACAGTTATAGTACACAACCTGCAGATGTGCATGAAGGAATACTGTTGCTGTCTAAAATTTAGAAGGGGAGATAATTCACTTGCTAATATACCTGTATTCCAAAGTTTGAATATCATAGTATTGCAAGTGGGGGGGGGGTATCACCCAGTGAGGTTACTCACAGTTCTAGTTCTCCTCGGAAACCGTTTGGCCAAATGAACCAAAACACAGGCAATTCTTGTTTCTGATTGGTCGATTTCTAAAAATCTTCTCCTCTGAGACCACTTGGCCAAATGATCCGAAACTTGGTAGGAAGCATCTATGGAAGGTTCTTTATAAAGTTAACAAACATGGCCACCACAGGCCATTCTTGTTTCTGATTGGCTGATTTTTAAAATTCTTCTCTTAAACCGTTTGGCCAAATGAACCGAAACTTGGTAGGTAACATCTATGGAAGGTCCTCCGTTAAGATTGCTCATTTCTTCCTGATCTGTTAACAAACATGGCCACCACAGACAATTCTTGTTTCTGATTGGTTGATTTCGAAAAAATCTTTTCCTCTGAAACCACTTGGCCAAATGAACTGAAACTTGGTAGGATGCAGTCCTCTATGAAGATTGCTCATTTTGTCCCAATCCATTGACAAAGATGTCCACCACAAGCAATTCTTGTTTCTGATTGGTCGATTTCTAAAAATCTTCTACTCTGAAACAGCTTGGCCAAATGCGGTAGGAAGTATCTATGGAAGGTCCTCTATAGGAATTGCTCATATCATTTTGATTCATTAACAAACATGGCCACCATAGGCAATTCTTGTTTTATTGTTTTTCAATTATATTCATTATAGCATTTCCTGTCTATGTTTTTCAATGAGATTTCACCCATGTAGTTCTCAGTCCTGAATTAGCTCCATACAAAATGGCCACCATTACTGAAAAAGGAAATTTATTCCAATGGCCAAAACTGTTTAAAATGAGTTGTTTGATATATTTCCATTTTTTTCTGTGAAATTTGTAATTTCAACAATTTTTTGTAGAATATGCAAATTGGGCCTATTCATTACCCAAACAAAATTTGCTAGTATTCTCCGGAAACCACTTGGTTAGATGAAACCAAATTTGACTTTGATAGAATTACATGTCATATATATATGGTCCCCTTTCAAAATTATTGATCTCCACCCAAGATTGCCTGATAATTAAATAGTTTCTTTGTAGATTTTTTGATCAGCTAGTATAAAATGATGGTAAGCAGGTAAGCAATATAGGTCCCTGTGAAAAAATAAGAAAAAAAGTTATATTGTGCATTTGTAGATTTTGCAAAGGCATTTGACACTGTTTGGTAAGATGGGCTCTGGCACAAATTACTACTTAATAATATGAATGGAAATATGTTTAATATACCGTATAACCGGTAATTTCTGCGGTATTCTGCGGTCAACTCTGGACCGTAGAATATTATGTAAAACAAATGTTTAATGTCCCGTACAAAATACGTTTTCAAACTCTTAACTCCGATTCCGCCTTTAATTAGTCGTAATTACTATATCCAGATAAACAAAAGCTGGTACTATATAAATGTTTACACAACAATTAAAGGTTATTTATATTTTAGCTGTGGCATGATGATTTTTACCTGTTAATTACAATTACTCCAGATCAAGAAATATGATTGTACCAAACTGACACCGACAATAATTGAAACAATCGCCTGATTAAATGTTTACAATCATAATAAAGTTTATTAAAGCAATATTTGAAATTGTTATTTCATAAATTTATTAGTATTATTTTTTTTATTTTTTTTATTTGTTGTAGCTTCGATTAAATAATATCAAACTGCGTGATCTCAGGATTCATCTAAAAACCAAACAAATAGAAATGTACTGGTAGTAGAATTCCGGTTAACCTGAGTTTTTATGTCTACATTATACTAAAAGAATTGAATACAATTGTTTCTAATCATAATTCTTTTAAAAAAAATTGTTATATGATGAAGTATGAAATTTCGACATTAAAATATATATCCGAAATATATCAAAGTTTACACCGATATCGGTGCCGAGATTTATAATCTGCGGGGGGGAAAATCCGCAAGAATTTAATGTCTTATTTTTAGACCAAAACTGCAGAAATTACCGGTGATACGGTAATTTTAAATGTATAAAGATACGAAATCACGAATTGTATATAAAAACTCTATGTCAGAATTTTTCCCATGTAGTAATGGGGTTAGACAGGGAGAAAACTTATCCCCGTTCCTCTTTGCTTTATTATCCCCTCGCCAACGAAGTTGCGAAGGGATATAGTAACGCTACCGTCCTTCCGTAGCATCCTTGTGAACACTAGAATCAACATCCTTTAATGGATTTTGACCAAACTTGGTACATACTTAGTCCTTAAGAGAATCTGGAACCCTATTGATTTTCAAGGTCACCGGGTCAAATTTTTACTGCGTAACATCCTTGTGAACACTCTAGAATCAACATCCTTCAATGGATTTTTACCAAACTTGGTACATACTTAGAAAAGAATATGGAACCCTATTGATTTTCAAAGTCAAGGCCACCGGGTCAAATTTTTAGGCGAGGGGATGTATACGCCACGCTTTGCGTTGCCCTTGTTTTTAAACGACTTAGAAACTTTTTTGGAAACATGTGACGTGGAAGGACTGAAGACTCTTCTGAACTAAAAGATAAATTAAATTTGTATTTGAAACTTTTCATAATCTTATATGCACATGATACTGTTATAATGGCAGAGTCTGCTGCTGACCTTCAAAAACAGTTGGATTCCTTTAGTGATTACTGTGATATCTGGAGACTAAAAGTTAATGTAGAAAAAAGTAAAATTGTGGTTTTTTCGTAAGGAAGAACTCCTAATAATCTTAAATTTAAATTTAACGGAAAACAACTAGAAATTGTTGATGAATTTAATTATTTGGGTGTGTTGTTAACAAAAATTGGTAATTTTAATAAATCAATGATTTTTGCTGTTAATAAAGGCACAAAAGCAATGTATGAGGTTTTGAGACTTGGTAGAATACATAGTCTTTCGATAAAATGTCAACTAGACCTATTTGACAAAATGGTAAAACCCACATTATTATATGGCTGTGAAATATGGGGACTTGGTAACATAGAGATAATTGAAAGGGTTCATATAAAATTTTGTAAACTACTTCTACAGTTAACAAATTTGATGCCCACATATATGATTTATGGAGAGTTAGGAAGATATCCTATTGTGCTAGATGTAAAAATTAGAATTCTGTCGTTTTGGTCAAAATTGTTGTTAGATAAAGAATCTAAATTGTCATTAATAATATATAGATTATGTTTTGAAATGTATAGTGAATGATGCTAATCTTCCATGGTTAAAAAATGTTCATAATATTATAAATGAATGTGGATTGGCCTATATTTGGAACACACAGACTTTTATAAATAGTGACTGGTTTATTTCATTAGTAAAACAAATGCTTCAAGACCAGTATAATCAACTATGGCACTCACAAACTGAAAATTCCACAAAAGCCTTAACTTACAGGTTATTTAAAGACAATTTTATGCCTGAACCATATCTTGAAATTTTTGACTCAAAAAATGCCATTGTTTTATGTAAATTTAGAACCACTAATCATAGATTACCTATTGAAATTATAGGAAGGTGGCAAAATATTGAAAGAAACAATAGGAGATGAATTTCATTATATTTTATAATGTCGATATTTTGAGCAAAACCATAAGAACCTCATCCCAAGTTACTTTAGAAATAGGCCAAATGTTCTTAAATTTAAAAATATTATGACTAACGGAACAATCGGATCTTTTGAAATTATGTAAAATGTCAGATAAAAGTCATAAATGAAGGTGTGTGTGCTACGGGCTAATCCCTGTGTCCATTTCTGTTTCTCTGTAACTGTAATTGTACATGTACATGTATATATTTGTAAATAGTTTTGTAATTCTCTATACCTATGTATTGCAATGGTTTATTGAGAAATAAAGATATAGCCTCTTGATATTATACATGTATGTAACTCAGGTGGAAGTTGGAATTTTTTTGTCATGTTCATTCTTGTCATTATTTCTTCTTGGTTAATTTGAATGAATGTTGTGTACAAAGCCGGGTGACAACAAACAATTTATTCACTGTCAAACAAACTATTTATTAATTGTCAAACTACATTTATACAGAGAATATTAAATATGCACCTTTGTACATTGACACCTTTAATGTGCATCATAGAAGAAAATGTTTAAAAAAAATACTTGTAAAACAAGTTTGAAGGGTCATCAAAGGTCATGTGAAGGTGACAGAAATAAAATGTAACTAATCACCCCATCATCAGTAGAAATCTATAATATTTTCTCTATCAAAGATCAATAAATAGAATGATAAACAGTTTTATTGGGGTCATGATTCGGGTCATTGGTTATATTGACAGGTGAGTTAATTGGTAGTAAACATTAAGCCTGTCATGTGATCACACTACAGGTAAATTCCAGGTAGGTGTAATAGGTTAGTGTGTATTGACTAAATCTGGGACACTATTGATGAAGGGGACAATTTGTTATGGTGGTAAGTCTGTTAAGATATTAGGTACCTGGAATAATTTTGACCCATATGGTAGCCATTTTGACATTTGAACAAAATGAGGAAGGTGTTTTTATTTTCTGTTATATGAACCTTTAATGTCGTGCATACAAGATAATGGCCATTATGACCTTTCAAAGTTTTATTTTCCAAAAATAACAATACCTAATTATTAATTCTTTTGTTATATCATGGTCAATAATGTGGACAAAATGGATTAATCATAATCTAATGATTTATGAGAATTTTATGTAACAAAGTGAACCAGATGGTTTTAATTCTATATAAATTGTTATTACACTAATCGATTTTAAGAGCTTCATGTACATTGTATCTCATGATATTTGTTAAATGTATATTAGATACGATAACGTAACCCTCAGTCCGCTTTTGCTCCCAGCGAGGGTTACGAATCGGTCCCATTCAACGTATGGGAGCAGCGCCCGGAGTGATTCACACCGGGTGGTTTTTTGTCCTAATTCCATTGTAAGTGGTTGAAAAAATTATCAGGGGTGAGAGATAAATATATTTAGGTAAACCTTGAGGTGTTAAGTAAATGCTGCATCAATCCATGGTAGACTTACATCCATCTGAAAATTTGAATGCATGAAATCTTCTTTCTGTCCGACATTTTGTTTACAAGTTGCTATTTCACGTGCACATACCTCGTTTTGGAGATATCCTTATTTGGATACATCATAGTAACATTTTTCTTATTTGGCATTCATATCCATGTATGGATAGGCTCCGCCCATCACGAGAGTATACGTAAGGTGCCATGGCGGACAAGAAACAATTTTTGAATACTAAATCGATCGTGAAGGTAGAAACAGGTATTGTAACACTTATTTCGTATCGCCATTACTTAAAAATTGTAGGGAATAATAAGTTATGACCAGATATGCAAAAAGAAAGTTGAAATATTCACTTAACGAAAATTTTAATTTGCTCCCATACGTTGAATGGGACCGATTCGTAACCCTAACTGGAGCACAAGCGGAATGAGGGTTACGTTATCATATCTAAATGTATATATGTGCCGACTTTAAATAAAATTTAATTTCACTTGACTTTATTACACATGATAAGTTCCCAATGAATGAACAAACTTTCTATATTTTTAGCTCACCTGGCCAAAAGCCACGTGAGCTTTTGCCTTCAGGTTTCATCCGTCGTCGTCGTCTGTCGTAAACTTTTCACATTATAATCTTCTCCTCAGAAACCACGGAGCCAATTTAGACTAAACTTTGCTGGAATGGTCCTTGGATGGCCCCCTTCCAAAATTGTGTCCGGTGATCCTGACTTTCAACCAAGATGGCCACCAAGCTAAAAATAGAAAAAGGGGGGATGAAATTTTAATTGTCCATTGCTGCTGTAGTACAAGTCAAAATGAGCTCAAATTTTAATTGCAGCTACATGGCAAGGAGTAGTTTAACATATATTCCGGGTTTTTCTGTGAAATTTTTCTTTCAACCGATTTATACCGATTACCGGTATGCAAATTAGGCATATTTTGATAAAAGATCACATTTAAATCTTCTCTGAATGAAACCGCTGAACCAAATTAAACCAAACCTGGCTTGGATGGTCCTTGGGTAGTCCCCTTTCACAATTGTGTCCGGTGATCCTGACTTCCAACCAAGATGGCCGCCAAGCTAAAAATAGAAAAAAGGGAGGATGAAATTTTAATTGTCCATTGCTGCTTTAGTACAAATCAAAATGAGCTCAAATTGTAACTGCAACTACATGGCAAGGAGTAGTTTATCATATATTCAGCGTTTTTCTGTAAAAAAAATTTCCTTTCAATCGATTTATAGTGATTATGCAAATTAGGCATATTTTGATAAAAGATCACATTTGAATCTTCTCCTCTGAAACCACTGAACCAAATTAAACCAAACCTGGCAGAGATGGTCCCTTTCAAAATTGTGTCCGACAGCCCTGCCCTCCATTCAAGATGGCTGCTGTTACTAAAAATAGAAAATTCTTCAATTGTCCATTGCTGCTTTAGTATAAGTCAAAATGAGCTCAAATTTTAACTGCAGCTACATGGCAAGGAGTAGTTTAGCATATATTCTGGGGTTTTCTGTGAGACTTTTTCAGCCAGTTTATTCCGTTTAGGAATATTATGAGATAAAAATTACATCTAAATGTTTTGCTCAGAAATTTGAGTTGAAATGATCTTTGGGTGCCCACTTTCAAAATTATATGCAACACCCCCATTTTCTATTAACTTTAGATGTCAAATTGAAAACCAGGTGAGTGATTACAGGCTTCTGGGAGCCTCTAGTTTTTTTTAAATGCATAGTGAAAGTTTATATAGGTTAAACTGACAAATAATATTTCCTGATCATTTTTTCCCTCTTATTTTCATGTTCTATTTTTATTTCTGGTGAAAGAATTTGTTAAACATTTAGAAACAAGTGTTTATATGACTGAAGACCTGTTTTCTTTTGAACACAGTAGGTACTTGTAATGTTATTATATCATATCTAGAAGTCATGACAAGTTTAACTTGTTAATACATATAAGTATGTCATTATCTGAAACAGTTAACTTAATATTTCAAGTACAAATTTAAATTTTCTATTCTTATAAAAAAAAATTAAATTACAGATCTGATTATATTTTCTTATTAATACTAAATGAATTACCAAATAACTTTATAACTATTGTTTATGAATATTTTAGCCAACATATATTTAGGATTTAACAGTTGCAAGGGCCCAGGTGGCTCAATGAGTTAACAACTCATATAAGCCCAGGGCTCACCACACATAGAAAAAACAGGGCGACTTGACTTCTCTCTCTCTTGACTTAAGGGAGAAGTGAGGGAAAATCTGGGAGACTTCCGAAAATCGATCCAAATTTTAACGTTTCTTTCCCCACTACCGCATGTTCTCCTACCTTTCACAAAAACGAATGTGCTGCACTTTGATCTTAAAAAGGATGTTTGGAATAAAATATTGAACATCAAACCCTGTATGGGTCACATTTCAAGAACATGTGAATATTGTAGAAAAAGTATGATTATTGGTGAAAAAAATACGGACTTGAAAAGACTGACAGGGCGACTAAAACTTCGCTTTTTGACAAATTGAGCGACTTCATTGAAACCAAGGCGAAGAAGTCGCCCACTTCGCCTGGTTTGGTGAGTCCTGGATAAGCCTATCACCAATACGGCGTGGGTTCGCACCCGGCTTTGTAAATTACAAAAAAGGGTGCACTCAACTCGCAGCCACAAGTAATAAAGTTTACCAGTTGCTTGCCCATTGTCGGTGGTTGTCTCCGGGTACTCCAGCTTCTTCCACCACTAAAACTGGTCGCCATGATAGAGCTGAAATATTGCTGAGAGTGGCGTTAAACACAATAAATTAAATCAAATCAATTAACAGTTGCAATTAGAGTTTTGAAAGTGACACATTCAAGGAGAAATATTAGGAACAGTAAAATGAGCAGATCATGTTGGCAAATATACAAATAATATTCTTATATTTCTATCAGTCTAAAGCAACATTTGAAATGTTTTTTAATTGCTATTTTTACTTGTTGGAAACATCATCTGCAGTTTCACAAAGTGTTCTTAAAAGTAACACAATCTATTAAAATTTTGTTCTGCATCAAGTGTTGCATTATAATACCCTGCAGCGACCTTTTCTGCGATTTCAGTGATATTCTGGAGAACTAATTTAAAATACGGTAAAAAAAATCAGGTCAAAAGTGTGCACTAGGATGAGTGGATATTTTGATTGATACAAGAACAAGGGGAGGTAATCAATAAATAAAAACATTTCCCTTGCAATTACCACCAGCAATCAGTCTTAACAATTGATTTTGAAAATAGTTTGATATGTAAGGAGTATCTCTCTGTCAGATTTATGTTGTATTCAGCACAATTTTGTATGAGAGTTCTGTAGATATTTTATAGGTTAAGAAGACTCTTTCTCCTTTATTTAGGGGGGGTGGGGGGGGCAGTCGTGGCCGTGATCATATGGTAGTTGGATTTACAACTACCTAATCAATCAGTGCCTATCACCATTGTTGTTGTGAGTTTGAATCTCGATCAGGGGGAGGTGTACAACATTATGTGATAAAGTTTGTCAGTGACTTTCGACAGGTCGATGGTTTCTCCGGGTCCTCCGGTTTCCTCCACCAATAAAATTGACCACCACGATATAACTGATATATTGTTGAAAATGGCGTTAAACAGCATAAAACCAAACCAAAACCAATCCTTTATTTTGTTTTCTTTCAGCATTAGTATGATAACTGTAGATTCATTGGGTACATCAGTAACAGATAGTTATTTATATGTTGAGAGATTCTCACTCACATTGTTACGTTTTCTTTTTCAGCATTAGTATGAGAACTGTAGATTCTTTAGGTACATCAGTAACAGATAGCTCTTTATATGGTAGTATAACAGATTCAGCGACGACAGCCGATCATAAATTGGAACAAATTATAGATCTTAATGTTACTAATGCAAAATATAACACGAATGATGACCTATTGAACTGTAATACTAGTATCTCTTTTGACGAGGAGGCAGACACTCTTCCAAAGCCTATCATTGCCTTTGAGGATAATGCAACCAGAAGACCGGAAGTTACAGGTATACAGTCAAACCTGTATTAAGAGGTCACCTTTGAGACAAAGAAAAAATGGTGACCTCTAAAAAGAGGTTTAATTTATATGGAACTTTCTAAGACAGAACAAGAAAATGGTGACCTTTTAATACAGGTGACTGCTTAATAGAGGTCACCACATGGGCAAGTTTGACTTAATAGAGGTTACCACATGGGCAAGTTTGACTTAATAAAGGTGACCACATGGGCAAGTTTGACTTAATAGAGGTGATCACATGGGCAAGTTTGACTTAATAGAGGTGACCACATGGGCAAGTTTGACTTAATAGAGGTGACCACATGGGCAAGTTTGACTTAATAGAGGTGACCACATGGGCAAGTTTGACCATACTTACATATAAGTTTTCAAAGTCTGGTGTTTCAGTGAAGCCTGTTTAAATGGATCTTCCTTTGTGCCAGCTTTTTCAGAGCAGACAGGTGTTTAATTTATACAGGTTAAATTAACAAACATTTCCTACATTAGGACTTTATTTAATGTGTGGTATATCTAGATATTTGAACAGGATTCTGGTTTATTCAGGGTTCATTTTAGGCAGATTTTACTGTATAAGCTATTCTGCAAATACTGGTTTATATGTTACCACATTTTCACACTAGGTTAATCTAGGCTAAAATGCATTATTACCATATAGAGGTTAAGCCAATCAGACTTTTAGTACAGCTATTTATTTTATGACTGCAATATAGAAGCTATCAAGTTAAGTTGCAATCATTATTTTTTAGTATCCTCTTATAACCACTAATATGAAAGGAAGTACCTGATAAACATTCTTAAGACAAGGACAGAAATTAGTGAAGAAAATATCATCATAGTCGTAATGAAATAGTGTTTTACACCACAATAAAAACAATGAAATCATCAATTTTCATAAAAAAGGCGAAATTTTATAATTTTATGACCCATGTGTCAAAAAGGTTAGCAAAATTGTCATAAAATATCAGATAAAATAGGGTTATTAGTATAACCAATCAGTGTTTGAAATAACAGCAATATCAATTAGGCTCGAGTACCTAAAAGGGGCTGTTGTGATCATATGAGAGTTGGATTTTCATCTACCTATGCAATCAGTGCCTATCACCACTCACGTTGTGAGTTTGAATCCCACTCAGACGAGATGTACTCGAAACAACATTATGTGATAAAATTTGTCAGTGACTTGTGACATGTCAGTGGTTTTCTCTGGGTACTCTGGTTTCCTCTACCAATAAAACTGACCACCACGATATAACTGAAATATTGTTGAAAGTGGCATTAAACACCATTGTGATATTTTTCATCATTTGAATCACATGATATATACAATGTATCTATGGCTCCAGGGGTATACATACATGTAGCCAGATGTATCCCGACTGGGTGGCCAATGAAAAATACAGCTCTTTTCTATAAACCCTAATATTGTATTATATCTCATTTCAGACTTCTTATGATAAAACTGTCATAGTAACTAACGGAATACACTCAGACAATTCATTAAGTGAAGACATGTCAGCATCTGATGACAAAGACACAAGTGACACTTGTAACATGTCATTCACTGAACATGTCAATAGTGAAAACTTTGACCTTGACCCTGTAACATATGATGTTGACCATTATGAGAAAGACCATAAACAGGAAGAACTTGATAATATGTGGCAGCAGCTGGAGGGAGCTATGATTCAAAGTAACGATGAAATTAGAGATAAATTATCAGAATATGGGGTAGGGGATGGGGACGAAGACAGTGAATCAGAAGAGGGACAAATATGGCGAATGATTCAAGGGGATTCCCCGTACATGCTTGAATTAACATAAACATAGCATATTGTTATACTGTTGTTATAAATTTGTAAAATCTGTTAGATTTATATTTACCCCTTGTATTCTTGTATTATCACTGGTCTAATAGGGCTCACCACAGCAGGCAAAGCGAGTGACTTTCTCGTCCTATCTTCAATGAAATTTCCCTAATGCAAAGTTTTAGTCACCCTGTCTATTTTTTGGAAGTCAGTATTTTTTCATCAATAACCATGATTTTTCTTGAATATTTATGCACAAGGAGCTCCCATGTTCCTGAACATTGACCAATACAGGATTTAATATTCAGTATTTTATTTTAAACTTGCTGAGCAGCAAATGTATTTTGGAAAGCTATGAGACATGTGGTAGTATGGAAAGAAACAGTGAAATATCTGTAAGCTCTTCAGAAGTCCCCCTGATTCTTCCTCACTTTGTCGTTATAAGTCAACTTAAATACAAGTCATGTCATCCTGTTTTTACCTAGTGTGGTGAGCCCTGGTCTACAATTACAGAAATAGAAGTACACAACAGAAGCTTATAGTTAGATGAAATGAGTCAATATATTGTAATCTTGTTATGTCAAACTCCAGATAAGCTGATGTGGAATTACAGTGACACTGGTACTAAACTGTATATACCACAGATAACACAGATATTTGGTTTATTTGAATACAAATTGATGTGGCACTAAACTTTGACATAACAAGGCACAATTGTATATATTACAGGGTTTGAAAATTATTCATCAAATACTCAAACCAGAGAACTATTCTCTAACATCTGTTCAGCAAATGAAATCTGCAAGGTACTCGTTGAAAACCTTCAGCTTTCAGAATACCAGAAAATATTACAAGAGAGAAGTTCACAAGATCCGTTCTTTGGTTCAACTCATTTTATCTATAAATGATAAATTTGGAAATTTTCGAGTGGTTATTTTTCGTTTTTTTGCATTTTCGAACATTTCGCATGAGGGTTAATTTCACGCATGGAAACTTTCTTCTTATCTTTGATAATAGAGATCGAAAAATTTGCGTGGATGAAGTATATTTTTATTTACTTCCTGTTCAGAAGCGAAAATTAACCCCATGCGGAAATTTCCAAGTTTAAAGAAATCTGGCTTTATTTTTGATGTACTCTAAAACCAACCAACTAAATGTACCAATATTTTATCAATTATTTGATAGTAAAAAGATTTTTTTGGGGTATATATGTGAATTGTACAATTTTAATTGTTGAAAAAATTAAAACATTTAATAGCAATAGTGAAATTTAATTGATTCTGTTTTCCAAATTATTAAGAATCTCAATAAAAATATATTGGATTTATTATTTATTTAAGAGAAATGATTTTTCTGTACCAATGAGAATAAAGATATAGGCAGCAGTGCCGGATTTACCTTTGGGCTTGACAGGCGCCTAAGACTCCGCTTAACGTGTACAAAATTTTTGATACTACCATTGGCCTTTCTTACATATGATTTCATAGCGCACTGTAGTCTCTAATCCACCCTTCAGTAATATCCCTTGCAGTGGTGAAGGTAGGCGATTTCGGAGTGGCCTCACAAATGGAGAAGTCTAGGGCCTCTCTTTATCTAAATCCGGCACTGATTGTCAGTGATAATAGGTTGAACAGGTTCATGGTTAATTATTGTTTGAGAGACTGTATGAGATTATGTGATAAGTTATTGCTGCCACTTATTATACAATAATTGTATTTTTATGAATGTTATTTAATTTTATACAAATGAAGCAATGATGTGATTTATCCAAGCTATTATAATGAGTGCTTAGTTTGTATATATATATAGTTAGGTACATATGTATATTTTAATTTGTATAATATTTTTTTTGCAGCTTTTTGTATCTATAAATACAGCAGTATTTTTTTTTTTGGACACATGTATTATTATCTATTCTTTCTCCACTAAAAAGAAAGGAAGCGTCCATTAAAATGGTGGAAATTGTCTTTTCTTTAAAGAATTGAACATTGTATTGTGTGTTTTTTTTTTAAATAAGTCAAGTTTAATTGAAAATGTAGATTCATATCCTTACAGAGTCAAAAACTTATCCTTTTGTCATTTTTTAGACAACAAAATATGTCTAAATTGAATTACCAAAAATTACGTTTTCTTGTCAAATGTTTGCCATAAAGTAACAATCTAATATACCAAGATCCACCAATAAAGCTAACCGCCATGATATAGCTGAAATATTGTTGAAAGTGGCGTTAAACAATATAAACCAAACCAAGCCTAATATACCAAGATATTCAATTTATACTTTTCTTATTTATTTTTAAAATGCAAAAATGTTCATTATGTTGTAAATTTTCAAATTAATTGAAAGTTAGTTTAAATTTAAAACATGGAAAATTTAATTTTCCGTTATGTGAATGTTAATTATAGAATTTTGGACAAAGATCTTGTTTGTGTATGATTATCATACAAATAAAAGTTTAATAAGTAATGATCTTAACTACAATATGAAAATTATTATGTATTTACATTTCAATTAAACTTGACTATTGTAATATCTTGTTATAGTCCCATTCAATTTATGTTTCTAAAATTAAAACGTGCAATCAAATACCACGATATAACTGAAATATTGTTGAAAGTGGTGCTGAACACCATAACCCTAACCCTGAAATCAAACTAGTAACCGACATCTACATTTAAAAAAAAAATCAAAAATTTCATTTGGATTATCATCATGAAATTTAGTATTGAAAATAAATAATGAGACATTATCTTGTGTCATTTCATTCTGTTTTTTTTATCAGTGTCCAGGGATTGTATCAATATTTAACTGAGTACGATCAGGATTTGTGATTATCTTTGATACAGGTACAATTGATGAATCTGATCTAGCCAAAAAATATATAAATTTTGGTCTACCTGTTACATTAATTTTTGTATTTATTACTATCATATGTTCAAATACATTGAAAGAAAAATCTGAAAAACTGAAAATATTTTTTGTGTTTATTTCCTATTATTTATGCTCAAACTCCTAGTTACCGGTATATATATATATTAAGTATATTTGTGATACATGTACATGTATATGCAAAGATGTGAAACCATGGCGTTGTTTTTTGTTGACGATTTACATTTTTGTTACATGTGTATAAAGTTGTCAACTCTTACATCATATGTCCATCTATTTTAATAACATTTGGCATCTACGCTATATCAAAAAAATATTATTAAAGTAAAAAAAAATGTGCTGTTTGGTTGTGTCGTATAGTCTATAAATAAACGTCCCATTGTTATGGAATAAGTCGTTGTTGGCATTCTTAGTACATGCTTGATAAACAAGCAAATAAAACTAGATGACAGATTCTTTGGCTTTATAAATAGATGCATAGGTGACCTTAGACAAATTTAGCTATTCTGTTTATACCCTTTGACTTTCTTGCTCTCTAAATGTTTTAATGATTTCGTTTTCCAATCTTTTGATTTTGTACCTGATGAAGGTTATTTCAGAAATGTGTCCTGCACACTAATTTAAATCTATGTGGTTTTTTTTTTTACTGATATTATTTCTTGATAAAATAGCAGACTTGATTATACATGTAATTGTGGACAAAAGTCATTTGTTGCAATTTTATTCAAATTTGTTAATTTATCATGATAAAAATAATTTAGATAAAAAAAAATTAGAAAATTTAATATTGATATACAAATTTTTTTTTAAATAAATACATCAATTATTTAATGAATCATCTACCTTATGGATTCTAGAACATCCTAAGTTAAGACGACAGCTAACAGAATTTTATTTAAAAGTTAAAATAAAAAATTTATATCAACAAAACTGAAAACAAAATACATATATATTTTAAAGTTAGTGAAAATTCAAAAGTTTGTACTTTTTTGATGAAAAATCGATAGAACATCTAAATTTTATATTTCTTAAATTTTCAAAAATATGAAAGTAAAATGTATGGATTTTATTATTTCAATCCGATTCAAGTATTAAGGTGCTATAATTATACAAGATGTACTGTTACCTTACTGGTACCTGAATGTTTCATGTCATGTTTAAAGTGTTATTAATAATATATTATGTTAAAAACTAATATTTACACACCAATTATGGACTCAATTAATTAATGAGTTTAATTAACAAAAAAACATACCCTGACAAATAGGACTCAATTAATTTTAAAAAGAGTTTAATTAATAAAAATAACATACCCTGATTTTAACTCATCCATAGTTTGTTTATATGTTTATACAATTTTGTACACTTGAGTATGTCTGTACTTAGATAAAATGGTAAAGCTTGGTATGTACTATATACTAGGGTTTATTGTTCAATACAGTTTTCTGTATTTTTTTGGTCGTGTGGGCAGATGAATTTATTGTGCTTGTCCACAACAATGTCTTCTTAACTAAATAAAAGAAGTAAAAAACTAAAATTTTGTTTGTTTGCTTTCTTTTTGTCTTGACTCTGACTTGAGAGCAGATTCATTTACTGCTTTTTCAGAGTCAGCTTTGATGAAAAAGGTCAACAGTGTGTTATTTTGAGTTTGTATCATTAGTTCAGTCTTACACAAACTTGTGTATATTGTATGTAATACCAGAATTTGCATAGAACCCTACCTAAAAAATATATCCTAAGGCGCTTTACATAGATAAAAAAAAACACAACAAAATACTAGATAAAAAGTAGCAAAGGTGCAAGGTTTGTGTGGACATCAATATTTCCATTCATTATTGGTGAAATTGCATCACTATTTTGGGCTTTCAGGTTTTGATGAATGATAGGTGGGGCAGAGTTTCATCCTAAGATTGTTTATACCATTACTAGTTTTTTTTTAGCTCACCTTGCCAAAGGCAATATGAGCTTTTGCCATCACTTGTCGTCTGTTAACTTTTCACATTTTAATCTTCTCCTCTGAAACCCCTCAGCCAAATGAACTGAAACTTGTTAGGAAGCATCTATGGGAGATCCTCTATAAAGATCGCTCATTTCGTACCGATCCATTAACAAACATGGCTGCCACAGACAATACTTGTTTCTGATTGGCTGATTTTTTTTAATCTTCTCCTCTGAAGCCACTTGGCCAAATGAACCAAAGCTTGGTAAGAAGCATCTATGGAAGGTCCTCTATAAAGATTGCTCATTTCGTACCGATCCATTAGCAAACATGGCCACCACAGGCAATTCTTGTTTCTGATAGGCTGATTTAAAAAAATCTTCTCTGAAACCACTTGTCCAAATGAACCGAAACTTGGTAGGAAGCATCTATGGAAGGTCCTCTATAAAGTTTGCTCATTTAGTCCCGATCCGTTAACAAACATGGCCGCAACAGGCAATTCTTGTTTCTGATTGGTTGATTTCTAAAAAAAATCTTCTCTGAAACTGCTTGGCTAAATGAACCGAAACTTTGTAGGAATCATGTATGGAAGGTCCTCTATAGATATTGCTCATTTCTTATGATCCGTTAACAAATATGGCTGCCATAGGCAATTCTTGTTGGTCAATTTCTTAAAAATCTTCTTCTCTGAAACTGCTTAGCCAAATGAACCCAAACTTGGTGGGAAGCACCTATGGAAGGTTCTGTATTAAGTTTCCTCAAAGCAGAATGAAAGGTGAGCGACGTTTTCAACAAGAAAGATATCAAAACACAATCTGTTTGTGTACCACCTTCTTAACCCTCTATTCTTCAACTTCTGAAATACAGCTAAAGTTGGTGTAATACACACATCAATCAATCAATCTTCCACTGATTCTAATGTACAAGTACATCAACAATATCTCAGTCTAATTCGAAAACTAATTTATAATATTACAGTGTCGACAGAGTTATACTGTTGAAGGTGTACTATAAAGGACCAAGGAAAATATTCACCCAACAATACATGCTTTACATGTAGTGAATCAATAAAATTTGATATTATATCAAATTCTAACATGGCGTGCTACTTTCGCTTTGAAAACAATAGAGGGCTCTGAATAGCACAGAACACCCTAAGCACATGCGCAGAAGGCATATCTAATCGACAGCGTATTTTGCATATTTGTACTTTATGTATGTTAAATTAAAAGAATAAAAATAATAAATATACAAAAAAATCAGATGAAACTATTTTTTGATCGTTATCAATTTTTATAACGTTTCTGTAGCGTTATATATTCTTGTAAATAATAGCGGGAGCTAATTGGAACAGCTCCTGTATCGTTATATATTCTTGTAAATAATACCGGGAGGTAATTGGAACAGCGCCCAAGAATAACCTGTCTATGTACGCTTGAATGCATAAAATCACCGTAAATGCCCTGTTAGAATCGAAATAATTCTCGGATGCCGGGTTCTCCGAGAATTATTTCTTAAATAGTATTTGATTTCAGTAACAATTGAGGGTTAGGATTATGGTATTTAACCTCACTACTAACAATATTTCGAACTCACAACTTTAGTATACACCCAAGGAAACCATACATGCTTTATATAAATAATGAATCGATAAAATTTTATATTATATCTATACATCTATTATATATAACACAAAAATGTAGTATTTATTTGCAATAACAATTAAGGAAGTAAACTATTCCTTCCTTATTAACTTAATGGTAAATCTGTCCTTGACTGTAAATTACTAAACTTTCGTAAAGCCTTTAACATAGAACAATTGTGTAAAATTACACTGTCAAAAGTCAAAAGATCAAGCATGTTTAAAGGGTTCACGTCTGCAATTTTAGGTTATTTTTTTCACTGGGTTTTTGTTTTTGTTTTGCAGTAAACCCAGAGCTCCAGATAATTTTCAAGTCAAAAGGGTAATTACCCCCTACTTTTGAAAATGATGCATATTTCCTTTGCACTGTTGTACTCTCTACTTCAGAAAAGATTGCTTACATGTACACTTTTAAAATTATGTTGGACACAAGTGTTATTCAATAAACACAGGATGCAAGTGAAATGTATATCTCTGTTTAATTTGACACGATTGTGTCGTGTTTATTAATAAAATGTTGTAAATATTTTGTTTTTTGCTCGTCGACTTCGGCAGTTTTCACAGCCATGTTGATAATGTCATCAATGATTCCTTTAACCATACTGTCACTAGACACAGATGAAACTGTCAGGAACTTTTAAAAAAGTATATAATTTTCCGTAGCGCACTTATTCATGTTCTTGCTCATTTTCAACGAACAACGTGTTCCTAAATTCACTTTCGTTTTAGTTCTTAACTAAACCGCATTTATTTGTAATATTGACCGCGATTGGATGATTTATCCTAAACATCCAATCAGATCTCTTTTGACATCGATGCTTAGAAAGGCAAACATTCGGTACCCCTCGGATGTATACACTTTCTCTTTCGAAAAGTATAAAGAGAAGTAATTACGGGGAATTTCTCAAAGACAAAAATGTATTGTTTATGTACATGATGTATTATCGTACGCTCCGAATTTGGAAAGTTTGCTTACACAGCAATATGTATGCGTATATGTACACTCTGATCTAGCTGCAATAATGTAGCTCCTGTGACAAACTTGTGTCTCCGGCAGAGCTACAACGCGGTCCCATTCGTCACAATGGAGCAAAAAAAAAAGTTGCAGTTGAAACATAAAAACTCACTATTTACGCCTCAAACATTTCATTATAACTATTACTGATGATCAGTCCTTGTTAAATCGGTTAAAACGAAACGAAAACAAAATCCAACGAAATCTGTAAAGTAAGAAAACGAAATCCAACGAAATGAAACGAAATATGTAAAGTAAGAAAACGAAATGAAACGAAATCTGTAAAGTAAGAAAACGAAATCCAACGAAAAGAAACGAAATATATAAAGTAAGAAAGCAATATCAAATGAAAAAAAGAACGAATTCTGTAAAGTAAGACAAGAATCGAAACGAAATAAACGTTTATTCTTTGTAAGCACTACTAAAGATATCCAATAAAATTACGTAACTCGACCTAAGCTACCTATCGAGACGTATCTTCACCTAAGGTCTCGAAGCATGACTCACGGGATCCTACATTGAAGTTTGATTGAAAATTACAATTGAAGCATTCATTCAAATACTAGTATTCCACATCTCAGTATTTTCTATTTGATACCGACTGGATGCACACTTCGGATTGATTTATTTATTGTTGTTTGTTTAACGTTCAGTCGCTAATATTTCATGCATAATCGGGACGAGAACAAGTTGAAAAAAATCAATTTGCAAAATACACAGACGGGTATACCCCATGCACAACAACACCAACGCCCATAGTAGTTCACGGAAAGACACAGGGAAATACCGGTATCAGTTGCTAGACAAACAAATATTTTAGTAGCCCAATCCTATCTAAGTAACTAAAATAAACCTCAATTTCTAGTAGCCCAGCCAAATTTGTAGGGGCCTTGGGCAACTGAGCCCCTGCTAATTTCCATCCCTGAGTATTTGATGTTTTGATGGAGTAGTATGTCGTTAATTTTTACTTTTTATGGGGGGTGGTTTATATATTTCGTTTCTTTTCGTTGGATTTCGTTTTCTTACTTTACAGATTTCGTTTCATTTCGTTTTCTTACTTTACATATTTCGTTTCATTTCGTTGGATTTCGTTTTCTTACTTTACAGATTTCGTTGGATTTTGTTTTCGTTTCGTTTCGTTTCGTTTCTCAGTTTACCGGTACCCGGAAATGTGTCGGATTGTACAGGATCCCGGAATGCTCAGGTTTTATTTTAGTTAACAAATACTTTGGGACCATAAATTTTTGTCGGATGTCGGAAAACTCCGTTGATTTGTAGTATACAATGTACGATTAGTCTTGCCGTGTGTGTGTACATGACGCTCATTTTCCTGGCTTGATACGGGCAAGCCAATAAAAAAAGTGGCGGTGTTAACTTAGTTTAAAGGGTCCAAACCTACCCTCTTAGTGAAATGATGCGTTCATGCAAGTGCTTTCCACATGTGAGTAAAATGCCAACCCTCACATATAACAGGGCGAACAGCGTAATTATGAAGAACGCATAATCTTGAGCTTTATACATAATATAGTAAATCTTCGTGACACAGAAAATATTAATTCAACTAAAAGAGAGCCGATGACCTCAACCATTATCTAAATATTAGATAGTATTCAAGACCATGTATGTAATATTTGTGAAAGTCATCTATGTACAACACTGACAGTTATTGTTTCAACATATGACCCAATGGGACCCCCTCCCCCCCCCCCCCCCCCCCCCCCAAAAAGAGGCCAAAGTACATATTTGATTGAACAGAATATTCATATGATCGATAATTGGGTGCAGGGTCATTTTGATGCGGACGATGGACATCCAAGATATGGTGCAATTCACGACAGGACATCTAACATAGACCGTGAGCTCGAACCCCATACATGGCTAGGTGTGCTCTATACAACATTATGTGATAAAGTTTGTCAGTGACCTGCGACAGATCGGTGGTTTTCTGCAGGTACTCCTCTTTCCGTCACTAATAAAACCAACCGCCACGATATAATGTAAATATTGTTGAAAATGGCGTTAAACACCATAAACCTGCACCTAAACCCAATGAGAACATATATTTAATTTCCCCTTTTCTGAAACCTACTACTATTGTAAAAAAAAATTAATGAATTTCCCAGAAATTTGTATATGAAAGAGTAACTTGACAGGAAATATCCCATCATCCACTTTGACATAAATAATATTAAGTTACATATCAAGTGTTATTTTCCAGTATCATGTCCTTGGGAAAAATATTTTAACGTTGTCTTCTTTAACTGAAGGATTGACAAGTCGCATGGAATTGAAGTTTAAGAGAAGATCAAAATATGCATTGAGGGGAAAATGCTTGTTAATTGAAACAATATCTCATCAAATGCCCCCTTTTTCTGTCCCTGTGTATGACCACAGCGACAAATAAAAAGAGAGTTGCATGCTAGGAGATTTATCACACACAACAACAAAGAAAAAGGAGGAGTATGCGAGCAGTCTTAATGCATGGGCACGCTGGACAGTTTCCCGGGGGAGGGGGTCCACGAGCATAGGGGCCCCACGTTAATCTATGCATGTTGTGTACGGAATGTTTTTTTAATGCTTAAACCCTGATTTTGCTGGAAATACTAATACAATAAATATATGTTTAATTTTATCGACAATTAGTTTTATTTCTGCGAGTGGTTGTACAGGTAATGACCCCAGTGCACTTCTTTGCCCAGGGGCCTATAATCCTTTTAAGAAGGTCCTGCGTGCGAGGAGATTAATTTAATAAGATTGAGAACATGCTTGCTCATTGAAAATGTGTTTGTTTTTATCAGTGATAGATAGTATCACCAACACCTATTCAATGTCTGCATGATTTGTAAGAGATAATCTTTAAAGTACATGTATATACACAACTTAAACAAATCCAACTGTTGCAAACAAAATGATAAGGTGTGCAATTGTATATCAATGGTTGGGTGAGGATGGCAACGCCCCCAAGCCTTAAACGTCTTGTTAATGTGTGCAATTGTATATGTAACAATAGTTGGCCGAGGATAGGAACGCCATCAAGTTACCGTTAAGCCTTCAACATCTTGTTCTCATTATAGTACCGTTAGCATCAAATGGGCTTGAATTATTTTATCATGATTCGGCAAACTCCATTTTTTCGAAGTATACCGGAACGTCAAATTGGATGAAAATTTGTTCATTATCGTTATTTTAAGCAAAAATTTACCGTGAATCGTTCTTACGAGTTACCCCATTCCCATCCTCCTTATATGCAATAACAAAAACAAATAAATAAATAAATAACTGTAATCTTTTCATCACATAATGTCACTTTATTTTATGTCCCTCAAGAGATAGACACTGAGACCTTAACTTCCTTTAAATACACATTACAAAAGGCAATATATACAGGTAGTCCATATCATATTAAACTTGCTTCACTTTAAATACTTGTGGGTCATGTGATTGTTGTAAAATGTTGATTTCCCTAAGACGGAAGTAAATAACAAATGTTGGCGGATCATAAGTACCGATTGTTCCTCTTCACAAAAATTCTGATTCACATCAACCCATCCACTATATGACAGGAAAATGTCTATTACAAACAACTAAATATACATCCCTTGATAGAAACGTGTGATATATTAAGCAATGGTGGATTAGTTTAACCCGGTGGATATATTCTGTTTTTATTAATAATTCTGAAATATTTTAGTGTTTTTGACAACTCAGAGGATTATCCAGTTTAATATATACAAGTAGTGTTCAATTAGTTTTATGGTAGATATAACACAAATATGGAAAAACTACATATAAAGTTGACAATCATCATTTTTGTTTCCGCCATTCTCGTAAATCCGGTATGTATTCATTTAATTTTTAAGTACATGTATGATGTTGAGAGAAAATGACATAAACAATATATTATTAATACATGTTTGTACCCCTCCCCCTTTCAGCATATACATCCTCCTATACTTAATATACTGGTATTTCAATTTTATGTTAGTAGCCAGTGTGTCAAATCTTTATAGCTTTGTATGTAAGGTCATGGTGAATGATTAGGACACATACGGAGTCATTGTGGTATATTAACCCTCAAAATGTGTCGGACCTGATATCTACCATGATCCTATTTTTACATTCAAATTTCATACTATCAGCCAAACGATTCGTACCCATGAAATCTTACTCTTTTGTGTTGTCTTAGTCTTAAGGCGTGTCATCTTTAAAACAAGACCAAGGGGTGGCGGGTAGCCATGTTATGTTGCTAATTTATTATCTTTTATGATGACACACAGTGTGACAACTATTATACCTACACGATTATCTCTTAGATATACCTAATAGGGTGGAGAGTAGTTTCAGGGCCGTCTTAACAGTATTATGAGCCCCCGGGCGCACATTACTTGTTATCATAAACATTAACATTGTTCATTATCTTTAGTATAAACCCTTGCTAAATATGCACAAATAACAATTATTTATAGTTTAGCATAGAATAGTATTTATTTATTTATTGACAGCTAGTCACAACATACATACTACATAGATTAAAGTAATATTACACCAGTTTTGGGTGAAGACATTTTTTCCCTGAAAAAAATTACGAACAAACAGGAACCAAAGCCTTTATTTTCTCTGGAATAACATTGAAATTATGGCTTTTGTAACCATAATGTCCACTAGTTGGAGTCAGTTCAAGGTATTTAACTTTCAACATTAGTGAGCCGTGGTTTTCCGTCGAGTGTTTTATTACTTCTTAAAATAGGACGAAGGTTGTTTTGCAGTAATAACAATGGTACGGATGATTTTCTCTAGAATGTTTGATTAAGTCATCGAATTGTGGAAATGTTGTATCACAGTATAAACAATGGTGGCTGTGGATTTCTGTTGCTTTGGTTCCTGTTTGTTCGTAATTTTTTTTTTAACAAAACCGGATCATCATGCTGTAACATCATTCACGAAACCGGGTCCTGCCATTTTGACATGACCCATTTCTTTCGCCCCGTGCTTACTTATATCAATAATTAAAAGCACAAAGTGACGATTCTTGTCATCTTTATTCATCAATCGTTCCTTCAATACATTTCGTTCCATTCAATGTGAGCAATTCAAAGAGAAACTAAGCGAAATTCGGGGTTGGGGTCAAGCTGATTGTCATTTTGCGGCACATTATCGCTTATTTCTCAATTAATATACGATGACATAGCCAAAATGTTCTTTTGATAGCAGGAAATGGTTAATAGAGCATTTATTTCCCCCAAGTTCATGCAAAAAACAAATAAATAAAGAGAATTCTTACCTTCTTCTTGCCTTCTTACAGTCCAGTTCTGTTCCAGAATTAGATATGCACGAGTCCAAACATTTATGTTTGTACATAGTGTTCATAAAATGAAGATTAAACACCGAATTATTGACGAATACGCTACGAAACGTTGTTTTTTCGATTGAAAAAAGCTGATCATCGTTACTGGAAGCTAATTAATTATGCACTGACCTGAGCGAGGCCAAATCTATTTGTATCCATTTTTATGCTGCAGCATGGATGTTGAGGTAAGTTTCTATAAAAGTTGAGGAAAAAAAGCTATTTGCGAACCGATTGTATCTAAAAGACGTAGAATAAATAATTTCTGTATCAGGAATATCTACCGAAAATGATCATAGGCATCATCATAAATTCATAAAATATGAAAAACGATTGAGAAAAGAAGGCTTACCTATCAAGCAAAATCTTTGCAACTTCAGCGTGAGTTTGGACGCGTAGCACTTCCTTCAGTTCGTTCCAACGGTCCAACTGATCCCCTACATATATCCTGCATTTGTTCCATTTGGAAGATACTGCATTTCTATTCCTCTTTCTCTCTGAATCCGTCAAAGTCCACTTTCTTTCACGCGTTGACACTTTCTCTTCCGACATGTTGTTTCTAAACAGTGTGCATGCTCAAGACGGGTTCACATGGAAGGTCATATGAATAGAGGCAGGTTTATTTGAATTCTTGTCATCCTGGACAATAATTCCGATAACGATAGTTTTGGGTCTTTTTTGTCAAAAAAAGAACACACTGAAATCGACGTATCTTTTGCAGCATAACTGTTTAATGAGAGCTTAAACACATCATTTATGGACAGTTACAAATTTTCAACAAAATCGTAGACAATAATTATGCCTTTAAGTGAAATATTTAATCCAAAAATTCCACGACATTTGCCTTTCATATTACTTTAATATGGGCCTCGATGCTTGTGGGGCCCTCGGGCAACTACCCAGCGTGCCCATGCGTTAAGATGGCACTGATTAGTCTGACCATATTGTATCCTACGTCCCGTGTATTGTGTGCCCAATGTTGTTGGTGTCTATATTTCTCTATATGTAACGTTTATTTTGTTTAGTTTGTGCCCCCCTCCCCCACCCCACAATCGTGGAACAAAACAAGGGTTGGGATGTATTACTGGCATCCTGTCTAAAGGTTAAAATTTAACTCAGTCGTACTGCAATTGTACACGTATATCATTGCAAATTATAACCTATACACACACCACCCTTATTCCAGACCAATAACTACAGGAGATATGCCTTATCTTTGTAAACATACACTGTGCAAACAATACACTTAAAGGCGTTTACTAAAATTAAAAGAAAAATCACTAAATTTACGTCACTCAACAAATAAAAGACGTTGATTATCACCTAACACTGACAATTGAAGTATTTGAACTTTCTAATTCCTTTCATCTCGCACTTCTAGTCGAAAACTAAAAGCTCATGGGGTTAGGGTTATGGTGTTTAACGCCACTTTCAACAATATTCAGTTATATCGTGGCGGTCAGTTTTATTGGTGGAGGAAACCGCCACCAATAAAACCGACCAAATAAATGATAGTAACTAATGGACTCCATTAATGTAACATGATATTGAACCTCACGAGGAACTGAATAATGTTAGTGAGTGAGTGATTGTTGTTTAACGCCAAATGAACAATTTTCCCCACAGCTATATCATGGCGAGAACAAGTAACTTTCTATGAAATGATGACTGATGTCTGCTTTGTACTAGACCATTACACTTAATTGGATATTTATAAAGCTAGTTCACTGAAACACTCATCCACGGGTAGACATGTCGCTCCACTCTGACATTATCCTAATTCCGCATGATGTTATACCTTATTCAATGGAGATGCACTATTATAAGTACACGTCTTGGTTGCCCCCCTTGGTTAGACTAGACAACACAGAAATAGCATTTGAAATCAAATTACCTTTTGTTCAAACATATTTCATACAAAACTTTCATAATTTTTGACATAAAACAGCATGTGGGGTGGGGTTTTGTTTTTGGGGGGTGCATTTTTATGGACCTTGCACCCAGGACCGGATTTAGATGAAGAGAGGCCCTCTAGCTAGGCTATTCTACTTGCGAGGCCCCTCACAATCCCCACCCTTGTGAATAGAGGAAGATAAAAGAGTATTTTACACAATAATCAATGAAGCCGAGGATGATGACGGATGCTTTAAATTTCCGCAATTCACAATTCCTCATCTAAAGAAAATTAGCCACGACATTGAAACAAATTTGATGTCTGACAACACCTTGTTTTTTTCAACTTATCTATCTCACTGCTTTTATGGAAGGACAAAATAAACACAGAAATCAATGCTAGTGTCGACTTATTGCCCTTATTATTCTGAAATGGAGTGCAAGCAAAATTACCGAAGGGTTATATGGCAACTTGTGTAAGAAAGGTCTATGACAATGACAAAAAATATTATGTACCTTGGCCAGAGGCCCCCTGGATGTTGAGACCCTAGGCTTCAGTGTACCAAGCCGATAGGGAAATCCGGCACTGCTTGCACCCCTCCCCCTGTTTCGCAGCCTCATACAAATAAATATTGAATATTTACAGACATCTACTGTTTTAACCTAAATATTATGATTATACATACATGTATAAAGGATCTAACACCGGTAAGAGGGCAAGACGGAAAAATCTCAGTCACCCTAGAGAATGAATTCTGGTCTCCAACGAGGCTCAGCCGAGTTGGAGACCAATATAAATCTTTCCCGCGAGTGTCTGAGATTCTTGCCCTCTTACCTTTTCTCACTAATTTCCCTATCTTGTACGTTTTCCGGTGTTTGATTTTAATTCTCATCTTTGTTTTGTTTACATTCCATCGAGCGTTTTCCCGCAAATTTGTTTTCCGTTGGTGAAGTTAATTGTCGATTTATCTATATACATCCGTGTATTGGCAGTATTGTAATTGTATTTCATAATATGCGAGCGTCAGCGAGCTCTTTATGGTATAAAATGTGTACTTAGGATTTGTTGACAAACATGGCTGCACATACTGATGAATAAAAAAAATTTCGACGCTTTGTAAACACGTTCCGTATAACACACTAACACACTCCATTAATGAAGATCTTCTTACCCAGCGTGCCCATGCGTTAAGATGGCACTGATCAGTCTGACCATATTGTATCCTACGTCCCGTGTATTGTGTGCCCAATGTTGTTGGTGTCTATATTTCTCTATATGTAACGTTTATTTTGTTTAGTTTGTGCCCCCTCCCCCACCCCACAATCGTGGAACAAAACAAGGGTTGGGATGTATTACTGGCATCCTGTCTAAAGGTTAAAATTTAACTCAGTCGTACTGCAATTGTACACGTATATCATTGCAAATTATAACCTATACACACACCACCCTTATTCCAGACCAATAACTACAGGAGATATGCCTTATCTTTGTAAACATACACTGTGCAAACAATACACTTAAAGGCGTTTACTAAAATTAAAAGAAAAATCACTAAATTTACGTCACTCAACAAATAAAAGACGTTGATTATCACCTAACACTGACAATTGAAGTATTTGAACTTTCTAATTCCTTTCATCTCGCACTTCTAATCGAAAACTAAAAGCTCATGGGGTTAGGGTTATGGTGTTTAACGCCACTTTCAACAATATTTCAGTTATATCGTGGCGGTCAGTTTTATTGGTGGAGGAAACCGCCACCAATAAAACCGACCAAATAAATGATAGTAACTAATGGACTCCATTAATGTAACATGATATTGAACCTCACGAGGAACTGAATAATGTTAGTGAGTGAGTGATTGTTGTTTAACGCCAAATGAACAATTTTCCCCACAGCTATATCATGGCGAGAACAAGTAACTTTCTATGAAATGATGACTGATGTCTGCTTTGTACTAGACCATTACACTTAATTGGATATTTATAAAGCTAGTTCACTGAAACACTCATCCACGGGTAGACATGTCGCTCCACTCTGACATTATCCTAATTCCGCATGATGTTATACCTTATTCAATGGAGATGCACTATTATAAGTACACGTCTTGGTTGCCCCCCTTGGTTAGACTAGACAACACAGAAATAGCATTTGAAATCAAATTACCTTTTGTTCAAACATATTTCATACAAAACTTTCATAATTTTTGACATAAAACAGCATGTGGGGTGGGGTTTTGTTTTTGGGGGGTGCATTTTTATGGACCTTGCACCCAGGACCGGATTTAGATGAAGAGAGGCCCTCTAGCTAGGCTATTCTACTTGCGAGGCCCCTCACAATCCCCACCCTTGTGAATAGAGGAAGATAAAAGAGTATTTTACACAATAATCAATGAAGCCGAGGATGATGACAAATGCTTTAAATTTCCGCAATTCACAATTCCTCATCTAAAGAAAATTAGCCACGACATTGAAACAAATTTGATGTCTGACAACACCTTGTTTTTTTCAACTTATCTATCTCACTGCTTTTATGGAAGGACAAAATAAACACAGAAATCAATGCTAGTGTCGACTTATTGCCCTTATTATTCTGAAATGGAGTGCAAGCAAAATTACCGAAGGGTTATATGGCAACTTGTGTAAGAAAGGTCTATGACAATGACAAAAAATATTATGCACCTTGGCCAGAGGCCCCCTGGATGTTGAGACCCTAGGCTTCAGTGTACCAAGCCGATAGGGAAATCCGGCACTGCTTGCACCCCTCCCCCTGTTTCGCAGCCTCATACAAATAAATATTGAATATTTACAGACATCTACTGTTTTAACCTAAATATTATGATTATACATACATGTATAAAGGATCTAACACCGGTAAGAGGGCAAGACGGAAAAATCTCAGTCACCCTAGAGAATGAATTCTGGTCTCCAACGAGGCTCCGCCGAGTTGGAGACCAATATAAATCTTTTCCGCGAGTGTCTGAGATTCTTGCCCTCTTACCTTTTCTCACTAATTTCCCTATCTTGTACGTTTTCCGGTGTTTGATTTTAATTCTCATCTTTGTTTTGTTTACATTCCATCGAGCGTTTTCCCGCAAAATTGTTTTCCGTTGGTGAAGTTAATTGTCGATTTATCTATATACATCCGTGTATTGGCAGTATTGTAATTGTATTTCATAATATGCGAGCGTCAGCGAGCTCTTTATGGTATACAATGTGTACTTAGGATTTTTTGACAAACATGGCTGCACATACTGATGAATAAAAAAAAATAAGGGTTTCTGATAGAAAATAAAATCCGATAGCCACGAAACGTGGAAATGTTCCGACCCAGATCTGGAGAGGCAAATCCGCTGTTTTCCATATATATAGCGCCCTGACGTCCAACGGCTACAGGAAATCCATTAAAGCCGTTAGACGGCAGAGGAATCTCGGACTAAGCGCAAAGGTGATCCCAAGTCTCGTACCCTCTCTTGTACGTCCGATACCACTGAATCCCGGAACCCGTGTATAATAAAAGTCATTTTGTTAGCTTGTTTTACTTATATTGATATTTTTTAATTTATTTTTAATCTCTTCTGACATACTGACAAGAATTTTTGTTTCTACGCGGAAGTTAACTTTTGAGATTTCGTAAGGAACGACAGCTCGATTGAATGAGACTAGATTCGGTCCTAAAAAAAGTCGTCCCCGATATACCTCGGCCCAAAAAATCTCGACACTTTTTGAAGCACTGGATGAGCATGAAATTGCCAGATAATTTTCAGATTCGCGAGCATTCATGGCCGTGCCGGTTTCATATTAAAATAAAACAAGATTTTAATTTTACTACTTTAAAAGGGTTCAAAATAATATGCGAGCGTCAGCGAGCTCTTTATGGTATAAAATGTGTACTTAGGATTTTTTGACAAACATGGCTGCACATACTGATGGATAACAAATTTTTTCGACGCATTGTAAACACGTTCCGTGTAACACACTAACACACTCAACTAATGAAGATCTTCTTAACATAAAGCGCAAAGGTGATCCTAAGTCTCGTACGTCCGATACCAGTGAAACCCGGAACCCGTGGGTAATAAAAGTCATCGTGTTAGCTTGTTTTACTTATTGATATTTTTTAATTTATTAAATCTCTTCTGACATACTGACAAGAACTTTTGTTTCTACGCGGAAGTTATCTTTTGAGATTTCGTAAGGAACGACAGTTCGATTGAATGAGACTAGATTCGGCCCTAAAAAAAAGTCGTCCCCGATATATCTCGGCCCAAAAAATCTCGACACTTTTTGATGCACTGGATGAGCGTAAAATTGCCAGATAATTTTTAGATTCGCGAGCATTCATGGCCGTGCCTGTTTCATATTAAAAAGACAATGTATTTAATAAATATATTATATATGCTACTACAACAGCGATAAATTACCTGTAAACATTATTTTACTTTGGTCAAAGGGAGGTCATTTCTTTCTTTACGTTAGTTACTAACAAGGGAGAGCACTCTATTTTTTGCTCAAAGGAAACAAACATTGACACGGTAGAAAGGGGTGAGAAAAAGTCAAACGCAGTGAAAGGTGTTAAATCGTTTGAAAGCAGAATAGTATACATAGATTAATAAAAAAAATACTTATGTGGTAGAATCGTGGTTTTATTGATGAGAATAAAGACGGAACCGTGGTGAAGAGCTATTTTGCGAAACGTAACATTTTTACGGGAAATGTAGCGTGAAATTCTTATTTCACACACGGGTTGAGAAATATAGGATCTAACACCGGCAAAAGTGCAAGACAGGGAAATCTCCGACACCCGAGGGTAAGATTTCAATCGTCAGCGAACGATTGAAATCTTACCCTCGGGTGTCGGAGATGTCCCTGTCTTGCACTTTTTGCCGGTGTTTGATTTTATTTCTCACTTTTATCGGCTGTTTTTAGTTTCGTGTTTGTTTATGTACTTTTAGCAGACGATCATGTAAACAATGTGAGTTATTATGTAATAATATGGCTGATTGTTAGGATTTGCGTGCACTCGTCGCAACTTCGGCTGATTCCGTACCTTCATCAAAGCGAAGCGGTCTCACCCGAGGTTTGCCGATTGGATTTGCGTGGTTATAAAAGATTGAAAACTTATATATGGGTAGTGGATTGTTTATTTTAAAAAGGAAAAACATGGAGAATTTGGGGGGGGGCAGTTGACATGAACTGTACAGCATGCATTTGCCGGTAAAACGCACGTGATTGTTTTGTCTTGCACTAGTGCAAGATAAGAAAATCTCACATCGCTAAAAATAGGAACTGATCTGTCTCAAAAGTGAGAAAAGGATATCTCACACGGCTAACAATAGGAACTGTGCTGTCTTATTAGTGAGAAATTTTTATCCTGCACTGTTCTATTTGAGCAGCCAAGTTGCATCGTCTGGATAATTATGTCTCCCCTTCGAACGAAGGGAGACATTGTTTTAGTCTGATTTTTTCTTCCGCTTCTTCTGCTTCTTCTCAGCGAAGCTTGTCCGGACCATAACTTTTTTGTCTTTCCAGATAGGTCAATTATATTTGGTATGTGGGTGCATGAACATAAGGCGGTGTGTCGCATACCGTAATGACCTTTGTAAGACATTGACCTTTGACCTCAAGGTCAAATAATTGTTCTTTAAATAGTATTTTCTTGTCCGGACCATAACTTTTTTGTCTTTCCAGATAGGTCAATTATATTTGGTATGTGGGTGCATGAACATAAGGCGGTGTGTCGCATACCGTAATGACCTTTGTAAGACATTGACCTTTGACCTCAAGGTCAAATAATTGTTCTTTAAATAGTATTTTCTTGTCCGGGCCATAACATTTTTGTCTTTCGAGATAGGTCAATGATATTTGGTATGTGGGTGCATGACCATAAGGTGGTGTGTCGCGTACCGTAATGACATTCGTTTGACCTTGACCTTTAATCTGAAGGTCAAATAATTGTTTTTAAATAGTATCACTTGTTAAGGTCACTAACTGGCAAGATATAGTTTTTCTGGTTCATGTTTGGTGACGGTAAGATGCTGTAACAGTAGACTAGAAGTGCGGACAGGGGTGATTGTTAGTGATTGTTGTTTAACGCCAATTTTTCAGCTATATCATGGCGAGAACAAGTTAATCTTCAATGAGATGATGACGAGGTCCGCTCTGTACAAGACCAACACGCTGAGTTGGATTTTTATTGTGCTAGCTCACTGAAACAAACATTCCGCGGGTAGACATGTCTCTCCACTCGGACACATTATTGTGATTCCGAGCCAACCAGTCTTTGTTCTTTCTCGTTATAGTGTGTTAGACGGGGAACGAATTTTTTTACTTTAATGTACCCACCGAACATATACCTAAATTATATATCATTGGAAAGAAGAATTCATACTCTATCCAAATAGTCGGGTCGTAAAAACGGGAACTGGTTGCATTTCCTTAAAAAGGGAGATAATCGTTCTACCCAAAATTTTAAGAATGAATCTTACGGGAGTGTCAACAGTCATGGGCTTTGGGCATGCGCCAACATTTTAACACCCAAAACCGGCACGGACCAAACCCGGAATACAATTGCGTTATTCTGGTATTCGTGACTCCTCGGATGAGTACCAGACTAGTAAAAAGTATGAAATAGCGGCAAAAATAAATTTCTGAATTAAAAAAAAGATACTGAAAATAAAATCTGATGTTTAAAATGAGCGGCAAAAATAAATTTGTGCGGATCCAAAAGTTCTTACTTAAAAGGGGGATTTCCAGAAGGTTAAAAAGGGGGATTCCGGAACAGGGTTAATTGGTTTAATAATTTTATGTCTTCATGCAGTAAAAAATGTGTGTTACAATACATACAGGGGCGTAGCTAGCCTTTTTTGCAGTGCAAGCAACCATACCTTGGAGAGGGGGTCTTTTTTTTTACTAGATGCAAAATTGTGCGTTCTGAGGTGTTTTCATGGGTAAATTGAATACATAAGCAACACATTGATTTCATGATTTTGTTAGACAGAATTTACTTAGAATTGCCCAAAATCTGTTCTACGTGTCTTAGCAGACACGCACTTCTCCATAACTTTGTCTAAATCCACACTGAAATCGCGATGGATATACATTAATGCTAGCGATGACAACCTATCGTTATTCATTGTTGATCGTACATATGTCTTCAACCGACGTAGTACACTGAACGATCGCTCTGCGGTAGCACTTGTTACCGGCATTGTCAAAATGATACACAAGATGGTATCTATAGAAGGATATAGAACCGGGTTTACTGCATCAAGTGTCTCACAAAGTGAAGTTGGCATCTGATGGCGAGGTGTTATACTCCAGCGTGTTCGCCATCGAGCGACCTCCCTCTTGAATTCGTTTAAATTACATGTCAGGTCAGTCTGGTATGTCTCATACAATGTCGCGATTTGTTCGTTCGTAATATTTCCTATAACACGAGGAAGCAGATACTGTGCATAAAAGCGATTTTCTGATTTTATCAGACGCGACTCCAATTCCATTATCATGTGGTCTATAAACGCAAAGTACAAAGATACTTTCCAATACTGTTTTGGCGTGTCTGCAGGGTGATTGGCTCTGGTAGTCTGTCTTCCACATCTCCTCGGCATATTTTCAACGATATCGAAAGGTTCTGATAAATCTAATGCCGATTGATACAATTCATTCCAAACTGATTCATCGAGTCGTTCAGCTCGTAACAACTCAATGACAGCTTTACATTCTTTTGTAGCCTCCAGCAGGTCACATTCGATACCTTGCAGGAATTTCGACAGAAACATCGTACTCTGTAAAATGTGTTCTGATACTACCAGAGCTATAACAAATACAAATCTGGTAATAGATGCAAGGTATTGTCCGGCTTTGTCATCTCCTAGTCCCTGTAATCGTTCCAACGCATGAACCACTATAGGAAATGATGTTTTAAATGTGTACAGTGCGTCGGCTTGACTCGTCCATCGCGTTTCGCAAAGTGTGCGCAGATTGGTCCGCTTGTCCATATTTTCGATGTAACTCATACTAATGATACGCCGTAACGTCATTTGAATAAAATTTGAAATGCCGTAATTTTTATGACATTGAATTTTCACAAAAAGCCACAACGAGACTTTGTTTTCCACTTTTTTTTTTATTTTTATTATTCCTTATTTATTTTATTTGTTTTACTCTTTATTTTTTTTTCTTCAGCACGCCGATGTGCACGCAACTGCGTGTTGGCGTATAGGGAGCTACGCGCCTGACATATACCCGTTTTAATTGCTATTTACATGTACATTTCTGACAAATTGTTTATATTTGTAAAATTTAGTTGGATTAAATTGGCAAAATTTATGATCAAACAATATCATAAATGTAATTGTTCAAAGCTGATCGTAAATTCACTAACCAACTTGTGTGAATCACCTTGACGGTACTTATGCTGGAATATGGCTACCTTGACTGTCTCCCCTGCTTGAGTCTAGGTTTCCTTGTGGGAGTAACTCTAATGTTATTATTCTTGTCATTATTATTGCGTATTCATTATTATTCATGTCAATTATTAATGATTTCTGCTAAATAATAATTTCAATCATTGCAATTGATTATGCAGCTCGAAAGAGCGCCTTGATTGGCAATACAGTTATTTGTATTTGCATTGTATTTGTATTTGGCTAGAATAATTATTATATTTAATTCTTAAGATGACTAATAAGAAGACAATTTTGATTTTCACACATGTCAATACATCGCATTTTATGGAAAACGTTTCTCCAAATAGACCAGTATTATAAGTATTAAAATGGCGAAAAACGGCCATGCCCTTATTTTTGTTGCACTAAAAGGTGCAAACTTTACCGAAGTTGAGACTATTTTCGATGGTATGTTGAACTTCACGAGTTAAAATGCCACCGTCCGGTGTATGGCAGAAATGTTTATGGAAAAAATGCATGCATTTGGGAATTTGCTTCAAGACGAGTGGCAGGTTTTTACAACACCAGAAACACACTTACCCAAAATACCCTTAGAAAGGATAACGTTATTCCTATTTTTTGGGGTGCTTTCCGCGTGGACAAAATTTATGATCAAACAATATTATAAATCAATCGGAGTAAAAAAAACGTAAACAAGACGTCATTGCATTTGTAAACACGGTGACGCAGTTTATTCATCGTGGCAGTTATGCACATATCGTCACGGTCGTAAGGAAGTTTTCGTGAATTTGTTGGTTAGGAAATAATTTATGACTGCATGTATCCCGTAGATCTTGAAAATAATGAGAGATCGTGTGAATTCCAACTTCCAAGGATATTGTGACACAACCTCGCAAATAAAATAGTACTGTTTACAAAACATCCTAGATCTGCAAGAATAAATAAAATATATCATCCTAGCGAGTACTTATCGATTAACTTGAAGAAAATTAATCTAAATCTCGTATATTTTGTTGTCTGACTATCCTTATAAGAAAGGGAAATCAAAATAAGTATTTTCCCCCTAAGTGACTGGCAGGTATTGTACAAAAACCAGCTTTGTAATGTTAATGCTTTAAAGTTGGCATTATGTTAGACTTCTGCATGGTTTTATAGTTTATCATATTTATATCACATTAAACATGCAATTTGTAAATTATCATATTAGCCCAACTTAAAAAACTGGTATGCCCCTTTTGTTAGAGAATGTATAAAGTCTGTGTGTGTAAGACACTTTTGATGTTCTAACTTAAAAATGACTTAGTTCAACTAAATATCATTTTGTGATTTTTTAGAAGTCAAAATCCTGTAGGAATGCACACCTTTAGTATTTGTACATTAAACACACTACAAAATATTACAAAAAGGGAGGGACAGACAGGGGTTAAATAGTATGCCCTGATACAGGGCTATACATTAACAGTCATGTTCCATTCTTACATGTATGTCAAGCACATTATTATGGTGTGGTTTCTGTTCATGAGGCACTCCATCCTTTCTTGTTTATGCCAATGTCAGGAGACCAATAATAACATATAAGGATTAGTATGGAAAAAGTGCTAAATTCAGGAACAAGTCAGTCTTGGTTGGGCAAGATATGTACATGCACATGTACTTTGTAAATGATTCAGCTGATAACTTTTGTAAATTATAGAGCACAAAAATTAAACAAAAAGGTGACCGCATGGGCAGATTTGACTTAAAGAGAACTACATGTATTCATTAACAAGAAAATATTTATTGCAAAAACAAAACATTATTAAAAGGTCAGCTATACATGTATAATAACAATGTTGTAAAATAACAAAACTATGAACTGGAACATTGAAGAATGGGTAATAAAACACATTCCCATCATCCTGGTGAAGTCTTAAGTTAATGATTGAATAAAAATGATATTGCTTTTAACATCAAAAAGTTAATATTAGGGGACACTATACAATTTGTTTAGTTATTGAGTTGAGAAGTTAAATATCTGACACAAGTTTTAAACAATAAACAACAAGAAATATAAACTATAACATGTGATGTGTAAACTATTAAAGCATGAGCAACAGGAAACACATTTAGATACAAAAAATGAAAAGACCAACACCTTAGTTGGATTTTTAGATTGCTAGTTCATTGAAACAAGTCTGTGGGTAGATATGTCGTTCCACTCTGAAACATTATTCTGATTCTGACCCGACCATTCTTTGTTCTTACTCCTTAATGCTGCATTCTTACCAATTTTATAATCTTTGGTTTGACTAGACAGGGGATAGAACCCATGGATCTACCACATTCAAGGTGAGCATGCTAACCATTACACAACATTTTTGTGGTTGTGTAAAAATCACACTGAAAAAGCAGTAATTCTTCAAAAAACTTTCATTAAGCTAGGGACTTGTGTCCAAGTTAGTTAATGCAGTCAACATGATCAAGCATATATTAAAATAAACCCATAGATTAGCTTCCAGTCAGATTTGAACTGACATCTTTTCAACATTATTGAAATGTACTACCTTGTACTATAGAAGCTATATGTATTGTAATTGTTAGTAGTTGACAAATCTAATATGTACTCGGATCATTAGTTTCCAGAGAGATTTGAACTGACATCTCTCAAACATTATTGAAATGTACTGATTCATTGACGCCATAGTAACTACAACATTTTGTCATGAATTTGTTAGGAACATTTCAGCCATCAATCATGTTCATCAAGCCTATCAGAATACATTTGAATGGGGTCTGAAATTCCAGTCACTCAAAATTTTGTCGTAGCACCTCTTGTTATCTTGTAAAACATAATCTTGTGATGGCACCATTTCTTTGTTTTTAATCTTTGCTATGTTTGTGTTTTAATTTTGTCCTTGTTTTTAAATTGTTTTTTTTTTAATCAAACTGGAAGTTAATCATTTTATTAAATATTAATATAGATAGCATGATTTCAATACTAATCATTCTTGCAATAGGGGCATAAAAATACATCTCTTTTCCTGATCACACGTTTTTCAGTTGAGTAGACCAAATGAACCCAGTGTTTGTATTGGTCACATTGTAGCCATTTCGTGAATATTAAACATGGGCTCTCTCTGATTTCTTTTGGGGTGAATAATTTGCATACACAGCACTTTTCATCATCTCTTATTCGATTTTCATCCTCAGAATCAGATTCAGAAGTGCTATTGGTATTTGTAAGTGGTTTGACAGATGGACAGTCATGTCAAGCAATAGATTCTTTCTTGAGAGGGGTATATATAAATGTAGGAGAAATACTTAATTCTGATTGGTTAAAAAGTTACATTTATTTTCCATACACGCCTACCCAGCCTATCAGTAAAAATGTAAAAAAGCAGGAAATTTAGTGATACGAACTGATACACAACTACATTCCCTTTCTTCTCAAAACATCAAAAGGTACCAGAAACTTCATTAGGTCAATGACTTTATATATCTCAATGTTATTTTACCCCCTTTATGAGGTTGCAAAAAGGTGTGATTGCAAGATAAAATTCTTTCATGATCCAACAGTCTTACTTCTTTGACATCCAATACAGCCTCCTCCAAAACAACATTTTCAAGCTGGAAATAAAATTATATTTATTAAGTACTGGTACTATAGATCATGATGAGCTATTTTTAAGAAATTTACTTAGCGAGCAAGTGTATGTTTTTTCCCTTCTCATTAAGTTTTACACATCCGTATTTGTGGTCAAGTCATATAAATCTTCAATGATTTACTTACTAACAGCACCATTGAACTGCAAAATTACTTGGCAATTTCTGAATACAACAGACTGGTTGTCTTTTTAGTGTGTTATTCCCTCATTTCAAATTACAGAGTTATCTCCTTTTTTACAAGAGTTGTCTTTCTTGTTAGCAAGTAATTATATAAAATCATTCTGCTCAGTAGAAGCTGTGAAATTTTTGACAAAAATTTTTTGGATGGACATTGGTAAAACTTAATGACCCCGACTGCCTTTTACTTAAGTTTTCGTTCAACAATATTTTCATAGACCCAAAGTCTTTAAATTGAGAATGGAATTTTCGGTTTTTCACACTACATTAACAGACGATCCTTTCATATTAATATGATCCCTCTTACGTTTTTTGTATTGAGGGGATATTGTTATAAAATGTGTAAATTCAATCTTTTTTTAACATACCTGTACAGGTAACTGTTGTGTGTCTTTCATCAATTCATTGGTCATGTTGTTAGGAGTAGGTTGGGATTCATCAACCAAATGGGCTATAGGCTGGTCAATTTCCATAGGGTGTATATCCTAATAGAATAATATACTTTAGGCATGTAAATAATTGATGATCTATTCTTTATCAGTGAATGCCCTTGAAATTTTAATAACCATTATTTCGGGCCGAAAATAAAATTCTTTGTTCCCCCATGTCTTAATTTTGATGTTTTGATATAATTTTGACTGCGCCCTTGAATATTCAAGAAAAAATTGGTTCCAAAAGTTTTGTGCCAGAAAAAATAATCCATTGTAAAGGAATCAAATTAATTATAATATTTTCATCACAACTAAGGTATTTATTTAGATCATGTCTGTACACTCAAATTTTCAAAACAAACATTAACCTTTGGTCATCCACTTTTCAGGCATTTTTTCCCAGAAGATATTTATCAATAAAATTATTGTATTTGTACAATATAATGCCAAATATAACATATATTTCCTGTTCTGTTTGGTTGTTTTGTAATACTATTGCAATACACTTACTGAAAAAGAAAAATAGCTGTGATCATATATCCTTGAATACATACAAGAGCCTGTTAAGAACAGGTTCAATGAGTAGACCTAAAAATAAAAAATAAATATATATACATGTGTTGTCGGGTCGATTCTCAGTGGAATATTATAACAAGACGTAGTGAGTTCTAACATTTATTGCAGTTGGAATTCATATTTCCATATAAAATAGACCCTGTAATGACAATATAAAATATATAAATAATGGATCAAGAAAGATAACTTTTGATAATTTATGCATTGGAATAAAGTAAATTACAAATATTACAAGTTTCTATTCCATTATTGTAACAAAATATTTATTCTCTATAAATGATTTATATACCTGCTCATGGTTCTCATGGACATTTACAAACATTAAACAAGTGGTATTACTTGTACAATATTGGTTTCACGTGAACCAAACAAAATAATAACAAAATTAAGAATAAACTAAACATTGTAATACGAAACAAAGTAATAACAAAACAAACATAAGCGAAGCAAAAATAAGCATAAGCTCAACATTATAATAAAGTAAAATAAAAAGTAGCATAATTAGCATCAATAAGCAAAACTATAAAAACAATTATCTTTACCTCACACTGGGGTGCAAAGGTCTTGAAATACAGGATATACCTCAGATCAAGCCATTCATCAGTATTTAATATATCATGGCAACCTGAATATAAAAAATGGGTTTATAACTATTGTGCTCAAAACATGCACAATTACACAAAACACAGTTTACACATAGAATTGTTAATAACTCGCCTTTTTAATATTTTAATGGTAAAAATAGTATTATGCTCAATATTAAACTCATATTTCATAGTTCCAAATATTATTTCATTTAACCTTTAACATTTTATTGGAATTAATGTTTTATAAGTTTATCACATTTTAATAGCATTTAATATGTTAAAATAAGTTTATCACAATTTAATATGTTTTATAAATCAGTCAATCAATCAATCAACTCAATCTCACTTGAGAAAGTTATTTTATAGACAATTAGTAAGTTTAGTATAAATACCTTAATGAATGTTAGTGGTGTCAAATAGAAATATCATCAGTTCAATAGTCATCCAAAATTGGATCCAAAAGAATAGTAGTTGGCAATATGTCTGCCTTCCAAGATATGAAAAAGTAATAGAATGTCTCAAAGAACAAAAGAATTTCCCACCAAAAATTCAGGTGACTACAATAACCAATGAAATGAAATAACTGGTCAAACTGACCTTAACTAATCAAATATGCAAAGACAAGATACATATCAGGGTTACCTTTGTGAACTTAGGTCATAACCCTAATTAGAATACAAAACATAACACAAAGTTGTAGACCTTATTAATTTTATTATTAAGAGGTTTTAAATATTATAATTGAATGAAAAAATTATTAAAGTAATTATATGAATATATTTTATTTAAAAAATATATTTTATGAACATAGTAAAAATGAAAAATTAAATTATTTACAAACTGTCAAAATTGACTCTTCCACACATGTATAAACAAAAAATATTTTGCAACTAATTATGTAAGTTGTTCAATCAATTGATGCATTTTAGTTCACATAAATTCAATAAAACAATAGCCCAGGTTCCTATTAATAATTTAATAATTTTACACTATTCAGCACAGGCACTTGTTTCAATATCAAAAATTTAAAGGAGACTTAATAGTGAATAAAATGTTTGATATTGAAACAAGTGCCTGTGCTATTCAGTGATGGAAATTCACAGGAGCCCAGTCAGTAACCCCTAAAACTTAAGCGGGGTTACTATTTTTTCAACATTCTTGCTTGATCATACATGTATAACACTGGGCCACCAAAATATTAAATTTCCATCCCTGAGCAACACAAATGTGTGTATGGTATTCACAACAATCATGACCACATAGATGAGGGGAAAAGGGTGAAGGGAGACAGGGGGTGGGAGAAAATGAGGGAGACAGGAGATAAAAGAAAAAAGGGGGAGAAGGGAGAAAGGAAGGAGAAGAGTGGGAGAAGACTACCCCATGTCCTCCCCCTCATAGATTCAGGGACAGTTTTTGTCTTTTTGGAATCACAAATGCACATCACACCCCTGTCATTTGAAAATTAACAAAGTACAGTATTTTTTGTGTTTTTCAACATATTATTTAGATTTCAGTTTCGTGATTGTGAAGGAAATACATTGCAACTATATTGTGTACCAAATTCAGAGAAGTTACACTCATATATGTCTATAGAACGAGTCTTACGAGGATAATTTGAAGCACTGGACCATTCATTCTGGCCATTGCTGGTAGAGTGTATGAGTGACCCGACACGTCATCAAAGGTCATTTTATAGCATTTTTAAATAAATAAGACAGTAATATGATTGTCTATTTTTACTGGAATGGGCTCATTTTAAACATCAGATTTTATTTTCAGTATCTTTTTTTAATTCAGAAATTTATTTTTGCCGCTATTTCATACTTTTTACTAGTCTGGTACTCATCCGAGGAGTCACGAATACCAGAATAACGCAATTGTATTCCGGGTTTGGTCCGTGCCGGTTTTGGGTGTTAAAATGTTGGCGCATGCCCAAAGCCCATGACTGTTGACACTCCCGTAAGATTCATTCAAATTTTAAGAAAATATATGAGTTATAACTTTTGGGTTGCTCCCCTTGAATTCAGTTCCCACAAAGGGATGAAATTATCGTTTTTGCAAAATTTTGTATACACTATTAAGTCTTTCATATAGACTTTAAGGTTTAGTTGTGAAAAAAATGTGTATTTTTGTAGGTTTTGATGACATAGTCAGTTTCCTTCTTATTTTTAATGTCGCCAATAGGGACCTGACCTTGACCTTTGTATGGAAACGTCTTGACCTGAATGTGCTTTAATTAGTTGATGATAACATTGATACTATTTTTTACAACGAAATTTAACTTCTATTTCACAAATTAAAATTTCTCTGGCGTATAGAAAAAGGGGGATGGGCGTCATTCACTAGTACATAAACATCATTGTTCTTGTTCCTGTCACTGATATGACGGTGTGGTATTCTTAATCAATGTTTTTGCTCCGCGTTCGCTACAACGAATGCTGTATAACCTAAAGAGGTTCTAAAACACCAAAATAAGCATATAAGTCGATAGCAACACATTTATATTAGTCGGTATAAATAGGACTATCCTGGTTCAAATCAAATGACAGAACAATATCGCTATCTAACTACAAAATGACTATTGTGGATTTGTCGCGACATTACAAGGCAGATAATTTTGTCCACAACAACAAAGCCTTGTAAAAATCTACTAAATTTCAGACATCATGATCATCGTCTTACAGTAAGGTAACATTCTTTGTTATGGCATTTTTACACATGTCGCTACCATAACAGGGACAAAGATCTGTGCACGACAGATTCTGTTCAAAACAAACACAGCTACTGGAACAAATTGATTTGCCTTTACAACTGCACACGAGATCCTGCAGGAAGTCTGATTACATTTGCCCCCGGAAGAAGACAGGTACCAGACCACCCTTGTCTTCCCATCCGAACATTAAAGGAGACCTAACAGGGGCTGTGCTTTTTGTGAGGATTTCCAGATATAGGTCTGCAAAGATGCTCTTAGTACATGCTGATGGAATGTCGCTTCGCATGGTGATAACTTGGCCAGGCTTGCTTCTTTTTGTGTTGCAAGTCGAACTCTGAATTTATTGAGATTAGAGTAATCTGCTCGTAGTTTGGTTTTTTGGATAGTCTTCAACTGAGATTTTCAGCTTCTCAATATCACGTCTTAAGATACCTACAGCAGAGTGTAAAATTTGTTCATCAGAAATACCTTCAACATCAACTTGAAAATCATTTTCCAACTCAGAGGCTTTAAATTTGGACTTGTATTTACCTGCCGCGGCAATAGCATCGCCTAAAGAAAGCTTGTCACTGAAGACAAGATTTGACATTCCTTGGCCCCGCTAAGTATGTATAACTATAGAACCAGCATAATGTTTAATTAGCCTGTCTTGTAACTTGGCAGATGAGTAAGTACCTGTGTCTGCGGGTAGACTATATATGCTTTGTATTTTGCAAGTAATTGTGTCATCCGAAAAACCTTTTTGTGAACGACTAAATCATCGTTGATTTCATGAATTAAATTCTGGAAGACGATTTCGTTACTAGAAAGATCAGAATCCTGTTTCTGTTCGTTTTTCGGGGAACTCTTTAACAGATATTTAGTCATGCACCCGTTGTGATATACTCCTTTCAGAACAAAATCGTCACAATTCAACACGCGAACCAGTCTATCATCATTTTGACTCAATGCGCACTTCATCAACTTGTTCACACGCTCACCGGATGCAATTTTATGTACTTTAAAATCTTTCTTGAATGTTTTATTTTGACAAATGAAACAAAAATCCCTCTGAATGGGCTCGTACTGGGAGTGTGTTACAACACTTGTGTGTGACATAGTTGAAACTTGTTCAGTACCAGGGTTCGACATTAACGGTTGTCCGATTGCCCGGGGCAAGTGAAATGCGTCTTCGGGCAAATGAAAACGGCACCCAACTTGTCCGATCGGGCAAGTGAAAATGATTCTGTGATATGTTCAATTCCTGAAGATTAAAATGATTAATATTGAATTATTCAGTGTTGGAAGTCGCGGCGAATTTTACCTAAACATCGCGTCGTATGTATCGTGTATTTTACGCCATTTTGTTTTATTTTGTTGACTACGGAATTCCCCTTTCTCAAATAAAGATCGTGTTATTTATATTAGCCAATCGTGAATGCCTAATTAGGTGGCGGCGCTGCATCAACATCGTATTTATTTTCGCCGGCCAATGAAAAGCTAGAGTTATTTGCGGTGTTCTAATTTTAGAAAATTATCCCTGGTGTGTATTGGCTTTGCGATCAAAATATTGAAAGCATGATAGATTACTGGAATAAAAATTCAAGCAAACTATACAGTCGTTGTCAGTCTATGATAAGGGACATTTATACTTAAATTTTCTAACAAAAATATTTCAGAAATCCTCGTCAATCACCCGTATTTATAAAACTGTCATATTCCCACAAATTCTTAGGTACGTCTACTCAAGGATTTATATATAAATCCTTGGTCTACTCAATATCTCAGAAGACTCAGTCCCAGAATTTGGTGCCAATATGACACAAGTAACCCTCGGGAAATTCTTCAGTGGGGTTCCTCAAAAAAGGAAATCGGATGGTGAATCTATTTTAATTATGTAGCCAAATGATGCACTAACACTATGCCCTTATCATAAGGTGTAAATAATTAATATGAGGGGTTATTCTACTCTATGAACGGTCATTGTAGATTGCATAGTTCTGCACTACATGCATATATGGCACTTAAGAATTTGGGCTAGTAGTTTACAGTTTCGGGCAAGTAAAATCAATATGGCACTTGCCCGAATGGACAAGTTGGTCAAAAAGTTAATGTCGAACCCTGAGTACTTGTAAAAATTTATCTGAACTGTTTTGAAAACACTGCAGTTTTGTTTACTTGTATATTTTCTATAGCAATTACGGTGGTAAACAACTTTAATTTTACGTGATATAAAATTGTCCATTGTGGACATTTCCTGCAAAATACGAGAATACACCTCATCTCTTCTAATTTTCATCGATCTTACAAAACTATCTTTGCCTACATCTCGCATACAAATCACAGGTTCTGCATTGGAACATTGACATATAATGCATTGCTCCCAGTTCAACGTTTCTTTACTACTTTTTGGACTAGAAGGAGAAAGTTTCAAAGGACTACCGAACGTGTCTGTCCGGTTAAATTCTGGTACTACAATAACCTAATTACTAATCAACAAAATACACTAATTATCGACAAACAAACGACAAAAACAACGCCAAATGAAGTCTAAAAACCTCAGTAAACAGTATGCGAAAAGCCGAACACTTAACAATGAAATAAATCAGAAACTAAGCCATTTCATTCAAAAAAGACAACGTGCTATCATCAACCGAAAGGAGCCAAACATGTAGAAAACTATACAATTTTAATTTTCTTTGAAATATATTTTACTCTGTGGTGACTTTTGTTGGACAATAATGATATTAAAGCCAACTGATACAGGAAACCCTTGTCGACCTCTGGTCCGGTGTATCGTTTCACTTTATTGACACTGAATAAAATAACACGATCATTTTTAATCACTCGGTAGCCGTTTGTTGAATTCTGAAACCTAATAGACAGTTTTGAAAGAGGTACTAGAAAGGAGAAAGGGAAAACGTATTGGAAGTCTATAATGGTAGCTTACTACAAAACATAAATTAAAAAATTACTTAATAGTCCTGAATAATATTTTTAATTTCTGCCATGACTAGCGAGACTAGGTGAGTTGAACACTTCCAACATTTATGTGAATATATATGTATTTAGTTGTCTGAGAGAAAAAAATAACTTAAAATGATATTTTCATCACGGAAGACTATCCTTAAACCTTATAATTATATGTATACTTCCTAGTTTAAACAGGTTTGCCTGTACTTGAATAACAACAGTGTTTATAACAAAAGCTTATACAATGTAGTTTAAAAATAAAAACCGGAAGAACATGATATTTAACTATATATTTATCTACATTTAAAAGTTGATTGAAAGTTTATAAAGGAATCTATTATTAGTTAATTACATGAAATGAACATTAAACAGAAAGGGACATTTATTTCATATTTGACAATGTTTGTTCGATTATAATTATATTTATGAACGAATCAATGCGAGCGAGGGCATGCTTGAGAGGAAGAATGTGATTACTGTTTTATCGACGAAAAAGTTTTTTTTTTCGATATCGACTTGATTTGTAAGCACTTGTGTAGGCTGAAATTTAACCAAGTCAGAAGTCTTACAAACAAGGACCGGTAGCAATCATCACACGAAATAAACAATATCTCTATATAGTATACTATTCTAACATAACGTCCTTCTTCCGCTTTGTAGACAAACGAGCGATTTATCGATGGTATAATCTCATTCGCACATGCGCCGGTGAATGTGACTGACTTTTCCATTGGCAGCATAAATTGTGTGCGACATTTTCCGCGAATGTAAATATAAATTACCTTCTTCCAATCAAAGTATACTACCGTATTTGTACTCTGAGACATATCAAAATCGAAATAAATCATGGAAGCCAGAATGTGTTTTGAGTTTTAACATGGATTGGCGAATATTAGTAAATTTTATCCCTCGCTTCTGGCTCGGGATAAACTACTAATATCCGCCAATCCATGTTAAAACTCCCAACACATTCTGGCTTCCATGATTTATTTCTTAATTATACCAAGTGTAATTGTATAAATATAAGGATTTCGGTCATTTCGTGCGATGATTGTTACCGGTCTTTGTGGAGAAAAAACCCCCAGTCAATGAGATTACACTGTATCTAATTTACATACAGTGTTCTGATTAGATGATTTTGAAGTGGTATCATTATACAAGTACAAATATCATAATATAAAGTTTTATGACCGAAAAGCCAGGGCTCTTTCCTTTTGCTATGTACAACATTAATACATTTGAGTTATCTACCCTTTATACTCGTACCATCCCTCACAGGTTGACATTTGAGTTATCTACCCTTTATACTCGTACCATTCCTCACAGCCTAACATTTGAGTTATCTACCCTTTATACTAGTACCATTCCTCACAGCTTAACATTTGAGTTATCTACCCTTTATACTAGTACCATTCCCCACAGCCTAACATTTGAGTTATCTACCCTTTATACTCGTACCAATTCTCACAGCCTAACATTTGAGTTATCTAGCCTTTATACTAGTACCATTCCTCACAGCCTAACATTTGAGTTATCTACCCTTTATACTCGTACCATCCTCACAGCTTAACATTTGAGTTATCTACCCTTTATACTCGTACCAATTCTCACAGCCTAACATTTGAGTTATCTACCCTTTATACTCGTACCAATTCTCACAGCCTAACATTTGAGTTATCTACCCTTTATACTCGTACCAATTCTCACAGCCTAACATTTGAGTTATCTACCCTTTATACTAGTACCATCCCCCACAGCCTAACCTTTGAGTTATCTACCCTTTATACTAGTACCATTCCTCACAGCCTAACATTTGAATTATCTACCCTTTATACTAGTACCATTCCTCACAGCCTAACATTTGAGTTATCTACCCTTTATACTAGTACCATTCCTCACAGCCTAACATTTGAGTTATCTACCCTTTATACTCGTACCATCCTCACAGCGTAACATTTGAGTTATCTAGCCTTTATACTAGTACCAATCCTCACAGCCTAACATTTGAGTTATCTACCCTTTATACTAGTACCATCCCCCACAGCCTAACATTTGAGTTATCTACTCTTTATACTCGTACCAATCCTCACAGCCTAACATTTGAGTTATCTACCCTTTATACTCGTACCATTCCTCACAGCTTAACATTTGAGTTATCTACCCTTTTTACTAGTACCATTCCTCACTGCCTAACATTTGAGTTATCTAGCCTTTATACTAGTACCAATCCTCAGTCACAGCCTAACATTTGAGTTATCTAGCCTTTATACTAGTACCATCCCTCACAGCCTAACATTTGAGTTATCTAGCCTTTATACTAGTACCATTGCTCACAGCCTAACATTTGATTTATCTAGCATTTATACTAGTACCATCCCTCACAGCCTAACATTTGAGTTATCTACCCTTTATACTCGTACCATTGGTCACAGGCTCACAACAATCTTAAAATTGTGTTGAATGAAGTGGTAGTGGTTCAACTTTGTTACTTTAATAAAAACATGAAAAATAGTCAATATAGATAGATATTTACAAGTGTCTTGTTTTGAGTATAAACAAATCATACTTTGTGAAAACCGCCACGATATAACTGAAATATTGTTGAAAGTGGCGTTAAACACCATAAGCCCCTTACTTTGTGAAAACCACTCAGATTTTATAACAGAGTGAACTTTGAAATTGTCATCTTAAAAATGCCAGGTCTTTTTTTTTTGTTATTGATTACATAATTCTTGTGTTAGGTGGCATCGATTTTCAACAGAGAGTTAGCATTCCAGTGGGTACTAATTATACTCGCCTTCTATCCGACTTGTGTTCATATGAGGCAGATTTTATTTTTCATACAACGGCTACAACAAAGAAATAAACAAACTAGCTCAAGTTTTTATTTTCAGCATCCACACTACCGTATAAAGATGACTTCTTATCATTAAAGGTGACGATTTTATGATTTTCTGTATCATTTTTACATAATTTACCCCCCCCCCCCCCCCAAAGAGCTTGAAATTAAGGATACAACCGGTACTTTAAAGACAGCTTGAAACCTTGACCTTTGTCTGGAAGTTGTAGATGAGACCAATTGAGGTCGAAATTGTACGACAAACGAGGTTATGTAATAAAAGTTTAAACAGTGATGATCAACAATTCCACCAATATCAACAAAACGAATATACACCTCTCACCTCGGTTCTTTGAACATAAAAAATACAACAGCATGTGACGTTAGAAATCTATGTCCTGGCTTGAGACTGGCACACAAATGTGGCGGAGTTTATCCGGTTAATGGAATTCCAACACCTTCTTAATAATTGGATCTTCAATGGCATCACAGATAAAAACAAACGATAACAAACCTTTACATATTCTCTTCCACTCAAAAAGACCACATACAATCACAAAAATGTATGACAACATAAACATGGACAGTAGAATATCAGGGTCAAATGAATGCTCGTAGTTAACTCCCTACTAGTTAGGAAGATAGAAGTTATTGTAGATGACGTTAACTTTCCAATGATATACTTCCCATTCATCTATTTTAAGAGTTCAGCAGCACCTGCATACATAGCTAGAGTTATGGTGCTTAACGCCACTTGATAAACTTCAATTAATACGATATTCAGGGCCTATGTATCATATATGTCTAGATAGAAAATGCTTACACAGGGTTAAATGACCTTTAGATTAAAATCGTCACACCGGAAGTTTTACAGTCGCCATCAACTACAGTTATTGGTGACTCATTCATATACATGTATATTAGATTAAAATAAACACACAATAATTAATTGGATTATATCTGTTATTCATAATTTAAAAAAACCAACAACAACCAAAGACAGTTATCAATTTTGCACATTAATAGGTTAGATTATAACAGGTTTAGTTTGGTTTATGGTGTTTAACGCCACTTTCAACAAACATATTATAACAGAAACTATCACTTGAGATTACAGAAGAATTTGTTTTAGCAAGAAACATAATAATAAGCTGAGGCATAAGGGTTTGTCTTTAATGCATAACTATATTAAAAAATATGCACCCCTATATACTATCTTTAAGACATATATATAACTTTATTGGAAAAAAATATGCACCCTTACATACTATGTTTAAGACATATATCATATAGCTTATTAAAAAAATATACACCCCTATTTACTATGAAGACAAGCCCATGTGAGCTGAGGTTTGTAGATATATGACCCATTGGTACATCATATCCATCCGTTGATATATGGAAGTAAATTTTACAACCCAATCATATATTCAAAAACTTAAAAGTTTACCCATTCCAGAAGCATGTCTGTAGGTAACGTGAATGCTCCCGAATCCTCTACTTAAGGTTATCGGAACCTTCATCACCACTTCTGCTAACTGCGTTAGTGGAGATCTCCTTCATCTCAGTTGGTAGAACGGTGACGTACATCTCAATTGGTAGAATGGTGGTGTACATCTCAGTTGGTAGAACAGTGACGTACATCTCAGTTGGTAGGACGGTGGTGTACATCTCAGTTGGTAGAATGGTGGTGTACATCTCAGTTGGTAGAACAGTGGCGTACATCTCAGTTGGTAGAATGGTGGCGTACATCTCAGTTGGTAGAACGGTGGTGTACATCTCAGTTGGTAGAATGGTGGCGTACATCTCAGTTGGTAGAATGGTGGCGTACATCTCAGTTGGTAGAAGAATGGCGTACATATCAGTTGGTAGAATGGTGACGTACATCTCAGTTGGTAGAACGGTGACGTACATCTCAGTTGGTAGAACGGTGACGTACATCTCAGTTGGTAGAACGGTGGCGTACATCTCAGTTGGTAGAATGGTGGCGTACATCTCAGTTGGTAGAACGGTGGCGTACATCTCAGTTGGTAGAATGGTGGCGTACATCTCAGTTGGTAGAATGGTGGTGTACATCTCAGTTGGTAGGACAGTGGCGTACATCTCAGTTGGTAGAACGGTGGTGTACATCTCACTTGGTAGAATGGTGGCGTACATCTCAGTTGGTAGAACAGTGGCGTACATCTCAGTTGGTAGAATGGTGGCGTACATCTCAGTTGGTAGAACGGTGGTGTACATCTCAGTTGGTAGAATGGTGGCTGGCGTAGATCTCAGTTGGTAGAATGGTGGCTGGCGTACATCTCAGTTGGTAGAAGAGTGGCGTACATCTCAGTTGGTAGAATGGTGGCGTACATCTCAGTTGGTAGTATGGTGGCATACATCTCAGTTGGTAGAATGGTGGCGTACATCTCAGTTGGTAGAACGGTGGCGTACATCTCAGTTGGTAGAACGGTGGTGTACATCTCAGTTGGTAGAATGGTGGCGTACATCTCAGTTGGTAGAATGGTGGCGTATATCTCAGTTGGTAGAATGGTGGCGTACATCTCAGTTGGTAGAATGGTGGCGTACATCTCAGTTGGTAGAACGGTGGCGTACATCTCAGTTGGTAGAATGGTGGCGTACATCTCAGTTGGTAGAATGGTGGCGTACATCTCAGTTGGTAGAATGGTGGCGTACATCTCAGTTGGTAGAATGGTGGCTGGCGTACATCTCAGTTGGTAGAACAGTGGCGTACATCTCAGTTGGTAGAATGGTGGCGTACATCTCAGTTGGTAGAACGGTGGCGTACATCTCAGTTGGTAGAATGGTGGCGTACATCTCAGTTGGTAGAATGGTGGTGTACATCTCAGTTGGTAGGACAGTGGCGTACATCTCAGTTGGTAGAACGGTGGTGTACATCTCACTTGGTAGAATGGTGGCGTACATCTCAGTTGGTAGAACAGTGGCGTACATCTCAGTTGGTAGAATGGTGGCGTACATCTCAGTTGGTAGAACGGTGGTGTACATCTCAGTTGGTAGAATGGTGGCTGGCGTAGATCTCAGTTGGTAGAATGGTGGCTGGCGTACATCTCAGTTGGTAGAAGAGTGGCGTACATCTCAGTTGGTAGAATGGTGGCGTACATCTCAGTTGGTAGTATGGTGGCATACATCTCAGTTGGTAGAATGGTGGCGTACATCTCAGTTGGTAGAACGGTGGCGTACATCTCAGTTGGTAGAACGGTGGTGTACATCTCAGTTGGTAGAATGGTGGCGTACATCTCAGTTGGTAGAATGGTGGCGTATATCTCAGTTGGTAGAATGGTGGCGTACATCTCAGTTGGTAGAATGGTGGCGTACATCTCAGTTGGTAGAACAGTGGCGTACATCTCAGTTGGTAGAATGGTGGCGTACATCTCAGTTGGTAGAATGGTGGCGTACATCTCAGTTGGTAGAATGGTGGCGTACATCTCAGTTGGTAGAATGGTGGCGTACATCTCAGTTGGTAGAACGGTGGCGTACATCTCAGTTGGTAGAATGGCGGCGTACATCTCAGTTGGTAGAACGGTGACGTACATCTCAGTTGGTAGAAGGGTGACGTACATCTCAGTTGGTAGAACGGTGGCATATATCTCAGTTGGTAGAACGATGGCGTACAATGCGAGAGGTCCCGGGGTCGCATCACATCGGGGACATCACATTTGTCTGAGATAAATAATTTTACTGTTACAAATTTATATCGTTGAGTGGTGTACAAGAAATGTTTCATAGTCACGTGATATTATAACTGTCGACATTTCTTTCAGGTTACCAGTAGTACTATACAGTCAACTTCAATCGGCACCGAAGCGTCAACAATACAGAGTTCTGTACAGTCAACAACAACCACTACAGAGTCAATAACAACCACTACGGAGTCAACAACAATCACTACAGAGTCAACAACTACACAACCGATAATATCAGTTAATATTAGTGGCAACTGTAGCTACTCAAACCAGTGCACAGAAGTTGATAACAATACTGAATGTAACAATGACAGTAACACATGTGAATGTAAAACACAATATTTCAAATGGAACGAAACTTATTGTAATGAGGGTAGGTAATATTTGAAACAGCAACTTAAAAATGACGAACGTTACTTTTTTTGGAAATGATCTGTATGTAGAACGTGGTGGTAATCAGAGAAAATAAGCAAAAATCATGAAATCTTGTGAAATATCTTGTCAGCGATTTCGATGTGGAAAACAATATTCCAAATTTAACATTAACCAGTTAAGCAAAAATTGTGAAATATTTCACAATATTACCTACATGCCATATCTTATCATATGTTTTTTTATACTAGATATTGTAACCCCATTGACAGATTTTCTTAGATTAGATTTGAACCGCCACGATATAACTGAAATATTGGTGAAAGTGGCGTTAAACACCATAAAGCAAGCAAGCAACCGTAGATTTGATTGATCCTTGTCAGATCTGTATAGATTTAATAAACATGCACCTAAACTTCTCAGAAAAGACTTACAATTCTATAAAGGGTCCTATGTATATAGCTCTATTTTATTTAGTGCAAGGTACTTTTTGAAGTAATTAAGTGACAGTGTCTTGAAATCAGTTTCCTATTGCCTTGCTTAGAAGTGACTGTATACTGGCATGGTAGTAATAAAACACAATTACTCCCAATTGTACTGTAACATGATTATTGGGACATGTTTTAACAACATTTAAGTAAAAACATCTGAATTCAATATGTGGTCTTAAAATTCAATAGAGTTGGTTGATAATAAAAACCCACAGGTACTTGTGGACAGGACCCTATGGTGCCTCTGATTGCCCATCCCCCCTTTTTTTTTAACATAGATTTTTTTTTTCATGTACACAACATTTTGCAACTTTCTATGTATCACTGTATGACATATATGGATAGAAACTACTGTTTGATTGTTTTTATTGTATAATAGAAAGTTACAAAATGTTGTGTACATGCAAAAAAAAAATCGATGTTAAAAAAAAAATCAGAGGCACCATAGGGTCCTGTCCACAAGTACCTGTGTAAAAACCCAGTAGATTCTAGAGTTTTTTTTATAAACAAAATTTGACCTGTTACGACGTATCTAGATCTATAGGTAGAATCTGATTAAAATACAGACTACATTATCCCTGATAGTAAAAAAAAATTAAATTTTAAATAATTGCTTCCAGTCTCATGCAATCCCTAACATCTGACAGAACCCAATTAGAGGTCATGTCCGGATGACCTTATGATCAGCCAATGAAAACGGCACTGGCGAATTCTGTTCAGTTCCTTTCAAGTTATTTTATTGCCACATAACAAACGTTATTAAAGCTCTCTCTGGTTCAGTGATTGGCTATTTTTTTTAAATAATAAGCTTTCATACCGAATACGGAAGTTCATATGATTGAATATAATCTCTGATAGAGAGATCCGTCTGATTGGGGGGGGGGAGGATTTCACAAAACTTTTCAAGGAAAATGTGATGATTTCTAAAATCAGCCTTACCTTAATATCTAATCTCAAAGAGATTACCTATTATCATTCGAATCGCATCGGTGGCGTAATGGTTAGCGTACTCGCCTCGAGTGCGGTAGATCGTGGGTTGGAGCCCCAGCCGGGTCGAACCAAGACTATAAAATTGGTATTTATTGCTTCTCCGATAAGCACGCAGTGACGCAGCATTAAGGAGAAAGAGCAAAGACTGGTCGGCTTAGAATCAGAATAACGTGTCCGAGTGGGGCGACATGTCTACCCGCGGACTCAGTGTTGTTTCGCATATGGATGAGCTAGCACTATAAAAATCCAGATCAGCGTGTTGGTCTAGAACAAAGCGGACCTCATCATCATCTCATTGAAATTTAACGTATTCTCGCCATGATATGGCTGAATAAGTACCGAATTGGCGTTTAACAACACCCACTCACTTGCTCACTCCTAATATCATTCGACTCTTGTCACCTCATTGTATTTTGTGGGAGTAAGGTATATTTATTGCACCGGGACTTGGGTTGAAATATAACTGCACTATATTTATTTACTTATTTATTTATTTCTTCCTATAGTTCACAATCTCAAGCCATCATCACTCCATCTTAACTCTACTGAAACTAATATTACTGTTGCATGGACTGGACCGTCTGGTCTTCCTTCTATATATTACATAGTATATCAAGTAGGAATAACGGGAGATGAATACAACGACAACAAGACAACTGGAGCAAATGAAATTGAATTTGGTGAACTAAAAGCTGGAAAGAATTATAATGTTTCTGTATTTAGTATTGTGAACAAAACTATTATGTCAGATGAAATACATGCTACACAATGGACAAGTAAGAAATTTGTTTTAAGGTTTTACTCACCTAAGTTATTTAAGGTTCATGATAACACTTGTCAGGGGTGTGTTCGACTTGCAATTTGATAAAAACAAAAATACAAATTTGTCTTAAATTAATAAAACAATGTAAAAAACTAACAACACACATTCAAAATAATTTACTTGAGAATACTTTGTATATCAGTAAAAGAAAGAAATATACAATGGATTGTGCAGAATTGGAAAGCGGGACAACAGAATAGAATGGTCATGATTTGTTTTATGGAATTTCGCTCAGGCGAGGTGTACTCGAACGGACATTATGTGATTAAGTTTGTCAGTGACTTGCGACATGTCGTTGGTTTTCTCTGGGTACTACGGTTTTCGCCACCAATAAAACTGACCGCCAAGATATAACTGAAATATTGTTGAAAGCGGCGTTAATAATCAAAATCCTTTTATGGAATTTGTAATTTTTGCTTCTTTTGCTATGCAGTTGGATTAATGCAATATTCAAAGAGTGTATGATCAAATGTAAAAACTCCGACTGGCAGTATATTCTAATTTAATAAGTTGTATTTTGATGCCCCAAAATGGTATCCTGATTAGCTGATTCAGTGGAGTTTGAACTTAATGAACAAAAAATATGTTTCTCTAACTAATTTTTGTGTCTAATTACAATCATGTAGTCAATATGCAATCTGCCCCCCCCCCTCCCCTCCCCTCCAACAACAACAACAACTACAAACAAACAAACAAAACAAATAAAAGAAATAAGCTGTCTTCTGTAAAAATTTCTGATACAATTTGTTATTGTTATTTGCCATAATCTTACAATCGTATTTTAATTATTTTTATTTTGATCTTTATCTTTATAAGTGTTCTGTAGTGTTTAGTGGCATGCATTCTTATAAACATATTCTTCTTCTGAACATTATATTAACTTGTTACATAACTATATTGATGATATATACTTTCCCTTTGATCTTTAGTTCGAGTCCCACTCAGTCAAGGTGTACCTGATACAACATTATGTGATAAAGTTTGTCAGTGGCTTGCGACAGGTCGGTTGTTTTCTCTGGGTTTCCTCCACCAATGAAACTGACGGCGCATTATAATTGAGATATTGTTGAAAGTGGCGTTAAACACCATAACCTAAGCCCAACCCATTTGATCTTTACCCGCTATAACAACTGTTGTGATATGAACATAAATATCACTGTTTTGTAATGTGATATAAATGTCATCTACCCAAATCCTCCATAAACATACTATCGTTAATATATTTTGCTCCAAATGGACTTCTAATCACATCTTGCATATCAGACTTCTCCTGCGATGTGAGATTGCTCTGAGAAATCCATTCTCGCAAGACAAATTATCAATTGTATATGTCTATTGGTAATTTGGGCTTTGAGCTCAAAGAGTGATATTTTCAGTGTCAACAAACTGACTCGGATACTGAAAATTATCTCAGTTTGGCCGTAAAAGACTTTATAGCGTTACCGATAAACACAATAAAGTTTGATTTGAAGGTCTTTGCATACATTATCACAAGTATCGCAGCTCAACCTACGAAATTCACTACATCTAGTGATAATGTTTGTCTTCACTTTCAAAATGGATGTTATTCTATTGCAATATAATTTAATTTGATTTGAATACTGCAATCTGATTGGCTGATCTGCCTGGAGAAAATTTTGGTTATACTCGATAATCTCAGTTGGTATTGTGACGTCGTTAAATTTTGTTGTAAGAATTAAATTATAAGGAATATTTGAAATTTTTGAACAGGTTATAAGGAATTAAATAGACCGTACACATTATTGTGTTATCAAGAAAATATTATGCAGAATTACCTGTTCAAAAACTGTACATATTGTTAACAAGTTATTCACCCATTTCTTTCAATAATATTTGACTAGTAGTTCAATTCTTCTTTTATTTCATGGCCAGAGTGATTTTCAACAGAAATAGCACCTAGTTATAGTATTGCTTTTTTTCTTCTTATTGATTTATGAGCCTACCCACCAATAACAATAATTTGTTCCCATGTTATTGTTCTAGGACCATGTCTGCCAAAAAAATGATCTGTTGACTGTCTTATTTTTTCAGGGCCTTATCCACCAGATTGTCCTCCAAACAAAAACAACTACACAGCTCCAAACATAACAGTCAGTTGGAATAAGCCTCGTAATGACAGTGGAGTAGATAGATACGAGGTTAAATTTAACGGGACCTCCTACAATTTAACCGAGCGAACATTGGATTTTTACAACACAGAACCAGGAGAGAATTACACAATGACTTTACAATCTTTTGTGGGAAATGTTCAAATGAGTGATGTAGTTACATGTTATATCAGAACAGAATCTGAAGGTACTATAATAGCAATGTATTTAAAATTTGCTGATGTTTTTTGATTGGTCACTAGTCAATTTAATGGACCAATCATTCTTATTCTTAACTGTCTCTTTAACAATCTGTATAGTGCAGTACTCTCCATGTAGATCTTAAGAATCTGTATAGTACAGTACTCTCCATGTAGATCTTAAGAATCTGTATAGTACAGTACTCTCCATGTAGGTCTTAAGAATCTGTATAGTACAGTACTCTCCATGTAGATCTTAAGAATCTGTATAGTACAGTACTCTCCATGTAGATCTTAAGAATCTGTATAGTACAGTACTCTCCATGTAGATCTTAAGAATCTGTATAGTGCAGTACTCTCCATGTAGGTCTTAAGAATCTGTATAGTACAGTACTCTCCATGTAGGTCTTAAGAATCTGTATAGTACAGTACTCTCCATGTAGGTCTTAAGAATCTGTATAGTACAGTACTCTCCATGTAGATCTTAAGAATCTGTATAGTACAGTACTCTCCATGTAGATCTTAAGAATCTGTATAGTGCAGTACTCTCCATGTAGATCTTAAGAATCTGTATAGTACAGTACTCTCCATGTAGATCTTAAGAATCTGTATAGTACAGTACTCTCCATGTAGATCTTAAGAATCTGTATAGTGCAGTACTCTCCATGTAGATCTTAAGAATCTGTATAGTGCAGTACTCTCTCCATGTAGATCTTAAGAATCTGTATAGTACAGTACTCTCCATGTAGATCTTAAGAATCTGTATAGTACAGTACTCTCCATGTAGATCTTAAGAATCTGTATAGTGCAGTACTCTCCATGTAGATCTTAAGAATCTGTATAGTGCAGTACTCTCTCCATGTAGATCTTAAGAATCTGTATAGTGCAGTACTCTCCATGTAGGTCTTAAGAATCTGTATAGTACAGTACTCTCCATGTAGGTCTTAAGAATATGTATAGTACAGTACTCTCCATGTAGATCTTAAGAATCTGTATAGTGCAGTACTCTCCATGTAGGTCTTAAGAATCTGTATAGTACAGTACTCTCCATGTAGATCTTAAGAATCTGTATAGTGCAGTACTCTCCATGTAGGTCTTAAGAATCTGTATAGTACAGTACTCTCCATGTAGATCTTAAGAATCTGTATAGTGCAGTACTCTCCATGTAGATCTTAAGAATCTGTATAGTACAGTACTTTCCATGTAGATCTTAAGAATCTGTATAGTGCAGTACTCTCCATGTAGATCTTAAGAATCTGTATAGTGCAGTACTCTCCATGTAGATCTTAAGAATCTGTATAGTACAGTACTCTCCATGTAGATCTTAAGAATCTGTATAGTACAGTACTCTCCATGTAGATCTTAAGAATCTGTATAGTGCAGTACTCTCCATGTAGATCTTAAGAATCTGTATAGTGCAGTACTCTCTCCATGTAGATCTTAAGAATCTGTATAGTGCAGTACTCTCCATGTAGGTCTTAAGAATCTGTATAGTACAGTACTCTCCATGTAGATCTTAAGAATCTGTATAGTGCAGTACTCTCCATGTAGACCTTAAGAATCTGTATAGTGCAGTACTCTCCATGTAGATCTTAAGAATCTGTATAGTGCAGTACTCTCCATGTAGATCTTAAGAATCTGTATAGTGCAGTACTCTCCATGTAGATCTTAAGAATCTGTATAGTGCAGTACTCTCCATGTAGGTCTTAAGAATCTGTATAGTACAGTACTCTCCATGTAGATCTTAAGAATCTGTATAGTGCAGTACTCTCCATATAGATCTTAAGAATCTGTATAGTGCAGTACTCTCCATGTAGATCTTAAGAATCTGTATAGTACAGTACTCTCCATGTAGATCTTAAGAATCTGTCTAGTACAGTACTCTCCATGTAGATCTTAAGAATCTGTATAGTGCAGTACTCTCCATGTAGATCTTAAGAATCTGTATAGTACAGTACTCTCCATGTAGATCTTAAGAATCTGTATAGTACAGTACTCTCCATGTAGATCTTAAGAATCTGTATAGTGCAGTACTCTCCATGTAGATCTTAAGAATCTGTATAGTGCAGTACTCTCTCCATGTAGATCTTAAGAATCTGTATAGTACAGTACTCTCCATGTAGATCTTAAGAATCTGTATAGTGCAGTACTCTCCATGTAGATCTTAAGAATCTGTATAGTGCAGTACTCTCCATGTAGATCTTAAGAATCTGTATAGTACAGTACTCTCCATGTAGATCTTAAGAATCTGTATAGTGTAGTACTCTCCATGTAGATCTTAAGAATCTGTATAGTGCAGTACTCTCCATGTAGATCTTAAGAATCTGTATAGTGCAGTACTCTCCATGTAGATCTTAAGAATCTGTATAGTGCAGTACTCTCCATGTAGATCTTAAGAATCTGTATAGTGCAGTACTCTCCATGTAGATCTTAAGAATCTGTATAGTGCAGTACTCTCCATGTAGATCTTAAGAATCTGTATAGTGCAGTACTCTCCATGTAGATCTTAAGAATCTGTATAGTGCAGTACTCTCCATGTAGATCTTAAGAATCTGTATAGTGCAGTACTCTCCATGTAGATCTTAAGAATCTGTATAGTACAGTACTCTCCATGTAGGTCTTAAGAATCTGTATAGTACAGTACTTTCCATGTAGATCTTAAGAATCTGTATAGTACAGTACTCTCCATGTAGATCTTAAGAATCTGTATAGTACAGTACTCTCCATGTAGATCTTAAGAATCTGTATAGTGCAGTACTCTCCATGTAGATCTTAAGAATCTGTATAGTGCAGTACTCTCTCCATGTAGATCTTAAGAATCTGTATAGTGCAGTACTCTCCATGTAGGTCTTAAGAATCTGTATAGTACAGTACTCTCCATGTAGATCTTAAGAATCTGTATAGTGCAGTACTCTCCATGTAGACCTTAAGAATCTGTATAGTGCAGTACTCTCCATGTAGATCTTAAGAATCTGTATAGTGCAGTACTCTCCATGTAGATCTTAAGAATCTGTATAGTGCAGTACTCTCCATGTAGATCTTAAGAATCTGTATAGTGCAGTACTCTCCATGTAGGTCTTAAGAATCTGTATAGTACAGTACTCTCCATGTAGATCTTAAGAATCTGTATAGTGCAGTACTCTCCATATAGATCTTAAGAATCTGTATAGTGCAGTACTCTCCATGTAGATCTTAAGAATCTGTATAGTACAGTACTCTCCATGTAGATCTTAAGAATCTGTCTAGTACAGTACTCTCCATGTAGATCTTAAGAATCTGTATAGTGCAGTACTCTCCATGTAGATCTTAAGAATCTGTATAGTACAGTACTCTCCATGTAGATCTTAAGAATCTGTATAGTACAGTACTCTCCATGTAGATCTTAAGAATCTGTATAGTGCAGTACTCTCCATGTAGATCTTAAGAATCTGTATAGTGCAGTACTCTCTCCATGTAGATCTTAAGAATCTGTATAGTACAGTACTCTCCATGTAGATCTTAAGAATCTGTATAGTGCAGTACTCTCCATGTAGATCTTAAGAATCTGTATAGTGCAGTACTCTCCATGTAGATCTTAAGAATCTGTATAGTACAGTACTCTCCATGTAGATCTTAAGAATCTGTATAGTGCAGTACTCTCCATGTAGATCTTAAGAATCTGTATAGTGCAGTACTCTCCATGTAGATCTTAAGAATCTGTATAGTGCAGTACTCTCCATGTAGATCTTAAGAATCTGTATAGTGCAGTACTCTCCATGTAGATCTTAAGAATCTGTATAGTGCAGTACTCTCCATGTAGATCTTAAGAATCTGTATAGTGCAGTACTCTCCATGTAGATCTTAAGAATCTGTATAGTGCAGTACTCTCCATGTAGATCTTAAGAATCTGTATAGTGCAGTGCTCTCCATGTAGATCTTAAGAATCTGTATAGTACAGTACTCTCCATGTAGGTCTTAAGAATCTGTATAGTACAGTACTTTCCATGTAGATCTTAAGAATCTGTATAGTACAGTACTCTCCATGTAGATCTTAAGAATCTGTATAGTGCAGTACTCTCCATGTAGATCTTAAGAATCTGTATAGTGCAGTACTCTCCATGTAGATCTTAAGAATCTTTTCTGTAGTCAGTCTTTGCCTTAATTTTTTCACCTACTTGCCCAAAAGCCAAATTTAGAAAAAAATTATATTCATTCAAACAAATTCTTTCACCATTTTTCCTTGTCTGTATCCAGTTTTACCGGGCCCGGGCATCCGGCAAGTGGGTTAGCGCAAAGACTGTATAGTGTATAGTAATATATTATTATCTGTTTTATTTATAGGGAGAACATATCTAGCCTTAAGACTCCTTAAAAATCTATTTTCTCTAGAATGAAAATTATTATGTAGTCTTAATATATGGAGACATGTCATTTACTATTAATTACTCTGTCTTTGTAGACTCCTTAAGAATATATTTTCTCAAGAGATGGAAATACATGTCTCATAAAGTGTTAATATACTCAATTTATTATACCTCATTAATATGTATTGCTTAATACATGTTTCCTATTGGCACTTTTGGATCACATGACCTGCGATTATATTTAGCAGTATGACCTGTGAAGGACTCATTATTGATCATGAGATAGATATGACCTAGCAATATTGACTCCATCGAAAAACAAAATGGCCACTTTCATTGCTTGAATTTCAAAAAGTATTTGTCATGTTCATATCGTGATCATGGTTCAGTCCAAGTTCTACCAAAATAGACTTTAAAATATTGGTATTTGATGGTTCTCAAATCAACTTGTGGCAGCCTTGGTCAGGTCAGGTCACTTTGAGCCACAGGCCTTGGGTTCACATTTCCTGCTATTGACCTCACAAAGAGTAATTAATTGTATAATGAATCCATCTTCCCTAGAGAGAGAAATATCATTTACAGTAGTCTTGATAGACTTGTGAAGAATTCATTTTCTCTAGCATGTCTAGAGAGAGAAAAATAATTTTAGTCTTGATAGACTTGTGAAGTATTAATTTTCTCTAGAATGTCTACAGAGAGAAAGATAATTTTAGTCTTGATAGACTTGTGAAGAATTAATTTTCTCTAGCATGTCTTAGAGAGAGAAAGATAATTTTAGTCTTGATAGACTTGTGAAGAATTAATTTTCTCTCTCATGTCTAGAGAGAGAAAGATAATTTTAGTCTTGATAGACTTGTGAAGTATTAATTTTCTCTCTCATGTCTAGAGAGAGAAAGATAATTTTAGTCTTGATAGACTTGTGAAGAATTAATTTTCTCTAGCATGTCTTAGAGAGAGAAAGATAATTTTAGTCTTGATAGACTTGTGAAGAATTAATTTTCTCTCTCATGTCTAGAGAGAGAAAGATAATTTTAGTCTTGATAGACTTGTGAAGTATTCATTTTCTCTAGCATGTCTTAGAGAGAGAAAGATAATTTTAGTCTTGATAGACTTGTGAAGAATTCATTTTCTCTAGCATGTCTAGATCTAGAGAGAGAAAGATAATTTTAGTCTTGATAGACTTGTGAAGAATTAATTTTCTCTCTCATGTCTAGAGAGAGAAAGATAATTTTAGTCTTGATAGACTTGTGAAGTATTAATTTTCTCTTTCATGTCTAGAGAGAGAAAGATAATTTTAGTCTTGATAGACTTGTGAAGTATTCATTTTCTCTAGCATGTCTAGAGAGAGAAAGATAATTTTAGTCTTGATAGACTTGTGAAGATTTAATTTTCTCTCTCATGTCTAGAGAGAGAAAGATAATTTTAGTCTTGATAGACTTGTGAAGTATTAATTTTCTCTAGCATGTCTTAGAGAGAGAAAGATAATTTTAGTCTTGATAGACTTGTGAAGTATTCATTTTCTCTAGAATGTCTAGAGAGAGAAAGATAATTTTAGTCTTGATAGACTTGTGAAGTATTAATGTTCTCTAGCATGTCTAGAGAGAGAAAAATAATTTATTTTTAATAGACTCCATTAAGAGTCTGTCTTCTCTATAGGGAGCAGTTGCATTACTCACATGGGTTAAAACTGCATAGTTGTTGTAATGGTTAGCGTGCTCGACTCGAGTGCGGTAGATCTTGGGTTTCAGTCCCGATCGGGTCAAACCAAAGACTATAAAAGAGCAAAGACTGGTTGGCTCAGAATCAGGATAATGTGCCCGAGTGTGGCTACATGTCTATCCATGGACTGTTGTTTCAGTGAGCTAGCACTATTAAAATCCAACTAAGCGGGTTGGTCTAGTACAAAGCGGACCTTATTATCATCTCATTGAAAATTATTAACTTGTTCTCGCCATATGATACAGCTGAAAAATTGCTAAACAACAATCACTCATTCAATCACATGGGTTCCACTCCTGAACAATATATTTTTGTTCAATTATATGTTGAAATATTTAGTCTTAGCAAATAAAAAGCTGAAAAACTGTCTCTTCTTTAGGGTGAAATGTTATACATTATTTTAGTGCTTTCTGTGTTTATGTTATAACCAGGATGTTTACCGTCCACTTGTTCAATGTCTACATCAACTTATATTTAAATTCCTACAGTTATTTTAATATTCTATTGAGCAAGATTTAAAGGTTCATTGTGTTGTTAATTTTTTCTAAACAAATTGCAGAGATGCATTAATCTTCCTGTTTAGTAGTACATTTAGTAGATTTATAACAGCCCGTACATTTATTTTATAGATCTAGTAAGCTAGTTTAGATGGTTAGGGTTTATTGTGTTTAATGCCACTTTCAACAATATTTCAGTTATATCGTGGCAATTGCTACCTTAGAAATTACACCAAGAGTGGCTTGTGGTATATAAAAACTGATACACCCCTGAAAGTTTTGTTTGTTTTAAGACAAATTTTGGAATAGTTTCTGAATAATTTGTTTTATATTTTTCCTAAATATTGATTTTTAGCAGATATGTTGTGAAATAATGAATAATACTCATGTAATTAATGAATAATAAAAAAAAATCCTTGAATAAAATCACTTTAATTTGTACAAAAGTATTGCATTTTATATTCATCATCAAGGACTGTCGTGGTTGTGAGCGTATGGTATTTGGATTTACAACTACCTTTGCAATCAGTCCCTATCACCACTAACGTTGTGAATTTGAATCCCGCTCAGACGAGGTGTACTAGATAGAACATTATTTGATAAAATTTGTCAGTGACTTGCGACAGGTCAGTGGTTTTGTCCGGGTACTCTGGTTTTCTCTACAAATAAAACTGACTGCCACGATGTAACTGAAATATTGTTGAAAGTAACGTTAATCACCATAAACCTAATCTAACCTATTTCCACATTTTCTTTTCTTCCTTATTATAAATTAAGCAAATATTTTGTGTTCTGATATTTTACTTCTGTACAGCATCACACCTTGTAAGTTTGAATTAAATATAAAAGATTTGACAACCTGAGGCTCAGTGGTATCCACGTTTAATATGAGATCCTAATTATATAGGTCCATTGAAATCTGTGACCTAATTCCACTGGGCTTTTGTCTGGGTTATTATAGTTGTCCTCTTTTTAGTTATCAATATCTTTTACCAGAAAACTTCAATGAATTATTTCTGTATAGAAGTAATAATGCTGAAATGAAAAGCTTTTATTATTAATAATAAATCAAAAACTTCTAATCAACCAATCAGATTTTCAGGATTTTAAACTGAAGAAGCCAGGACATTTGACTGCAAAAGAATAATTTTAAACCCTTACTTTTTCTTTAACAGTACCAGATGCACCACCGAATGCAACTCTCGTAGGTGTTCCATCACAGGACAAGTTTAACATCTCTGTTGAAAACCCAGATTCACCGAGAGGAGATATTAAGTCATATAAATTCATTCTATATAGTAAAAATTACATTGATCAGGAATATATGTTTGATAGGACTGACAACAAATCTGTGACCGATGGGAATATTTACTTGATTTCTGGGCTGACAGCTGGTAAGTCATTTATATAATGTATAACTAAATATGGATCGAGGGAGTAAAATGAACTACAACAAAAAATACCACAATGTTTGAACTGTTCCAAAATATCATAGAAATATCGTAGAGACAGACGCAAAATCTATAGCTCTAATGCACGTATGTGTACAATCACTCTCCTGGCTTGGCATAGGCACTTCCAAATCAAATAAATTTTTCTCAAATTATTGTAAAAACAAGAAAGTATGATGGTCAGAAGGACAGACACATGTACAACTCTTTGTTATATCCCCCATCTGTTCAGGGGTATAAAAAGCTGAATAAGGAAAACACCTCTGCAAATGATTATGAAATGGGGGTCTTGAAAATGATCCAGATGATATTTAACAGGGCTTTCAATATTTTTCAAGTCTACCAGTAATTCACTATTTACAGGGGGTACTTTTTATTAAATTTTTAGCAATTTTCATGAATATTTTATGCAACACTCCTTAAAATCAAGAGGTACCAAAAGCCATGTAAGGTGTAGAAGTCCCCGGTACTGCCCCTTATTGAAAGGCCTAATTTAGGGGTTCAGAATGTACTTTATATTGAAAATAAAAATGCAATATAGAAATGACAAAATATATATGTTATGCTTTATTTCCCAATGAACCCTAGCTTTGCTCAGTTGAATTAATTGAATAGATCGTTTTTGTTATTTCAAATACAAATGTATATTTACACAAGTCTGAAGTCAAAACTTCCTTGTTGAATTAAATATTTCAATTAAAACAAGAGTCTTTTCCAAAATCAAAATTATTGGTTGAGGATTAGGCTCATAAAATGAAAAACAGTTAAAGATACTATTCTATAGTTTTGTCCTGACACACGAAAAACAGTTAAAGATACTATTCTATAGTTTTGTCCCGACACATGAAAAACAGTTAAAGATACTATTCTATAGTTTTGTCCTGACACATGAAAAACAGTTAAAGATACTATTCTATAGTTTTGTCCCGACACATGAAAAACAGTTAAAGATACTATTCTATAGTTTTCTCCCGACACATGAAAAACAGTTAAAGATACTATTCTATAGTTTTGTCCTGACACATGAAAAACAGTTAAAGATACTATTCTATAGTTTTGTGCCGACACATGAAAAACAGTTAAAGATACTATTCTATAGTTTTGTCCTGACACATGAAAAACAGTTAAAGATACTATTCTATAGTTTTGTCCTGACACATGAAAAACAGTTAAAGATACTATTCTATAGTTTTGTGCCGACACATGAAAAACAGTTAAAGATACTATTCTATAGTTTTGTCCCGACACATGAAAAACAGTTAAAGATACTATTCTATAGTTTTGTCCTGACACATAAAAAACAGTTAAAAATACTATTCTATAGTTTTGTCCCGACACATGAAAAACAGTTAAAGATACTATTCTATAGTTTTGTCCTGACACATGAAAAACAGTTAAAGATACTATTCTATAGTTTTGTGCCGACACATGAAAAACAGTTAAAGATACTATTCTATAGTTTTGTCCCGACACATGAAAAACAGTTAAAGATACTATTCTATAGTTTTGTCCTGACACATGAAAAACAGTTAAAGATACTATTCTATAGTTTTGTGCCGACACATGAAAAACAGTTAAAGATACTATTCTATAGTTTTGTCCTGACACATAAAAAACAGTTAAAGATACTATTCTATAGTTTTGTGCCGACACATGAAAAACAGTTAAAGATACTATTCTATAGTTTTGTCCTGACACATAAAAAACAGTTAAAGATACTATTCTATAGTTTTGTCCTGACACATAAAAAACAGTTAAAGATACTATTCTATAGTTTTGTCCTGACACATAAAAAACAGTTAAAGATACTATTCTATAGTTTTGTCCTGACACATAAAAAACAGTTAAAGATACTATTCTATAGTTTTGTCCTGACACATGAAAAACAGTTAAAGATACTATTCTATAGTTTTGTCCTGACACATGAAAAACAGTTAAAGATACTATTCTATAGTTTTGTGCCGACACATGAAAAACAGTTAAAGATACTATTCTATAGTTTTGTCCTGACACATGAAAAACAGTTAAAGATACTATTCTATAGTTTTGTCCTGACACATGAAAAACAGTTAAAGATACTATTCTATAGTTTTGTGCCGACACATGAAAAACAGTTAAAGATACTATTCTATAGTTTTGTCCTGACACATAAAAAACAGTTAAAGATACTATTCTATAGTTTTGTGCCGACACATGAAAAACAGTTAAAGATACTATTCTATAGTTTTGTCCTGACACATAAAAAACAGTTAAAGATACTATTCTATAGTTTTGTGCCGACACATGAAAAACAGTTAAAGATACTATTCTATAGTTTTGTCCTGACACATAAAAAACAGTTAAAGATACTATTCTATAGTTTTGTCCTGACACATAAAAAACAGTTAAAGATACTATTCTATAGTTTTGTGCCGACACATGAAAAACAGTTAAAGATACTATTCTATAGTTTTGTCCTGACACATAAAAAACAGTTAAAGATACTATTCTATAGTTTTGTGCCGACACATGAAAAACAGTTAAAGATACTATTCTATAGTTTTGTCCTGACACATAAAAAACAGTTAAAGATACTATTCTATAGTTTTGTGCCGACACATGAAAAACAGTTAAAGATACTATTCTATAGTTTTGTCCTGACACATAAAAAACAGTTAAAGATACTATTCTATAGTTTTGTCCTGACACATAAAAAACAGTTAAAGATACTATTCTATAGTTTTGTCCTGACACATAAAAAACAGTTAAAAATACTATTCTATAGTTTTGTCCTGACACATGAAAAACAGTTAAAGATACTATTCTATAGTTTTGTCCTGACACATGAAAAACAGTTAAAGATACTATTCTATAGTTTTGTGCCGACACATGAAAAACAGTTAAAGATACTATTCTATAGTTTTGTGCCGACACATGAAAAACAGTTAAAAATACTATTCTATAGTTTTGTCCCGACACATGAAAAACAGTTAAAGATACTATTCTATAGTTTTGTCCTGACACATGAAAAACAGTTAAAGATACTATTCTATAGTTTTGTGCCGACACATGAAAAACAGTTAAAGATACTATTCTATAGTTTTGTCCTGACACATAAAAAACAGTTAAAAATACTATTCTATAGTTTTGTCCCGACACATAAAAAACAGTTAAAGATACTATTCTATAGTTTTGTCCTGACACATGAAAAACAGTTAAAGATACTATTCTATAGTTTTGTCCTGACACATGAAAAACAGTTAAAGATACTATTCTATAGTTTTGTCCTGACACATGAAAAACAGTTAAAGATACTATTCTATAGTTTTGTCCCGACACATAAAAAACAGTTAAAGATACTATTCTATAGTTTTGTCCTGACACATGAAAAACAGTTAAAGATACTATTCTATAGTTTTGTCCTGACACATGAAAAACAGTTAAAGATACTATTCTATAGTTTTGTCCTGACACATGAAAAACAGTTAAAAATACTATTCTATAGTTTTGTCCTGACACATGAAAAACAGTTAAAGATACTATTCTATAGTTTTGTCCCGACACATGAAAAACAGTTAAAGATACTATTCTATAGTTTTGTCCCGACACATGAAAAACAGTTAAAGATACTATTCTATAGTTTTGTCCCGACACATGAAAAACAGTTAAAGATACTATTCTATAGTTTTGTCCCGACACATGAAAAACAGTTAAAGATACTATTCTATAGTTTTGTCCTGACACATGAAAAACAGTTAAAGATACTATTCTATAGTTTTGTGCCGACACATGAAAAACAGTTAAAGATACTATTCTATAGTTTTGTCCTGACACATAAAAAACAGTTAAAAATACTATTCTATAGTTTTGTCCCGACACATGAAAAACAGTTAAAGATACTATTCTATAGTTTTGTCCTGACACATGAAAAACAGTTAAAGATACTATTCTATAGTTTTGTCCCGACACATGAAAAACAGTTAAAGATACTATTCTATAGTTTTGTCCTGACACATGAAAAACAGTTAAAGATACTATTCTATAGTTTTGTGCCGACACATGAAAAACAGTTAAAGATACTATTCTATAGTTTTGTCCTGACACATAAAAAACAGTTAAAAATACTATTCTATAGTTTTGTCCCGACACATGAAAAACAGTTAAAGATACTATTCTATAGTTTTGTCCCGACACATAAAAAACAGTTAAAGATACTATTCTATAGTTTTGTCCCGACACATAAAAAACAGTTAAAGATACTATTCTATAGTTTTGTCCTGACACATGAAAAACAGTTAAAGATACTATTCTATAGTTTTGTCCTGACACATGAAAAACAGTTAAAGATACTATTCTATAGTTTTGTCCTGACACATGAAAAACAGTTAAAGATACTATTCTATAGTTTTGTCCCGACACATAAAAAACAGTTAAAGATACTATTCTATAGTTTTGTCCTGACACATGAAAAACAGTTAAAGATACTATTCTATAGTTTTGTCCTGACACATGAAAAACAGTTAAAGATACTATTCTATAGTTTTGTCCTGACACATGAAAAACAGTTAAAGATACTATTCTATAGTTTTGTCCTGACACATGAAAAACAGTTAAAGATACTATTCTATAGTTTTGTGCCGACACATGAAAAACAGTTAAAGATACTATTCTATAGTTTTGTCCTGACACATGAAAAACAGTTAAAGATACTATTCTATAGTTTTGTCCTGACACATGAAAAACAGTTAAAGATACTATTCTATAGTTTTGTGCCGACACATGAAAAACAGTTAAAGATACTATTCTATAGTTTTGTCCTGACACATAAAAAACAGTTAAAGATACTATTCTATAGTTTTGTGCCGACACATGAAAAACAGTTAAAGATACTATTCTATAGTTTTGTCCTGACACATAAAAAACAGTTAAAGATACTATTCTATAGTTTTGTGCCGACACATGAAAAACAGTTAAAGATACTATTCTATAGTTTTGTCCTGACACATAAAAAACAGTTAAAGATACTATTCTATAGTTTTGTCCTGACACATAAAAAACAGTTAAAGATACTATTCTATAGTTTTGTGCCGACACATGAAAAACAGTTAAAGATACTATTCTATAGTTTTGTCCTGACACATAAAAAACAGTTAAAGATACTATTCTATAGTTTTGTGCCGACACATGAAAAACAGTTAAAGATACTATTCTATAGTTTTGTCCTGACACATAAAAAACAGTTAAAGATACTATTCTATAGTTTTGTGCCGACACATGAAAAACAGTTAAAGATACTATTCTATAGTTTTGTCCTGACACATAAAAAACAGTTAAAGATACTATTCTATAGTTTTGTCCTGACACATAAAAAACAGTTAAAGATACTATTCTATAGTTTTGTCCTGACACATAAAAAACAGTTAAAAATACTATTCTATAGTTTTGTCCTGACACATGAAAAACAGTTAAAGATACTATTCTATAGTTTTGTCCTGACACATGAAAAACAGTTAAAGATACTATTCTATAGTTTTGTGCCGACACATGAAAAACAGTTAAAGATACTATTCTATAGTTTTGTGCCGACACATGAAAAACAGTTAAAAATACTATTCTATAGTTTTGTCCCGACACATGAAAAACAGTTAAAGATACTATTCTATAGTTTTGTCCTGACACATGAAAAACAGTTAAAGATACTATTCTATAGTTTTGTGCCGACACATGAAAAACAGTTAAAGATACTATTCTATAGTTTTGTCCTGACACATAAAAAACAGTTAAAAATACTATTCTATAGTTTTGTCCCGACACATAAAAAACAGTTAAAGATACTATTCTATAGTTTTGTCCTGACACATGAAAAACAGTTAAAGATACTATTCTATAGTTTTGTCCTGACACATGAAAAACAGTTAAAGATACTATTCTATAGTTTTGTCCTGACACATGAAAAACAGTTAAAGATACTATTCTATAGTTTTGTCCCGACACATAAAAAACAGTTAAAGATACTATTCTATAGTTTTGTCCTGACACATGAAAAACAGTTAAAGATACTATTCTATAGTTTTGTCCTGACACATGAAAAACAGTTAAAGATACTATTCTATAGTTTTGTCCTGACACATGAAAAACAGTTAAAGATACTATTCTATAGTTTTGTCCTGACACATGAAAAACAGTTAAAGATACTATTCTATAGTTTTGTCCCGACACATGAAAAACAGTTAAAGATACTATTCTATAGTTTTGTCCCGACACATGAAAAACAGTTAAAGATACTATTCTATAGTTTTGTCCCGACACATGAAAAACAGTTAAAGATACTATTCTATAGTTTTGTCCCGACACATGAAAAACAGTTAAAGATACTATTCTATAGTTTTGTCCTGACACATGAAAAACAGTTAAAGATACTATTCTATAGTTTTGTGCCGACACATGAAAAACAGTTAAAGATACTATTCTATAGTTTTGTCCTGACACATAAAAAACAGTTAAAAATACTATTCTATAGTTTTGTCCCGACACATGAAAAACAGTTAAAGATACTATTCTATAGTTTTGTCCTGACACATGAAAAACAGTTAAAGATACTATTCTATAGTTTTGTCCCGACACATGAAAAACAGTTAAAGATACTATTCTATAGTTTTGTCCTGACACATGAAAAACAGTTAAAGATACTATTCTATAGTTTTGTGCCGACACATGAAAAACAGTTAAAGATACTATTCTATAGTTTTGTCCTGACACATAAAAAACAGTTAAAGATACTATTCTATAGTTTTGTCCTGACACATGAAAAACAGTTAAAGATACTATTCTATAGTTTTGTCCTGACACATAAAAAACAGTTAAAGATACTATTCTATAGTTTTGTGCCGACACATGAAAAACAGTTAAAGATACTATTCTATAGTTTTGTCCTGACACATAAAAAACAGTTAAAAATACTATTCTATAGTTTTGTCCCGACACATGAAAAACAGTTAAAGATACTATTCTATAGTTTTGTCCCGACACATAAAAAACAGTTAAAGATACTATTCTATAGTTTTGTCCCGACACATAAAAAACAGTTAAAGATACTATTCTATAGTTTTGTCCTGACACATGAAAAACAGTTAAAGATACTATTCTATAGTTTTGTCCTGACACATGAAAAACAGTTAAAGATACTATTCTATAGTTTTGTCCTGACACATGAAAAACAGTTAAAGATACTATTCTATAGTTTTGTCCCGACACATAAAAAACAGTTAAAGATACTATTCTATAGTTTTGTCCTGACACATGAAAAACAGTTAAAGATACTATTCTATAGTTTTGTCCTGACACATGAAAAACAGTTAAAGATACTATTCTATAGTTTTGTCCTGACACATGAAAAACAGTTAAAGATACTATTCTATAGTTTTGTCCTGACACATGAAAAACAGTTAAAGATACTATTCTATAGTTTTGTCCCGACACATGAAAAACAGTTAAAGATACTATTCTATAGTTTTGTCCCGACACATGAAAAACAGTTAAAGATACTATTCTATAGTTTTGTCCCGACACATGAAAAACAGTTAAAGATACTATTCTATAGTTTTGTCCCGACACATGAAAAACAGTTAAAGATACTATTCTATAGTTTTGTCCTGACACATGAAAAACAGTTAAAGATACTATTCTATAGTTTTGTGCCGACACATGAAAAACAGTTAAAGATACTATTCTATAGTTTTGTCCTGACACATAAAAAACAGTTAAAAATACTATTCTATAGTTTTGTCCCGACACATGAAAAACAGTTAAAGATACTATTCTATAGTTTTGTCCTGACACATGAAAAACAGTTAAAGATACTATTCTATAGTTTTGTCCCGACACATGAAAAACAGTTAAAGATACTATTCTATAGTTTTGTCCCGACACATGAAAAACAGTTAAAGATACTATTCTATAGTTTTGTCCTGACACATGAAAAACAGTTAAAGATACTATTCTATAGTTTTGTGCCGACACATGAAAAACAGTTAAAGATACTATTCTATAGTTTTGTCCCGACACATGAAAAACAGTTAAAGATACTATTCTATAGTTTTGTCCTGACACATGAAAAACAGTTAAAGATACTATTCTATAGTTTTGTCCTGACACATGAAAAACAGTTAAAGATACTATTCTATAGTTTTGTCCTGACACATGAAAAACAGTTAAAGATACTATTCTATAGTTTTGTCCTGACACATGAAAAACAGTTAAAGATACTATTCTATAGTTTTGTCCTGACACATGAAAAACAGTTAAAGATACTATTCTATAGTTTTGTCCTGACACATGAAAAACAGTTAAAGATACTATTCTATAGTTTTGTCCTGACACATGAAAAACAGTTAAAAATACTATTCTATAGTTTTGTCCCGACACATAAAAAACAGTTAAAGATACTATTCTATAGTTTTGTCCTGACACATGAAAAACAGTTAAAGATACTATTCTATAGTTTTGTCCTGACACATGAAAAACAGTTAAAGATACTATTCTATAGTTTTGTCCTGACACATGAAAAACAGTTAAAGATACTATTCTATAGTTTTGTCCTGACACATGAAAAACAGTTAAAGATACTATTCTATAGTTTTGTCCCGACACATGAAAAACAGTTAAAGATACTATTCTATAGTTTTGTCCCGACACATGAAAAACAGTTAAAGATACTATTCTATAGTTTTGTCCCGACACATGAAAAACAGTTAAAGATACTATTCTATAGTTTTGTCCTGACACATGAAAAACAGTTAAAGATACTATTCTATAGTTTTGTGCCGACACATGAAAAACAGTTAAAGATACTATTCTATAGTTTTGTCCTGACACATAAAAAACAGTTAAAAATACTATTCTATAGTTTTGTCCCGACACATGAAAAACAGTTAAAGATACTATTCTATAGTTTTGTGCCGACACATGAAAAACAGTTAAAGATACTATTCTATAGTTTTGTCCCGACACATGAAAAACAGTTAAAGATACTATTCTATAGTTTTGTCCCGACACATGAAAAACAGTTAAAGATACTATTCTATAGTTTTGTCCCGACACATGAAAAACAGTTAAAGATACTATTCTATAGTTTTGTCCTGACACATGAAAAACAGTTAAAGATACTATTCTATAGTTTTGTGCCGACACATGAAAAACAGTTAAAGATACTATTCTATAGTTTTGTCCTGACACATAAAAAACAGTTAAAAATACTATTCTATAGTTTTGTGCCGACACATGAAAAACAGTTAAAGATACTATTCTATAGTTTTGTCCCGACACATGAAAAACAGTTAAAGATACTATTCTATAGTTTTGTCCCGACACATGAAAAACAGTTAAAGATACTATTCTATAGTTTTGTGCCGACACATGAAAAACAGTTAAAGATACTATTCTATAGTTTTGTCCCGACACATGAAAAACAGTTAAAGATACTATTCTATAGTTTTGTGCCGACACATGAAAAACAGTTAAAGATACTATTCTATAGTTTTGTCCCGACACATGAAAAACAGTTAAAGATACTATTCTATAGTTTTGTCCTGACACATAAAAAACAGTTAAAGATACTATTCTATAGTTTTGTCCCGACACATGAAAAACAGTTAAAGATACTATTCTATAGTTTTGTCCCGACACATGAAAAACAGTTAAAGATACTATTCTATAGTTTTGTCCTGACACATGAAAAACAGTTAAAGATACTATTCTATAGTTTTGTCCTGACACATGAAAAACAGTTAAAGATACTATTCTATAGTTTTGTGCCGACACATGAAAAACAGTTAAAGATACTATTCTATAGTTTTGTCCTGACACATGAAAAACAGTTAAAGATACTATTCTATAGTTTTGTCCCGACACATGAAAAACAGTTAAAGATACTATTCTATAGTTTTGTCCCGACACATGAAAAACAGTTAAAGATACTATTCTATAGTTTTGTCCTGACACATGAAAAACAGTTAAAGATACTATTCTATAGTTTTGTCCCGACACATGAAAAACAGTTAAAGATACTATTCTATAGTTTTGTCCCGACACATGAAAAACAGTTAAAGATACTATTCTATAGTTTTGTCCCGACACATAAAAAACAGTTAAAGATACTATTCTATAGTTTTGTCCTGACACATAAAAAACAGTTAAAAATACTATTCTATAGTTTTGTGCCGACACATGAAAAACAGTTAAAGATACTATTCTATAGTTTTGTCCTGACACATGAAAAACAGTTAAAGATACTATTCTATAGTTTTGTCCTGACACATGAAAAACAGTTAAAGATACTATTCTATAGTTTTGTCCCGACACATGAAAAACAGTTAAAGATACTATTCTATAGTTTTGTCCCGACACATGAAAAACAGTTAAAGATACTATTCTATAGTTTTGTCCTGACACATAAAAAACAGTTAAAGATACTATTCTATAGTTTTGTCCTGACACATGAAAAACAGTTAAAGATACTATTCTATAGTTTTGTCCTGACACATGAAAAACAGTTAAAGATACTATTCTATAGTTTTGTCCCGACACATGAAAAACAGTTAAAGATACTATTCTATAGTTTTGTCCTGACACATGAAAAACAGTTAAAGATACTATTCTATAGTTTTGTCCCGACACATGAAAAACAGTTAAAGATACTATTCTATAGTTTTGTCCCGACACATGAAAAACAGTTAAAGATACTATTCTATAGTTTTGTCCTGACACATGAAAAACAGTTAAAGATACTATTCTATAGTTTTGTGCCGACACATGAAAAACAGTTAAAGATACTATTCTATAGTTTTGTCCTGACACATGAAAAACAGTTAAAGATACTATTCTATAGTTTTGTCCTGACACATGAAAAACAGTTAAAGATACTATTCTATAGTTTTGTCCGGACACATGAAAAACAGTTAAAGATACTATTCTATAGTTTTGTCCCGACACATGAAAAACAGTTAAAGATACTATTCTATAGTTTTGTCCTGACACATGAAAAACAGTTAAAGATACTATTCTATAGTTTTGTCCGGACACATGAAAAACAGTTAAAGATACTATTCTATAGTTTTGTCCCGACACATGAAAAACAGTTAAAGATACTATTCTATAGTTTTGTCCCGACACATGAAAAACAGTTAAAGATACTATTCTATAGTTTTGTCCCGACACATGAAAAACAGTTAAAGATACTATTCTATAGTTTTGTCCTGACACATGAAAAACAGTTAAAGATACTATTCTATAGTTTTGTCCTGACACATGAAAAACAGTTAAAGATACTATTCTATAGTTTTGTCCTGACACATGAAAAACAGTTAAAGATACTATTCTATAGTTTTGTCCCGACACATGAAAAACAGTTAAAAATACTATTCTATAGTTTTCTCCCGACACATGATAAACAGTTAAAAATACTATTCTATAGTTTTGTCCCGACACATGAAAAACAGTTAAAAATACTATTTTATAGTTTTGTCCCGACACATGAAAAACAGTTAAAAATACTATTCTATAGTTTTCTCCCGACACATGAAAAACAGTTAAAGATACTATTCTATAGTTTTGTCCCGACACATGAAAAACAGTTAAAGATACTATTCTATAGTTTTGTCCCGACACATGAAAAACAGTTAAAGATACTATTCTATAGTTTTGTCCTGACACATGAAAAACAGTTAAAGATACTATTCTATAGTTTTGTCCTGACACATGAAAAACAGTTAAAGATACTATTCTATAGTTTTGTCCTGACACATGAAAAACAGTTAAAGATACTATTCTATAGTTTTGTCCCGACACATGAAAAACAGTTAAAGATACTATTCTATAGTTTTGTCCTGACACATGAAAAACAGTTAAAGATACTATTCTATAGTTTTGTCCTGACACATGAAAAACAGTTAAAGATACTATTCTATAGTTTTGTCCCGACACATGAAAAACAGTTAAAGATACTATTCTATAGTTTTGTCCTGACACATGAAAAACAGTTAAAGATACTATTCTATAGTTTTGTCCCGACACATGAAAAACAGTTAAAGATACTATTCTATAGTTTTGTCCCGACACATGAAAAACAGTTAAAGATACTATTCTATAGTTTTGTCCCGACACATGAAAAACAGTTAAAGATACTATTCTATAGTTTTGTCCCGACACATGAAAAACAGTTAAAGATACTATTCTATAGTTTTGTCCCGACACATGAAAAACAGTTAAAGATACTATTCTATAGTTTTGTCCTGACACATGAAAAACAGTTAAAGATACTATTCTATAGTTTTGTCCTGACACATGAAAAACAGTTAAAGATACTATTCTATAGTTTTGTCCTGACACATGAAAAACAGTTAAAGATACTATTCTATAGTTTTGTCCTGACACATGAAAAACAGTTAAAGATACTATTCTATAGTTTTGTCCCGACACATGAAAAACAGTTAAAGATACTATTCTATAGTTTTGTCCCGACACATGAAAAACAGTTAAAGATACTATTCTATAGTTTTGTCCCGACACATGAAAAACAGTTAAAGATACTATTCTATAGTTTTGTTTGTAATGTTGTAATCTTTAAGTCATATTGTTGTAAAATAAACCTTAAATTATTTAATGGATAAAAAAGGAAGTGGTCTGCTCAGAATACAGCTGTTAACATGTATTACTCATCATATGTTTGATCTACAAATCACACCCCTGATGGAGCTAGGACCTATTATTTTGTATACATGTTCACATGGTAAACACGATATCAACATTTTCATAAATAATGCGACGACATAGGGCGACTCTTAAAAATTACAAGGCGACTTAAACTTCACTTTTGACCAATGAGAAAGCAAAGTCAACCTTCACAAGGCAACTTCTTCACCCTAGGTGCCCTCTAACGTGAGCCCTGCAATTTCTAGCAAATGTAAAACATCTAACACCCTTGATTTAGTACCAATTATTATGTACCCCGGTATACTATAAATGTTGTCATTTCTGTTTTAGGGACCTTTTATATTGTACATCTACAAATGTTGAATTTTCTTTTTAGGGACTTATTATTTTGTACGAGTGTTTACTGTCAATGATGCTTTTTCAAGTGGATCATCATTTAACATATCAAGAGATATCAGAACTGCAGAGGGCGGTAAGTATACAACATTTTATCTTACACAGGGGGGTCGTGGTCGTGATCGTATGTTAGTTGGATTTGCAACTGCCTGTGAAATCAGTGCCTATCACCACTAAAATTGTGAGTTTGAATCCTGTTCATGACGAGGTGTACTCGATACAACAATATGTGATAAAGTTTGTCAATGACTTGTGAAAGGTCAGTGGTTTTCTCCGGCTACTCTGGTTTCCTCCACCAATAAAACTGACCAACACTATATAACTGAAATATTGTTATATACGGGTCTGATTCATGTTGAGCAATGCTAACAGTATAAAAGTAGACTTCACAGATGACACCTTAAAAAAAGATGAAAAAGATGCTTGTTTCTGCTCTTTTTAGATAATTTGGCAGTTGTTTTGGGCTTTTTTTTACATTGCAGAATAAACACAATATATGTACTTTGTCAGAAAATATAAAATTTATTTGCACTCGTTGCAAAACAGGACAGAAAAGCTCACCTAAGGCTCATTTTTCTACCTGTTTCTAAAGCTTGTGCAAATAAATTATATATTTTCCGATAGTGTTTAGTGTTTGTACATTGTCTTTATATGCCACATACTCCACTCACAGGAGAAAAGCAAGAACTAGTCAAGCTGGGAGTCATATTAGCATGGTATTTCTACTATATTATAAAGAGAAAGTAATTAAACAGTGATGGTTAACGTTTCCACCAATATCAACAAAGCGAAAACGCCTACCTCTCACATCAAATCGTTGATCATAGAAAAGACCATGGTTGGAAATCCAGGTCTTGGTTTAAACATATTTTATTAAATGTACTAAATAAAAACATATGCAATTAAAAAATACAAAGTGCAAAAATAATACAAATCAAAGGATTCAGAAACAAGTGTAGCTTAATAATACAAAGGATTCAGAAACAAGTGTAGCTTTATAATACAAAGGATTCAGAAACAAGTGTAGCTTTATAATACAAAGGATTCAGAAACAAGTGTAGCTTAATAATACAAAGGATTCAGAAACAAGTGTAGCTTGATAATACAAAGGATTCAGAAACAAGTGTAGCTTGATAATACAAAGGATTCAGAAACAAGTGTAGCTTTATAATACAAAGGATTCAGAAACAAGTGTAGCTTTATAATACAAAGGATTCAGAAACAAGTGTAGCTTAATAATACAAAGGATTCAGAAACAAGTGTAGCTTTATAATACAAAGGATTCAGAAACAAGTGTAGCTTAATAATACAAAGGATTCAGAAACAAGTGTAGCTTAATAATACAAAGGATTCAGAAACAAGTGTAGCTTTATAATACAAAGGATTCAGAAACAAGTGTAGCTTTATAATACAAAGGATTCAGAAACAAGTGTAGCTTTATAATACAAAGGATTCAGAAACAAGTGTAGCTTTATAATACAAAGGATTCAGAAACAAGTGTAACTATGCTCTATATAAATCTATCTACATAAAATCCTGATCGTGGGGCAGGCACAAAAATTCTGGCATGGTTAAACCGGTTAAAGTTTACCTCTGTCATGATCATATACAGGATGTTGTGAGAGACAAATGCATTGCATAAAGAATTAAGAAAAAGATTCAGCAAACATATTTTTGAATTTGATTGTTGCTATTATAGACCTGAACTTATCAAGCGTTAATTCTACTGTTGATATTACCCTTGGGAGAACCTACTGTTGATATTTCCCTGGTGAGGAGACCTACTGTTGATATTGCCATTGGGGGAAAACCTACTGTTGATATTGACCTGATGAGGAGGCATACCCTTGATATTGCCCTTGTGGGGAGAATTATTTATATTTCCCTGTATAAAACAGACTGATTGTTTAAAATCCTGATACAATTTCATTTGGTTATTTTTTTTACAGAACCAGGAAAGGTAGTGAATTTAACATCTACAAGTTCTGAGAAGAGTGTCCATGTTTCATGGATGAGACCTGGCATGCCCAAGGGAGACATCATTGGATATAGAATACAAACAACTGTGAACGCTACATGTAGAGTGTATATTCAGGAGAATTCAACCAATGCAGTAAGTCATTATAACTTGTGTATTAAAGCTAATACAGATTATTATATGTGCACCAAATTCAAATTTAATTATTCAAAATGATTGTTAAAGATTCAAGATCTTTTTTAAAGTATTATTAAAATTGATTTTTATTTAAAACATATACTTTGACCTTAATATCTAAAACGTTTTTATCATATAATTTTGTCAATATCATTTATTTTTAAAAAGTCAATGAATCCACACATTTACCTTGTCAAAAGACAGTAATTGTATAATATTGAGCATAATATTTAAATGATTATTAGCACTATATATATCATCTGTGTGGATTATAGCACAAGCATAAAATTGAAAAATGTTATTTGTAGTTAAAAAAAATTCTCCATCTAAAATACAAAAATGCAAAAAAAATGCAATACATTTGTATATCATTTGTTGTTAGCTCACTTGGTCGCTGCTGTCAGTGGCATCCTAATCGTCATGCGTTGTTATGTCTGAAAATAATCGAACAATGGAGAATATGTCAAAAATAGCATGGAACATTATTGTGATATGTAGATTCAAGTTTCCAAAGATATTGGCCACAAGGTCTATAATTTGTGAGCCCTCATGGTCCTAAGTTTAAAAAATTGGATGTAATGGGGAAATATTCAAAATTCTTCTTATGAAACAAAAAAGTGAATAGAATTTTGTACCAATAAATGATCCAGTAACCCTTTTCACAAAAATTCGTAAGTATAATCTTAACTTTTTCACTTACGATTAATCCTATGACAATTCCTAAGTCATTTTCACAAAGATTATCTTACGACAAATTTTATTCTTACGACTAAAATTACACTTACGATAAAAAATTCTTCCTTAGGTGTGCTCGATACAACATTATGTGATAAAGTTTGTCAGTGACTTGTGGAAGGTCGGTGGTTTTCTCCGGGTACTCCGGTTTCCTCCACCAATAAAACCGTCCACCACGATATAACTGAAATATTGTTGAAAGGGGCGTTAAACACCATAAACTATCTTCCTCAGCAACCTAAATGTAGTTTCATTTTCATTGAACAATGTCTTTGTATTGCTTTCAATATTATCTGAACTACGATTTCTCAGAAAAGTGGTTCCTTTATCAGACAGTCTCAGAGAATATACTCATACAATTTTTTTTTTTTTAAATAAACATATTCTATGAAACATTTCCGGTGTCATATGGTATTTTGAACCTCATGGTAAATTGACCCCGGGGTCAATTTTTTGTCATTGTATTTTGAACCCCCTCATGGTAAATTGAACCCCCCCTCATTTCTACCAAAAGAGAGGAGTTCATAATACCATAAGAGAGGGTTTGATATACCATAGGTAAGGGGCTCAAAATATCATGGGTTGGGGGGTCGATATACCATTGGTAGGGGGGGTCAATATACCATGGATAAGGGGGTTGATATACCATGGGTAGGGGGGTCGATATACCATGGGTAGGGGGGTCAATATACCATGGGTAGGGGGGTCGATATACCATGGGTAGAGGGGTCGATATACCATGGGTAGGGGGGTCAATATACCATGGATAAGGGGGTCAATATACCATGGGTAGGGGGTCAATATACCATGGGTAGGGGGGTCAATATACCATGGGTAGGGAGGTCGATATACCATGGGTAGGGGGGTCGATATACCATGGTTAGGGGGGTCGATATACCATGGGTAGGGGGGTCAATATACCGTGGGTAGGGGGTCGATATACCATGGGTTGGGGGGTCGATATACCATTGGTAGGGGGGTCAATATACCATGGATAAGGGGGTTGATATACCATGGGTAGGGGGGTCGATATACCATGGGTAGGGGGGTCAATATACCATGGGTAGGGGGTCGATATACCATGGGTAGGGGGTCAATATACCATGGGTAGGGGGCTCGATATACCATAGGTAGGGGGTCGATATACCATGGTTAGGGGGGTCGATATACCATGGGTAGGGGGGTCAACATACCATGGGTAGGGGGGTCGATATACCATGGGTAGGGGGGTCAATATACCATGGGTAGGGGGGTCGATATACCATGGGTAGAGGGGTCGATATACCATGGGTAGGGGGTCAATATACCATGGATAAGGGGGTCAATATACCATGGGTAGGGGGGTCAATATACCATGGGTAGGGAGGTCGATATACCATGGGTAGGGGGGTCGATATACCATGGTTAGGGGGGTCGATATACCATGGGTAGGGGGGTCAATATACCATGGGTAGGGGGTCGATATACCATGGGTTGGGGGGTCGATATACCATTGGTAGGGGGGTCAATATACCATGGATAAGGGGGTTGATATACCATGGGTAGGGGGGTCGATATACCATGGGTAGGGGGGTCAATATACCATGGGTAAGGGGGTTGATATACCATGGGTAGGGGGGTCGATATACCATGGGTAGGGGGGTCAATATACCATGGGTAGGGGGTCGATATACCATGGGTAGGGGGGTCAATATACCATGGGTAGGGGGGTCGATATACCATAGGTAGGGGGTCGATATACCATGGTTAGGGGGGTCGATATATCATGGGTAGGGGGGTCAACATACCATGGGTAGGGGGTCGATATACCATGGGTAGGGGGGTCGATATTCCATGGGTAGGGGGGTCAAAATACCATTCAGTATATAATATGGGTAGGGGGGTAATAAAATTTCAAAATTTCAAAAAAATCTAAATTTTCAAAAAAGTTCAAAATTTAAAAAATTTGATAAAATTAAAAAAAAAAAATATAAATTAGAATACAAATTCAAAATTTTCAAAAATATTAAGATATTTCAAAATCACCAATATTGTATAAATATGTAATGTACACTGTCGATAAAGATAACATTTATTTGGACTAGCTACAGAACAGGCCAGAAGAGATTGCCATAGGCTCGCTTTTCTATCTTTTTAGCTCACCTGGCCAAAGGACATGTGAGCTTTTGCCATCACTTGGCGTCCGTTGTCGTACGTCGTAAACTTTCACATTTAAATCTTCTCCTCTGAAACCCTTGAACCAAATTAAACCAAACCTGGCAGGGATGGTCCTTGGGTGGTTCCCTTTCAAAATTGTTTCCGACAGACCCGCCCTCCATTCAAGATGGCTGCTGTTACTAAAAATAGAAATTTCTTCAATTGTCCATTGCTGCTTTATTATAAATCTAAATGAGCTCAATTTTTTACTGCAGCTACATGGAAATGAATAGTTTAACATTATTCTGGGTTTTTCTGTGAAATTTTTCTTTAGGTGTATTTTGATCACATTTAAATCTTTTCCTCTGAAACCGCTGAACCAAATGAAACCAAACCTGGCAGGGATGGTCCCTGGGTGGTTCACTTTCAAAATTGTGTGCGACAGCCCCATCCTCCATTCAAGATGGCTGCTGTTACTAAAAATAGAAATTTCTTCAATTGTCCATTGCTGCTTTATTATAAATCAAAATGAGCTCAAATTTTAACTGCAGCTACAAATGTACATTGCAGTGAGTAGTTTTACATATAATCCGAGGTTTACTGTGGATTTTTTCGTTCAGCCGATTTATACAGATTATGCAAATTAGGCATATTTCGATAACAGATCATATTTAAATCTTCTTCTCTGAAACCGCTGAACCAAATTAAACCAAATTTGGCTGGGATAGTCCTTCGATAATCTCATTTCAAAATTGTGTCGGACAGCTCTGCCCTCCATTCAAGATGGCTGCTGTTACTAAAAATAGAAATTTCTTCAATTGTCCATTGCTGCTTTATTATCCCCTCGCCAACGAAGTTGCGAAGGGATATAGTAGCGCTACCGTCCGTCCGTCCGTCCTTCCATCCTTCCGTCCTTCCTTCTGTCCTTCCTTCCGTCCATCCGTCCGTCCTTCCGTAACATCCTTGTGAACACTCTAGGATCAACATCCTTCAATGGATTTTGACCAAACTTGGTACATATTTAGTCCTTAGGAGAATCTGGAACCTATTGATTTTCAAGGTCAAAGGTCAAGGTCACTGGGTCAAATTTTTACCACATAACATCCTTGTGAACACTCTAGAATCAACATCATTCAATGGATTTTGACTAAACTTGGTACATACTTAGTCGTTAGGAGAGTCTGCAACCCTATTGATTTTCAAGGTCATAGGTCAAAGGTCAAGGTCACTGGGTACATTTTTTTTACCGTGTAACATCCTTGTGAACACTCTAGGATCAACATCCTTCAATGGATGTTGACCAAACTTGGTACATACTTAGTCCTTAGGAGAGTCTGGAACCCTATCGATTTTCAAGGTCAAAGGTCAAGGTCACAGTCTAATTTTTAGGCGAAGGGATACGCCACGCTTTGTGTTGCCTTTGTTATTGATCAAAATGAGCTCAAATTTTAACTGCAGCTACCTGACAATGAGTAGATTAACATATATTCTGGGTTTTTCTGCGAAATGTTTCTTTCAACCGATTTATACCGATTATACAAATTAGACATATTTTGATAAAAGATCACATTTAAATCTTCTCCTCTGAAACCGCTGAACCAATTTAAAGCAAATTTGGCTGGGATGGTCCTTGGATGGTCCCTTTTCAATATTTTGTCCGACAGCCCTGCCCTCCATTCAAAATGGCTGCTGTTACTAAAAATAGAAATTTCTTTAGTTGTCAATTTCTGCTTTATTACAAATCAAAATGAACTCAAATTTTAACTGCAGCTACATGGCAATGAGTAGTTTAACATATATTCTGGGTTTTTCTGTGAGATTTTTTCAGCCAGTTTATTCCGTTTAGGAATATTATGAGATAAAAATCACATCAAAATCTTTTGCTCAGAAATTTGAGTTGAAATGATCTTTGGTTGGCCCACTTTCAAAATTATGTGTAACACCCCCATTTTTTTTTAATCAACTTTAGATGTCAAATTGAAAACCAGGTTAGCGATTACAGGCTCCTGGAAGCCTCTAGTTCTAAAACTCTATAAATAAATTATATATTTTCTGACAATGTACATACATGTACATGTATATTGTCTATATACTATGCCACATACCCCATTACTATATTTAATGCTTCTACACTGAGCAAACAGGAAAGAAACAAGAACTGGTCAAGCAGGGAGTCATATTAGTGTGCTATTTTTTTACTGTATTATAAAGAGAAAGTTTAAACAACAATGTGCATATATTGCATTTATCTTCATACAATGTATATAATGCTTGTTTCCAGTATGGTCCTACAAACATGCATATAATTACAGCTGCATGTCTCAAGAAATTAATAGATGTCTATATTATATGTGTTGTATATCTATTTATAGATTAATTCAAGTTGTAATACTGTTAAACGGACTACAATCAATTTGAATGAAATGTCAATGAGTCAATATATCCTGAATTTGAAAGCTTCAAGAGAATACCCTGTAGAAGTGTATGCTTACACAACAGTTGGTGTTGGAGAGAAGTTTGAAATAAAGGTCACAACTAACATTGCACGTATGTCTATTGGTTTTTTTTGCATGTATAACCTGAATTAGTGAACATGGGAGATAATCCATCTGAAGTTATGGTAGAAAAAAGTTATATAATATATTGATTAATTGATTAATTGGTTGATTGATTGATTGATTGATTGATTGATTGGTGCTTAATGCCTACTTTAGCAGTATTTCAGCTGTATCGTGGCATTTATATGATATCATAAAATACTGTTTAGTCTAATGGGGACAAATGGTCAATTATTTCCCCTAACTGATAACACAGATGGCGCTGCTGTAGATCAGGTCCAACAACAGCATCTCTTTATCTCTAAGTTACATAGATTAACATTGGGTTAATATTTGTTTACAAGTAATTATCAGTATTTTTGTTAATAATTAAAATTCTTTCTACATATTGTTATGCATATGATTTGCTCATAGAGGTGGAAACTTGTTTCCTAATGATGATCAAATAAAAAAGAATTATTAAATGCAATTAAAAAGAATTAAGTGAGTAAAAACACAAAGAATGGACACCATACAAAAGCAGTATTGTTTGCTATGAACTGCCTAGAAAATGAGGTGGTGGAGCATATAACTTAAACTATGTATACAGCAGAGTGTGGACCAGCTAAATTTTGAAAATCAAAATCCTGGATAAATGTTGTGTCTAGACAATGGCAGGAGTTAGCTTTGTGTCCACATAGTGATTTAGTATGCTATAGTCCATCTGATTGAAATAAAATTTCACCAACCTGACTTATTGTAGATGACACAAAAATACCATTCCAAAAACCAAAACATCAGGTTGCACAATGATCTACTTATTCTACATATAAAACAGAAACACAGTAAACGTATTGTTTGGATATTCAACTGGTGGACTTGTGTCATATATGTCTCCTGCATATGGAGGATCAGATGTCACAATTAATGTTCCAACATTTTTTAAAGAAAAGAAATAGAATGTCTGGAAAAACAGTGCAAAGAGACAGAACAATATCCAGTAAACTTGTTCATATTGAACAGGTGATAGGTTTAGCAAAATCATTTAAAATTCTCACCCTTGCTTCAAACAGAACAGCAAAGCTTGTCAGTGACATCAGTTTTGTAGATGTGCAATTTCCAAAAAATGCATTATTCCATCATTTAGACTAAATTATTTCATAATTGAAAGTAAATTATTATATATGTCTGAGTACACTAATTAACAGAGTAAATATACATGTATAACTATCATATATAAATTTATTTAGATCGTATATACATGTTCATAACAATAAAGTCAGTTTGGAATATAACTTTATTTAAAGTTTCATATCACCAAGAATAATTTGTAATATCCATAATAACTAAACTTAATTAAAAATGTCTTTTTAAAATTGATTTATCATAAAATGCAGTTAAACTAATGTACTAATAATTTCAGAAATAAACTCTTCATTTCTATCAACTGTTATTATTTTGTTAACCTTAAATGTGCACAGATACAGGTGCACTCCTTAATTTTAATTCCTTTTTTCAGTTCAGGTATATAATACACAACTTTCATAATTTGACATTTTTTGTATCATTAATAATATTATAAAGTAGATAAATAAAAAATTAAAGAAAGGAATTTATTGATAAATAGCACAAGCACATAGCAGTGAATGCATGCTGGCCTATCCTGATAACAGATGCTAAACCTGATCTACCATAGCGCCACCTGTAATCAAGTGGGGATAATCTTCACCAATGTTCCCCATTGACATAAAGATAAAGACCGTTATTTCACCTAGTAACGTTACAGAAATAATGTTGTCACAGTCGAAAATATCACTGAGCCTCCGACAATGAAAAAACAAAAAAATCATTTTCTTAAAGTCTTATTAATTAGCACAAGGAAAAGTGTTAAATCTATATATAAACAGTATAACTACTTGTGAGTTCCAAATATAAAAAATAAAGTTTTTATCCGAACAAGCATTCGTGAATTACTGCGTTGGTGTTATTTTCGATATTCGGAATACTGAGAGTAGTTATATTAAAATTACCGATATTGCTGTTCTTTATGTCAATGTCATCCTGAAGTCCTCAATGATGTCATTGTGTTTCTATGGAGATTACAATATGGAGACAAATTAAGAGATAGTTAGAAACTTTGATATTGTTATGACAGTGTGGGCCTAACAAAATGGAGACAAGTTGTCAGAAAATTAGAAACAATGCTCCAGAATACCATTTTCATTGCTTTTCGTCTGTCGTTCATAAACATTCCACATTTCCATGGTCTTGCAAATCAGTTGACCAAAAGGAACAGAACTTGTATGGGAAAATAATTTGTTTTCTTCAGAAATTACAAACTTGATTAAACCAAAACCTGTACATGAATGATCCACAGTACAAACAAACAAAACTTGACAAATTTAAATTCCAGTATAAAACTATAATATTAATGTTTTTAGTAAATTAATGAAATTGTGTTTTCATTCTTCTTTGATTTATGACCTGACACTTTTATGAACTATTGTCAGGGGTGTCATGGACATGATCGTATGGTAGTTGGATCTAAAACTACCTATGCAAACAGTGCTTATCACCACTGACGTTGTGAGTTCGAATCTCATTCAGGGCGAGGTGTACAAGATTATGTGGTAAAGTTTGCCAAGATATAACTGAAATATTGTTGAAAGTGGTGTTTAACACCACAAAGCTATTATTTTTTTTTTAAACTTGTTTTAGATATTATCTAAGCCGTGTTTTGTGAAAATTCTATGTGGTGAAAAAAAAATCCTGTTTTCATCTCATTATTATTTTGTTGGAGACAGTTTTTTTGTCATGTGACTTTATGCATTATGATTAATACTTTTGTTTGTAATACAGCACCATTCCAACCAACAATTCAAGATGGAAAAGCATTGACGGCAACATCTATAGAAGTCAACTGGCTAAAACCAACAGAAAAAACTGGTCCAACTACATATGAAGTTACTGTACATGATGTGATTTTGAGGAGTAATAAGTCTGAAAACTGTTCACAAGGTATTTTATAATGTTAGCTAGTCAAGGTTCTGTGAGTGTTGTGGCATCTGATTTGTATTACATATTTTAATGTGAAAAAGTCCTTGTGCCTTAGTGGTATTTGGCCTGTATTACATATTTAAAGGGAAACTTCGTGATTTTTTACATGTTAGCTAAATATGTTCCTGGTGATATAAAATACATATTCACAAAGTTTTATTGACATATTTCCACAAATGATAAAGCAAATCGCAAAGTGCGAAATGTTTTCCATCGGATTGTGACGTTTTCGCCCGATAATGCATTGTGGGATTGAAATTTAAAGTCTGGGTTGCTGATGTTAAATTCGCTTCATTTAAAGCGCTCAGAGGACTGTAATTTAAATCTAATAACTGTTGGAAAATTAAATACTGAATTGAACAGATACGTACCTTTTTGACAAACAACTATTTTAAATGAACAAAATGTTTCATTTCCTTTATATTTACAATGGAAAGAGTGTTTTACAACAGTCACCTATATTCGCTATATATAGGATCCCTTTTACAATTATGTTCATTTTGTTTTACTTCTAAGGCCAAAACAAACAAAAATGTGTTTATGGTCACCCGACCGACCCTATTTTTCAGCCGTCGACCCTAATTTTTGATAGCGACCCTGTCAATTTTTACACAGAATTCGGGGATAGCCATTTTTGTTGTTTAATCAGCAGCAATGTTTTATTTATTCAACCGCTAGCTTTTTGTCGAAATTGAAAGCAAAGAAGGTAGAAAAACTGAGTAACCCGTCATATAGCAGCTTTCAACAAATGACGGCTTCCCGGAAATTTTGAAAATGAAATACCGGAATCGGATTCCGGAACCGGGAACGACTATTTCCGGTTTTGCTGATAGTAAAAAAAAAAAAAAAAAATTAATGCTGACCGACTGACCCTAGATTGTTTTGACATGTGACCGTAAACACACATATTTTTTTTTTGGCCTAATGTGCTGAAAAATATAATGGATAATTTTGACAACGCGTAACTTGTGTATTGATCTCTAGATTCTGTTTGACCTTATAATCATTATTTGGGATGTTGTTGAACGCTTCTTTTGATCTCCGCATGTAGATGTCCGCTTGAGTGCTTTCAAGCCGGAGGGTAAAATTATACAGGTGTAAAATTCAAGGTGACCGGATTAATAAAATGGGAATTTGAATACACACTATTTGCCTTCCAAGACGAGTTGGTAGATCGTTTATTATTTATTAAAGATAAAATATTTTAGTTAGTGTTTAAAGAAAAAAAACCTGTTTGCTCAGTGACCCCCAGAAGGCACAAAACCTAAATATATGATTTTTTCAGCTCGGAACCCCGTAAGCAAACTTGACCTATAATTTTGATATCCACTGATATTCATTCAGACAAAGTTCGGAAGAGATCATGATCATGAGCGGTATAAACAGATGAAGGGCAGTCAAAATATACAGAGATCAGGCCACACCAAATTTACTTCTTGTTCTTCAGATTTTGTGCTAAAAACATGGGAGCGAGCAAGTGATTTAAAAATGTTAATTTCTTTTCCTTTTTTTGTTTGTTTGTCATTTTTGATGAGCGAAACGTAAAATATTATGCGGAAAATATATTTCTTATATTTTTCATGTATTTTCAAAAGCGAGACACCATATTTTAATCTTAAATATTTTATTCTTCAATAAATTAAGGCAAATAATTCCTGAAATAAGAAGTGAAAGGCGGGATTTACTTATTTTTATTTTCATTCTGAAAATGACAGGTACATTCACACCGGTTCACTCAGCAGGGTACCTGATTGCGTAATGAGTTTAGGTCCACCCAGGAAGTCGCCAGGCAGAATATAGTTTACAAGTGTCATTTTACATCCAGTCGACGGGACTCTGACCGAATACCTGAATACATGTGTCACAATCTTTGGCAATAATCAGAAACGCAATACACATTTTGTGACCCGTTAACGCTACCCGTGACTAGAATAGGAGATGCAATACACATTTTAAAGGTTCTAATAGGTGATCAAAATACACGACCCTGATCAAGTATACATTAGGAATGGGTGCATATTAATGCACACTGGCGGATCAAGGGGGTGTTCGACAATTTAGTAAAATTTGTGTATAAATTGGGTAAAAATTGGCAAACAAGAGCCTGGGACCCCAAAACTGCTGGATCCGTGCCTGATGCAGCAATGATTCTGGGGCTATTTTCACAAAAAAATCTTAAGATTAACATTGATCATAAGTTATATTGAATTGTTCATTTTTATCTTGATTTTTTTGTTCCCCATCAGAATGATATAGCAACAACCAAAATTATGAAGTAAAGCAGGGTGAACAGGGCAGGGTAGAAAATTCTTCTTGCAAACATCACAAAGCAAAATAGACAAAAAACCATTCGTATGCAATTTTTCCTTATAAAAACAACAACCAATTTTTTTATGACTATTCTGAGATTAATCAGAAGGGTCTGCCAGTTTGAAAGACGTGATTAAAATAAACAAAAAATGTTTTCTTTACGCAGAGACATATTATATGTTACGCTTTGTTCAAATCAGAAATAACCGTTATGAAAACAGATTAATCTTTTTACTGTTGGCGAATGCGAATATTGTATTTCCATAAACAAATTATTATATTACGTAAGAGATGTACCCTGAAGTTTTGTATAATAAACTTTAAAAGCATTTAAAGCTTTTGTAAATGTGTCTCAAAGACGGACCTTTTTCCCCGATTCATTTGTTTTGCCATAAGCATATCTATAGAAACAAAACGTAAATCTGCAAAAAGTGATTGTGTAATAAATTCATATATTTAGAATAATAAGAAAAATAAAAAGAATTACCATCAAGTTTCCTTCGAAGCAGGAAGTTTCGAAATGGTCTTCGCAAACCAACTTGTGTTTAGTACTGGTGAAACTTGTTTCTTCTATGTTGAGGTTGGTCAGCCAAGTCATGTAGAACTCTTTCTTTTTAACAGGGTCTGGAAAATGAAATAGGCTTTTGCCATACCCTTGTCAGGTTAAACAACTGTACGCCTGACAAGCCATATCGACACTGAATAAGGACCCCGGTTTGTCACGCTTGTTTTGGGGCATGGTGGTATTTAGACATCACGTGATAATTGGTATCGAGATGCTATCAAAATGGCGACATCCATCTATCGTTGACCAAATTTTAAAATCGATTTCATTCCCTTATTCAACATAATAAAACGCTAATACATATAAACATCCATATTCATACATCAGGAAAAATATATAAAAAAGTATTTTTTTTGCGAAGTTTCCCTTTAAGGGTGTGAAAGTGCTGGTGTTTGTCTTACCTATTTTAGGGTGTAAAACTGCAAATGGTTGTATCAAAGTTTTTAATCATTTGCAATTTTAAACAGGAATATTATTATTTCACTCCAAAGACAAATGTGATAGGATTTTGAATGCTTTTTATTACTATTTCAACCTAAAACTTCACCCCACAATTTTAACCCACTGATCTGTTTGAATTAGAAATGGTCAACAAAACAACCAACCTCAACGTCACATCTCAAACTTAAAGATCCAACTCGAGGGGCCGTCATGATCGTGATCATAAGTTAGTTGGAATTACAACTATACCTGTGCAATCAGTGCCTATCACCATTAACGTTGTGAATTCGAATCCTGTTCATGGCGAGGTGTACTCAATACAACATTATATGATAAAGTTTGTCAGGGATTTGCGACAGGTCAGAGGTTTTCTCCGGGTACTCCGATTTCCTCTACCAATAAAACTGACCGCCACAATATAACTGAAATATTGTTGAAAGTGGCGTTAAACACCATAAACAAAACCACACAAAAACCAAAGCACGAAATATAAAGGTGATGGAAATTTAACTTTTGGCTTGGGACAGACACAAATATATGGTGCATGTTAACTAGATCCCCAACAGTGAAATACATATTTATAAACAATACAAAATCTGTACTGATTCTCTTCAACACAAAAAGACCACATACTGTTCACAGAAATGACAAAGACAAAAGAGATATAGAGAAAAAAGCAGGATCAGTTAATGCTCATAGTTATTTCACTACTAGTTAGTTCTGTTATGAAAAGAAAGTTGAAACCATGATGGTCAACAATATCACAAATATCAACAAGACCAGCAATCACCTCTCACGACGAATCATCAAACACCAAAACATGCCATGACATATGGTGATAGAAATCCAGTTCCTGGCTTAAGACAAATGTGCCAGAGTTTATATATATATATATAATTTAGTTTGATGTGAAAACTGCAATCTGATTGGCTGATCTGCCTGGAGCAACATTGGTTATACATAATAAACTGGGATGGTATTGTGACGTCACCAATGTATTCATTTGCCACAGACAAATTAAAATAGTCCCATGAAATAATCCTAATTAAAATCGAGGAATCATTAAATTTTGTTGTAAAAATTAAATAATAAGGAATATTTCAAATTTTTGAACATGTTATACTTTTCATAAACAACTTCATGGTTTATTAAGTGTAAACTTCCCCAAACCATGTTATATCCTATAACCTGTTCAAAAATTAAAATATTCTTTCAATATATATATATATAAAACTAGTTGATGAGATCGTAACCCTTCCCTCTAATTGAATCGTTAATGTCAATACAGATATAAACAAACAACAACAAAACAACATGCACAGATTCACTTCCACTACTTGTTTTCCCCCACATATTTGCAGAAACATAAATCTTAACCTCGCTGAAATATTGGTTAAAGTGGCGTTGAACACCATAATGCTAACCCTAAACCTAATTCTTATCCTGACTAATTTTAAATCAGTATAAATCTTAACCTGTCTAATTTTAAATCAGTATATATCTTAACCTGTCTAATTTTAAATCAGTATAAATCTTAACCTGTCTAATTTTAAATCAGTATAAATGTTAACCTGTCTAATTTTATATCAATATATATCTTAACCTATCTAATTTTAAATCAGTATAAATCTTAACCTGTCCAATTTTAAATCAGTATAAATCTTAACCTGGCTAATTTTAAATCAGTATAAATCTTAACCTGGCTAATTTTAAATCAGTATAAATCTTAACCTGTCTAATTCTAAATCAGTATAAATCTTAACCTGACTAATTTTAAATCAGTATAAATCTTAACCTGGCTAATTATGTCTCCCCCCACTTTTGTGGAGAGACATATTGTTTTTGTCCTGTCTGTCTGTCCGTCACACAGTTTGTCAGTGCAACTCCTCTGAAACTACTGAACAGAATTTCATGAAACTTAGTAGGTAGTAAGGACACCATATGTAGTTGTGCATATTACCAGGAAATTTTGATTGCCTGAATTTTGTGGGAGTTATGCCCCTTTGAACTTAGAAATTTCCCAAAATATACTTCTGAAGCAGCTTGTCAGCACAACTCCTCTGAAACTACTGAACAGAATTTCATGAAACTTGGTAGGTAGTAAGGACACAATATGCGGTTGTGCATATTACCAGGAAATTTTGATCTCCTGAATTTTGTGGGAGTTATCCCGCTTTGAGCTTAAAAATTTCCCGAAATATACTACGATCAAATATGGAATAGAATGTGTCGCTGTGCATGTCAAATCTCCTCAGATCTTCGTTATCAATATTTACAGACCACCAGATCTACCAGTGAAATATTTCTGTGATGCGCTAAATCGTCTCTTGAAAGACTTGACACCTGGCATTCCGCAAATAGTCATGGGCGATTTCAATGTGGACCTTTTATTCAGAAAAGATGATGTAATCACATGCACATTTTCTGCTTTTGAACAGAATATAAAATCTTCTACTACTCGTAAACTGATGTGCCTAGATCATATTTACACTCGACATTTGAATGCTCAACATGCTGGTGTAGTGCCAATTTATTACAGCTACCATGATATGACATATATTTCTGTAGATATGCAACAACTTCAGTAGAATCATTTTATAAATATATTCAGGTATTACTCATTTTAAGTGGACACTGTTATTTGCAAACACTCTAGTGTAATATCCCTTACTGAAGCTTGTATATATGTACAAGAGTCTATCATAATGCCACTATTTCCCTGAAAAAGTTTTTCATCACCAATCCATTGATTTTAGTAGAACAAAACTCCTTTAAAATTATTGGAACATAGGCTGAGCAATTTTCTGGAATGGGGAACTTTGCCATGACAATATGGAATAGTACCTGTAACCCTTGCTTTAGCACTTTTGATCAATTTTTTTTTGTGTTTCATGGATTAAAAACATTTTTTTTTTATTCATTGAAGCTTAATTTTATTTGTTACCTAAATAGATTTTTTACCTTTGACTACAGTTTGTGGGACGGGGGGAGACATACGTTTTTGCGGGCAAAAACAAACTTTAACTTTAAATCAGTATATATCTGAACCTGTCTAATTTTAGATCAGTATAAATCTTAACCTATCAGTATCAATCTTAACCTGTCTAATTTTAAATCAGTATAAATCTTAACCTGTCTAATTTTAAATCAGTATAAATCTTAACCTGTCTAATTTTAGATTAGTATAAATCTTAACCTGTCTAATTTTAGATTAGTATAAATCTTAACCTGTCTAATTTTAGATCAGTATAAATCTTAACCTGTCTAATTTTAAATCAGTATCAATCTTAACCTGTCTAATTTTAAATCAGTATAAATCTTAACTTGTCTAATTCTAAATCAGTATAAATCTTAACCTGTCTAATTTTAAAGTAATATTACACCAGTTTTGAGTGAAGAAAATTTTTCCTTGAAAATTCAATTTGGAATACGGCGGTACCTTTACTAAGCTATTCATGCATGTTTCAAGTCGAAATATGTTCCCAACAATTAGAAATCTGCAAATCCGTGTGCATGTTTATCGTAGTCACCATTGTTGTGGAGACTGATTAACTTTCGGTTGTTTTGGTCCGATGATTGCCGATCATGACCTCGTGAAGAAAAGATAAACAATCATGGATGCTTCGTAGGCACGCACACATTCCTGACAATGAGTATTGAGGAATCTGTCTGTTTCATGTCGTGTGAACCAATTTTTTTTTGCAATTATTCTTATGTGGTACACACGGAATATATTATTATTTTTTTTCATCAACTGAACATTACGCATGAGCGATAATCTCCCCGAAAGAGTTCAAATCTTGGGTCACACGCATATCCTTTGCATTACTGTACGGGAAAACAGAATTATCTGCTGTCAAATTAAATTGTGATTTGCTCTTAAAATCTGCTTTTGACCGGAATTTTAATGTTATGCAGTTGATTTTAGTTAAAATTAAGTGACATATTAAGTGAAAATATTTAATTAAAAAATTCCACGTAATTTGCCTTTCATATTACTTTAAATCAGTATAAATCTTAACTTGTCTAATTTTAGATCAGTATAAATCTTAACCTCTCCTATTTTAAATCAGAATAAATCTTAACCTGTCTAATTTTAAATCAGTATCAATCTTAACCTGTCTAATTTTAGATTAGTATAAATCTTAACCTGTCTAATTTTAGATCAGTATAAATCTTAACCTGTCTAATTTTAAATCAGTATAAATTTTAACCTGTCTAATTTTAAATCAGTATAAATCTTAGCCTGTCTAATTTTAAATCAGTATAAATCTTAACCAGGCTAATTTCAAATCAGTATAAATCTTAACCTGGTCAATTTTAAATCAATATATTTGGAATATTAATACTTTTGCTGTTGTATGTTAATATTTTCTCCTGATTTTTTTGTTTTCACAACATACACTTTAATATGTTATTTTTTTCAGATTTTAATACAATTCAGTGTACTGTAACCAATTTAAAAGAATATTGGCAATATACCTTTCAAGTGACTGCTGTAGTAAAAAATGGACAGAACACGTGGAAGAACTCTTCTGGATTTTCATCTAGTGTAACTACAAAACAAGGGGGTAAGATTTAGTTCATGTTCTAATACTATGTCTTTCATTGGCTATATAAACAGTGCAGTGTTAAACTCCCGATACATTTTGATACTCACATGCATGTAGTCATATTTTAATCGAAATAATTCATGGAAGTTATCGTTTTTATAACGTTTTGATGTGTTCAACGTTATTTTCCTTGCATTTTATCACTCGCTTTCGATCGAGACAAATCTTTAAAGAAAATAATGTAACCCATGTTAAAATTCATGGTACTCAACTGTAATATAATTGTCTGTCATGATCGTCTGTAACATTTTACACATGTCAAACCTCCAAAACCACTTGGGAATCAGATTTAGTCAGTCTTACATTTGGATTTACCTACTCCCCTTTGTCCATAATATATGGAATTTGACAGCTGTCTCACTTGTTGGTACTGTGAGACTTGTCTTAACAAATCCCTGATTAAACAGTAATTCTGTGCAAACCTATCATTAATAAATTAGACCTCAATGTCTGAAATCTCTTTAAGTTTAACATGCTAAACCTGTGTATTGCTAACAGAGGAAGGTAATCCCCACGGGATTAGGGTTTAGACAGACTTCACTGTATTAATATGATATTTATATTGTTGTTCTATCATAAGAAATTGATGTCTAATATTTGTTAATTATGAAAATTATGATATTTTTCAGTACCAGGAAAAGTAGAAAATTTTACGCATAGCCTTGAAAACAGTGGATGTAGGACAAGCCTTTATTGGCTCACACCTGCACGGGAAGACAGAAATGGTCTTATTGAGACTTATCAGATAATAATAAGTGGGGAAAGAAAGGTTTGTTCCTTATATTTATCCTATTTGCAGAGCTCCAGATAAGCTGCGTATTTGCGTTTTTTACACTATGAAAACGAGTAAAAATGCATGTAATATCAGATCAGAGTGTACACATTACGCATACATATTGCTGTGTAAGTAAACTTTCCAAATTCGGAGCATACTTGTACAGTCGTGTACATAACAATACATTTTTGTCTTTGAGAAATTCCCCATAATTACTTTATACTTTTCGAAGGAGAGAGCGTATACATCCGAGGGGTACCGAATGTTTGCCTTTCTAAGCATCGATGTCAAAAGAGATCTGATTGGATGTTTACGATAAATCATCCAATCGCGGTCAATATTACAAATAAATGTGGTTTACGTAATAAGTAAGAACTAAAATGAAAGCAAATTTGGGAACACGTTGTTCGTTGAAAATGAGGGATTACCGAAAATGAGCAAGAACATGAATAAGCGCGCTACTAAGCACAAGAGCGCTACGAAAAATTCTATACTTAAGTTCCTGACAGTTTCATCTGTGTCTAGTGACAGTATAGTTAAAGGAATTATTGATGACATTATCAAAACGGCTGTGAAAACTGCAGAAGTCGACGATCAAAAAACAAAATATTTACAACATTTTATTAATAAACATGACACAATCGTGTCAAATTAAACAGAGATATATATTTCACTTGCATCCTGCATTTATTGAATAACACTTGTGTCAAACATAATTTTAAAAGTGTACATGTAAGCAATCTTTTCTGAAGTAGAGAGTACAACAGTGCAAAGGAAATATGCAAATACCCATCATTTTCAAAAATAGGGGGTAATTACCCTTTGGACTTGAAAATTATCTGGAGCTCTGTATTTGGGTAGAATCTACTTTGGTGGACCCCGGAAGTCAGATATTGTAATAATCAATACCCACAACCCATAACCTTTTATTTCGTTACCATGTGGGTATGACAACAAAAGGGTAAGGGATAGGGTTAGGGCTAAGGCTAGGGCTAGGATTAGAGTTAAGGTTAAAGTTAAAGTTAGGGTTAAGGTTAGAGTTAGGGTTAAAGTTAAAGTTAGGGTTAAGGTTAGAGTTAGGGTTAAGGTTAAAGTGTGGGTTAGGGTTAAGGTTAGAGTTAGGGTTAAGGTTAAAGTTAGGGTTAGGGTTAAGGTTAGAGTTATGGTTAAGGTTAGAGTTAGGGTTAGGGTTAAGGTTAGAGTTAGGGTTAAGGTTAAAGTTAGGGTTAGGGTTAAGGTTAGAGTTAGGGTTAAGGTTAGAGTTAGGGTTAAAGTTAGGGTTAAGGTTAGAGTTAGGGTTAAGGTTAAAGTTAGGGTTAGGGTTAAGGTTAGAGTTAGGGTTAAGGTTAGAGTTAGGGTTAAGGTCTGCTAAAGTAGAGGTACTCCTTCTCTTTAACTATCAATTATGTGTCATGTGAATGCAAAATGTTTGATAGGTATTTTTGGATACACATAATATTCTTGATTGAGGGCTGCTGCTAACAAGTAAGATACTGAGCCATTCAAATGTTGGTTTTTTTGTAATTTGTTTATTTTTGTAAAAGAAATAAAGATGTAATGTATACATTCAATTACCAATTATATATTGTTTTAATACCCATCATACATATACTAAGTTCATTTTCATTAGTAAATACATCTCTTTTTTAACCATGTACATTTGCTAATGCTACTTCAAGAGGCTGCCATTTCATGTTGAAGCAATCATCAACTACAGAGGGTGATAAGGAATGTGCAGAGTACTTTTCCATTTTTATTTCAGAATTTAGATATTGTAACCCTGCATTCAAGTTTGGTAACATATCCTTTAACTTGCATATATACAAGTAATATTTGAAAATAAGTATACAATTTCTTTCAAACTGTATATTTCCCAAAATAATGCCTTTTGGAGTCAAGTTTACATTGCTTCCATCTATATTTTTTGTTACATTACAGTCCCAAAAAAAAATGTTTATAAGTTTCTTTTGCTTCATTGCGAAAGGAAAATAGTTCAGTTTCTTTTATCTTACACTTAGAGAGATAGAGATTTAGAGCAAGAACTCTATGAATTAGTTTATATTGGAAACATGACAATTTATTATTTTTTGATAATGAAAAGGACCCTGAAAAGATAAGACCCCATTCAGTTTCTTCTATATCAAACTCATTTGACCACTTATTAATAATATTTACAGGCACAACTGTGTTTTTATCAATAAACTGTCTATAGAAATATTTACAGGGTTTTGGGTCAATCTGTAACTGATGAAGAAACTTATTCTCCTTATATATTAAATTGTGACATGTGTTGATCAAGTGCTTCCAATGTCTTGGTATTACACTTATAATACCATAGAACTCTACGATGAATGTGGTGTCAACATGATATGTGTCCTGAAAAATTTCATTGCTCATTATTTGTTTATTTTGATCAAGTAAGTCATTTATAATATAAATGTCCTTTTCAATCCAATTCTTCAAACAGGGAGATGTATTGTTGACTTTGATATGACTATTTAGCCATATGGATTGGCTCAAGACATCATTTCCATCTGTCCCTTTTTCATTTTGTAGGTTACTAAAATTATCAAGAATGTCTTTCCAAAAAGGGTTTAAAGTGCTTGCTACTGTGTTAAGTCCTTCTTTTCCAAGTAGTAAAGTTTCATCACCACTCCATTTTTCTAAAGAATCAATTAACAGTATTTTCCAGGGAGAAAAATTTAAAGGATCTATATATTTCTTTATCCATGTCATTTTTAATGCTTGACAGAAAAGTTTGATATCAATCATTTTCAAACCACCATCCTCGTAACTGTTTGTTAGTATTTCCCTCTTAACCTTGTCCCTTTTCTCATTTCAAAGAAACTTATAAAAAGCTTTTTGTATATCTTTTAATATATTGTCAGGGGGGTTTGGCAGAACTGGAGGAAATATTCCTCCCCCGATCCATGTTTAGAGCCAATCCATATTGCTTCTGTTTTGTCTAAATTTATTTTTAGCCATTCAAATGTTTGCTGATAAAATGACATCTCACAAGAAATCCCGGCCAAAACACAATTATGCTAAAAATACATATCACTGATGTAGTAAACAACAAAGTATCTTAACTGGAATGTGAGGGATTACAGATGAATAAATGCATTATACAGCAGCAATTAAGTCAAAAATACACACAATTAAGTAAATGCACCTCAATGGGTCTTAAAGAATGGTCAAATGGTAACTTGCACAAAACAGATGAGAATTCCTGTAATATTATAAATGTAAGCAACATGATTACGAGTACCTGCAAACTCATAACAGTATTAACGTGCTGAATCTTAAGGTCTTGACATACATTATCACTAGTATCAAATTTCATCCTATCGGACTCGCTGTAATACTAGTAATAATGTCTTGTCTTAACCTAAATAACTTTAGTTATGTCTCCCCCCACTTTGGTGAAACTCTGAAACTACAGAACAGAATTTCATGAAACTTGGTAGGTAGTAAGGACACCATATGTAGTTGTGCATATTGCCAGGAAATTTTGATCGCCTGAATTATGTGGGAGTTATGCCCCTTCGAACTTAGAAATTTCCCGAACTTTATTACTGAAGCAGCTTGTCAGCGCAACTCCTCTGAAACTACAGAACAGAATTTCATGAAACTTGGTAGGTAGTAAGGACACCATATGTAGTTGTGCATATTGCCAGGAAATTTTGATCGCCTGAATTTTGTGGGAGTTATGCCCCTTTGAACTGGGAAATTTCCCGAAATTTACTACTTAAGCAGCTTGTCAGCGCAACTCCTCTGAAACTACTGAACAGAATTTCATGAAACTTGGTAGGTAGTAAGGACACCATATGTAGTTGTGCATATTACCAGGAAATTGTGGTCCCCTAAATTTTGTGGGAGATATGCCCCTTTAAACTTAAACATTTCCCGAAATATACCTCTGAAGCAGCTTGTCAGCGCAACTCCTCTGATACTACTGAACAGAATTTCATGAAACTTGGTAGGTAGTAAGGACTCCATATGTAGTTGTGCATATTACCAGGAAATTTTGATCCCCTGAATTTTGTGGGAGTTATTTGCAAACACTCTAGTGTAATATCCCTTAATGAAACTTGTATATTATATGTTATTCAGCTATCAGACAGGGTATATAATGTGACATTCCCGGCTTAGGATCTATATTCCCTGAGGCGCAGCCGAAGGGAATATACATCGTAAGCCGGGAATGTCACATTATATACCCTGTCTGATAGCTGAATAACAGATATATTACGGATTTAACCTTTTTTTTTAAATACAACATCCAACTGTATTAAATAAATTTGCCTCTTTTATTTTCATTTTTCGTATCTCTAGATGTTCGTTTCCGTACCTTTGACGTCATTCTTCAATGACGTCAAAATAGGTGTCACGTCATATTTCATGTATAGGGTGTCTCATGAAGGAAAATACTGTACTAAATTTCTAAATCAATACAGTTTCATATGTAGTAAATTTTATAAACTTTATAAATATAACATTAATATATCACATAACAAAACAACGGGTTTGCGAAACAGTTTCAATAATTTAAATGTTAACAACATGTAAATAAAACCTTGGTGTGGCCCCATGACGTCGAAAGTTTTCAAGGCTCAACGTTTTGTTTATTTGTTATGGTACAGCCGTGGAACATAGGAGTTTGCTGAATCGATCAGGTATTTGTGACAGAATTAACCGTTGTAATATTTTTTTGTTCATGCAGCCGTTTTGAGTATAAAAACAGTATTTAATTTGGTAAAAATACATTTATTATTCCGTATTATACCATTGATTCAGTGAAGCGTAATGTTTTGTCGTCCATATTTTAATCGTTTTTGGAGACTGAAATATATACCCCGTCTGTTTTCCGAATATATGCTGACATTCAGGGTTGAAGAACCAATGAAAATATGTGTAACAAACTAAATCCGTAATATACATGTATATACATGTATATGTACAAGAGTCTATCATAATGTCACTATTTCCTTGAAAAAGTTTTTCATCACCAATCCATTGATTTTAGAAGAACAAAACTCCTTTAAAACCATTGGAACATAGGCTGAGCAATTTTCTGGAATGGGGAACTTTGCCATGACAATAAGGAATAGTACCTGTAACCCTTGCTTTAGCACTTTTGATCAATTTTTTTTGTGTTTCATGGATTAAAAACAGTTTTTTTTGTTATTCACTGAAGCTTAATTTTATTTGTTACCTAAATAGATTTTTTACCTTTGACTACAGTTTGTGGGACGGGGGGAGACATACGTTTTTGCGGGCAAAAACAAACTTTAGTTATTCTATACATTTGTATGTATAAAATATTTTCATTTGTTCAATGTTTGGCAGTTATATAAAGACAAAGATCCCCAGCCATACAATCCTAAGTCAAAATCATTTGAATATACCGATGTTTTGAAAATGGAAAGGATAATTAAAGTACAGGTATGTAAATAAATAATGCAAGCTTAACGTAAATGACTGTGTATAATATGCATGCTATGTACACAGTGTGATGATACAATTATATGTATCAGTCTGTAATAAGGTTTGGTTTGGTTTCATGGTGTTTAATGCCACTTTCAACAATTTTTGAGTTAAATCGTGGTGGTCAGTTTTATTGGTGGAGGAAACCTGAGTACCCGGAGAAAACCACTGACCTATTGCAAATCACTGACAAACTTTATCACATAATTTGTATCGAATACACTTCACCTGAGCGGGATTAGAAATCACACAATTAGTGATTGTAGGTACTAATTGCAGTCTGCAATAAGAACTTTATCACTATGAGTTGATACAGCTTTGAGTAATGATACAGATATGAGTAATGATACAGTTTATATACCAGAGATGAAAGATTTCCTCTGATCAGCTGAATTTCTCTTTTTTTAGCAAAATATTTGGAAGCGAAATGTGTCAAACTTGGTCCAAACAACTACAAAATGAGGATATTTGGGCACTGAAAAGATTTTTTTTGCCACTTTTTTAATATTTTTTTTTATCAGAATGCACTTTCATCTCAAGAGACCTAATTTCTTTCTTTTTTCCATTGATACGCACATGATGATTTTACTTATAAAATAAACATCACAAGGTTTTCTTTAAAGGTTAGTGTTATGACGTTTAACGCCACTTTCAGCAATATTTCAGTTACATCATAGTGGTCAGTTTTATTGGTAGAGGAAACCAGAGTACCTGGAGAAAACCACCAACCTACCACAAGTTACTGACAAACTTTATCACATAATGCTGTATCGAGTATACCTTGCATGAGCGGGATTCAAAATCACAACTTTAGTGGTGATAGTATTTTCAGAGTTGTTTCAGAGGTAGGTTGCAATACATCATATAACTTTTAAGTGACATTGGAAATGACGTTTGTGATCAAAAAGGGGTTATTTCCAAAGTTTTACAAAGAAATAATGATCTAACATTTTATGACAAGGGAGAACAATCTTTGTTTGTTCTAGATAAAGGCTGTAAACACCAACAACCAAGGGAGCAGAACAAGTTATTTACATATCAACACACAGGGCTGTTGTAAGTTCAACTTAACTCATTTATATATACAGTAAAACCTGCATTAAGAGGTCACCCTTGGGACAAATCAAAAGTGGTTTCTTAAGACAGGTGACATCTTAATAGAAGTTCAGATCATATGAAATTTTCTATGAAAGGACCAGAAAAAGTTGACCTTTTAATACAGGTGACTGCTTAATAGAGGTGACTGCATGGGCAGGTTTGACTTTTTTAACAATTTGGTAAAGAAAAAAACTGATAGTAGATAATTCCACCAATCAGAACAAATATAAATAATTGAACATGATAGATATGGATTAACAGAAATAAAAAAACAAACAAACAAACACCACCAGGTCATGTGAACTGTAACCATGGTAATTATCTATTGTTTTAAAAATAATAATCATTTTAATTTTGTTTCACATTGAATTTCATAGCCATGGAACATGACAGTTTGTGATCAACTATAATATGAAGATTTTTTATTTTTTTTTTAATCACAGTGCTATTTCCACTATAACATTACAATAATTATGTATGGATAATTCTGAGCACACGTTCTATGTTTGGTTCCTATCTTACTCCAAAAATTGTCATCCGAAAGCGAATAATAGTTTTTGATTGGCTAAAATATAATTTAAGCAAACACCTCGGGAACCACCTGAGTTTGTACTAGAAGGGATGTTTAGATGGTTGTTAATGAAGCTCCTAAATTAAAACTGACCACCACAATATAACTGAAATATTGTTGAAAGTGGCATTAAACACCATCAATCAAACAAACAAACAAACAAACATTTTGATCTAACTTCCAAGATGGCAGTGTGTTACACACCATAGTTTTTAAATTGTTGAAAATTAGAAATATCTTCTCATCTTTAACGACAGGTCCATTTGGATCAGAACTTTGCAGAAATTAGCTATGGTTGCATGGTCTTCTAAACAGATTGCTCATTCCATTCTGATGTGGAATCCAGTATGAGCATAATTGGTCATAATAATATCTGATTGGTTGATTGAAATACATGTACATGAATGAGAGATAATTACTGTAATAACCAGAATAGTTATTACAGTAGCCGTCATGGTTGTGATTGTATGGTAGTTAGAATTGTGACTACCTATGCAATCAGTGCATATCACCACTAATGTTGTGAGTTCGAATTCCGATAAAGGCAATGTGTACTTGATACAGCATTATGTCATAAAGTTTGTCAGCGACTTGCGACAGGTCGGTGGTTTTCTCTGGGTACTCCGGTTTCCTCCACCAGTAAAACTGAACGCCAAGATATAGCTGAAATATTGTTGAAAGTAGCGTTAATCACCATAAACCAACCATTTATTACAGCATTAATCACCATAAACCAACCACTTATTACAGCATTAATCACCATAAACCAACCACTTATTACAGCATTAATCACCATAAACCAACCACTTATTACAGTGTTAATCACCATAAACCAACCACTTATTACAGCATTAATCACCATAAACCAACCACTTATTACAGTGTTAATCACCATAAACCAACCACTTATTACAGCATTAATCACCATAAACCAACCACTTATTACAGCATTAATCACCATAAACCTACCACTTATTACAGCGTTAATCACCATAAACCAACCACTTATACAGCATTAATCACCATAAACCAACCACTTATTACAGCATTAATCACCATAAACCAACCACTTATTACAGCGTTAATCACCATAAAACAACCACTTATTACAGCGTTAATCACCATAAACCAACCACTTATACAGCATTAATCACCATAAACCAACCACTTATTACAGCATTAATCACCATAAACCAACCACTTATTGCAGTGTTAATCACCATAAACCAACCACTTATTACAGCATTAATCACCATAAACCAACCACTTATTACAGCATTAATCACCATAAACCAACCACTTATTACAGTGTTAATCACCATAAACCAACCACTTATTACAGCATTAATCACCATAAACCAACCACTTATTACAGCATTAATCACCATAAACCAACCACTCATTACAGTGTTAATCACCATAAACGAACCACTTATTACAGCATTAAGCACCATAAACCAACCACTTATTACAGCATTAATCATCATAAACCAACCACTTATTACAGCATTAATCACCATAAACCAACCACTTATTACAGCATTAATCACCATAAATCAACCACTTATTACAGCGTTAATCACCATAAACCAACCACTTATTACAGCATTAATCACCATAAACCAACCACTTATTACAGCATTAATCACCATAAACCAACTACTTATTGCAGTGTTAATCACCATAAACTAACCACTTATTACAGTGTTAATCACCATAAATGAACCACTTATTACAGCATTAATCACCATAAACCAACCACTTATTACAGCATTAATCACCATAAACCAACCACTTATTACAGTGTTAATCACCATAAACCAACCACTTATTACAGCGTTAATCACCATAAACCAACCACTTATTACAGCATTAATCACCATAAACCAACCACTTATTACAGCATTAATCACCATAAACCAACCACTTATTACAGTGTTAATTATCATAAACCAACCACTTATTACAACATTAATCACCATAAACCAAACACTAATTACAGCACTAATCACCATAAACCAACCATTTATTACAGCATTAATCACCATAAACCAACCACTTATTACAGCATTAATCACCATAAACCAACCACTTATTACAGCATTAATCACCATAAACCAACCACTTATTACAGCATTAATCACCATAAACCAACCACTTATTACAGCATTAATCACCATAAAGCAACCACTTATTACAGCATTAATCACCATAAACCAACCACTTATTACAGTATTAATCACCATAAACCAACCACTTATTACAGTGTTAATCACCATAAACCAACCACTTATTACAGCATTAATCACCATAAACCAACCACTTATTACAGTGTTAATCACCATAAACCAACCACTTATTACAGCATTAATCACCATAAACCAACCACTTATTACAGCATTAATCACCATAAACCAACCACTTATTGCAGTGTTAATCACCATAAACCAACCACTTATTACAGCATTAATCACCATAAACCAACCACTTATTACAGCATTAATCACCATAAACCAACCACTTATTACAGTGTTAATCACCATAAACCAACCACTTATTACAGCATTAATCACCATAAACCAACCACTTATTACAGCATTAATCACCATAAACCAACCACTCATTACAGTGTTAATCACCATAAACGAACCACTTATTACAGCATTAAGCACCATAAACCAACCACTTATTACAGCATTAATCACCATAAAGCAACCACTTATTACAGCATTAATCACCATAAACCAACCACTTATTACAGTATTAATCACCATAAACCAACCACTTATTACAGTGTTAATCACCATAAACCAACCACTTATTACAGCATTAATCACCATAAACCAACCACTTATTACAGCATTAATCACCATAAACCAACCACTTATTACAGCATTAATCACCATAAACCAACCACTTATTACAGTGTTAATAACCATAAACCAACCACTTATTACAGCATTAATCACCATAAACCAACCACTTATTACAGCATTAATCACCATAAACCAACCACTTATTACAGCATTAATCACCATAAACCAACCATTTACTAAGGTGTTAATCACCATAAACCAACCACTTATTAAAGTGTTAATAACCATAAACCAACCACTTATTACAGCGTTAATCACCATAAACCAACCACTTATACAGCATTAATCACCATAAACCAACCACTTATTACAGTGTTAATCACCATAAACCAACCACTTATTACAGCATTAATCACCATAAACCAACCACTTATTACAGCATTAATGACCATAAACCAACCACTTATTACAGCATTAAACACCATAAACCAACCACTTATTACAGCATTAATCACCATAAACCAACCACTTATTACAGCATTAATCACCATAAACCAACAACTTATTACAGCGTTAGTCATCATAAGCGAACCACTTATTACAGCATTAATCACCATAAACCAACCACTTATTACAGCGTTAATCATCATAAGCGAACCACTTATTACAGCATTGATCACCATAAACCAACCACTTATTACAGCGTTAATCACCATAAACCAACCACTTATTACAGCATTAATCACCATAAACCAACCACTTATTACAGCATTAATCACCACAAACCAACCACTTATTACAGCATTAATCACCATAATCCAACCACTTATTATAGCATTAATCACCATAAACCAACCACTTATTAAAGTGTTAATCACCATAAACCAACCACTTATTACAGCATTAATCACCATAAACCAACCACTTATTACAGCATTAATCACCATAAACCAACCACTTATCACAGCATTAATCACCATAAACCAACCACTTATTACAGCATTAATCACCATAAACCAACCACTTATCACAGCATTAATCACCATAAACCAACCACTTATCACAGCATTAATCACCATAAACCAACCACTTATTACAGCATTAATCACCATAAACCAACCACTTATTACAGCATTAATCATCATAAACCAACCACTTATTACAGCATTAATCACCATAAACCAACCACTTATTACAGCATTAATCACCATAAATCAACCACTTATTACAGCGTTAATCACCATAAACCAACCACTTATTACAGCATTAATCACCATAAACCAACCACTTATTACAGCATTAATCACCATAAACCAACCACTTATTGCAGTGTTAATCACCATAAACTAACCACTTATTACAGTGTTAATCACCATAAATGAACCACTTATTACAGCATTAAGCACCATAAACCAACCACTTATTACAGCATTAATCACCATAAACCAACCACTTATTACAGTGTTAATCACCATAAACAAACCACTTATTACAGCGTTAATCACCATAAACCAACCACTTATTACAGCATTAATCACCATAAACCAACCACTTATTACAGCATTAATCACCATAAACCAACCACTTATTACAGTGTTAATTATCATAAACCAACCACTTATTACAGCATTAATCACCATAAACCAAACACTTATTACAGCACTAATCACCATAAACCAACCATTTATTACAGCATTAATCACCATAAACCAACCACTTATTACAGCATTAATCACCATAAACCAACCACTTATTACAGCATTAATCACCATAAACCAACCACTTATTACAGCATTAATCACCATAAACCAACCACTTATTACAGCATTAATTATCATAAACCAACCACTTATTACAGCGTTAATCACCATAAACCAACCACTTATTACAGTGTTAATCACCATAAACCAACCACTTATTACAGTGTTAATCACCATAAACGAACCACTTATTACAGCATTAAGCACCATAAACCAACCACTTATTACAGCATTAATCACCATAAACCAACCACTTATCACAGCATTAATCACCATAAACCAACCACTTATTACAGCATTAATGACCATAAACCAACCACTTATTACAGTGTTAATCACCATAAACCAACCACTTATTACAGCATTAATCACCATAAACCAACCACTTATTACAGCATTAATCACCATAAAGCAACCACTTATTACAGCATTAATCACCATAAACCAACCACTTATTACAGTATTAATCACCATAAACCAACCACTTATTACAGTGTTAATCACCATAAACCAACCACTTATTACAGCATTAATCACCATAAACCAACCACTTATTACAGTGTTAATCACCATAAACCAACCACTTATTACAGCATTAATCACCATAAACCAACCACTTATTACAGCATTAATCACCATAAACCAACCACTTATTGCAGTGTTAATCACCATAAACCAACCACTTATTACAGCATTAATCACCATAAACCAACCACTTATTACAGCATTAATCACCATAAACCAACCACTTATTACAGTGTTAATCACCATAAACCAACCACTTATTACAGCATTAATCACCATAAACCAACCACTTATTACAGCATTAATCACCATAAACCAACCACTCATTACAGTGTTAATCACCATAAACGAACCACTTATTACAGCATTAAGCACCATAAACCAACCACTTATTACAGCATTAATCACCATAAAGCAACCACTTATTACAGCATTAATCACCATAAACCAACCACTTATTACAGTATTAATCACCATAAACCAACCACTTATTACAGTGTTAATCACCATAAACCAACCACTTATTACAGCATTAATCACCATAAACCAACCACTTATTACAGTGTTAATCACCATAAACCAACCACTTATTAAAGTGTTAATCACAATAAACTAACCACTTACTACAGCGTTAATCACCATAAACCAACCACTTATTACAGTGTTAATCACCATAAACCAACCACTTATTACAGCATTAATCACCATAAACCAACCACTTATTACAGCATTAATCACCATAAACCAACCACTTATTACAACATTAATCACCATAAACCAACTGCTTATTACAGCATTAATCACCATAAACCAACCACTTATTACAGCATTAATTATCATAAACCAACCACTTATTACAGCATTAATCACCATAAACCAACCACTTATTACAGTGTTAATCACCATAAACCAACCACTTATTACAGCATTAATCACCATAAACCAACCACTTATTACAGCATTAATCACCATAAACCAACCACTTATTAAATTGTTAATCACCATAAACCAACCACTTATTACAGTGTTAATCACCATAAACGAACCACTTATTACAGCATTAATTATCATAAACCAACCACTTATTACAGCATTAATCACCATAAACCAACCACTTATTACAGTGTTAATCACCATAAACCAACCACTTATTACAGCATTAATCACCATAAACCAACCACTTATTAAATTGTTAATCACCATAAACCAACCACTTATTACAGTGTTAATCACCATAAACCAACCACTTATTACAGCATTAATTATCATAAACCAACCACTTATTACAGCATTAATCACCATAAACCAACCACTTATTACAGTGTTAATCACCATAAACCAACCACTTATTACAGCATTAATCACCATAAACCAACCACTTATTAAATTGTTAATCACCATAAACCAACCACTTATTACAGTGTTAATCACCATAAACGAACCACTTATTACAGCATTAATTATCATAAACCAACCACTTATTACAGCATTAATCACCATAAACCAACCACTTATTACAGTGTTAATCACCATAAACCAACCACTTATTACAGAATTAATCACCATAAACCAACCACTTATTAAATTGTTAATCACCATAAACCAACCACTTATTACAGTGTTAATCACCATAAACCAACCACTTATTTCAGCATTAATCACCATAAACCAACCACTTATTACAGCATTAATCACCATAAACCAACCACTTATTACAACATTAATCACCATAAACCAACTGCTTATTACAGCATTAATCACCATAAACCAACCACTTATTACAGCATTAATTATCATAAACCAACCACTTATTACAGCATTAATCACCATAAACCAACCACTTATTACAGTGTTAATCACCATAAACCAACCACTTATTACAGCATTAATCACCATAAACCAACCACTTATTACAGCATTAATCACCATAAACCAACCACTTATTAAATTGTTAATCACCATAAACCAACCACTTATTACAGTGTTAATCACCATAAACGAACCACTTATTACAGCATTAATTATCATAAACCAACCACTTATTACAGCATTAATCACCATAAACCAACCACTTATTACAGCATTAATCACCATAAACCAACCACTTATTACAGCATTAATCACCATAAACCAACCACTTATTAAATTGTTAATCACCATAAACCAACCACTTATTACAGCATTAATCACCATAAACCAACCACTTATTACAGTGTTAATCACCATAAACCAACCACTTATTACAGCATTAATCACCATAAACCAACCACTTATTACAGCATTAATCACCATAAACCAACCACTTATTGCAGTGTTAATCACCATAAACCAACCACTTATTACAGCATTAATCACCATAAATCAACCACTTATTACAGCATTAATCACCATAAACCAACCACTTATTACAGTGTTAATCACCATAAACCAACCACTTATTACAGCATTAATCACCATAAACCAACCACTTAATACAGCATTAATCACCATAAACCAACCACTTATCACAGCATTAATCACCATAAACCAACCACTTATTACAGCATTAATCACCATAAACCAACCACTTATTACAGCATTAATCACCATAAACCAACCACTTATTACAGCATTAATCATCATAAGCGAACCACTTATTACAGCATTAATCACCATAAACCAACCACTTATTACAGCATTAATCATCATAAGCGAACCACTTATTACAGCATTAATCACCATAAACCAACCACTTATTACAGCATTAATCACCATAAACCAACCACTTATTACAGCGTTAATCACCATAAACCAACCACTTATTACAGCATTAATCACCATAAACCAACCACTTATTACAGCATTAATCACCATAAACCAACCACTTATTACAGCATTAATCACCATAAACCAACCACTTATTACAGCGTTAATCACCATAAACCAACCACTTATTACAGTGTTAATCACCATAAACCAACCACTTATTACAGCATTAATCACCATAAACCAACCACTTATTACAGTGTTAATCACCATAAACCAACCACTTATTACAGTGTTAATCATCATAAACCAACCACTTATTACAGTGTTAATCACCATAAACCAACCACTTATTACAGCATTAATCACCATAAACCAACCACTTATTACAGCATTAATCACCATAAACCAACCACTTATTACAGCATTAATCACCATAAACCAACCACTTATTACAGCATTAATCACCATAAACCAACCACTTATTACATTGTTAATCACCATAAACCAACCACTTATTACAGTGTTAATCACCATAAACCAACCACTTATTACAGCATTAATCACCATAAACCAACCACTTATTACAGTGTTAATCACCATAAACCAACCACTTATTACAGCATTAATCACCATAAACCAACCACTTATTACAGCATTAATGACCATAAACCAACCACTTATTACAGCATTAAACACCATAAACCAACCACTTATTACAGCATTAATCACCATAAACCAACCACTTATTACAGCATTAATCACCATAAACCAACAACTTATTACAGCGTTAGTCATCATAAGCGAACCACTTATTACAGCATTAATCACCATAAACCAACCACTTATTACAGCGTTAATCATCATAAGCGAACCACTTATTACAGCATTAATCACCATAAACCAACCACTTATTACAGCGTTAATCACCATAAACCAACCACTTATTACAGCATTAATCACCATAAACCAACCACTTATTACAGCATTAATCACCACAAACCAACCACTTATTACAGCATTAATCACCATAATCCAACCACTTATTATAGCATTAATCACCATAAACCAACCACTTATTAAAGTGTTAATCACCATAAACCAACCACTTATTACAGCATTAATCACCATAAACCAACCACTTATTACAGTGTTAATCACCATAAACCAACCACTTATTACAGTGTTAATCACCATAAACCAACCACTTATTACAGCATTAATCACCATAAACCAACCACTTATTACAGCATTAATCACCATAAACCAACCACTTATCACAGCATTAATCACCATAAACCAACCACTTATTACAGCATTAATCACCATAAACCAACCACTTATCACAGCATTAATCACCATAAACCAACCACTTATTACAGCATTAATCACCATAAACCAACCACTTATTACAGCATTAATCACCATAAACCAACCACTTATTACAGCATTAATCATCATAAACCAACCACTTATTACAGCATTAATCACCATAAACCAACCACTTATTACAGCATTAATCACCATAAATCAACCACTTATTACAGCGTTAATCACCATAAACCAACCACTTATTACAGCATTAATCACCATAAACCAACCACTTATTGCAGTGTTAATCACCATAAACTAACCACTTATTACAGTGTTAATCACCATAAATGAACCACTTATTACAGCATTAAGCACCATAAACCAACCACTTATTACAGCATTAATCACCATAAACCAACCACTTATTACAGTGTTAATCACCATAAACAAACCACTTATTACAGCGTTAATCACCATAAACCAACCACTTATTACAGCATTAATCACCATAAACCAACCACTTATTACAGCATTAATCACCATAAACCAACCACTTATTACAGTGTTAATTATCATAAACCAACCACTTATTACAGCACTAATCACCATAAACCAACCATTTATTACAGCATTAATCACCATAAACCAACCACTTATTACAGCATTAATCACCATAAACCAACCACTTATTACAGCATTAATCACCATAAACCAACCACTTATTACAGCATTAATCACCATAAACCAACCACTTATTACAGCATTAATTATCATAAACCAACCACTTATTACAGCATTAATCACCATAAACCAACCACTTATTACAGTGTTAATCACCATAAACCAACCACTTATTACAGTGTTAATCACCATAAACGAACCACTTATTACAGCATTAAGCACCATAAACCAACCACTTATTACAGCATTAATCACCATAAACCAACCACTTATCACAGCATTAATCACCATAAACCAACCACTTATTACAGCATTAATGACCATAAACCAACCACTTATTACAGTGTTAATCACCATAAACCAACCACTTATTACAGCATTAATCACCATAAACCAACCACTTATTACAGCATTAATCACCATAAAGCAACCACTTATTACAGCATTAATCACCATAAACCAACCACTTATTACAGTATTAATCACCATAAACCAACCACTTATTACAGTGTTAATCACCATAAACCAACCACTTATTACAGCATTAATCACCATAAACCAACCACTTATTACAGTGTTAATCACCATAAACCAACCACTTATTACAGCATTAATCACCATAAACCAACCACTTATTACAGCATTAATCACCATAAACCAACCACTTATTGCAGTGTTAATCACCATAAACCAACCACTTATTACAGCATTAATCACCATAAACCAACCACTTATTACAGCATTAATCACCATAAACCAACCACTTATTACAGTGTTAATCACCATAAACCAACCACTTATTACAGCATTAATCACCATAAACCAACCACTTATTACAGCATTAATCACCATAAACCAACCACTCATTACAGTGTTAATCACCATAAACGAACCACTTATTACAGCATTAAGCACCATAAACCAACCACTTATTACAGCATTAATCACCATAAAGCAACCACTTATTACAGCATTAATCACCATAAACCAACCACTTATTACAGTATTAATCACCATAAACCAACCACTTATTACAGTGTTAATCACCATAAACCAACCACTTATTACAGCATTAATCACCATAAACCAACCACTTATTACAGTGTTAATCACCATAAACCAACCACTTATTAAAGTGTTAATCACAATAAACTAACCACTTACTACAGCGTTAATCACCATAAACCAACCACTTATTACAGTGTTAATCACCATAAACCAACCACTTATTACAGCATTAATCACCATAAACCAACCACTTATTACAGCATTAATCACCATAAACCAACCACTTATTACAACATTAATCACCATAAACCAACTGCTTATTACAGCATTAATCACCATAAACCAACCACTTATTACAGCATTAATTATCATAAACCAACCACTTATTACAGCATTAATCACCATAAACCAACCACTTATTACAGTGTTAATCACCATAAACCAACCACTTATTACAGCATTAATCACCATAAACCAACCACTTATTACAGCATTAATCACCATAAACCAACCACTTATTAAATTGTTAATCACCATAAACCAACCACTTATTACAGTGTTAATCACCATAAACGAACCACTTATTACAGCATTAATTATCATAAACCAACCAATTATTACAGCATTAATCACCATAAACCAACCACTTATTACAGTGTTAATCACCATAAACCAACCACTTATTACAGCATTAATCACCATAAACCAACCACTTATTAAATTGTTAATCACCATAAACCAACCACTTATTACAGTGTTAATCACCATAAACCAACCACTTATTACAGCATTAATCACCATAAACCAACCACTTATTACAGCATTAATGACCATAAACCAACCACTTATTACAACATTAATCACCATAAACCAACTGCTTATTACAGCATTAATCACCATAAACCAACCACTTATTACAGCATTAATTATCATAAACCAACCACTTATTACAGCATTAATCACCATAAGCCAACCACTTATTACAGTGTTAATCACCATAAACCAACCACTTATTACAGCATTAATCACCATAAACCAACCACTTATTACAGCATTAATCACCATAAACCAACCACTTATTAAATTGTTAATCACCATAAACCAACCACTTATTACAGTGTTAATCACCATAAACGAACCACTTATTACAGCATTAATTATCATAAACCAACCACTTATTACAGCATTAATCACCATAAACCAACCACTTATTACAGCATTAATCACCATAAACCAACCACTTATTACAGCATTAATCACCATAAACCAACCACTTATTAAATTGTTAATCACCATAAACCAACCACTTATTACAGCATTAATCACCATAAACCAACCACTTATTACAGTGTTAATCACCATAAACCAACCACTTATTACAGCATTAATCACCATAAACCAACCACTTATTACAGCATTAATCACCATAAACCAACCACTTATTGCAGTGTTAATCACCATAAACCAACCACTTATTACAGCATTAATCACCATAAACCAACCACTTATTACAGCATTAATCACCATAAACCAACCACTTATTACAGTGTTAATCACCATAAACCAACCACTTATTACAGCATTAATCACCATAAACCAACCACTTAATACAGCATTAATCACCATAAACCAACCACTTATCACAGCATTAATCACCATAAACCAACCACTTATTACAGCATTAATCACCATAAACCAACCACTTATTACAGCATTAATCACCATAAACCAACCACTTATTACAGCATTAATCATCATAAGCAAACCACTTATTACAGCATTAATCACCATAAACCAACCACTTATTACAGCATTAATCATCATAAGCGAACCACTTATTACAGCATTAATCACCATAAACCAACCACTTATTACAGCATTAATCACCATAAACCAACCACTTATTACAGCGTTAATCACCATAAACCAACCACTTATTACAGCATTAATCACCATAAACCAACCACTTATTACAGCATTAATCACCATAAACCAACCACTTATTACAGTGTTAATCACCATAAACCAACCACTTATTACAGTGTTAATCATCATAAACCAACCACTTATTACAGTGTTAATCACCATAAACCAACCACTTATTACAGCATTAATCACCATAAACCAACCACTTATTACAGCATTAATCACCATAAACCAACCACTTATTACAGCATTAATCACCATAAACCAACCACTTATTACAGCATTAATCACCATAAACCAACCACTTATTACAGTGTTAATCACCATAAACCAACCACTTATTACAGTGTTAATCACCATAAACCAACCACTTATTACAGCATTAATCACCATAAACCAACCACTTATTACAGCATTAATCACCATAAACCAACCACTTATTACAGTGTTAATCATCATAAACCAACCACTTATTACAGTGTTAATCATCATAAACCAACCACTTATTACAGCGTTAATCACCATAAACCAACCACTTATTACAGCATTAATCACCATAAACCAACCACTTATTACAGCATTAATCACCATAAACCAACCACTTATTAAAGTATTAATCACCATAAACCAACCACTTATTACAGCATTAATCACCATAAACCAACCACTTATTACAGCATTAATCACCATAAACCAACCACTTATCACAGCATTAATCACCATAAACCAACCACTTATTAAAGTGTTAATCACCATAAACCAACCACTTATTACAGCATTAATCACCATAAACCAACCACTTATTACAGCATTAATCACCATAAACCAACCACTTATTACAGTGTTAATAACCATAAACCAACCACTTATTACAGCATTAATCACCATAGACCAACCACTTATTACAGCATTAATCACCATAAACCAACCACTTATTACAGCATTAATCACCATAAACCAACCACTTATTACAGCATTAATCACCATAAACCAACCACTTATTACAGTATTAATCACCATAAACCAACCACTTATTACAGTGTTAATCACCATAAACCAACCACTTATTACAGCATTAATCACCATAAACCAACCACTTATTACAGTGTTAATCACCATAAACCAACCACTTATTACAGCATTAATCACCATAAACCAACCACTTATTGCAGTGTTAATCACCATAAACTAACCACTTATTACAGTGTTAATCACCATAAATGAACCACTTATTACAGCATTAAGCACCATAAACCAACCACTTATTACAGCATTAATCACCATAAACCAACCACTTATTACAGTGTTAATCACCATAAACAAACCACTTATTACAGCGTTAATCACCATAAACCAACCACTTATTACAGCATTAATCACCATAAACCAACCACTTATTACAGCATTAATCACCATAAACCAACCACTTATTACAGTGTTAATTATCATAAACCAACCACTTATTACAGCATTAATCACCATAAACCAAACACTTATTACAGCACTAATCACCATAAACCAACCATTTATTACAGCATTAATCACCATAAACCAACCACTTATTACAGCATTAATCACCATAAACCAACCACTTATTACAGCATTAATCACCATAAACCAACCACTTATTACAGCATTAATCACCATAAACCAACCACTTATTACAGCATTAATTATCATAAACCAACCACTTATTACAGCATTAATCACCATAAACCAACCACTTATTACAGTGTTAATCACCATAAACCAACCACTTATTACAGTGTTAATCACCATAAACGAACCACTTATTACAGCATTAAGCACCATAAACCAACCACTTATTACAGCATTAATCACCATAAACCAACCACTTATCACAGCATTAATCACCATAAACCAACCACTTATTACAGCATTAATGACCATAAACCAACCACTTATTACAGTGTTAATCACCATAAACCAACCACTTATTACAGCATTAATCACCATAAACCAACCACTTATTACAGCATTAATCACCATAAAGCAACCACTTATTACAGCATTAATCACCATAAACCAACCACTTATTACAGTATTAATCACCATAAACCAACCACTTATTACAGTGTTAATCACCATAAACCAACCACTTATTACAGCATTAATCACCATAAACCAACCACTTATTACAGTGTTAATCACCATAAACCAACCACTTATTACAGCATTAATCACCATAAACCAACCACTTATTGCAGTGTTAATCACCATAAACCAACCACTTATTACAGCATTAATCACCATAAACCAACCACTTATTACAGCATTAATCACCATAAACCAACCACTTATTACAGTGTTAATCACCATAAACCAACCACTTATTACAGCATTAATCACCATAAACCAACCACTTATTACAGCATTAATCACCATAAACCAACCACTCATTACAGTGTTAATCACCATAAACGAACCACTTATTACAGCATTAAGCACCATAAACCAACCACTTATTACAGCATTAATCACCATAAAGCAACCACTTATTACAGCATTAATCACCATAAACCAACCACTTATTACAGTATTAATCACCATAAACCAACCACTTATTACAGTGTTAATCACCATAAACCAACCACTTATTACAGCATTAATCACCATAAACCAACCACTTATTACAGTGTTAATCACCATAAACCAACCACTTATTAAAGTGTTAATCACAATAAACTAACCACTTACTACAGCGTTGATCACCATAAACCAACCACTTATTACAGTGTTAATCACCATAAACCAACCACTTATTACAGCATTAATCACCATAAACCAACCACTTATTACAGCATTAATCACCATAAACCAACCACTTATTACAACATTAATCACCATAAACCAACTGCTTATTACAGCATTAATCACCATAAACCAACCACTTATTACAGCATTAATTATCATAAACCAACCACTTATTACAGCATTAATCACCATAAACCAACCACTTATTACAGTGTTAATCACCATAAACCAACCACTTATTACAGCATTAATCACCATAAACCAACCACTTATTACAGCATTAATCACCATAAACCAACCACTTATTAAATTGTTAATCACCATAAACCAACCACTTATTACAGTGTTAATCACCATAAACGAACCACTTATTACAGCATTAATTATCATAAACCAACCACTTATTACAGCATTAATCACCATAAACCAACCACTTATTACAGTGTTAATCACCATAAACCAACCACTTATTACAGCATTAATCACCATAAACCAACCACTTATTAATTTGTTAATCACCATAAACCAACCACTTATTACAGTGTTAATCACCATAAACCAACCACTTATTACAGCATTACTCACCATAAACCAACCACTTATTACAGCATTAATCACCATAAACCAACCACTTATTACAACATTAATCACCATAAACCAACTGCTTATTACAGCATTAATCACCATAAACCAACCACTTATTACAGCATTAATTATCATAAACCAACCACTTATTACAGCATTAATCACCATAAACCAACCACTTATTACAGTGTTAATCACCATAAACCAACCACTTATTACAGCATTAATCACCATAAACCAACCACTTATTACAGCATTAATCACCATAAACCAACCACTTATTAAATTGTTAATCACCATAAACCAACCACTTATTACAGTGTTAATCACCATAAACGAACCACTTATTACAGCATTAATTATCATAAACCAACCACTTATTACAGCATTAATCACCATAAACCAACCACTTATTACAGCATTAATCACCATAAACCAACCACTTATTACAGCATTAATCACCATAAACCAACCACTTATTAAATTGTTAATCACCATAAACCAACCACTTATTACAGCATTAATCACCATAAACCAACCACTTATTACAGTGTTAATCACCATAAACCAACCACTTATTACAGCATTAATCACCATAAACCAACCACTTATTACAGCATTAATCACCATAAACCAACCACTTATTGCAGTGTTAATCACCATAAACCAACCACTTATTACAGCATTAATCACCATAAACCAACCACTTATTACAGCATTAATCACCATAAACCAACCACTTATTACAGTGTTAATCACCATAAACCAACCACTTATTACAGCATTAATCACCATAAACCAACCACTTAATACAGCATTAATCACCATAAACCAACCACTTATCACAGCATTAATCACCATAAACCAACCACTTATTACAGCATTAATCACCATAAACCAACCACTTATTACAGCATTAATCACCATAAACCAACCACTTATTACAGCATTAATCATCATAAGCGAACCACTTATTACAGCATTAATCACCATAAACCAACCACTTATTACAGCATTAATCATCATAAGCGAACCACTTATTACAGCATTAATCACCATAAACCAACCACTTATTACAGCATTAATCACCATAAACCAACCACTTATTACAGCGTTAATCACCATAAACCAACCACTTATTACAGCATTAATCACCATAAACCAACCACTTATTACAGCATTAATCACCATAAACCAACCACTTATTACAGCATTAATCACCATAAACCAACCGCTTATTACAGCATTAATCACCATAAACCAACCACTTATTACAGTGTTAATCACCATAAACCAACCACTTATTACAGTGTTAATCATCATAAACCAACCACTTATTACAGTGTTAATCACCATAAACCAACCACTTATTACAGCATTAATCACCATAAACCAACCACTTATTACAGCATTAATCACCATAAACCAACCACTTATTACAGCATTAATCACCATAAACCAACCACTTATTACAGCATTAATCACCATAAACCAACCACTTATTACAGTGTTAATCACCATAAACCAACCACTTATTACAGTGTTAATCACCATAAACCAACCACTTATTACAGCATTAATCACCATAAACCAACCACTTATTACAGCATTAATCACCATAAACCAACCACTTATTACAGTGTTAATCATCATAAACCAACCACTTATTACAGTGTTAATCATCATAAACCAACCACTTATTACAGCGTTAATCACCATAAACCAACCACTTATTACAGCATTAATCACCATAAACCAACCACTTATTACAGCATTAATCACCATAAACCAACCACTTATTAAAGTATTAATCACCATAAACCAACCACTTATTACAGCATTAATCACCATAAACCAACCACTTATTACAGCATTAATCACCATAAACCAACCACTTATCACAGCATTAATCACCATAAACCAACCACTTATTAAAGTGTTAATCACCATAAACCAACCACTTATTACAGCATTAATCACCATAAACCAACCACTTATTACAGCATTAATCACCATAAACCAACCACTTATTACAGTGTTAATAACCATAAACCAACCACTTATTACAGCATTAATCACCATAGACCAACCACTTATTACAGCATTAATCACCATAAACCAACCACTTATTACAGCATTAATCACCATAAACCAACCACTTATTACAGCATTAATCACCATAAACCAACCACTTATTACAGTATTAATCACCATAAACCAACCACTTATTACAGTGTTAATCACCATAAACCAACCACTTATTACAGCATTAATCACCATAAACCAACCACTTATTACAGTGTTAATCACCATAAACCAACCACTTATTACAGCATTAATCACCATAAACCAACCACTTATTGCAGTGTTAATCACCATAAACTAACCACTTATTACAGTGTTAATCACCATAAATGAACCACTTATTACAGCATTAAGCACCATAAACCAACCACTTATTACAGCATTAATCACCATAAACCAACCACTTATTACAGTGTTAATCACCATAAACAAACCACTTATTACAGCGTTAATCACCATAAACCAACCACTTATTACAGCATTAATCACCATAAACCAACCACTTATTACAGCATTAATCACCATAAACCAACCACTTATTACAGTGTTAATTATCATAAACCAACCACTTATTACAGCATTAATCACCATAAACCAAACACTTATTACAGCACTAATCACCATAAACCAACCATTTATTACAGCATTAATCACCATAAACCAACCACTTATTACAGCATTAATCACCATAAACCAACCACTTATTACAGCATTAATCACCATAAACCAACCACTTATTACAGCATTAATCACCATAAACCAACCACTTATTACAGCATTAATTATCATAAACCAACCACTTATTACAGCATTAATCACCATAAACCAACCACTTATTACAGTGTTAATCACCATAAACCAACCACTTATTACAGTGTTAATCACCATAAACGAACCACTTATTACAGCATTAAGCACCATAAACCAACCACTTATTACAGCATTAATCACCATAAACCAACCACTTATCACAGCATTAATCACCATAAACCAACCACTTATTACAGCATTAATGACCATAAACCAACCACTTATTACAGTGTTAATCACCATAAACCAACCACTTATTACAGCATTAATCACCATAAACCAACCACTTATTACAGCATTAATCACCATAAAGCAACCACTTATTACAGCATTAATCACCATAAACCAACCACTTATTACAGTATTAATCACCATAAACCAACCACTTATTACAGTGTTAATCACCATAAACCAACCACTTATTACAGCATTAATCACCATAAACCAACCACTTATTACAGTGTTAATCACCATAAACCAACCACTTATTACAGCATTAATCACCATAAACCAACCACTTATTGCAGTGTTAATCACCATAAACCAACCACTTATTACAGCATTAATCACCATAAACCAACCACTTATTACAGCATTAATCACCATAAACCAACCACTTATTACAGTGTTAATCACCATAAACCAACCACTTATTACAGCATTAATCACCATAAACCAACCACTTATTACAGCATTAATCACCATAAACCAACCACTCATTACAGTGTTAATCACCATAAACGAACCACTTATTACAGCATTAAGCACCATAAACCAACCACTTATTACAGCATTAATCACCATAAAGCAACCACTTATTACAGCATTAATCACCATAAACCAACCACTTATTACAGTATTAATCACCATAAACCAACCACTTATTACAGTGTTAATCACCATAAACCAACCACTTATTACAGCATTAATCACCATAAACCAACCACTTATTACAGTGTTAATCACCATAAACCAACCACTTATTAAAGTGTTAATCACAATAAACTAACCACTTACTACAGCGTTAATCACCATAAACCAACCACTTATTACAGTGTTAATCACCATAAACCAACCACTTATTACAGCATTAATCACCATAAACCAACCACTTATTACAGCATTAATCACCATAAACCAACCACTTATTACAACATTAATCACCATAAACCAACTGCTTATTACAGCATTAATCACCATAAACCAACCACTTATTACAGCATTAATTATCATAAACCAACCACTTATTACAGCATTAATCACCATAAACCAACCACTTATTACAGTGTTAATCACCATAAACCAACCACTTATTACAGCATTAATCACCATAAACCAACCACTTATTACAGCATTAATCACCATAAACCAACCACTTATTAAATTGTTAATCACCATAAACCAACCACTTATTACAGTGTTAATCACCATAAACGAACCACTTATTACAGCATTAATTAACATAAACCAACCACTTATTACAGCATTAATCACCATAAACCAACCACTTATTACAGTGTTAATCACCATAAACCAACCACTTATTACAGCATTAATCACCATAAACCAACCACTTATTAAATTGTTAATCACCATAAACCAACCACTTATTACAGTGTTAATCACCATAAACCAACCACTTATTACAGCATTAATCACCATAAACCAACCACTTATTACAGCATTAATCACCATAAACCAACCACTTATTACAACATTAATCACCATAAACCAACTGCTTATTACAGCATTAATCACCATAAACCAACCACTTATTACAGCATTAATTATCATAAACCAACCACTTATTACAGCATTAATCACCATAAACCAACCACTTATTACAGTGTTAATCACCATAAACCAACCACTTATTACAGCATTAATCACCATAAACCAACCACTTATTACAGCATTAATCACCATAAACCAACCACTTATTAAATTGTTAATCACCATAAACCAACCACTTATTACAGTGTTAATCACCATAAACGAACCACTTATTACAGCATTAATTATCATAAACCAACCACTTATTACAGCATTAATCACCATAAACCAACCACTTATTACAGCATTAATCACCATAAACCAACCACTTATTACAGCATTAATCACCATAAACCAACCACTTATTAAATTGTTAATCACCATAAACCAACCACTTATTACAGCATTAATCACCATAAACCAACCACTTATTACAGTGTTAATCACCATAAACCAACCACTTATTACAGCATTAATCACCATAAACCAACCACTTATTACAGCATTAATCACCATAAACCAACCACTTATTGCAGTGTTAATCACCATAAACCAACCACTTATTACAGCATTAATCACCATAAACCAACCACTTATTACAGCATTAATCACCATAAACCAACCACTTATTACAGTGTTAATCACCATAAACCAACCACTTATTACAGCATTAATCACCATAAACCAACCACTTAATACAGCATTAATCACCATAAACCAACCACTTATCACAGCATTAATCACCATAAACCAACCACTTATTACAGCATTAATCACCATAAACCAACCACTTATTACAGCATTAATCACCATAAACCAACCACTTATTACAGCATTAATCATCATAAGCGAACCACTTATTACAGCATTAATCACCATAAACCAACCATTTATTACAGCATTAATCATCATAAGCGAACCACTTATTACAGCATTAATCACCATAAACCAACCACTTATTACAGCATTAATCACCATAAACCAACCACTTATTACAGCGTTAATCACCATAAACCAACCACTTATTACAGCATTAATCACCATAAACCAACCACTTATTACAGCATTAATCACCATAAACCAACCACTTATTACAGCATTAATCACCATAAACCAACCACTTATTACAGCGTTAATCACCATAAACCAACCACTTATTACAGTGTTAATCACCATAAACCAACCACTTATTACAGCATTAATCACCATAAACCAACCACTTATTACAGTGTTAATCACCATAAACCAACCACTTATTACAGTGTTAATCATCATAAACCAACCACTTATTACAGTGTTAATCACCATAAACCAACCACTTATTACAGCATTAATCACCATAAACCAACCACTTATTACAGCATTAATCACCATAAACCAACCACTTATTACAGCATTAATCACCATAAACCAACCACTTATTACAGCATTAATCACCATAAACCAACCACTTATTACAGTGTTAATCACCATAAACCAACCACTTATTACAGTGTTAATCACCATAAACCAACCACTTATTACAGCATTAATCACCATAAACCAACCACTTATTACAGCATTAATCACCATAAGCCAACCACTTATTACAGTGTTAATCATCATAAACCAACCACTTATTACAGTGTTAATCATCATAAACCAACCACTTATTACAGCATTAATCACCATAAACCAACCACTTATTACAGCATTAATCACCATAAACCAACCACTTATTACAGCATTAATCACCATAAACCAACCACTTATTAAAGTATTAATCACCATAAACCAACCACTTATTACAGCATTAATCACCATAAACCAACCACTTATTACAGCATTAATCACCATAAACCAACCACTTATCACAGCATTAATCACCATAAACCAACCACTTATTAAAGTGTTAATCACCATAAACCAACCACTTATTACAGCATTAATCACCATAAACCAACCACTTATTACAGCATTAATCACCATAAACCAACCACTTATTACAGTGTTAATAACCATAAACCAACCACTTATTACAGCATTAATCACCATAGACCAACCACTTATTACAGCATTAATCACCATAAACCAACCACTTATTACAGCATTAATCACCATAAACCAACCACTTATTACAGCATTAATCACCATAAACCAACCACTTATTACAGCATTAATCACCATAAAACAACCACTTATTAAAGTGTTAATCACCATAAACCAACCACTTATTACAGTGTTAATCACCATAAACCAACCACTTATTACAGTGTTAATCACCATAAAGAACCACTTATTACAGCATTAAGCACCATAAACCAACCACTTATTACAGCATTAATCACCATAAACCAACCACTTATTACAGCATTAATCACCATAAACCAACCACTTATTACAGTGTTAATCACCATAAACCAACCACTTATTACAGTGTTAATCACCATAAACCAACCACTTATTACAGCATTAATCACCATAAACCAACCACTTATTACAGCATTAATCACCATAAACCAACCACTTATTACAGCGTTAATCACCATAAACCAACCACTTATTACAGCATTTATCACCATAAACCAACCACTTATTACAGCATTAATCACCATAAACCAACCACTTATTACAGTGTTAATCACCATAAACCAACCACTTTTTACAGCTTCTAAGTTCAGTAGTCACATTCTATTAAGGTTATTATTAAGATTTGTGTTAATAATGATATGATACAGTGAATCCTGTCTAAACAGAACCTACATAGGACCAACTTTTGCATTCAGAATTGACAGCTAGGTGTTTGGTTTATACAGGCAAATATAGATTTCCAAGATCGGTTTATACAGAATTCTGGTTTATTCATGGTTCGGTTATGACAGATTTCATTGTAAATGTGAATGTATATTTGATTTGATATTCAGCTTGAGATGCAGAATACCACCCAGGCACATAGGTCAGTTAAAGGCTTGGGCAATACCTTTGATTTAAACCCCAAGTGGCATTGACATTAGTTTTTGGGTTAATACTGGTTTGACTGTTAATATATATTTTATTTTGTAGATGAGCCTCTGTCTGGAGGAGAAATAGCTGGTATTGTGTTTTGTGTTTTTCTATTGGTGGCTTCTATAGTGTTGACAGGAGTTATCATCAACAGGAAGTGGGAGTAAGTATTGACCTTTTATACTAAGTTTATATTGAGCTGTTTTATTACTCGACCTTAGTTTTGGCATCCTGCCAATTGACCTTTTGTACATTGCTGATTTGATTCTAAAATTATAGATAAAGTTTGTCAGTGACTTGCGACAGGTCAGTGGTACTACGGTTTCCTCCACCAATAAAACTGACTGCCACGATATAACTGAAATATTGTTGAAAGTGGCATTAAACTGCATAAACCAACCTAAACCAACCATCTAAAATTAAATGTTTTTTTCATATGAGTTATTTCCCTTATGACAGACAAAATGGTACCCATTCTAGTAAGAGCAACGAAAAGGACAAATAATTTTAATATAATTTTCTTATAAAAAAAAAATCTAGGAGTAATGTTATAGCAAAAAGAAATATCATAAGTTGTTGCCATATTAAAATGTTTGACAGATTATAGGAAAAAATATATGTTATATTCATTGACCTTTGCATGAAAAGGTTTTTTTTGCTTGTCTTAAAGGGAAAGAACTCTTGTAAGGACATATTTTTAGAATCAAATCTGGAATGTACAAAAGGTTTATTTTCCTTTATTCAGAATGTTTTCTGTAAAACACAGATTTTCACCATTCATTGAGGTATATGGCTAGATCTACATGTTGTGTACTTCGGTGCAGGATCTGACTCCAAAAATTTTCATTAAATATACAGAACCATATTGTAACAGTATATTTATTATTTTTAGCTCGATTAGCGAGTTGCTGACTTTCAGAAGTCCCGAGGAGGAAGTTGAACTCTTATCACCAATGAAAATCATTGATAGACACAGGTAATTAACATAAAGTAACCAATCATCTGCTTTAATTCTGCTTAACTTTTATTAATTTCAGTATTATCAGTAAACATGTGATTTGTGGAAGAGATGAAGAACGATTTGAAATGCTTCAACCAGTGATTGAACAAAACAGGTTATTAAGTTTTAGCGCACTGATATATGCTTGTGTAGCACTGTAGAGTTCACCATTTTAGAAACTTGTAAATTAATGGTACAGTCAAACCTGTTTTAAGGGGTCACCTTTGGGACAAAGAAAAAGTGGCCTTATAACACAGGTGACCTCTAAAAAGAGGTTCAATTCATATGAAATTTTCTATGACTGGACAAGAAAAAAGTGACTTCTTAATAGAGGTGACTGCTTAATAGAGGTGACCTCTTAATAGAGGTGACTGCTTAATAGAGGTGACCTCTTAATAGATGTGACCTCATGAGCAGGTTTGACTGTATATGTTTCTGCTTCTGAACAGTAAAATTAGCTGTTTGTTGATACTTAGCAGTTTTTATTACTAACTGCAGTGTTTTTGGTGTAAGGGAGTTCCAGAATTCACTAGTTTTTTTTAAAATGATGAACTGCTAAAATGCAAGGAATGCTATGCATTAGAACATAGGGACCTTCAGCGAACACTCACCTTTGAATACAAATTGCACATTGTGGATTTTTTTCAAAAAAGTGTAAAGTTCAGTGTAATTATTTAATAAAGTATGTAGGTAACTCCATTTTTGCATATGAAATTTATGTGTTTTCTTAATAAGGAGTAATACCACTAAAGAATTCTCCATAGCCTTCTATGTTAAATAAACAAAATTTGAGCTTTCATACAGGATTCATCTTAAGTTTGATCTAAGTGACACTCATATCTCATGGAAGGAGTACCTAATTGGAAGCTTAACTCCGAAAATCAGCATACATTTAATAGCATATAAGAAAAAACAGACAGTCCGAACCGTCAAAAATCCTACTTTCACTTTCGATTTAACACAAATTCAGGTGGTTTCTTTCCAATGCAATTAATTTTTTATTTAAAACCACAAGGACATCAAATATGGGCTTAAAATTATCCTAAAATATGTAGGTTTCTGCTGACATTCAGTATTTTGCAGTATCTGATAGGGTTTATTTTTTATCCAACAATGTAGGAATACATTTTGTGTTTACGTACTACTTTCCCATACATCCTTTTCGACTGGTACCCATGTTTAGTGGTATTACACCTAATAAAACAACCAAAGATGTAAAAATTGGAACCTTTGTTTGTGATCTGGTGAAACATGATTTGAAGTTCCTCCCTGTGTTCTAAGTAGTAGTTTTGTAGCATATAAAGCATTAGTAATGTGGTATATCATTTAAACAGAAATAATAATGTATATAGCACAATGTTTACTTCATCAGTGTATGTTTTCATTATAACTAGTAGTATACTTGTCTGATATTTTAGGGGCACACACTATTAGAGAGATACTTATTTATTAAGTAGTTTCCCCCTCTTATAATGACACTCCCACCTCTCTTATCAGGCCAGATTTCAGAATGAACTGAGATGGTAAAAATCAATGTACTTCAAGAAATTTTCAATTCAATTCAACCAAATTTATTTATTGATAATTTTGAAAATATGTACGGGTATGTCAATATTTCATATATTTTACAATAGGATACAAAAGGAGGTATACTCTGAAATTGAGAGTACATGAGAAGGGTGGAGGGGAAGGGGTGGAGTTGTAAAAAGCTAGTAACATAGTTGTAATTACTGATATGCTAACATAGACAGCTGTTAACTTAGCTGTAGTTATGCTAAAATAAAAAGCTGTGAACATAGCTGTTATTATGCTAACATAGAATTGTAATTATGCTTACATGAAAAGCTGTGAACAAAGCTTTTATTATGCTAAGATAGAAAGCCGTGAACATTGTTTTTATACAGGATTTTCCCAATTGAAGATTAAATTGTAGTTTTCTCTTCATGCCTCAAATATAACAGTGTTATATGTATTAAAACAGTATAGTTTGTAACAAGTGGCAATTATTAAAACAGTATAGTTTGTAACAAGTGGCAATTATTAAGAACGTATAGTTTGTAACAAGTGGCAATTATTAAGAACGTATAGTTTGTAACAAGTGGCAATTATTAAAACAGTATAGTTTGTAACAAGTGGCAATTATTAAAACAGTATAGTTTGTAACAAGTGGCAATTATTAAAACAGTATAGTTTGTAACAAGTGGCAATTATTAAAACAGTATAGTTTGTAACAAGTGGCAATTATTAAGACAGTATAGTTTGTAACAAGTGGCAATTATTAAAACAGTATAGTTTGTAACAAGTGGCAATTATTAAGAACGTATAGTTTGTAACAAGTGGCAATTATTAAAACAGTATAGTTTGTAACAAGTGGCAATTATTAAAACAGTATAGTTTGTAACAAGTGGCAATTATTAAGACCATATAGTTTGTAACAAGTGGCAATTATTAAAACAGTATAGTTTGTAACAAGTGGCAATTATTAAAACAGTATAGTTTGTAACAAGTGGCAATTATTAAAACAGTATAGTTTGTAACAAGTGGCAATTATTAAGACGGGGTTCAGGAAGAAATCGATCATACATACAAAAAGGCACAAATCTAAATAATAAAAAGAAGAATGTTCACAGCATTAGCTAGAACTCAAGTAGTTTTTTTTTATCATTCTAACCCAATGTATGCTGTGTCCTAACTGAATTTTCAATTATTTTACCAGTGGTCTATTAAAAGCAAAATTAAAAAGGAAAAGGTGAGAATGTTTTATATTTGATTATAATTGATTGACAATTCTGTTTAAATTATTAAATTGTTCTCTCCTTAGGGTTAGTGTTTGCTAAATAACAAAAGAATTATAATAAAATTCTTGTCTCCATTCAAATGTTTCAGTCACAATGGTTTCATCAGTGGGGTTTTTTCATCACCAAGGTGTTTCTTTACTATATACTATAATACATTACATCTCAGAAGTAGTATCATGTAACAGGTTTGATACAATAAAATACTGATAAAGGCCAGGGTTCATCATGGTCGTCATCATATGGTAGTTGGATTATAACTACCAATGCAATCAGTGCCTATCAGCACTAAAGTTGTGGGTTCGAATCCCGCTCAGTTGAGGTGTACTCGATACAACATTATGTGATAAAGTTTGTCAGTGACTTGCGGCTGGTCAATGGCTTTCTTCAGGTACTCTGGTTTTCTTCACCAATAAAACTGACCACTTTGATTAAACTGAAATATTGTTGAAAGTGGCATTAAACACCATAAACCAGACCTATACAGTTTACATTATATCTCAAAGATAGCATCAAGTGTAACAGGTTTGATGAAATAAAATGCTAATGAAGGCCTTATGACTGAAACGTTTGAATGAAAACTAGGATTTCATTATAATTTTAATTCTTTTTAAAATAAACCTTTCATGTTGATTTTTATATACTATAATACTACAGTTTAACAACGTATTAATAACAACACTCAGATTTTACTCTGTTCAGTTACTCAGGTAATTTATTACTCTATTCAGATTTTACTCTGTCCAGTTACTCAGGTAATTTATTACTCTATTCAGATTTTACTCTGTTCAGTTACTCAGGTAATTTATTACTCTACTCAGATTTTACTCTGTTCAGTTACTCAGGTAATTTATTACTCTATTCAGATTTTACTCTGTTCAGTTACTCAGGTAATTTATTACTCTATTCAGATTTTACTCTGTTCAGTTACTCAGGTAATTTATTACTCTATTCAGATTTTACTCTGTTCAGTTACTCAGGTAATTTATTACTCTATTCAGATTTTACTCTGTTCAGTTACTCAGGTAATTTATTACTCTATTCAGATTTTACTCTGTTCAGTTACTCAGGTAATTTATTACTCTATTCAGATTTTACTCTGTTCAGTTACTCAGGTCATTTATTACTCTATTCAGATTTTACTCTGTCCAGTTACTCAGGTAATTTATTACTCTATTCAGATTTTACTCTGTCCAGTTACTCAGGTCATTTATTACTCTATTCAGATTTTACTCTGTTCAATTACTCAGGTAATTTATTACTCTATTCAGATTTTACTCTGTTCAATTACTCAGGTAATTTATTACTCTATTCAGATTTTACTCTGTCCAGTTACTCAGGTAATTTATTACTCTATTCAGATTTTACTCTGTCCAGTTACTCAGGTAATTTATTACTCTATTCAGATTTTACTCTGTCCAGTTACTCAGGTAATTTATTACTCTATTCAGATTTTACTCTGTTCAGTTACTCAGGTAATTTATTACTCTATTCAGATTTTACTCTGTCCAGTTACTCAGGTCATTTATTACTCTATTCAGATTTTACTCTGTTCAGTTACTCAGGTAATTTATTACTCTATTCAGATTTTACTCTGTCCAGTTACTCAGGTAATTTATTACTCTATTCAGATTTTACTCTGTCCAGTTACTCAGGTAATTTATTACTCTATTCAGATTTTACTCTGTCCAGTTACTCAGGTCATTTATTACTCTATTCAGATTTTACTCTGTTCAATTACTCAGGTAATTTATTACTCTATTCAGATTTTACTCTGTCCAGTTACTCAGGTCATTTATTACTCTATTCAGATTTTACTCTGTTCAATTACTCTGGTCATTTATTACTCTATTCAGATTTTACTCTGTCCAGTTACTCAGGTCATTTATTACTCTATTCAGATTTTACTCTGTTCAATTACTCAGGTCATTTATTACTCTATTCAGATTTTACTCTGTCAAGTTACTCTGGTCATTTATTACTCTATTCAGATTTTACTCTGTTCAATTACTCTGGTCATTTATTACTCTATTCAGATTTTACTCTGTCCAGTTACTCTGGTCATTTATTACTCTATTCAGATTTTACTCTGTCAAGTTACTCTGGTCATTGTTACTCTGTTTTGATTAAAACGTGTAGATTTACTCACCTTCAACTAACATGATTATCTATAGATTTATTTCTAAGATAATATAATTTTATTTGTTATTTACTTTAAAGTGTAAATTAATTAATTAATGTGTGGATATCAGTTTAGATGATTCTGTTAATAAATTTTGAATTTCAGAGAATTGGAAGGTTTTAAATAAATCTTCAAAATTACTACATACCGAAATTCCATAAAAATGTTTGGTTTTCAAATATTTCAGTAACACTTCTCAATATATTTTATTGTTGTATAATTACACCTTATATAAGAATGCTGGATTCTGATTGGTTAATAGCCATGATATTTTTTACAAATTCAGGCCTTGCATTGTGAATTTGCAGAATTTTTACTTCATGTAGGTGTATTTGCATAAGATTTAACTTTTTTTCATGGTATTTGCAAAATAGTATTTGCCGTTTTTACCCTTCACCGAGACGCTTGTAACAAAATTTGTATCAGTTGTGCATTTATGTAACAATCGTATTTGCCGTTTTTACCCTTCACCGAGACGCTTGTAGCCAAATTTGTAAAACTTTATCAGTTGCGCGTTTTATGGAACATCATTCGGTAGAATTAAACAGATACATAGTGTTAGGTCCTGAAAACGACAAACAAAAGGTATTATATATTTAGCCAGTGTTCTAAATAATATTTGGTGTAATTAAACAGATATATCATGTTTGGGAGGGGTATTTGCGAAAAATACCAGTCTTGAGACTAAATTTTTCTCGCCATTAAGCTCGGGAAATTTTTTGTCTCTCGACTGGTATTTTTCGCAAATACCCCTCCCAAACATGATATATCTGTATAAAATTTCAAGGTTTTTTTCCGTGTATTTTATGAATCTCCAATCAATTAGTAAAATGTCTGATTTTCCAATTTATCAGTATTAAAAAAAATCAAAAAAATTAATATTATACAATTACTGCACTTGAACGAGATCATATTGATCAAGTTCAAGTGTAATAATTGTTTTATTACATAAGGCTCTATTTTGATGAAAACTTTTATATTTTTGAAACTTTTTGAAATTTTATCATTTTGATTTTTTTTCTAAATCTTATGAAATTTTTGAAATTTTATGAAAATTTTGTTTTTTTTTAACAAATTTGAAATTTTAAGAAATTTTTGAAATTTTGAAATTTTTTAAAAATTTGAACTTTAAATATTTTTTTTCTAAATTTTATAATTTTGAAATTTTTTGAAAATTTTGAAAATTTATGAAATTTTCTAACATGTTGATTAGCAAAAAGCAACTTGTGTGCAATAAAAAGCCATATTGCACTCTCGTGCCACGTAATTTTATTCATTGATTTTGCATGAGAGTGCAATATGATTATTTATTGTACAGAAATTGCTTTTTGCTAATCAATATGTTAGAAAATGGAATGTCACGTGTATTGCTTCTGGTCAATAGAAAAACAGTAAAATAGAGCCTTATGTAATAAATATATATATATATACATTGTAATTAGGAAATGTGTAAACTTACCAGAACAATGTGTTATAATTGTAGTCAAGTGTATAGATAAAATTTACCGCATCGGTGGCGTAATTGTGAGCGTGTTCACCTCAAATGTGGTAGATCGTGGGTTCGAGCCCCGGTCGGGTCAAACCAAAGACTATGAAAGTGGCATTTGTTGCTTCTCTTCTAAGCACACTGCATTAAGGAGAAAGAGCAAAGACTGGTTGGCTCGGAATCAGAATAATGTGTCCAAGTGAAGCAACATGTCTAACTGCAGACTGTTGTTCAGTGAACTAGCACTATAAAAATACAACTAAGCGTGTTGGTCTAGTACAAAGCTGACCTCATCATCATCTCATTGAAAATTAACGTGTTCTCGCCATGATATAGCTAAAAAATTGCTGAATTGACATAAAACAACAACTCACTATAGATAAAATTAACAGGTTATATATATATAATTATCTGTCATGGAAATGCATTTATAACTAATGATTCTGTAATCCTCTTCTGTCTTCTGAAATGTCCTTAAGATGGCAGCCATTACTAAAAATAGATGTTTTTAATTGCCTTAAATTCTACTGATTTATTTCAAATCCAAGCGAGTTAAATTTAAATTGCAGCTGCATGATAATAAGTAATTCAACATATCTTTTGGGTTTTTCTGTGAAATTGTTTTTTCAGCAAATTTATACTGATTTTTCAAATTAGTTTTATTTTGATAAAAAAAAAAAAACCCTCACATTCTCCACAGAAACTCAGTTGGTTGATCCAAATTTAGAATTATGTGTGATATTCTAACCACCCCCTCCTTTTCCATCCAAGATGGCTGCCATTACTAAAAGTAGAAATTTCTTTAAATGAACACCTGGAAGGTCAAAGAAACTTTCTAAATTATCCATTCCTGAATTTAATTAGCGCCAATATTATATTTTTGAACTACTTGGAATTTTGAAATAGATACCATTCAATTTGATAATTTTTTTGTAAGTATTATAGTTTAATAATCAGGAGATACTCTTTATCCTTAATTGTAAAATTTCAATATTGAATACATGTACTGTTAAACCTGTATTAAGAGGTCACTTTTGGGACAAAGAAAAAGTGGCCTTATAAGACAGGTGATCTCTTAAAAGAGGTTCATTTCATATGAAATTTTCTATGACATGACAAGACAAAGGTAATCTTTTTAATAGAGGTGACCTAATGGGCAGGTTTGACTGTATATGTAAATATACAAGATAAACGAAGCAATTTGGAAATTTAAAAATTCCAAATGGAAATTTAAAAATTCCAAATATATAGACAGCTTCATATATACTTGAAACAATGAATGTAAAATATTTCCTCAATTCAAATGTACATGCTTGTGTAAACTGAGAAGGAAATAATTGAAATACTAGTATGTATCAGCTATTTGTCATGAATGGAGGGGAGATATTAGACTGTCATGCGTGTTGTCGTTGTGAGAAATTAAGGTAATTTTCACAGTATTTGAGAAAGTTATGAGAAAATAAGGTAATTTTCACTTTATTTGAGAAAGTTATGAGAAAATAAGGTAATTTTCACTTTATTTGAAATAGTTATGAAAAAATAAGGTAATTTTCACTTTATTTGAAAAATTTATGAGAAAGTATGTTAATTTTTTCACTTTATTTGAAGATGTTATGAGAAAATAAGGTATTTATGTCTCCTCTTCGAACGAAGGGAGACATATTGTTTTAGTCTGATTTTTTCTTCCGCTTCTTCTCAGCGAAGCTTGTCCGGACCATAACTTTTTTGTCTTTCCAGATTTGGTATGTGGGTGCATGAGCATAAGGCGGTGTGTCACATACCGTAATGACCTTCGTGGGACCTTGATCTTTGACCTCAAGGTCAAATAATTGTTCTTTAGATAGTATTTATTTGGTATGTGGGTGCATGACCATAAGGCGGTGTGTTGTCCACCATAATGACCTTCATGGGACCTTGACTTTTGACCTCAAGGTCAAATAATTGTTTTTTAAATAGTATTTTCTTGCTCGGGCCATAATATTTTTGTCTTTCAAGATAGGTCAATGATGTTTGGCATGTGGGTGCATGACCATAAGGTGGTGTGTCACATACCGTAATGACCTTTGTGGGACCTTGACCTTTGACCTGAAGGTCAAATTATTGTTTTTTAAATAGTATCACTTGTTAAGGGGAGACATAAGTTTTAGGTATCTAAAACAGTTCTTCCTAGTTTTCACTCTATTTGAAAAAGTTCTGCAAAAATGTATTCATTTCACTTTATTTGAAGAAGTACTTTATTGAAGCATAGACTAGAATTTTGCCCCTTTGGTATCTTCAAACTCTTCTTGGATATATTTAGTTGAACAGATACAGCATTTGTGTGTGCTTGAATCTCTTACTACGGTGGATCAGACATTACATTATTCATAAAAAATAATTATAAATATTTGTTCATAGGATAAGTAAATGTATATATTGTAAAATGAAAATATTTAAGTAAATATATTTTCATCAAACACTATTGGTCTCAATATGTTAGAGTCTTCTGTAAAAAACATGTATTATTGAACTAAATATATGTCCAGTAATTTGCATTCTGGGATATTTATCAGCCAGATTATTAGTTATATAGGCTTTAGACAGGTAATACAGGTTATATGAGCCCGTATTACCTGTCTAAAGCCTATATAACGAATTTGTCATACTGCAATACCATGGGTCCATATTACCTGTGTAAAGCCTAAATAAAGAACATGACTACTATACATGTATTGTCTCATGAACATTTAACCCCAGCTATGACTTTGCTTTAAAGAAGAAATTAATTCTTCAACATATTTAATAAACAACTTAACAATTTTAACAGAAAAATAACAAATGATTTAAAATTGCCTCAATATCGGCATCAGAGTGACAGGCGAACCTGGGGGTCGCCATCTTGATTACGTACGATTTCAAAATGAGTTATCTTTCTTGGCACGGGCTTTCATGTTACCGGCTAGAGCCGTATAATATGGATTAGTAAAATCGAGTAAATAACCAATCGGATCACTTAGATTTTCTATTGCAGTATGACAATATCCTCTAGGCTAGTATAGGCTTCAGCCTGGGGCTCCTCAAGCTAGTGGGGTCCTATTAAAAGATTTTCAAATAGCTGTTCTAGTTTATTTAAAGAATTTGCAATAAGTTTACTTCAAGCTATGTAAATGTTGCTAAAATATATCACGAATAAAAAATATTCAAGATGAGTGCAGGCGAGTTAGACTATATGGTGACTCCATCTGAGGGGGCCCATATATTCATTAGCATAGGGAATCCAAAAGGTCATAATCGGGCCTTGATCAAAAGGCATTGTATTCATGAAGTATATATGTAATCATAAAAATCGGGAACACCTCGTCCAATCATTCTCTGATTTCCATGTATTTGTTGTTATTCACTACTACTCTCTATTATGTGTAATAAATTAATGAGGAATACATAGACATGTTTATTAATTACGCCTGTTCAACATCCATCCATCCATATCACCCATATTTGGTCTCGTCCCTACCTCTTACCTCACCATAAGGTAACCCACTTCAGTTTTTACACATTTCACTTCAAATAAATTTTCGAAATTAAAAATTGCACCTATTATTTTTACAAATGGTGTTTCCACAGGAATTTTTTATCACAATAAAAACGTTCGTGTATGCCCCGAGGGTACACCCATTCACAAATACACACATTAATAAAACAGATTCTTTGGTGTGGTTTGGTTTATGGTGTTTAATGCCACATTCTACAATATTATATCGTGACGGTTCTTTGGTGTGGATTCTATATATTTAGTACATATATTCATTAGGATACCATTAAGTACTTTATGGGAAGGACGCAAACTTTTTCTGTTCTTTCCAAGGGTAGATAATTACACTCCTTACTTGCATGTGTAAAATTTAAAATTATGTCACAGGTAGAGATCAAAGAAATGGATGAAGCAATAAATTAAAAAATAATTTCTCGTTACTTTAACAATGAAAAATGTATACTTAATATTTAGACACTATTATTTAAACTTGCATCATATTCTCGTCTTCATAGTTTTTTAAATAATTTTTTTCAAGTTACCTGTAATATAAAGTATGGGAAACCCTCTGACAGTTCAAAGTTAATGCTATATTTTATGACTAATTTATTGAAATTATTCATTCTTAAATTTCATTATTTTCAGACCAATTGTATTAAGTTCTATCAAGTCTTTCCTGGCGAAGTACCATGCTGATGACAATAGATGGTTTATTGCTGAATATGAGGTAAGTGAAGAGGTTGGGGAGGAATTAATTGTTGGGAATGAGGCAGTGTCGTAGAGGCTGGGAGGATGAATATTGTTGAATGGTAAGTACTATGATAGAGAGATTTGGGAGAAATTTAAAGATAAGTATGAGGTAAGTGAAAAGTACTCTCAGAGAGGTTGAGTGTAGGGTAAGTACAACATATTATGGCAGAGGCTGGGGAGGAATTTATTTTTGGGTATGAGATAAGTTCTATGTACAATATCAGACATCTTGGAGGAGGAATTTATTGTTGAGTAAAGTTAAGTACTCAATACCATGTCAGAGAGGTTGGGGGAGGAATTTATTGTTGAGTAAAAGTTAAGTTCTCAATACCATGTCAGAGAGGTTGGGAGGAATTTATTGTTGAGTAAAGTTAAGTACTCAATACCATGTCAGAGAGGTTGGGGAGTAATTTATTGTTGAGTAAAGTTAAGTACTCAATACCATGTCAGAGAGGTTGGGGAGGAATTTATTGTGGAGTAAAAGTTAAGTTCCCAATACCATGTCAGAGAGGTTGGGAGGAATTTATTGTTGAGTAAAAGTTAAGTACTCAATACCATGTCAGAGAGGTTGGGGAGTAATTTATTGTTGAGTAAAAGTTAAGTTCTCAATACCATGTCAGAGTGGTTGGGGAGTAATTTATTGTTGAGTAAAAGTTAAGTACTCAATACCATGTCAGAGAGGTTGGGAGGAGGAATTTATTGTTGAGTAAAAGTTAGGTACTCAATACCATGTCAGAGAGGTTGGGGAGTAATTTATTGTTGAGTAAAAGTTAAGTTCTCAATACCATGTCAGAGAGGTTGGGGAGGAATTTATTGTTGAGTAAAGTTAAGTTCTCAATACCATGTCAGAGAGGTTGGGGAGGAATTTATTGTTGAGTAAAAGTTAAGTACTCAATACCATGTCAGAGAGGTTGGGGAGGAATTTATTGTTGAGTAAAAGTTAAAGATCGAGTAACACAAACCCCACTAAAAACTGGGGTAAACTCAGGTGCTCCACTAGTGACAAGTACAAGTTATTCATTTTCAAACCATCTTAGGATTTTTAAGATCTGAGATCCAGAAATATCGGTAAACTTGATATTATTGATATTTGCAGGATTTGAAAACTTTGCAGCCAAGACATCCAAGCAATTCTGCTGATCTCGATGAAAATAAACCAAAGAACCGATACACCAATATACTAGCATGTAAGTTAAACCACTATTGCTTTGTCATTACAGGATCTTAAGACATTGAGCCCTCGACATCCAAACAATGCTGCCATTGTTGATGAAAATAAACCAAAGAATAGATATGTTAACATATTGCCATGTAAGTAAAATAAGCATGTTTCCTACGTCATGTAGGTAAAATAAATGTGTTAACCTCCAGATGATTGTAGGAGGGTGCATGCCTTATTTACGCTATTTGTGTTTGTTTGCTTATACTGGTGTCCAACACATATTGTGTTGTGTTTTTGTTTTGTTTTTGTTCCAAATACCAGGACCTGGAATTTCAGCTCCATATGTCATGGTCTTTTTTATGTTGAATGATTTGAGGTTAGGGATGGTAGTTGGCTTCCCACTAAATGGTTTAATCCCACCACATTGTTGTGCCTGTCCCAATACCAGGATTTTCAGCACCATATGTCATGGTGTTCTTATATGTTCAATGGTTTGAGGTTAGGATTGGTGGTTGGCATCCCATTAGCTGGTTTAATACCACAACATTTTTGGGCCTGTCCAAATACCAGGAACTAGATTTCCAACAGCATATGTCTTTTTTGTGTTCAATGGTTTGAGGTGAGGGATGGTTGTTCTATTTGTTGTTATTGATTGAATTATTTACCTTCATTGTTTAATTCTTTCTTTTCATAATGTATCACTTATAGAATAACATGTCATTGATTATATTTTATAGACGACCACAGCAGAGTGATCCTAGCTCCGACTGAAGATGAAGATTCCTCAGATTACATCAATGCTAATTATATACCTGTATGTACACCTGTTGATTAATTCCTTATTGAGTTTTGTAATTTCTTAAAAATAAGTTGGGGTTTTATAGAAATTTCAGTTCTAAATTAAGTGATAGGGTCATTTATGCTTTATAATTACTTCTACAACAAAAATGGGAGAACATTTTCTTGAATTTTCTTTATACATGTATATAACAGAGTCTTTAAGACTTCCTTAATGTTGATTACACAAGAAACAGTGATGGTCAACAAATCAAATTATTACTTTAATCATACAAACTGAATATATAATGGGGGGGCAGTCATGATTGTGATTGTATGGTAGTTGGATTTACAACTACCTATGCAATCAGTGCCTATCACCACTAACGTGAGTTTGAATCCTGCTTATGGTGACGTGTACTCGATACAACGATATAACTGAAATATTGTTGAAAGTAGCGTTAAACACTATAACCTTAACCCTCACTATTGTATGAATTGAAAATTTTAAAAATGTGGTGAGTCCCAATTGAAAATGGCGACTCCGGCACTCATTTAAAGTGAGTTGCAAGGATTTCTGTAAGATTGTTCTCTGATTTAATTACAAAACAAGATCTGTAAAAGAATTCTAACGGAAGTAATGTATGATGAAAAACCTCTAGTAGCCATTTGCTGTCGACAATCTTTGTGTAATAAATAAAGATTTAAATTAATGTATGATGCAATCTGAATTTTGACAGAAATTTGATGTACCAGATCTTAGTCCTATTGGTGTACTGGTACAACCCAGGTTCTAAAAAAGTGTTTCTTGTATTTAAGAAAAATTAAGAATTTTTATTTATTATTATTTTCAGGGCTACACATATGGTAAAGAATTCATAGCAAGCCAAGGTCCTTTACCTGGGACAGCCAACGATTTCTGGAGAATGATATGGGAACAAAGTGTATCCGTTATAGTCATGTTAACCAAATGTAGTGAAAATAATATGGTATGTGAAATGAGGGGGGGAGGTGATCTCAGAATGTATAAAATTATTTTGTAAGAATACTGAATGTTTATATCCAAAAAATATGTACAGTGACAAAATAAATTTCAATGGCTGTCTCCAGGGAAAAAAGGCACACATTTGGTTATTTTTAATGCTAATTTGGAATAATAGACTAAAAAGAATTTGCTTTTAAAAATTAAAATTGCAAATTTTAGGTTTAAAAAAATTAGTTTTGATAATAATTACATTATTTAGGAACTGTAAATATACAATGTCAGTGCTGAAGACTGATTACTGGGTGTATCTAATAGTCTACCAGCAGAGATATCCACCATAATAAAAACATGGGGTCATCATGGCCGTGTGATTACTGGGTGTATCTAATAGTCTACCAGCAGAGATATCCACCATAATAAAAACATGGGGTCGTCATGGCCGTGGTCGTATGGTAGTTAGATTTACAGCAATCAGTGCCTATCACCACTGATGTTGTGAGTTTGAATCTCGATCAGGGCGAGATGTACAACATTATGTGATAAAGTTTGTCAGTGACTTGGGACAAGTCGGTGGTTTTCGCCGGGTCCTCCGGTTTCCTCCACCAATAAAACTGACTGCCACGATATAACAGAAATATTGTTGAAAGTGACGTTAAACACCATCAAACAAACAAACAAACATAGATATCTACTTACGTTATAATTTAATAATGAATTAAAATAAGAGTTGGTATTAAAGACAGGAAAAAATTACTTTATACACAAAATGTACAAAATTACTGAAGTGTATGATATGGTTATCATTACATTGTTTTTATTGTAGGACAAATGTGAACACTATTGGCCCTACCAGGCCAATGAACCCAAATGTTATGATGATCTGATGGTTAATATTACATCAATATCTAACATGGGAAAATATGATATTACTATCATGGATTTGTGTTTGGTAAGTTGACAATCTAATTAAAATTATATGTTTGTTGTATGTTTTTTCACATTTTTCACTTGTTGATACACTACCATCTAACAACATCCCATTTGGAGTCGATAAAGTTTTTCATAACTTGTGACAGGTAGCTGGTTTTCTCCGGGTACTCCGGTTTCCTTCACCAATTAAACTGACTGCAAAGATGTAAATGAAATATTGTTGAAAAGTGGCGTTAAGCACCATAAACCTAAACCCTAACCCATTTGGGGTCAGGTCAGATAACTTTTCATTCATCATTGATCTTCCAATCATATGTAAGAAGAGTTTGAAGATACCAAAGGGGTAATCAGAAGCCGTAAGTTGAAGAAGAGCAGACAACACAAAAGCCAAAAGAAACAGAACAAAGGGACAAATAATACATTGTATATATAATCAACACTACTCAGAAAACTTAAGATTGAGCAATGCCAACCCCACTAAAATCCTGGGATGAACTCAGATGCTAACCCCACTAAAAATCTGGGATGAACTCAGATGCCAACCCCACTAAAAACCTGGGATGAACTCAGATGCCAACCCCACTAAAAACCTGGGATGAACTCAGATGCCAACCCCACTAAAAACCTGGGATGAACTCAGATGCCAACCCCACTAAAAACCTGGGATGAACTCAGATGCTAACCCCACTAAAAACCTGGGATGAACTCAGATGCCAACCCCACTAAAAACCTGGGATGAACTCAGATGCTAACCCCACTAAAAACCTGGGATGAACTCAGATGCTAACCCCACTAAAAACCTGGGATGAACTCAGATGCCAACCCCATTAAAAACCTGGGATGAACTCAGATGCCAACCCCACTAAAAACCTGGGATGAACTCAGATGCTAACCCCACTAAAAACCTGGGATGAACTCAGATGCCAACCCCATTAAAAACCTGGGATGAACTCAGATGCCAACCCCACTAAAAACCTGGGATGAACTCAGATGCTAACCCCACTAAAAACCTGGGATGAACTCAGATGCCAACCCCATTAAAAACCTGGGATGAACTCAGATGCCAACCCCACTAAAAACCTGGGATGAACTCAGATGCTGCAGAAGGGTAAGCAGTTTCTGATCTACTAGTTGCACCCGTCGTGTTACTCTAGTTACAAATCCAATGATAAATCATGACAGTTTATTATATTGACCAATCAGATAACAGCTCTTGATGTGTACTTACTTTTGGTTTGTCATTTGAGAATATGAACCCTGACATGACCCCAAATGGGATGAACCCTGACATATCCCTTAAATGGGATGTTGTGTATCACCAAGAAAGAAAAAAAAATAGAAAAAGATACAACAAACATCTAATTATAATTAGATTGTTGGTAGGCTCATGGTATGTGTCTTATTTGATGACATCATTTAATCAATATTTCTTAATATAGTAGCCCTCTCTCTTAAAAGGCCACCCACTTCTTCAATTAAAAAGTTACAATATGAAGCATGGTCTCTCTTGAGGGTAATAGTTTAAGAATGTTTGACTATCTCAGTGCATCTGAAATCTGGCCTGATAAGAGGGGTGGCCTTATGAAAGAGGTGACCTCTCTTGAGGATAACAGTGTAGTCTCATTTGACTGATGTGACCTGATCATAGGTGTGGTCTTTGGTGGGGGGTCTTATAAGTCAGACTACTGTATATTATAAATAATTAGTGTTAAATAATGATTAGCTTGGTCACTGAAAATCTAGATATCAGGATAAAGGGAAACTATGGGATCCCATTAACCTGTTTAATTCTGCCACATTTTTGTGCCTGTCTCAAACCAGAGGAGTAGTTTGTATTGATGCTGTTGTTTATCTTGTTAACTATTACTATTTTTAAACTGTTTATTGTAACATTGTAACATATGCAGTTTGGAATAGATATAATGTAAAACTGAGTGCTACAATATAGCTGAAATATTGTGGAAAGTGGCATTAAACACCATAACCCACAACTGATATAATGTAATATTTGCTCCAATCAGAACAAAGACTATTGTGGAAATTCATTCTTGTCACACAATCCACACCTACTGTGAAACACATTCACACTATTTTGAGAGTGCATCATACACAAATCAATATGGTACCTCAAATAAACAGTCGCTCAGGCGAGGTGTACTCAATACAACATTATGTGATAAAGTTTGTCAGTGACTTGCAGCAGGTCTGTGGTTTTCTCCGGGTACTCTGGTTTCCTCCACCAATAAAACTGACTGCCACAATATAACTGAAATATTGTTGAAAGTGACGTTATACACTATAAACCCAACCAATACCCTCAAAATAAAGACAAATTATCCCCATAGCAATACCAATCTTTTTTGTGTGCTCTTGTGAATTTCAGATTTAAAATATCTGAGATAAAAATTAAAGAAACTGAAAAAAAGGTAGTTTTGTTCAATAGAAATTAATTTTGTCTTGCAGGGAGATGAGAGGAGAGTGATAAAACACTTCCACTTCTTAGAATGGCCAGATTTTTCTGCACAAGTAGAAACAACTACCTTAATAGACTTTATATCTACTGTTAGATCACATATCACTCCTGATATTAAAGGTCCAACAGTGACACACTGTAGGTCAGTATTAAATATAGTGATTAAGCAATTATTGGAGTAAATTAAGCTTTTAATCTTTCTAGTTGTTAAAATGAATAAAATGAAGGGGAACAAAAGGTCCAAAATCCAATTAAAAAATCACAGAAACAGAGGAAAATTAATACTTGTAGCACACATATACATGACTAGTCACTTTCCAGGCTTGGCACAGGCATTTCAATAAAGTGGTGTGGTTAAATTAGTTTTATGGACTGAAACCTCCCCTCTTATTGAAATGATGTGTTCTTCAAATAACTTGTAAGAAATTGAAGTACACGTTACGAGGCTGGATTGATTAATATTTACATAACGTTGTGAGTTTGAATCCCGCTCAGGAGAGGTGTACTCAGTACAACATTACGTGATTAAGTTAGGCAGGGGCAGGTTTGGTGGATTTGTCCCAGTATTCTGGTTTCCTCCACCAATAAAACTGACAGGCACGATATAACTGAAATTTTGTTGAAAGTGGCATTAAACACTATAAGCCTAAACCTAACCTCCTCACTTAGTGAAATGATGCGGTCATCAAATAACTTGTAGGAATTTGAAGTACATGTAACGAGGATGGATTGATTTCTATTTATATTTTTGACAGTGCTGGAGTTGGTAGGACTGGTACATTTATTACAGTAGACTACTTGATGCAGTATGTCAGAGACAATGACCTGTTTTCTGAAGTAGATATCTTTGACTGGGTTCTACAGATGAGAGAACATAGAACCACTATGGTGCAAACACATGTAAGTTTTCACTTTTATTACACACCCTTTTTAGATTGCCTGACACACAGGTGAAGTGAAATATTGTCAAACCTGTATATAAAGGCTATTCAAGGGAACCTGAAAATGTGGACTTTATGAGCATTTGCCCTTTATTTACACGTTAAAATTATATGCACTATTCATTAATGGGAAAAATGAGACTGTCCTTTATAGACTGATTTGTTATATAGAGATGACCTTTATAGACAGTGATTTGTTATATAGAGATGACCTTTATAGACTGATTTGTTATATAGAGATGACCTTTATAGACAGTGATTTGTTATATAGAGATGACCTTTATAGACTGATTTGTTATATAGAGATGACCTTTATAGACAGTGATTTGTTATATAGAGATGACCTTTATAGACTGATTTGTTATATAGAGATGACCTTTATAGACAGTGATTTGTTATATAGAGATGACCTTTATAGACAGTGATTTGTTATATAGAGATGACCTTTATAGACAGTGATTTGTTATATAGAGATGACCTTTATAGACTGATTTGTTATATAGAGATGACCTTTATAGACAGTGATTTGTAATATAGAGATTACCTTTATAGACAGTGATTTGCTATATAGAGATGACCTTTATAGACAGTGATTTGTTATATAGAGATAACCTTTATAGACAGTGATTTGTTATATAGAGATGACCTTTAGAGACAGTGATTTGTTATATAGAGATGACCTTTATAGACAGTGATTTGTTATTTAGAGAAGACCTTTATAGACAGTGATTTGTTATATAGAGATGACCTTTATAGACTGATTTGTTATATAGAGATGACCTTTATAGACAGTGATTTGTAATATAGAGATTACCTTTATAGACAGTGATTTGCTATATAGAGATGACCTTTATAGACAGTGATTTGTTATATAGAGATGACCTTTAGAGACAGTGATCTGTTATATAGAGATGACCTTTATAGACAGTGATTTGTTATATAGAGATGACCTTTATAGACAGTGATTTGTTATATAGAGATGACCTTTAGAGACAGTGATCTGTTATATAGAGATGACCTTTATAGACAGTGATTTGTTATATAGAGATGACCTTTATAGACAGTGATTTGTTATATAGAGATGACCTTTAGAGACAGTGATTTGTTATATAGAGATGACCTTTATAGACAGTGATTTGTTATATAGAGATGACCTTTAGAGACAGTGATTTGTTATATAGAGATGACCTTTATAGACAGTGATTTGTTATATAGAGATGACCTTTATAGACAGTGATTTCTTATATAGATATGACCTTTATAGACTGGTTTGTTATATAGAGATGACCTTTATAGACTGGTTTGTTATATAGAGATGACCTTTATAGACTGGTTTGTTATATAGAGATGACCTTTATAGACAGTGATTTGTTATATAGAGATGACCTTTATAGACAGTGATTTGTTATATAGAGATGACCTTTAGAGACAGTGATCTGTTATATAGAGATGACCTTTATAGACAGTGATTTGTTATATAGAGATGACCTTTATAGACAGTGATTTGTTATATAGAGATGACCTTTATAGACAGTGATTTGTTATATAGAGATGACCTTTAGAGACAGTGATTTGTTATATAGAGATGACCTTTAGAGACAGTGATTTGTTATATAGAGATGACCTTTATAGACAGTGATTTGTTATATAGAGATGATCTTTAGAGATGACCTTTAATGCAGGTTTGACTGTATTGTCTTTGTCATTGTTATTTTTAGTTATGCACTTTGATAAAATAGAAACTGCGAGGGAATCCATGTCCTATGGACACAATCTTTTTTTTTTGGACGATCAGATGCCTAAGATGTCAACCATCTCACGACAAGTATTATCATGAGACCCACTAGGAAAATATTTTAATTTTATCCTTCTCAGAAACCATTGAACTGATGAATTTAATCCTTGGATTGTCCTCTACACTATTTTTGTTTTGTGTTGATCATAAATCCAAGATGGCCGTCATCATTGTACTAAAGTTTTATGGGGAAATGATTGAAATAAGTTTTTTCTCAAAAATTAGACACAAACTGCATGAATAATCAGGTGAGTATCTTCTTCATCTGTTTTCTTCACAAAAAAAGAGGACAACCAAAAAATAATTGAGATAAAGAGATCGTGCTTGGATGGGCATACATAATTTCCATCCTTTTTTATGATTAGATCTGTTTCTCTGTGAACCCACCATCGTTTGTGTGTACATAGATCATACGTCAAACATGTTCGTCAATCATATATCACCTGATCTTGACCTTATTTACTCTTGTGTTCCTATTTCATCTTTCATGGGTTATGCGAAGTCATGTGTATATTATGCTGTGCTTGTTTTCACACATATACATGGTTATTCTTGTGTATATCATGCTGTGTCTTTGCTTGTTTTCACACATATACATGGTTATTCTTGTGTTATATACATGGTTATTCTTGTGCGAGAAAAAAATTGAAGATACCAAAGGGGTAAACAGAAGCTGTAAATTGAAGAAGGTGATACAATATAATTGCCAAAAAAAAAAGGTCAAAAGGACAAATAATGATCAACAAAACAAACACTACCCAGAAAAGAAATCAAACCCTGCTAAAAACTGGACGTTGAACTCAGCTAGGTGCTATGGAATGGTTAGCAGTTCCTGGTCCACTACTGACTACCGTCGTGTTAGTGTTAAACGACATGAGCAATATTTTTTTTAATCTATTTTATCAGACAATGATAAAATTTCATAAAGCTTAGTCAGAAGCTTCTTTATGGTAAAAATATTATACCTACTTGTAAGCAACCAAGACACAAGGTTCTGATGAACTACTTACTGTGTATTTTTAGACCCAGTGTTCATTTTGTCAGTGTATTTTTAAACCAAATATTTAATATGTCTGTGTATTTTTAGACACAGTATACAATTTGTCTGTGTATTCCTAGACCCAGTGTTCAATTTATCTGTGTATTTTTAGACTCAGTTTTCATTTTGTCTGTGTATTTTTAGACCGCTTTAAAATCTGATTCAATCCACCATTTCTTTAGAAATGCCTGTACCAAGTCAGGGTCATTATGGTTTTCACAGTTTTCCGGTTGTTGACTGATTTTGTCTGTTTATATACTTATGAGTTTTGACTTTCCCTTTGTAAGATTGTTCGGAGTTCGGTAATTTTGTTATTACCCTTATTGTTCATTTTGTCTGTGTATTTTTAGAACCAGTGTTCATTTTGTCTGTGTATTTTTTGACTCAGTGCTTATGGATTTTCAGACCCAGTGTTCATTTTGTCTGTGTATTTTTAGACTCAGTGTTCATGTTGTCTGTGTTTTTTTTTGACCCAGTATTCATTTTGTCTGTATTTTTAGACCCAGTGTTCAATTTGTCTGTGTATTTTTAGACCCAGTGTTTAATTTGTCTGTGTATTTTTAGACCCAGTGTTTATTTTGTCTGTATTTTTAGACTCGGTGTTCAATTTGTCTGTGCATTTTTAGACCCAGAGTTAATTTTGTCTGTATTTTTAGACCCAGTGTTCATTTTGTCTGTGTATTTTTAGACCCAGTGTTCAATTTGTCTGTGTATTTTTATTCCCAGTGTTCATTTTGTCTGTGTTTTTTTAGACCCAGTGTTCATGTTGTCTGTGTATTTTTAGACCCAGTGTTCATTTTGTTTGTGTGTTTTTTTAGACCCAGTGTTCATTTTGTCTGGGTATTTTTAGACCCAGTATTCATTTTGCCTGTCTATTTTTAGACCCAGTGTTCATTTTGTCTGTATTTTTAGACCCAGTGTTCATTTTGTCTATGTATTTGTAGGCCCAGTGTTCATTTTGTCTGTCTATTTTTAGACCCAGTATTCATTTTGCCTGTCTATTTTTAGACCCAGTGTTCATTTTGTCTGTCTATTTGTAGACCCAGTGTACATTTTGTCTGTGTATTTGTAGACCCAGTGTACATTTTGTCTGTGTATTTGTAGACCCAGTGTTCATTTTGTCTGTCTATTTGTAGACCCAGTGTACATTTTGTCTGTGTATTTGTAGACCCAGTGTACATTTTGTCTGTGTATTTGTAGACCCAGTGTTCATTTTGTCTGTGTATTTGTAGACCCAGTGTTCATTTTGTCTGTGTATTTGTAGACCCAGTGTTCATTTTGTCTGTATTTTTAGACCCAGTGTTCATTTTGTCTATGTATTTGTAGGCCCAGTGTTCATTTTGTCTGTCTATTTTTAGACCCAGTATTCATTTTGCCTGTCTATTTTTAGACCCAGTGTTCATTTTGTCTGTCTATTTGTAGACCCAGTGTACATTTTGTCTGTGTATTTGTAGACCCAGTGTACATTTTGTCTGTGTATTTGTAGACCCAGTGTTCATTTTGTCTGTGTATTTGTAGACCCAGTGTTCATTTTGTCTGTGTATTTGTAGACCCAGTGTACATTTTGTCTGTGTATTTGTAGACCCAGTGTTCATTTTGTCTGTGTATTTGTAGACCCAGTGTACATTTTGTCTGTGTATTTGTAGACCCAGTGTTCATTTTGTCTGTGTATTTGTAGACCCAGTGTTCATTTTGTCTGTGTATTTGTAGACCCAGTGTTCATTTTGTCTGTGTATTTGTAGACCCAGTGTTCATTTTGTCTGTGTATTTGTAGACCCAGTGTTCATTTTGTCTGTGTATTTGTAGACCCAGTGTTCATTTTGTCTGTGTATTTGTAGACCCAGTGTTCATTTTGTCTGTGTATTTGTAGACCCAGTGTTCATTTTGTCTGTGTATTTGTAGACCCAGTGTTCATTTTGTCTGTGTATTTGTAGACCCAGTGTACATTTTGTCTGTGTATTTGTAGACCCAGTGTTCATTTTGTCTGTGTATTTGTAGACCCAGTGTTCATTTTGTCTGTGTATTTGTAGACCCAGTGTACATTGTGTCTGTGTATTTGTAGACCCAGTGTTCATTTTGTCTGTGTATTTGTAGACCCAGTGTACATTTTGTCTGTGTATTTGTAGACCCAGTGTTCATTTTGTCTGTGTATTTGTAGACCCAGTGTTCATTTTGTCTGTGTATTTGTAGACCCAGTGTTCATTTTGTCTGTGTATTTGTAGACCCAGTGTTCATTTTGTCTGTGTATTTGTAGACCCAGTGTTCATTTTGTCTGTGTATTTGTAGACCCAGTGTTCATTTTGTCTGTGTATTTGTAGACCCAGTGTTCATTTTGTCTGTGTATTTGTAGACCCAGTGTTCATTTTGTCTGTGTATTTGTAGACCCAGTGTTCATTTTGTCTGTGTATTTGTAGACCCAGTGTACATTTTGTCTGTGTATTTGTAGACCCAGTGTTCATTTTGTCTGTGTATTTGTAGACCCAGTGTTCATTTTGTCTGTGTATTTGTAGACCCAGTGTTCATTTTGTCTGTGTATTTGTAGACCCAGTGTTCATTTTGTCTGTGTATTTGTAGACCCAGTGTACATTTTGTCTGTGTATTTGTAGACCCAGTGTTCATTTTGTCTGTGTATTTGTAGACCCAGTGTACATTTTGTCTGTGTATTTGTAGACCCAGTGTACATTTTGTCTGTGTATTTGTAGACCCAGTGTTCATTTTGCCTGTCTATTTTTAGACCCAGTATGCTTTTATACATGACTGTCTGTCAAATATAGTAGAGAGGAAGAAGAAGAGTTTACAGAGAGATTCTCAGGCTATGAACGGAGAGCTAGAAATGGACAATTTAGCTTTTGGTAAGTTAAAAGGCTCATAAATACTAATTAATTAGTCGACAGTTTTAGAATACTGTATACATGGTATATTTCATAAAGGGGGTGAGTAAATATTTGTGGCAGGTCAGTAGTTTTATTCGGGTACTCCGGTTTCATCCACCAATAAAACTGACATCCACGGTATAACTGAAATATTGTTGAAAGTGGCATTACACATCATAACCCTAATCCCAGTGGCGGATGCTAGGGGGGCTTTGTTTGGGAGCTTCAACAATTCAACTGCCAGTGTTTTGAGAGGAGTACTAAAATCTGTGAACCGCTAGACATAGAGGTTAAAAAACCTAGAATATGCAGGAGGCAAATAATGAGAGATAAGCAGAGGGTCCTGAAGACTACTTTAGGAAGTCAATAACTGTACCTGTTCTCGACTAAGCTATAGCTAAATGAAATGAAATGAAAACAAGGTTTACCGACCTACACGCCAGAACCGCTTTGGGGCTACAGTTGGTTCCATCTGTTATTGAAAATATTGCTCCATAATTGAGCCCCCCGTCAAAAGAGTCTCTGAATCCGCCCTTGAATCCCTATAGCAGATTTAATACATTATGATAAAGTCTTTAGTATCATATATTGCCTGATAAAATATATTTCAAATATTTTTATTGTTGTTTTTTTATTCATATTTCAGAAGATGATCTGTATGAAAATACAACGAAAGTAGAAAAAACAGAATTATAGATTTTTTATAGACAGTTTAGTCCACACTTATGAAACTTTAGAGGTACCTGACCTGTTTTTATTATAATCAGGCTTCAGTATAAACAGAATCGATATATGCTAAAGGGACATAACTCGTGTGCAATCATTTTTTCAACTTCACTTAAAAGTTCACATTTTGGTTTTACAGAGGAACAAACAATATTTTCTGTGGCGTCCACATTTTTGTAAACTGAATATAAGAATATTTCTTTATTCAGTGAAAGTAAAATGGCTCCATTTGATTTTGTTTACATTGATGTTGTTTATTCAAATCTAGATGTCAAATCAAAGTTCTTTACAATTGCTTACAACTCTATGATATTTTTTAGGGATCATCACGGCCGTGATCGTATGATAGTTGTATTTACAACTACCTGTGTAATCAGTGCCTATCACCACTAAAGTTGTGAGTTCGAACCCCATTCATGGCGAGGTGTACTCCATACAACATTATGTGATAAAGTTAATTGTCAATGACTTGCGACAGGTCGATGGTTTCCTCCAGGTGTCCGGTTTTCTCCACCAATAAAACTGACCACCACAATATAATTGAAATATTGTTGAAAGTGGCATTAAACACCATAAACCACAACCATCAATAGTATTTCTGCTCATTGGACCATATAGTTTATTCAATGCTGTAGTCCCCCTTCTACAATGAAAATATAGCCTTATAACACATTTGAGGGGGACAGCTTAGTAGTATTTTACTAAATCAGTGCTTCTAAAATCTGACATTTAAAAAGGGGTGGCCTCTCTTCAGGGAGACAAATAAATAGTATTTTACTATATTAGTGCTTCTTAAATCTGGCCTGATAAGAGGGGTGGACTTTGTTGGGAGGGCCTGATAAGAGGGGTGGACTTTGTTGGGAGGGCCTGATAAGAGGGGTGGACTTTGTTGGGAGAGCATAATAAGAGGGGAACTACTCTCTAACATTTTTTTTTCATTATGAATGAATTCGTGATATAAGTGAACTGAACTGTAGATTATTTATGTTAATATATGAAAGAATTTTATAATCATTTATTATTATACAATTATTGTATTACAAACTCATTCAAGATGAAACTTATCCCATTCCATAAAATATTATATATACATATATATTAATAATATTTTTTCACTTTTTTATGTATCCCGGTAAATATAAACTGAAATCACCGTAAAGAATCAAACTAATTATTGTTTTAATGTTAATGTCAGTAGAAGAGGAGATGTCCTCATTAAAAATAATAAAAATAATAATAGTACCAAATTTCTCAGTATTTTTTTAGTCTTATGTATTACTGTAAAACCTGTCTTTTTTATCCAACAATAAAAATGACTGCCACAATCTACTGTAAATTTTTATTCATTGAATATAAATTTTTGTATGATTAAATCACAAAATTTAGTGCTTCACGAAAGGAAAATATAACATTGAAAGAAATTATGAGCAAGAATCTAAACCAACAATTCAAATGTCGACAAACATCAATCTCACTGTTGGTTTATCCATGAAAATATGATACCAGCAAAAAAAAAAAAAATCATAGTACATTGTATCTGAAATACGGTTGAAAATGTCATTTTTGGTTGAAAAAACTGCCATAGCCCATAAACTATATAAAAAAAAGGTATGAAATTAAGAACTATTCCCAGAAAACATGATAAATGTGAATAGTTGCTGAATTGGCATTAAACAACAATCAATTAATCAATCCCAGAAAAAATTAGCTAGAAAATTAAGTAGATATTTTATCATTATGATAGTTATTTAAGAAATATGATGTTACATTTTTTGTGTGTGTTCAAATTCTATGCATGATGACGATGGCGTCCATAATTAGTTCTTTCTCACCATTTTAAATGGTCCCGAAAAATATCTTTGATCAAATATGTACTTTATTTATACTTTTTTTCTCATTAGTTTTTTTATTTTAATACAAGTGTGGACACAGAAATGTGCTGTCCAAAAGGCAAGTGTGGATGTCAATATTTCATATTATTAACTTTAAAAAAAAAAAAAAAAATCGTGGAAACAGGGGTCCCGGATTTTTTAATAAAAAACTAATCCTGGATTATTATTTTTGCTTAAAGTCAGGTCCTGTGTTTTTATTTCAAATTTTCATCATAGCCCCCCTCCCCTTCCCAAGGGATATACAATTGTATCATTAATAATAAATTAATAAATAATAAATTCAGATTTTCTATTTAAAATAAATCTCATTAACAAAACCACTGATATTTGTTCAATTTTTAATGCTGATTTAAGCTTTAGTCGCAACAAATTTTTATTTTTCTCTTTAAACTGTCGAACATAACATTTATTTAATTGTAAAATTCACAAATAAAATTCACCCCCCCCCCTTTTTCCTTTTATTCTTATTTAAATCAATGATCAACAATATTCCAGAATCAAACAAATGAATAAATATAGCAAAGATTTCCTTTACATGCATCTTTTTACCATGCGTTGTCAGTGTGTTTTAAATCAGTCATCCAATCAGGACGCTCATTATTCTTGTCCAAGATAAAAATACATCGCTAAAATTACCTGTGGGTGTTTCCCCACTTCAACTCGTAAATTTACATAGAAATCGGAGATATTTCATCATAAAACTTCACACATGGTTTTGTCTATCATATTTCTTGAAGACAAACATAACATTTTATTGCATTTATCAATATTTTATGAGTATCAACAGTTTTTTCAAAACCGTATCTGTTTCTCGATACAGCCGCAACTTCAACTCGTAAATTTACATAGAAATCAGAGATATTTCGTCATAAAACTTCACACATGGTTTTGTCTATCATATTTCTGGAAGACAAACATAAAATTTTATTGCATTTATCAATATTTTATGAGTATCAACAGTTTTTTCAATACCGTATCTGTTTCTCGATACAGCCGCCCGATTACAGTAACCCGTGACCCAGATTAGCTTGTTTCACCAGTTTTTTCTTAATAATGTTGTTTAAATATATTTATAATACTTGTATATACAAATTGTCTTATATTCTCACTTATTTTTATATCTGTCTCACTTTATTATATATTGTCTGATTTGTTTTAGAATTTTTCTTTTTCTTTCTCTAGAACACCTTTACACAAATCAATAATTATTTTCTATTATATTTGTATTAATAATCAACATTAGGCCAGTCCAAAGTAAATATTCGTTCTTCATATTTTTAGCTCGCCTGACTAATTAAGTCATGGTGAGCATTTGCCATTACTTGGCAGTTGTCGTCTGACCTTTTCAAAAATACTCTCTTCTGACATTACAGGACCAATTTTATTTCATGAGTTGTGTCCCCTGTTAAAATTTGTTAGCATTAGTTACCATGAGATACTATTATGTATGGCCCTTTCTTGCCATAGTGGATTGTAAATTTTCAACAAACATGGATTTTCTACAAATGTAAATGTCACATGTGCCCACATGAGCAGCATTACTGGACAAGCTTAATATAATAAATTTTGTATTACATGCTGTAGATAAAGTTGTTAATTTGTTGTAGTCAGAAAATGGTCAGTATTGTATATTTAGGAGATAACTGTATTGTAGTTGAAAATTTCATGACATTAATTGGAGATATGATGGTCGCAAATTGAGTTTACTGGCGACGCATTAGCGGAGCCAGTAAACGGATATTTGTGACCATTAAATTGACAATTGATGTCGTGAAATTTTCAAATACTATACAGTTATCTCCATACTAATGTAATCATGTGTATAGACATGTATTGCCACATTATTGACAAGATGACGTAAGCGGTAATCAGCTAAAATTCTAAAAATATCTCATGATATTTCAACTGTGGAATAGATACCGTGAAAATTACAGCATTGTTCAATCACAAACCAGGAATATTAAACAACTACATTAGAATAAGATATAGCACTGTCATGTTTAAATATGCCGCATTTATAACACAATGACCTACAAAATTTAAATTTTTAATGTAAATACCTCACACCGAGGTGAAAATTGTAAATACGACCAATCAAAGTCATAGATCCATGTGAGGTATTGTGATCACTTTGTGTACATTGCTGCAGTCATAACCTGTGTCCGTTAGCTTTTAACATTTCCATCTATTTCTCAAAAACCACTGGTTTACCAGTTGTAAACAAACTTGGTAGAAATGTTACTTAAGTGGTCCTTAACATTTTAACTGATTTTCATATCATTCTGAAATTCAACATGGATGCTGTGGCCAATAATTCAATATGGCTGCTAGGGCCAATAATTCAATATGGCTGCTAGGGCCAATAATTCAATATGGCTGCTAGGGCCAGTAATTCAATATGGTTGCTAGGGCCAATAATTCAATGTGGCTGCTGGGGCCAATAATTCAATGTGGCTGCTGGGGCCAATAATTCAATATGGCTGTTAGGGCCAATAATTCAATATGGCTGCTAGTGCCAATAATTCAATATGGCTGCCAGGGTCAATAATTCAATATGGCTGCAAGGGCCAAATATAATTTCTGATGTACATTCATTTCAAAATGATTTCTTCTCTGAAAACACATGTGTCATGAAATTATTCCTTGGTAGGAATGTTCCAAGATGGCTGTCATTGCAAGACAAATTTAACATAGAACCATATGGGAAAATGCTAAATGATTTTTCTCAGAAACCAGAAATATGATTCAGATTGAACACAAACAGTATATGAATTAAATATTTGATTTTCTCTTTTTATTTTATTTTTATTTTTTATTGTTTTGTGTCTAATGGGAATGCAAGATGTCTACCACCAACAGAAAAATTTAATATTGGACCCTATGGGAAGTAAGAAAATAATATTCTGATTGGAAACCACTAAACCATTAGTGTGCAAACTTGACTGCAATGTACTTTGGATAGTTCTATTTTTTTGTGTCACTGCAAAAAATAGTGTTAACAAGGACCATATGAGAATGGAAAAAATCATTTTCCTCAAATATTAGAAAATAGTTTGAATTGAACCATTATTGTAGTCATTTGATTGTTATTTTAATTTGTTGTGTGGATTTGAAATCCAAGTTGGTTTATACCACAGGATATTGTTTAACTGTGGAAATATGGATTAAAACCATTTTCTCAAAAACTTCAAACTTGCTTGAACCCAAATAGGATATGGATAACTAGATGTCTGATACATGTTCAGGTTAGCCTCCAGCATGTAGTTTACCATTTCATAGCCTAGTTATACAAAGATTTGTAAAATAGAGGCCAGAACTGTCTCATGCTCAGGATTTTTCACATTGTTTTTAGAGTAATGTCTGTCAAGAGTATGGCACTAGATAGTTTCAAACTCTATTGTAACCCATGTTAAGATTATGGCTCTGAACTCTTTTGGGTAAACCATGTGAAGAGTATGACACAGGACTGTTTAACACTGTCTTTAAGGTAACCAGTGTCAACTTTAATGACTCTGGACTCACTGTTTTACAGGTAGTCCATGTTAAGAGTATGGTACATGACTGTTTAACACTGTTTTAAGTTAACCCATGTCAAGAATATGGCCCAATCTACTGTCTTTAAGATTACCCATGTTAAGATATTGACTCGGGACTATTGCACACAATCTTTATGATTTCATGTTTTAAGAGTATGGCTCATGTCCTCACACACTGTCTTTACCATGATGTTTAATATGCAGGGCAGAGTTCCTGGTTTTTTTTTTTGTTGATGGAAACCTGAGAAGAGTACCTTAGTATCCTGCTTGCTTATAAAACAAGAAAATATTTGAAGCAATAGCTTCGACAGGCTTAACAATATATCGGTAGACTTCTACACTCACTGTCATAAAACTTTTGATTACAATTTTTGTGCTCGTAATTGAATACCGACTAATCAGAACACAGTATCCATTACATACAGAGTTCTGACAGGACAATTTTGGAGTACGAGTTCGAAGCTCGTGCTCGACAGTTTTATGATCATAAGACCAGATCTACTTAAAAGTATAAATAATCTCAAACCCAAATGAGCTTTCAGCAGACCCATTCATTAAAAATATCTAAATATTATTATTATTATTATATTTAACAGCAAAACAATATCTTGTATTGAAAATTCAGATCATTTATACATATTACATCTTGATTTCGTTTTAAATGAAATTGAAAATAGATCTATTTGAATAAATCTGAATGATATCGCAACACTTTTGTATAGATATATAGCTTATGGCAGTCTAGATTTATAATTACTTTTTTTATTTATTTTTTATTATATTTTTTTATTGTAATATTTCTGTACAAAACAAAATCTCCCTTTAATTGTATAAACCAGAAATCATAATTATCTCCCTTTAATTGTCCAAACCAGAAATCATAATTATCTCCCTTTAATTGTCCAAACCAGAAATCATGATTATCTCCTTTTAATTGTCCAAACCAGAAATCATAATTATCTCCCTTTAATTGTCCAAACCAGGAATTGTAATCATGGTAACATCACAGATTAAACATATTACGTGTATATTTTTTTAAATCTTCTACAATATAACTTGTTTCTGCTAATTTATTAGAACATTTTAATATTGATAGGTTTACAAAATGCTTTAAAGTGTAGTTTTAAAAAAAGGCAAACATTTCTCATTCCAGAAGTCTAGATAGATATTCAGAGCTTTATTAGTAAAAGGTAGTAAACTCCATTTATATTTCACAAAATTTGCCTATGTAAGAATGATGTTTAATAGACATTTAGCATATTACCAATTTGATTCTAAAAATGGAAAGAAAATTCACCCCCCTTTTATTATACAAGTTATTTCCCGTAAGACGGGCAAAATGGTACCTGGTCTAGCAAAGAGCAATGGAAAGGACAACAAATTAATTTTCTCATCATTTGTAGATATTAGAACATTGTAAAAAATCAGAGGAAAATTTTTACAGCAAATAGTTATTTCACCAGTTGTTACAACAGTAATATATTTAACAGATGATGGGTATAAAGATATAATCATTGAACTTAGAATGAAAGGGGTCCCTTATGCCTGTCTTAAAGGGAAATAACTCTTATAAAAGCTTGTAAAAACACATAATTTTGGAATCAATACGAAAATATGCAAATGGTCTATTCCATTTATTTTACAAAATATTTGCTTCTACAAGAATGATGTTTAATTGTGATTAATTAACAGAGTTAATTTTGATATAACATTTTTGTTTAACATTTTGATATCATTATTATATTGTAAATATTGTTGAAATTCTTTGATATTTTATTTTATATATTAGATATTAAATTATTTGTTAGGTAATTTTTGTTATTATTATTGAATTTGTATATTTTATATAGAATTTTATTTTATGAAATATGTTTTTTGTGTGTAAAATATCAAATATTAAATATCTGATTGATCTGTGCTAAGGTAACCATAAATGTATATTTTGTTTTAGGGGGTCATGCGATCGTATGATAGTGGGATTTACAACTACCTATGCAATCAATGCTTATCACCACTTAACATTGTTAGTTCGAATCCCGCTCAGGTGAGGTGTACTTGATACAACATTATGTGATCAAGTTTGTCAGCAGCGGGTCGGTGGTTTTCTCTGAGGTACTCTGGTTTCCTCCACCAATAAAACTGACCACAACAATATAACTGAAATATTCTTGAAAGTGGCGTTAAACACCATAACCACTAATCCTATATTTTATTTTATTATACTAAAAGATCTGACATGTAGTAAATGTACTTATTGGTCATGATCAGGACATGTAGATGCTTTAAACAGGTACTACATGTCAAATGCTCTTTTAAGAATTCCATATTAACCAATATCATTATAAAACTTGTATGTTTTAGTGTGTTTACCTTAATGTAACAGAATTTCATTAATTATGATTGTCATAGTCGCTCTGTATTGAAGCATAAGCTTTAGATATCATGGAGAGCTTACCACTGAAATGGTCTTATTCTGTGCAGTAGCTAAATTTATGTTTAAAAAATCCAATAATTCATTGTTTTATAACTTTACTGTAAAATAAAGCTTAAAGTAACCATTGATTTTGTTATGCCCTTACTCCCACTCAGCATTCAGTTTTACCCATATCTGTATTTTTATTGCCCCCCCCCCCCCCCCCCCCCCCCCCAAACTTCTAGTTGTTGTCAGCATTCAGGTTTCACCCATATCTTTACTTCCATACATATATCCTGCATTGGGCTTCTGCTTAATAATTTAAGTTCTCCTTAAGCAAAACATTTGATCTTGATACACATAGTCAGTTACTGTAAAAGCCAGGTCAAGTGCATATCTTTTTCCATTCTGGAGTTATGCCCCTTGATTCATAGATTTTCTCCCTGCTACATAACTTCAGTTCCATACATGCAAATATTTATACACAAGGTCATACCATAAAATCAAGCTGAAGTGTGAATTCAGGTTATTACTTCTTTTTATATAAGTGTGGTAAACACACTTTTGTTCTAGTTGACCAGTTCTTCTGAATTTTCACCGCATCGGTGGCGTAATGATTAGCGTGCTCGCCTCCAGGGCGGTTTATTCTGGTTTCCAGCCCCCGTCGAGTCAAACAAAAAACTATAGAATTGGTATTTGTTGCTTCTCCACTAAGCACACAGCATTAAGGAGAAAGAGCAAAGACTGGTTGGCTCAGGATCAGGATAATGTGTCCGAGTGGGGTGACATGTCCACCCGCGGACTGTTGTTTCAGTGAGCTAGCACTATAAAAATCCAACTCAGTGTGTTTGTCTAGTACAAAGCGGACTTCATCATCATCTCATTGAAAATTAACTTGTTCTTGCCATGCTATAGCTGAATTGGCATTAAACAACAATCACTCACTCACTCACTCACTCACTCACTCACTCACTCACTCTTCTAAATTTTCAACACAAAGGTCTTTGGCAAAGAATAAAGGTGGGTAATAATTATGGTATTGTAGCTCTACCTGTTTCTTAACAAGAGGACACAAAGTGTAAAAATGACTGTTTCTGTTATTGTATGTCCAGAGTTTTTAGTTTTTATTTTGATCAGTTCTTTAGTGCTTACTTTATGATTGATTTGTGTTTTAATCAATCAATTGATCATACAGATATTTAGACCATTTGTTTTTCTTGGTGTCAATCTTTTTTTTTTTTTTTTTTGGCTTTCTAATTTTTTAAAGTTTAGCCTTCATGATGAAGATTATTCTAGAAACGCCTAAATTATATTATGAAAAGAAAAATTAAACAGTGATCATGGACACGAACACAAAAGACCATGACACTGCAGATATTTTCATTTTTATTGTGCAATATTAAATATTCTGATATTATACACTGAAGAATACTAAATGGTCATAATTATCGTAGCTATTAAATATTATATGTCTCGAAGGCTTATACCATTAATGATTCATGTACTATCAGTACCGATACCTTCCTTAGACTATTGTTTGTCGTGTTCTATTATATATACAGTCAAACATGTATTAAGTAAGGTCACCTTTGGGACAAAGAAAATGTAACCTTACAAGACAAGTGACCCCTTAAAAGAGGTTCAACTCAAATGAAATTTTCAATGACAGGACAAGAAAAGGTGCCCTTTTAATACAGGTGACTGCTTAATAGAGGTGACCTCATGGGCATGTTTAACTATATTTCATAAAGGACACCACTTTTGATATTCCATTGAAGAAATATATCTTCTTGTGAGTGTGTTAGTGAATCTGTAGAAAATGTTTTTTTTAAGTATTACACGTGCAGTAAGAAAGGATATGGATGTAAACAAACATGAGAAACTATCCAATTTGGCACTTAGACACAATATAACTGAAATATTGTTGAAAGTGCCGTTAAACACCATAACCTTAAATCAAACCAAATGTTGAACTAAATATAAATTTAACAGATTTTGAGTGAGTGATTGTTGTTTAACCCGGAGTGAGCAATGTTTCAGCCATATGATTGGGAGACTAAGTTACATTTCGATGAGATAATGATGATGTCCACTTTGGATTAGATCAACAAGCTTAGTTGTATTTTCATAGTGCTTGCTCACTGAAACAACAGTCCACACACATATCGAAATATTGCTCCATTCGGACACATTATTCTGATTCCGAGCCAACCCGTATTTGCTTTTACACCTCCATGCTAAGTGCTTAATGGAGAAGCAGCAACTATTAAACTTGGTACTGTTGATGATTCTTTTATTATTCACAATATAGGACCGGCATATCCAAGTTGTTGTTACCATAAGATTGTATGGTATAGGACCGGCATATCCAAGTTGTTGTTACCATAAGATTGTATGGTATAGGACCGGTATATCCAAGTTGTTGTTACTATAAGATTGCATGGTATAGGACCGGCATATCTAAGTTGTTGTTGCCATAAGATTGCATGGTATAGGACCGGCATATCCAAGTTGTTGTTACCATAAGATTGTATGGTATAGGACCGGCATATTCAAGTTGTTGTTACCATAAGATTGTATGGTATAGGACCGGTATATCTAAGTTGTTCTTACCATAAGATTGTATGGTATAGGACCGGTATATCCAAGTTGTTGTTACCATAAGATTGTATGGTATAGGACCGGTATATCCAAGTTGTTGTTACCATAAGATTGTATGGTATAGGACCGGCATATCCAAGTTGTTGTTACCATAAGATTGTATGGTATAGGACCGGTATATCCACGTTGTTGTTACCATACGATTGTATGGTATAGGACCGGCATATCCAAGTTGTTGTTACCATAAGATTGTATGGTATAGGACCGGCATATCCAAGTTGTTGTTACTATAAGATTGTATGATAAAGGACCGGCATATCCAAGTTGTTGTTACCATAATATTGCATGGTATAGGACCGGCATATCCACATTGTTGTTACTATAAGATTGTATGGTATAGGACCGGCATATCCAAGTTGTTGTTACCATAAGATTGTATGGTATAGGACCGGTATATCCACGTTGTTGTTACCATAAGATTGTATGGTATAGGACCGGTATATCCAAGTTGTTGTTACCATAAGATTGTATGGTATAGGACCGGCATATCCAAGTTGTTGTTACCATAAGATTGTATGGTATAGGACCGGTATTTCCACGTTGTTGTTACCATAAGATTGTATGGTATAGGACCGGCATATCCACGTTGTTGTCATTATAAGATTGTATGGTAAAGGACCGGCATATCCAAGTTGTTGTTACCATAATATTGCATGGTATAGGACCGGCATATCTAAGTTGTTGTTACCATAAGATTGCATGGTATAGGACCGGCATATCCAAGTTGTTGTTACCATAAGATTGTATGGTATAGGACCGGCATATTCAAGTTGTTGTTACCATAAGATTGTATGGTATAGGACCGGTATATCTAAGTTGTTGTTAGCATAAGATTGTATGGTATAGGACCGGTATATCCACGTTGTTGTTACCATAAGATTGTATGGTATAGGACCGGCATATCCACGTTGTTGTCATTATAAGATTGTATGGTATAGGACCGGCATATCCAAGTTGTTACCATAAGCTTGTATGGTATAGGACCGGTATATCCACGTTGTTGTTACCATAAGATTGTATGGTATAGGACCGGCATATTCAAGTTGTTGTTACCATAAGATTGTATGGTATAGGACCGGCATATCCAAGTTGTTGTTACTATAAGATTGTATGGTATAGGACCGGCGTATCCACGTTGTTGTTACCAGAAGATTGTATGGTATAGGACCGGTATATCCAAGTTGTTGTTACCATAATATTGTATGGCATAGAACCGGTATATTCACGTTGGTTTTACCATAAGATTGTATGGTATAGGACTGGCATATCCAAGTTGTTGTTACCATAAGATTGTATGGTATTGGACCGGTATATCCAAGTTGTTGTTACCATAAGATTGTATGGTATAGGACCGGCATATCCAAGTTGTTGTTACCATAAGATTGTATGGTATAGGACCGGCATATCCAAGTTGTTGTTACCATAAGATTGTATGGCATAGTACCGGCATATCTAAGTTGTTGTTACCATAAGATTGTATGGTATAGGACCGGTATATCCACGTTGTTGTTACCATAAGATTGTATGGTATAGGACCGGTATATCCAAGTTGTTGTTACCATAAGATTGTATGGTATAGGACCGGCATATCCAAGTTGTTGTTACCATAAGATTGTATGGTATAGGACCGGCATATCCAAGTTGTTGTTACCATAAGATTGTATGGTATAGGACCGGCATATCCAAGTTGTTGTTACCATAAGATTGTATGGTATAGGACCGGTATATCTAAGTTGTTCTTACCATAAGATTGTATGGTATAGGACCGGTATATCCACGTTGTTGTTACCATAAGATTGTATGGTATAGGACCGGTATATCCAAGTTGTTGTTACCATAAGATTGTATGGTATAGGACCGGCATATCCACGTTGTTGTTACTATAAGATTGTATGGTATAGGACCGGTATATCCACGTTGTTGTTACCATAAGATTGTATGGTATAGGACCGGCATATCCACGTTGTTCTTACCATAAGATTGTATGGTATAGGACCGGTATATCCACGTTGTTGTTACTATAAGATTGTATGGTATAGGACCGGTATATCCAAGTTGTTGTTACAATAAGATTGTATGGTATATGACCGGTATATCCAAGTTGTTGTTAATATAAGATTGTATGGTATAGGACCGGCATATCCACGTTGTTGTTACCATAAGATTGTATGGTATAGGACCGGTATATCCAAGTTGTTGTTACTATAAGATTGTATGGTATAGGACCGGTATATCCACGATGTTGTTACTATAAGATTGTATGGTATAGTACCGGTATATCCAAGTTGTTGTTACCATAAGATTGTATGGTATAGGACCGGTATATCCACGTTGTTGTTACCATAAGATTGTATGGTATAGGACCGGTATTTCCACGTTGTTGCTACCATAAGATTGTATGGTATAGTACCGGTATATCCACGTTGTTGTTACCATAAGATTGCATGGTATAGGACCGGTATATCCACGTTGTTGTTACCATAAGATTGCATGGAATAGGACCGGTATATCCACGTTGTTGTTACTATAAGATTGTATGGTATAGGACCGGCATATCCAAGTTGTTGTTACCATAAGATTGTATGGTATATGACCAGCATATCCAAGTTGTTGTTACCATAAGATTGTATGGTATAGGACCGGCATATCTAAGTTGTTGTTACCATAAGATTGTATGGTATAGGACCGGTATATCCAAGTTGTTGTTACCATAAGATTGTATGGTATAGGACCGGTATATCCACGTTGTTGTTACCATAAGATTGTATGGAATAGGACCGGTATATCCAAGTTGTTGTTACTATAAGATTTTATGGTATAGGACCGGTATTTCCACGTTGTTGTTACCATAAGATTGTATGGTATAGGACCGGTATTTCCACGTTGTTGTTACTATAAGATTGTATGGTATAGGACCGGCATATCCACGTTGTTGTTACCATAAGATTGTATGGTATAGGACCGGTATATCCAATCGTTGTTGTTACCATAAGATTGTATGGTATAGGACCGGTATATCCAAGTTGTTATTACTATAAGATTGTATGGAATAGGACCGGTATATCCACGTTGTTGTTACCATAAGATTGTATGGTATAGGACCGGTATATCCATGTTGTTGTTACCATAAGATTGTATGGTATAGGACCGGTATATCTACGTTGTTGTTATCATAAGATTGTATGGTATAGGACCGGGATATCGACGTTGTTGTTACCATAAGATTGTATGGTATAGGACCGGTATATCCAAATTGTTGTTACTATAAGATTGCATGGTATAGGACCGGTATATCCACGTTGTTCTTACCATAAGATTGTATGGTATAGGACCGGTATATCCAAGTTGTTGTTACTATAAGATTATATGGTATAGGACCGGTATATCCAAGTTGTTGTTACCATAAGATTGTATGGTATAGGACCGGTATATCCACATTGTTGTTACCATAAGATTGTATGGTATAGGACCGGTATATCCACATTGTTGTTACCATAAGATTGTATGGTATAGGACCGGTATATCCACGTTGTTGTTACTGTAAGATTGTATGGTATAGGACCGGTATATCCACGTTGTTGTTACCATAAGATTGTATGGTATAGGACCGGTATATCCACGTTGTTGTTACTATAAGATTGTATGGTATAGGACCGGCATATCCACGTTGTTGTTACCATAAGATTGTATGGTATAGGACCGGTATATCCACGTTGTTGTTACTATAAGATTGTATGGTATAGGACCGGCATATCCAAGTTGTTGTTACCATAAGATTGTATGGAATAGGACCGGTATATCCACGTTGTTGTTACTGTAAGATTAGTATGGTATAGGACCGGCATATCCACGTTGTTGTTACTATAAGATTGTATGGTATAGGACCGGTATATCCACGTTGTTGTTACTATAAGATTGTATGGTATAGGGCCGGCATATCCACGTTGTTGTTACTATAAGATTGTATGGTATATGACCGGTATATCCACGTTGTTGTTACTATAAGATTGTATGGTATAGGACCGGCATATCCACGTTGTTGTTACTATAAGATTGTATGGTATAGGACCGGTATATCCACGTTGTTGTTACTGTAAGATTGTACGGTATAGGACCGGCATATCCACGTTGTTCTTACCATAAGATTGTATGGAATAGGACCGGTATATCCACGTTGTTGTTACTATAAGATTGTATGGTATAGGAACGGTATATCCACGTTGTTGCTACTATAAGATTGTATGGCATAGGACCGGCATATCCACGTTGTTGTTACCATAAGATTGTATGGTATAGGACCGGTATATCCACGTTGTTGTTACTGTAAGATTGTATGGTATAGGACCGGCATATTCACGTTGTGCTTACCATAAGATTGTATGGTATAGGACCGGTATATCCACGTTGTTGTTACTATAAGATTGTATGGTATAGGACCGGCATATCCACGTTGTTGTTACCATAAGATTGTATGGTATAGGCCGGTATATCCACGTTGTTATTACTATAAGATTGTATGGAATAGGACCGGTATATCCAAGTTGTTGTTACCATAAGATTGTATAGTATAGGACCGGTATATCCACGTTGTTGTTACCATAAGATTGTATGGTATAGAACCGGCATATCCAAGTTGTTGTTACTATAAGATTGTATGGTATAGGACCGGCATATCCACGTTGTTGTTACCATAAGATTGTATGGTATAGGACCGGTATATCCAAGTTGTTGTTACCATAAGATTGTATGGTATAGGACCGGTATATCCAAGTTGTTGTTACCATAAGATTGTATGGTATAGGACCGGCATATCCACGTTGTTGTTACCATAAGATTGTATGGTATAGGACCGGTATTTCCACGTTGTTGCTACCATAAGATTGTATGGTATAGTACCGGTATATCCACGTTGTTGTTACCATAAGATTGCATGGTATAGGACCGGTATATCCACGTTGTTGTTACTATAAGATTGTATGGTATAGGACCGGCATATCCAAGTTGTTGTTACCATAAGATTGTATGGTATAGGACCGGTATATCCAAGTTGTTGTTACCATAAGATTGTATGGTATAGGACCGGTATATCCACGTTGTTGTTACTATAAGATTGTATGGTATTGGACCGGTATATCCAAGTTTTTGTTACTATAAGATTGTATGGTATAGGACCGGTATATCCACGTTGTTGTTACCATAAGATTGTATGGAATAGGACCGGTATATCCAAGTTGTTGTTACTATAAGATTGTATGGTATAGGACCGGTATTTCCACGTTGGTGTTACCATAAGATTGTATGGTATAGGACCGGTATTTCCACGTTGTTGTTACTATAAGATTGTATGGTATAGGACCGGCATATCCACGTTGTTGTTACCATAAGATTGTATGGTATAGGACCGGTATATCCAATCGTTGTTGTTACCATAAGATTGTATGGTATAGGACCGGTATATCCAAGTTGTTATTACTACAAGATTGTATGGTATAGGACCGGTATATCCACGTTGTTGTTACCATAAGATTGTATGGTATAGGACCGGTATATCCATGTTGTTGTTACCATAAGATTGTATGGTATAGGACCGGTATATCTACGTTGTTGTTACCATAAGATTGTATGGTATAGGACCGGGATATCGACGTTGTTGTTACCATAAGATTGTATGGTATAGGACCGGTATATCCAAATTGTTGTTACTATAAGATTGCATGGTATAGGACCGGTATATCCACGTTGTTCTTACCATAAGATTGTATGGTATATGACCGGTATATCCAAGTTGTTGTTAATATAAGATTGTATGGCATAGGACCGGCATATCCACGTTGTTGTTACCATAAGATTGTATGGTATAGGACCGGTATATCCAAGTTGTTGTTACTATAAGATTGTATGGTATAGGACCGGTATATCCACGTTGTTGTTACTATAAGATTGTATGGTATAGTACCGGTATATCCAAGTTGTTGTTACCATAAGATTGTATGGTATAGGACCGGTATATCCACGTTGTTGTTACCATAAGATTGTATGGTATAGGACCGGTATATCCAATCGTTGTTGTTACCATAAGATTGTATGGTATAGGACCGGTATATCCAAGTTGTTATTACTATAAGATTGTATGGAATAGGACCGGTATATCCACGTTGTTGTTACCATAAGATTGTATGGTATAGGACCGGTATATCTACGTTGTTGTTATCATAAGATTGTATGGTATAGGACCGGGATATCGACGTTGTTGTTACCATAAGATTGTATGGTATAGGACCGGTATATCCAAATTGTTGTTACTATAAGATTGCATGGTATAGGACCGGTATATCCACGTTGTTCTTACCATAAGATTGTATGGTATAGGACCGGTATATCCAAGTTGTTGTTACTATAAGATTATATGGTATAGGACCGGTATATCCAAGTTGTTGTTACCATAAGATTGTATGGTATAGGACCGGTATATCCACATTGTTGTTACCATAAGATTGTATGGTATAGGACCGGTATATCCACATTGTTGTTACCATAAGATTGTATGGTATAGGACCGGTATATCCACGTTGTTGTTACTGTAAGATTGTATGGTATAGGACCGGTATATCCACGTTGTTGTTACCATAAGATTGTATGGTATAGGACCGGTATATCCACGTTGTTGTTACTATAAGATTGTATGGTATAGGACCGGCATATCCACGTTGTTGTTACCATAAGATTGTATGGTATAGGACCGGTATATCCACGTTGTTGTTACTATAAGATTGTATGGTATAGGACCGGCATATCCAAGTTGTTGTTACCATAAGATTGTATGGAATAGGACCGGTATATCCACGTTGTTGTTACTGTAAGATTAGTATGGTATAGGACCGGCATATCCACGTTGTTGTTACTATAAGATTGTATGGTATTGGACCGGTATATCCACGTTGTTGTTACTATAAGATTGTATGGTATAGGGCCGGCATATCCACGTTGTTGTTACTATAAGATTGTATGGTATATGACCGGTATATCCACGTTGTTGTTACTATAAGATTGTATGGTATAGGACCGGCATATCCACGTTGTTGTTACTATAAGATTGTATGGTATAGGACCGGTATATCCACGTTGTTGTTACTGTAAGATTGTACGGTATAGGACCGGCATATCCACGTTGTTCTTACCATAAGATTGTATGGAATAGGACCGGTATATCCACGTTGTTGTTACTATAAGATTGTATGGTATAGGAACGGTATATCCACGTTGTTGCTACTATAAGATTGTATGGCATAGGACCGGCATATCCACGTTGTTGTTACCATAAGATTGTATGGTATAGGACCGGTATATCCACGTTGTTGTTACTGTAAGATTGTATGGTATAGGACCGGCATATTCACGTTGTGCTTACCATAAGATTGTATGGTATAGGACCGGTATATCCACGTTGTTGTTACTATAAGATTGTATGGTATAGGACCGGCATATCCACGTTGTTGTTACCATAAGATTGTATGGTATAGGACCGGTATATCCACGTTGTTATTACTATAAGATTGTATGGAATAGGACCGGTATATCCAAGTTGTTGTTACCATAAGATTGTATAGTATAGGACCGGTATATCCACGTTGTTGTTACCATAAGATTGTATGGTATAGAACCGGCATATCCACGTTGTTGTTACTATAAGATTGTATGGTATAGGACCGGCATATCCACGTTGTTGTTACCATAAGATTGTATGGTATAGGACCGGTATATCCAAGTTGTTGTTACCATAAGATTGTATGGTATAGGACCGGTATATCCAAGTTGTTGTTACCATAAGATTGTATGGTATAGGACCGGCATATCCACGTTGTTGTTACCATAAGATTGTATGGTATAGGACCGGTATTTCCACGTTGTTGCTACCATAAGATTGTATGGTATAGTACCGGTATATCCACGTTGTTGTTACCATAAGATTGCATGGTATAGGACCGGTATATCCACGTTGTTGTTACTATAAGATTGTATGGTATAGGACCGGCATATCCAAGTTGTTGTTACCATAAGATTGTATGGTATAGGACCGGTATATCCAAGTTGTTGTTACCATAAGATTGTATGGTATAGGACCGGTATATCCACGTTGTTGTTACTATAAGATTGTATGGTATTGGACCGGTATATCCAAGTTTTTGTTACTATAAGATTGTATGGTATAGGACCGGTATATCCACGTTGTTGTTACCATAAGATTGTATGGAATAGGACCGGTATATCCAAGTTGTTGTTACTATAAGATTGTATGGTATAGGACCGGTATTTCCACGTTGGTGTTACCATAAGATTGTATGGTATAGGACCGGTATTTCCACGTTGTTGTTACTATAAGATTGTATGGTATAGGACCGGCATATCCACGTTGTTGTTACCATAAGATTGTATGGTATAGGACCGGTATATCCAATCGTTGTTGTTACCATAAGATTGTATGGTATAGGACCGGTATATCCAAGTTGTTATTACTACAAGATTGTATGGTATAGGACCGGTATATCCACGTTGTTGTTACCATAAGATTGTATGGTATAGGACCGGTATATCCATGTTGTTGTTACCATAAGATTGTATGGTATAGGACCGGTATATCTACGTTGTTGTTACCATAAGATTGTATGGTATAGGACCGGGATATCGACGTTGTTGTTACCATAAGATTGTATGGTATAGGACCGGTATATCCAAATTGTTGTTACTATAAGATTGCATGGTATAGGACCGGTATATCCACGTTGTTCTTACCATAAGATTGTATGGTATATGACCGGTATATCCAAGTTGTTGTTAATATAAGATTGTATGGCATAGGACCGGCATATCCACGTTGTTGTTACCATAAGATTGTATGGTATAGGACCGGTATATCCAAGTTGTTGTTACTATAAGATTGTATGGTATAGGACCGGTATATCCACGTTGTTGTTACTATAAGATTGTATGGTATAGTACCGGTATATCCAAGTTGTTGTTACCATAAGATTGTATGGTATAGGACCGGTATATCCACGTTGTTGTTACCATAAGATTGTATGGTATAGGACCGGTATTTCCACGTTGTTGCTACCATAAGATTGTATGGTATAGTACCGGTATATCCACGTTGTTGTTACCATAAGATTGCATGGTATAGGACCGGTATATCCACGTTGTTGTTACCATAAGATTGCATGGAATAGGACCGGTATATCCACGTTGTTGTTACTATAAGATTGTATGGTATAGGACCGGCATATCCAAGTTGTTGTTACCATAAGATTGTATGGTATATGACCAGCATATCCAAGTTGTTGTTACCATAAGATTGTATGGTATAGGACCGGCATATCTAAGTTGTTGTTACCATAAGATTGTATTGTATAGGACCGGTATATCCAAGTTGTTGTTACCATAAGATTGTATGGTATAGGACCGGTATATCCACGTTGTTGTTACCATAAGATTGTATGGAATAGGACCGGTATATCCAAGTTGTTGTTACTATAAGATTGTATGGTATAGGACCGGTATTTCCACGTTGTTGTTACCATAAGATTGTATGGAATAGGACCGGTATTTCCACGTTGTTGTTACTATAAGATTGTATGGTATAGGACCGGCATATCCACGTTGTTGTTACCATAAGATTGTATGGTATAGGACCGGTATATCCAATCGTTGTTGTTACCATAAGATTGTATGGTATAGGACCGGTATATCCAAGTTGTTATTACTATAAGATTGTATGGAATAGGACCGGTATATCCACGTTGTTGTTACCATAAGATTGTATGGTATAGGACCGGTATATCCATGTTGTTGTTACCATAAGATTGTATGGTATAGGACCGGTATATCTACGTTGTTGTTACCATAAGATTGTATGGTATAGGACCGGGATATCGACGTTGTTGTTACCATAAGATTGTATGGTATAGGACCGGTATATCCAAATTGTTGTTACTATAAGATTGCATGGTATAGGACCGGTATATCCACGTTGTTCTTACCATAAGATTGTATGGTATAGGACCGGTATATCCAAGTTGTTGTTACTATAAGATTATATGGTATAGGACCGGTATATCCAAGTTGTTGTTACCATAAGATTGTATGGTATAGGACCGGTATATCCACATTGTTGTTACCATAAGATTGTATGGTATAGGACCGGTATATCCACATTGTTGTTACCATAAGATTGTATGGTATAGGACCGGTATATCCACGTTGTTGTTACTGTAAGATTGTATGGTATAGGACCGGTATATCCACGTTGTTGTTACCATAAGATTGTATGGTATAGGACCGGTATATCCACGTTGTTGTTACTATAAGATTGTATGGTATAGGACCGGCATATCCACGTTGTTGTTACCATAAGATTGTATGGTATAGGACCGGTATATCCACGTTGTTGTTACTATAAGATTGTATGGTATAGGACCGGCATATCCAAGTTGTTGTTACCATAAGATTGTATGGAATAGGACCGGTATATCCACGTTGTTGTTACTGTAAGATTGTATGGTATAGGACCGGCATATCCACGTTGTTGTTACTATAGGATTGTATGGTATAGGACCGGTATATCCACGTTGTTGTTACTATAAGATTGTATGGTATAGGGCCGGCATATCCACGTTGTTGTTACTATAAGATTGTATGGTATATGACCGGTATATCCACGTTGTTGTTACCATAAGATTGTATGGTATAGGACCGGCATATCCACGTTGTTGTTACTATAAGATTGTATGGTATAGGACCGGTATATCCACGTTGTTGTTACTGTAAGATTGTACGGTATAGGACCAGCATATCCACGTTGTTCTTACCATAAGATTGTATGGAATAGGACCGGTATATCCACGTTGTTGTTACTATAAGATTGTATGGTATAGGAACGGTATATCCACGTTGTTGCTACTATAAGATTGTATGGCATAGGACCGGCATATCCACGTTGTTGTTACCATAAGATTGTATGGTATAGGACCGGTATATCCACGTTGTTGTTACTGTAAGATTGTATGGTATAGGACCGGCATATTCACGTTGTGCTTACCATAAGATTGTATGGTATAGGACCGGTATATCCACGTTGTTGTTACTATAAGATTGTATGGTATAGGACCGGCATATCCACGTTGTTGTTACCATAAGATTGTATGGTATAGGCCGGTATATCCACGTTGTTATTACTATAAGATTGTATGGAATAGGACCGGTATATCCAAGTTGTTGTTACCATAAGATTGTATAGTATAGGACCGGTATATCCACGTTGTTGTTACCATAAGATTGTATGGTATAGAACCGGCATATCCACGTTGTTGTTACTATAAGATTGTATGGTATAGGACCGGCATATCCACGTTGTTGTTACCATAAGATTGTATGGTATAGGACCGGTATATCCAAGTTGTTGTTACCATAAGATTGTATGGTATAGAACCGGTATATCCAAGTTGTTGTTACCATAAGATTGTATGGTATAGGACCGGCATATCCACGTTGTTGTTACCATAAGATTGTATGGTATAGGACCGGTATTTCCACGTTGTTGCTACCATAAGATTGTATGGTATAGTACCGGTATATCCACGTTGTTGTTACCATAAGATTGCATGGTATAGGACCGGTATATCCACGTTGTTGTTACTATAAGATTGTATGGTATAGGACCGGCATATCCAAGTTGTTGTTACCATAAGATTGTATGGTATATGACCAGCATATCCAAGTTGTTGTTACCATAAGATTGTATGGTATAGGACCGGCATATCTAAGTTGTTGTTACCATAAGATTGTATGGTATAGGACCGGTATATCCAAGCTGTTGTTACCATAAGATTGTATGGTATAGGACGGTATATCCACGTTGTTGTTACTATAAGATTGTATGGTATTGGACCGGTATATCCAAGTTTTTGTTACTATAAGATTGTATGGTATAGGACTGGTATATCCACGTTGTTGTTACCATAAGATTGTATGGTATAGGACCGGTATATCCACATTGTTGTTACCATAAGATTGTATGGTATAGGACCGGTATATCCACATTGTTGTTACCATAAGATTGTATGGTATAGGACCGGTATATCCACGTTGTTGTTACTGTAAGATTGTATGGTATAGGACCGGTATATCCACGTTGTTGTTACCATAAGATTGTATGGTATAGGACCGGTATATCCACGTTGTTGTTACTATAAGATTGTATGGTATAGGACCGGCATATCCACGTTGTTGTTACCATAAGATTGCATGGTATAGGACCGGTATATCCACGTTGTTGTTACTATAAGATTGTATGGTATAGGACCGGCATATCCAAGTTGTTGTTACCATAAGATTGTATGGAATAGGACCGGTATATCCACGTTGTTGTTACTGTAAGATTGTATGGTATAGGACCGGCATATCCACGTTGTTGTTACTATAAGATTGTATGGTATAGGACCGGTATATCCACGTTGTTGTTACTATAAGATTGTATGGTATAGGGCCGGCATATCCACGTTGTTGTTACTATAAGATTGTATGGTATATGACCGGTATATCCACGTTGTTGTTACTATAAGATTGTATGGTATAGGACCGGCATATCCACGTTGTTGTTACTATAAGATTGTATGGTATAGGACCGGTATATCCACGTTGTTGTTACTGTAAGATTGTACGGTATAGGACCGGCATATCCACGTTGTTCTTACCATAAGATTGTATGGAATAGGATCGGTATATCCACGTTGTTGTTACTATAAGATTGTATGGTATAGGAACGGTATATCCACGTTGTTGCTACTATAAGATTGTATGGCATAGGACCGGCATATCCACGTTGTTGTTACCATAAGATTGTATGGTATAGGACCGGTATATCCACGTTGTTGTTACTGTAAGATTGTATGGTATAGGACCGGCATATTCACGTTGTGCTTACCATAAGATTGCATGGTATAGGACCGGTATATCCACGTTGTTGTTACTATAAGATTGTATGGTATAGGACCGGCATATCCACGTTGTTGTTACCATAAGATTGTATGGTATAGGCCGGTATATCCACGTTGTTATTACTATAAGATTGTATGGAATAGGACCGGTATATCCAAGTTGTTGTTACAATAAGATTGTATAGTATAGGACCGGTATATCCACGTTGTTGTTACCATAAGATTGTATGGTATAGAACCGGCATATCCACGTTGTTGTTACTATAAGATTGTATGGTATAGGACCGGCATATCCACGTTGTTGTTACCATAAGATTGTATGGTATAGGACCGGTATATCCAAGTTGTTGTTACCATAAGATTGTATGGTATAGGACCGGTATATCCAAGTTGTTGTTACCATAAGATTGTATGGTATAGGACCGGCATATCCACGTTGTTGTTACCATAAGATTGTATGGTATAGGACCGGTATTTCCACGTTGTTGCTACCATAAGATTGTATGGTATAGTACCGGTATATCCACGATGTTGTTACCATAAGATTGCATGGTATAGGACCGGTATATCCACGTTGTTGTTACTATAAGATTGTATGGTATAGGACCGGCATATCCAAGTTGTTGTTACCATAAGATTGTATGGTATATGACCAGCATATCCAAGTTGTTGTTACCATAAGATTGTATGGTATAGGACCGGCATATCTAAGTTGTTGTTACCATAAGATTGTATGGTATAGGACCGGTATATCCAAGTTGTTGTTACCATAAGATTGTATGGTATAGGACCGGTATATCCACGTTGTTGTTACTATAAGATTGTATGGTATTGGACCGGTATATCCAAGTTTTTGTTACTATAAGATTGTATGGTATAGGACCGGTATATCCACGTTGTTGTTACCATAAGATTGTATGGAATAGGACCGGTATATCCAAGTTGTTGTTACTATAAGATTGTATGGTATAGGACCGGTATTTCCACGTTGTTGTTACCATAAGATTGTATGGTATAGGACCGGTATTTCCACGTTGTTGTAACTATAAGATTGTATGGTATAGGACCGGCATATCCACGTTGTTGTTTCCATAAGATTGTATGGTATAGGACCGGTATATCCAATCGTTGTTGTTACCATAAGATTGTATGGTATAGGACCGGTATATCCAAGTTGTTATTACTACAAGATTGTATGGTATAGGACCGGTATATCCACGTTGTTGTTACCATAAGATTGTATGGTATAGGACCGGTATATCCATGTTGTTGTTACCATAAGATTGTATGGTATAGGACCGGTATATCTACGTTGTTGTTACCATAAGATTGTATGGTATAGGATCGGGATATCGACGTTGTTGTTACCATAAGATTGTATGGTATAGGACCGGTATATCCACATTGTTGTTACCATAAGATTGTATGGTATAGGACCGGTATATCCACATTGTTGTTACCATAAGATTGTATGGTATAGGACCGGTATATCCACGTTGTTGTTACTGTAAGATTGTATGGTATAGGACCGGTATATCCACGTTGTTGTTACCATAAGATTGTATGGTATAGGACCGGTATATCCACGTTGTTGTTACTATAAGATTGTATGGTATAGGACCGGCATATCCACGTTGTTGTTACTATAAGATTGTATGGTATAGGACCGGTATATCCACGTTGTTGTTACTGTAAGATTGTATGGTATAGGACCGGCATATCCACGTTGTTGTTACTATAAGATTGTATGGTATAGGACCGGTATATCCACGTTGTTGTTACCATATGATTGTATGGTATAGGACCGGTATATCCACGTTGTTGTTACTATAAGATTGTATGGTATAGGGCCGGCATATCCACGTTGTTGTTACTATAAGATTGTATGGTATATGACCGGTATATCCACGTTGTTGTTACTATAAGATTGTATGGTATAGGACCGGCATATCCACGTTGTTGTTACTATAAGATTGTATGGTATAGGACCGGTATATCCACGTTGTTGTTACTGTAAGATTGTACGGTATAGGACCGGCATATCCACGTTGTTCTTACCATAAGATTGTATGGAATAGGACCGGTATATCCACGTTGTTGTTACTATAAGATTGTATGGTATAGGAACGGTATATCCACGTTGTTGCTACTATAAGATTGTATGGCATAGGACCGGCATATCCACGTTGTTGTTACCATAAGATTGTATGGTATAGGACCGGTATATCCACGTTGTTTTTACTGTAAGATTGTATGGTATAGGACCGGCATATTCACGTTGTGCTTACCATAAGATTGTATGGTATTGGACCGGTATATCCACGTTGTTGGTACTATAAGATTGTATGGTATAGGAACGGCATATCCACGTTGTTGTTACCATAAGATTGTATGGTATAGGCCGGTATATCCACGTTGTTATTACCATAAGATTGTATGGAATAGGACCGGTATATCCAAGTTGTTGCTACCATAAGATTGTATAGTATAGGACCGGTATATCCACGTTGTTGTTACCATAAGATTGTATGGTATAGAACCGGCATATCCACGTTGTTGTTACTATAAGATTGTATGGTATAGGACCGGCATATCCACGTTGTTGTTACCATAAGATTGTATGGTATAGGACCGGTATATCCAAGTTGTTGTTACCATAAGATTGTATGGTATAGGACCGGTATATCCAAGTTGTTGTTACCATAAGATTGTATGGTATCGGACCGGTATATCCACGTTGTTGTTACCATAACATTGTATGGTATAGGACCGGTATATCCACGTTGTTGTTACTATAAGATTGTATGGTATTGGACCGGTATATCCAAGTTTTTGTTACTATAAGATTGTATGGTATAGGACCGGTATATCCACGTTGTTGTTACCATAAGATTGTATGGAATAGGACCGGTATATCCAAGTTGTTGTTACTATAAGATTGTATGGTATAGGACCGGTATTTCCACGTTATTGTTACCATAAGATTGTATGGTATAGGACCGGTATTTTTACGTTGTTGTTACTATAAGATTGTATGGTATAGGACCGGCATATCCACGTTGTTGTTACCATAAGATTGTATGGTATAGGACCGGTATATCCAATCGTTGTTGTTACCATAAGATTGTATGGTATAGGACCGGTATATCCAAGTTGTTATTACTACAAGATTGTATGGTATAGGACCGGTATATCCACGTTGTTGTTACCATAAGATTGTATGGTATAGGACCGGTATATCCATGTTGTTGTTACCATAAGATTGTATGGTATAGGACCGGTATATCTACGTTGTTGTTACCATAAGATTGTATGGTATAGGACCGGGATATCGACGTTGTTGTTACCATAAGATTGTATGGTATAGGACCGGTATATCCAAATTGTTGTTACTATAAGATTGCATGGTATAGGACCGGTATATCCACGTTGTTCTTACCATAAGATTGTATGGTATAGGACCGGTATATCCAAGTTGTTGTTACTATAAGATTATATGGTATAGGACCGGTATATCCAAGTTGTTGTTACCATAAGATTGTATGGTATAGGACCGGTATATCCACATTGTTGTTACCATAAGATTGTATGGTATAGGACCGGTATATCCACATTGTTGTTACCATAAGATTGTATGGTATAGGACCGGTATATCCACGTTGTTGTTACTGTAAGATTGTATGGTATAGGACCGGTATATCCACGTTGTTGTTACCATAAGATTGTATGGTATAGGACCGGTATATCCACGTTGTTGTTACTATAAGATTGTATGGTATAGGACCGGCATATCCACGTTGTTGTTACCATAAGATTGTATGGTATAGGACCGGTATATCCACGTTGTTGTTACTATAAGATTGTATGGTATAGGACCGGCATATCCAAGTTGTTGTTACCATAAGATTGTATGGAATAGGACCGGTATATCCACGTTGTTGTTACTGTAAGATTGTATGGTATAGGACCGGCATATCCACGTTGTTGTTACTATAAGATTGTATGGTATAGGACCGGTATATCCACGTTGTTGTTACCATAAGATTGTATGGTATAGGACCGGTATATCCACGTTGTTGTTACTATAAGATTGTATGGTATAGGGCCGGCATATCCACGTTGTTGTTACTATAAGATTGTATGGTATATGACCGGTATATCCACGTTGTTGTTACTATAAGATTGTATGGTATAGGACCGGCATATCCACGTTGTTGTTACTATAAGATTGTATGGTATAGGACCGGTATATCCACGTTGTTGTTACTGTAAGATTGTACGGTATAGGACCGGCATATCCACGTTGTTCTTACCATAAGATTGTATGGAATAGGACCGGTATATCCACGTTGTTGTTACTATAAGATTGTATGGTATAGGAACGGTATATCCACGTTGTTGCTACTATAAGATTGTATGGCATAGGACCGGCATATCCACGTTGTTGTTACCATAAGATTGTATGGTATAGGACCGGTATATCCACGTTGTTGTTACTGTAAGATTGTATGGTATAGGACCGGCATATTCACGTTGTGCTTACCATAAGATTGTATGGTATAGGACCGGTATATCCACGTTGTTGGTACTATAAGATTGTATGGTATAGGACCGGCATATCCACGTTGTTGTTACCATAAGATTGTATGGTATAGGCCGGTATATCCACGTTGTTATTACTATAAGATTGTATGGAATAGGACCGGTATATCCAAGTTGTTGCTACCATAAGATTGTATAGTATAGGACCGGTATATCCACGTTGTTGTTACCATAAGATTGTATGGTATAGAACCGGCATATCCACGTTGTTGTTACTATAAGATTGTATGGTATAGGACCGGCATATCCACGTTGTTGTTACCATAAGATTGTATGGTATAGGACCGGTATATCCAAGTTGTTGTTACCATAAGATTGTATGGTATAGGACCGGTATATCCAAGTTGTTGTTACCATAAGATTGTATGGTATCGGACCGGTATATCCACGTTGTTGTTACCATAACATTGTATGGTATAGGACCGGTATATCCACGTTGTTGTTACTATAAGATTGTATGGTATAGGACCGGTATATCCACGTTGTTGTTACTATAAGATTGTATGGTATAGGACCGACATATCCACGTTGTTGTTACCATAAGATTGTATGGTATAGGACCGGTATATCCACATTGTTGTTACTATAAGATTGTATGGTATAGGACCGGCATATCCAAGTTGTTGTTACCATAAGATTGTATGGTATAGGACCGGTATATCCAAGTTGTTGTTATCATAAGATTGTATGGTATAGGACCGGTATATCCACGTTGTTGTTACTATAAGATTGTATGGTATAGGACCGGCATATCCACGTTGTTGTTACCATAAGATTGTATGGTATAGGACCGGTATATCCAAGTTGTTGTTACTATAAGATTGTATGGTATAGGACCGGTATATCCATGTTGTTGTTACCATAAGATTGTATGGCATAGGACCGGTATATCCACGTTGTTGTTACTATAAGATTGTATGGTATAGGACCGGTATATCCACGTTGTTGTTACCATAAGATTGTATGGTATAGGACCGGTATATCCACGTTGTTGTTACCATATGATTGTATGGTATAGGACCGGTATATCCACGTTGTTGTTACCATAAGATTGTATGGTATAGGACCGGTATATCCACGTTGTTGTTACTATAAGATGGTATGGTATAGGACCGGCATATCCAAGTTGTTGTTACTATAATATTGCATGGTATAGGACCGGTATATCCAAGTTGTTGTTACCATAAGATTGTATGGTATAGGACCGGCATATCCACGTTGTTGTTACTATAAGATTGTATGGTATAGGACCGGCATATCCAAGTTGTTGTTACTATAAGATTGTATGGTATAGGACCGGCATATCCAAGTTGTTGTTACTATAAGATTGTATGGTATAGGACCGGCATATCCACGTTGTTGTTACTATAAGATTGTATGGTATAGGACCGGCATATCCACATTGTTGTTACCATAAGATTGTATGGTATAGGACCGGTATATCCACGTTGTTGTTACCATAAGATTGCATGGTATAGGACCGGTATATCCACGTTGTTGTTACTATAAGATTGTATGGTATAGGACCGGCATATCCACATTGTTGTTACCATAAGATTGTATGGTATAGGACCGGTATATCCACGTTGTTGTTACTGTAAGATTGTATGGTATAGGACAGGCATATCCACGTTGTTCTTACCATAAGATTGTATGGTATAGGACCGGTATATCGACGTTGTTATTACTATAAGATTGTATTGTATAGGACCGGCATATCCACGTTGTTGTTACCATAAGATTGTATGGCATAGGACCGGTATATCCACGTTGTTGTTACTATAAGATTGTATGGTATAGGACCGGCATATCAAAGTTGTTGTTACCATAAGATTGTATAGGCACGACCACGATAGATAAAAGGAAAAGAAATGCAATAATAAAGAATTGTTATAGAAAATATAAATTTCAACAGAAAGTTAAAAAAAAAAAAAAGAGGAGTGTAACCAGTACACGAGCGCAAGCCCCTTAAGTTTCGGATAAATAAAGATATATCTATATAAGTTGCGCAGAGTAGTAAATCGATATGTCTTTCTTAATGTGCATGATGTGCGTCTCGTACAAAAAAACCCAAACCAGAGCTCATATTTAGAACGTCTGTTTCTACTAGTATGATGACCTATGTTTTCAACAAAGAAAGCTGCTGGTCGACTTCTTCACCAAGATTTCATTTCACTGTCTCACATTAAACTCTAGATAACAATAAGAGTAGGTAGTTGACAGAAATCTGCAGGCAGATCATGTTGTATAGGATCAACAGTTATATTGTGCATCGGAGGCCGTCGTGATCGTATGGTAGTTGGATTTACGACTACATGTGCAATCACTGCATATCACCTCTAAGATTATGAGCTCGAACCCTGTTTAGGCGAGGTGTACTCGATACAACATTATGTGATAAAGTTTGTCACTGACTTGTGATAGGTCGATGGTTTCCTTCGGGTACTACGGTTTCCTCCACCAATAAAACTGACCGCCACGATATAACTGAAATATTGTTGAAAGTGGCGTTAAACACCATCAAACAAACAAACAAACAAACAAACAAACAATAAGAGTAGGTAGTTGATAGAAGCCTGTATGCAGACCATGTTGTGTAGGATCGACAGTTACCGTTATGAGCGATGGATAGTTCATTGTGCATCAACTGGCACCCTTACTTTGGAAACAAACATGACAGGTAAAGAAACAGTTCAACCAGTTAGCTTAGGATCACTCCCCAAACAACACATTGCCGATGCTACGCGATGGAATTTTAAACGGTTTGATTGGAATCAAACCCTTCCAACATGAACGGATACTTAGCATATTAAGAAAATCAGTGTTAGCTTTATTGAACGATTTACATGATAAATGCACGAAATTATAATACTCTTTATATTCACTTTATTCATAGGACTCTAGTCGTTTATGGTATGTTTAGATAAGTTGTTTTACTGTTGGTATTGTTAGTTCTCGCGTTATTCCCTCTTATTGATATGGTATATTTAGAAGAGTTTGTTTGGTTTTTCCTTTCTGTTCGTTTATTTATATTATATCTTTGCTATTGAACCACTTGACAACCGTGCCCCCTCAACGTTTACATTTGTCTGTGATAAAACCATGCTGTGCTTTTAAACATTGTGTATTTTTAGATATGTTTGTATAAAAACAACTATTTACCATTCTCAAAAATTAAGAATAATGTGAACATCAAAATATCATTTGAATGACATGTTTCAAATATTATCTCTGGTTTGTCATATTTGAAGGTCAAAGGTGAAAACTGTCGGAGGTCAAATTTAAAGGTCAATATATACAATATAACAAATATATATATATATTAAGTCTTAATTAATAACACAAACTTTTAGTTTGAAATGAAACAATCAATTCCTATCAAATTCTTGTAAAATTCAACACCTTTTGTTTGGTATTGTGTAAAGTTTTGAGTATTTTCTATACATCAAATGCATATATACGTCAGTAGTTCTTGTTTAATTAAAACATACAGTACTTGATAACAATTATTTCACTCCAAACACCTGTAAATATTTAAATACAATTTATTTCATTTAAAAAGACGATTTTTATCAACATCATACAATTTCTGTTATTACATACGCCTATTTAATTATGAAAATACAATAAATGAACTAAAGATACTATGATTTTAAGTCTTCGAAAATATAATAATATAGTTACTACATTTAACCACCCCCTTCCAACCCACAATTAGTGTCCAGGGGCGGATCCAGGGGGGGGGGGGGGCGCATCCAGCGCGCGCCCCCCTAAAATTGGAAAAAATATGATTTATGGCGATTTTTCACACGAAATACCCCAAACATTTTCGCGCCTGCCCTCGCTCGGCGCAATTTTTTTAAGTGCGCCCCCCCCCCCCCCCCCCCCCTAACTTGAAATCCTGGATCCGCCCCTGATGTCTTCTTTTTACATTATCACACCTTTGTTGTTTGGCTAAGTATTGTTAACAATTCCCAGGACTCAGCCTACAGATCTGCCAACACGTCCCTATGTGTGGCGGAAAGGAGATGCCGTGGTGCCAACACGTTCCTATGTGTGGCGGAAAGGAGATGCCGTGGTGCCAACACGTCCCTATGTGTGGCGGAAAGGAGATGCCGTGGTGCCAACACGTCCCTATGTGTGGCGGAAAGGAAATGCCGTGGTGCCAACACGTCCCTATGTGTGGCGGAAAGGAGATGCCGTGGTGCCAACACGTCCCTATGTGTGGCGGAAAGGAGATGCCGTGGCGCCAACACGTCTCTATGCGTGGTGGAAAGGAGATGCCGTGGTGCCAACACGTCCCTATGTGTGGCAGAAAGGAGATGCCGTGGGGTTGTCAGGTTATAAAGCAGCAAGCCTGACGTGTAGATTTCAAACCAAATAAAGAGAAGGCACATTGTAGCCGCTGCTGGGGGACCATCGTGGTCGTGATCGTATGGTAGTTGGATTTACAACTACCTGTGCAATCGGTGCCTGTCACCACTAATGTTGTGCTGTTCATTCTACTGTTATACGTTGCACAAAAAGTGGTCAAAATGTTTCCTATTACTTTTACACGATCTGCAATAGTCTGAATTAGATGTATCATGTTTACACGGTCTGAGTGAGGGGCCTTCGTGGTGGTGATCGTATGGTAGTTAGATTTTACAACTATCTTGCAATCAGTGTCTATCACCACTAACGCTGTGAGTTCGAACCCCGCTCATGGCGAGGTGTACTCGATACAACATTATGGAATAAAGTTTATCTGTGACTTGTGGCAGGTTAGTGGTTTTCCCTGGGTACCCCGTCTTCGGTTTCCTATACCAATAAACTTAAAAAATTGTTGAAAGTGGCGTTAAATACCATAACCCTAACCGTTTGGAATATTAGTTTGACATATTAAGATGATTTTTACTCATTCTACTTGGTGGTTTGACTTTCCTATGTCATAAGACCTTATGGCGGGTGTCTTATAAGAAGCAGGAATTGCTAACCCTTCGCGCGCACAGGCAGTGGTGGGACGGAATTACTCCCTTACTAAATTGTATTTCTTTTCAATAAGATTTCGTTATTATTTCATCCAGCCGGCATATGCAAGCTGTTGTTACCGTAAGATTGTTTGGATATATGGACACGAACACAATAAATAAAGGGAAATGTTGTTGAAAATAAATATGTAAATAGAAAGCTAAATAAAAAGGGGAGGGTAATTCTGTGCCACAATCGCCTATGTGTTCGCGAGCAGTATGGTTCATTACATAGGAGATACATGGATTCTTTATGATTTTTTTCTATATATTATATATGGTTATATACGAATTATTTATTCAAGATCACACCAATATGATATAACGTCTATAAATACAGCTATATTAGTATTATGTATCGATCTTATTGAACATTATTGGTTCAGCACTAGTTCTTTCATGTTTTATTCAGAAGACGGAAATTGTTAATAAATGAGAACAAAAAGATAACTCAGCCGCTCTCTCTCACACACAAAGAGTTAGCTCATAATCTTTCTCTCTCACAATAACTTAACACAGTTACATTTGTCTCGGTCTCTCTAAATATTCGATGTATACAGTCATACAGACCCATCCCCATCTGTGTGTGTGTGTGTGTATGTGTACGTGGGTGTTGAAATATGACATACAGCGTCCCCCATCTCCCTCTCTCACTGTGTGTGTGTGTGTTAAAATTTGACATACAATGTCCCCCACCTCTCTCTGTGGGTATAAATATTCGATGTAAACGTCCCCCCCTCTCTCTCTCTCTCTCTCTCTCTCTCTCTGTGTGTGTGTGTGTGTGTGTTTAAATTTGACATACAACGCCCCCCACCTCTCTCTGTGGGTGTAAATATTCGATGTAACCCCCCCTCTCTCTCTCTGTAATTATTCGCCATATAATAAACACATTTCACATATTGATATATTATTGCACTTGGTAACACTCACACTTCAGGTTAATACAATCTTGAGTGAATATGAACATGTTTAATTAAAATATCCTTCAAATCAATACAGAGAAAGACTATATTATTCAGAATCAAATATGCGAATCTTTACGCCTGAGAGAACAGTAATAGTCTGATGATGGCAACTTATTGAAAAAAGAAAACAACACAAATTACAGGTTTTGTTATATTATGTCAAAATCCATAATTACTGCAATAAACACCTACGTCTGATATTAATCCATTTTACATGTATTATCTGTAATATATGATATAATATAGTTGCCAATATAGTCTGCTCCTTAGCTAGTCCGTTAACTGTACATTGTACGAACAGTCATTTTTGTACTATCCGTGCACACGCGACGACATAGCTGAAATATTGATAAAGTTGGCGTTAAACACAAATCAATCAATCAATCAACAAAACATTTACTGTCTGTGCATGTTAATGTGGTTATTTCTTTGAACATTCGTGGCATTTTTTTAATTATGTGAATCTGCGTAGTTTTTTAGTGCTAATTTATATCTTTATCGATGGAGACCTAGTTATTAAGAGGAAAGAGTTGGGTTTACATTACCCTGCTTAGCTCCGCCACATCTCAGTTGGTACGCGCCTGATTTCAGATCAATGATTTTCAGTGCTTGTCGTACTTTTGATTTTGGAGTATACATTTTACTAGACTAATATAGTTTGACCTCTTGTTTTATGTTTATGGTATTTAACGCCACTTTCAACAATATTTCAGTTATGCCGTGGTGGTCAGTTTTATTACATAGTGTTGTTATCGATTACACCTCGCTTGAGCGGGATTCGAACTCACAACTTTAGTTGTGATAGGCACTGATTGCAAAGATCGGTTGTCTGTATTTTTGTTTGCAAAACCGAGTTCTTATGCTTCTACTGACAAGAGGGAATATTTTTTTCTTTGGCATAACTGGGTTTTAGATATTTCTTTTTGTCATTCCGGAATCGTGTTTCTATGTTGTAGCAGAGACTGGGTGTCTGTATTTTCCTGTTGACACTGCCAGGATTAAGTATTTTTTATTGGCGTGACTGTGTATTTCTATCTCTGGCGAGGATACCGATATTTCCGATTGAATTGCTCGATTTTCTGGAAGTTTCGATTTACCTGTAGGTACTAGATCTACATGGTGTAGGTATATTTCACATACATACGGGTTGGTTTAGTTTATGGTGTTAAACGCCTCTTTCAACAATAGTTCAGTTATATCATGGAGGTCAGTTTTAAAGGTGGAGGAACAGGAGTACCCAGAGAAAACCATAGACCTGCCGCAAGTTACTGACAAACTTTGATCACATATAATATTGTATCGAGTACACCTCGCCATGTGCAGGATTCGATCTCACAACCTAAGTGGTGATAGGCAATGATTGCATATATAGGTAGTCGTAAATCCAACTACCATACAATATTATCATGACGACCTTCTTAATTTCTGATTTATCTGTAGGTACTCTACCTGGTGTAAGTATATTTCATCTACATACGAAATAATGTCAAAAAATAATTATTTTGTTAGTAAACCATGTAGTACCATGTTTATTGATACAGAAGTAAACATCAACAATACAAGTCATTTACCTGTCATTTACCTGCACAGTTATTATATCGAATTTCTACTGATATTCAGAATTAATAATCGTGAAATAAATTTATAATAACATGGCCTTTTGATAGTCAGACATTATTACAATGTATGTTCAGACATCTCGTCATTCATTGACCTCAGTTTTTAATGGTCATTGTATATTTTGAATTTAATTTTTAATATATTTATTTGTCAATGAAGCTGATCGATTTATGTTGTATGATATATCAATAATTTTCTAGCCATTTTATTAGAAAAGTCAATACATTTACAAAATGAAAACAAATGATTAAATAAAGACAGAAATCTTTAATGATTTGTAAGACACTTAATTCATTATATTCATACTTGTTCTTAAAACCAGATTGAACAAGACAGGAACAATAGAAGAAATATTACTCTAACAATCTAAAAGATAATGTACGGGGAGGTTTGGGACCATACAACTAGTTTAACCCCGCCACTTTTGATTGAAATGCCTGTACCAAGCCAGAAAAGTGAACTGTCTTGTATTTGTGTGTTAAGGGTATCGATTTTGCCTTTTTTTAAGAATTTTTCTATTGAATTTTTGAAATGTTTCGACATTGTGGTATTTCTTGTTTTTCATTTTAGTTCTCATTTGTTAAAAATAAAAAGATGTCGGTGTTCCTTGAGGTGGTAGGGAATCCGTCCAAAATAAAAATAAAATTCAAAAGTTAGGTAACAGTAGTTTCATTAGGTTGTTTATCTAATAACTAGATTCTAGTTTTAATATTAGGTTTAGGTTTGGGTTTATGGTATTTAACGCCACTTTCAACACTATTTTATTATATATTGTGGCGGTCAGTTTTATTGATGGAGGAAACCAGAGTACCCGGAGAAAACCAATGACCTGTTGCAAGTCACTAACAAACTTTGTCACATAATGTTGTATCGAGTACACCTCGCCATGAACGGAATTCGAACTCACAACCTTTGTGGTGATAGGCACTAATTGCACAGGTAGTTGTAAATCCAACTACCATAAGATCACGACCATGACGGACCCCCAATATTAGGTTATTTCTATAATATCATATATTTTATTATAGAATCGTGTGATTGTATGTTATTTTTATAACATGATTGTTCTTCAGTAAAAAGATAAGATTGTCTAAAGACCACCATTAGTCTTTTTTAGCGTGACTCAACTATCTGGGGCGATTGTGCAGTTCAAACAAGCTATGTCAGATTACACTGTTTCATTTTCATTGTTCGACTTTTCTTGTTGATGCGCAGAACATTTACGTGTTTATCCACTCATAAGCTTAATACGGTTGTTTATATGTGTAATGTCGTTGGAGATCCAATTATCAAGATGGGAGGGTTGGAATGCCGCCATTGACTGGTTTAACCCCACCACATTGGTGTGCTGTCCAGGACCTGAATGTTCAACGTCACATGTCGTGGACTGTTTTATGGTGAATTCAGTTTAGATGAGAGGTGACAGATAGATTTATCCTGCAATCAGTACATTTGCTGTACAAATATGCTATACGAATAAATTTTTGCTTTATTCATACTAGACGAATAAACTTTTCAGCCTACGAATAAACTTTTCTGCCTACGAATAAACTTTCCTGGTACCCCGTAGCTATGTACAGCGGAGGGCGCAGACAAGTATGAAACTGGTACTAATGTAACGCGGACCACGAGAAGACACCCTTGACAACATTTATGAAAGGCGAGGAATGACGCTTGTTTCTGTCCTTTTTGTTTAAATCTGACAATTTTTTCGACTTTTTTGACATTGCAGGATAAACACAATATACGTACATTGTCGTTAAATATAAAATTCATTTGTACTCGCTGCAAAACAGGCCTGAAAAGCTCGCCAAAGGCTCGCTATTCTGCCTGTTTCTAAAGCTCGTACAAATAAATTTTATATTTACCGACAATGTACGTATATTGTATATATATATGTCTATATTATTTAAAACACATGCAGACAAAGTCTAGATTTCTAGTAGCCAATATAAGCTCTGTAAACTCATGAAAAAGGGATATTTATTGAAATTTCAATAACTTTTGTTGATGGTCTCTATTTATATATAATTTGCAAACTAGACAATCAATAATAAATAAAACAGAGTCAATATCTTTTATCTCCTCAACGGTAAATAAATATTACATAAAAGACATGTTCCTTTATATTCTGTAGCTTATATATTTAATTAGTTTAACCAATAATATACATTATATGTAGATTTTGTAACCGTTTTGTAGATTTAATTTTGATCTGTATATGATTATAATATTCTACTATATTTTGACCTCAAAGTTTTGGTTGTGGACAAGTACAAATGAGAGTACATTTGTATTTGTCGCTGTAGACACTACAGATGATAGTACATTTGTATGTGTCGTTATGGACACTACAGATGAGACTACATTTGTATTTGTCGTTATGGACACTACAGATGAGACTAAATTTGTATTTGTCGTTGTGGACACTACAGATAAGACTACATTTGTATGTGTCGTTGTGGACACTACAGACAAGACTACATTTGTATTTGTCGTTTTGGACACTACAGATGAGACTACATTTGTATTTGTCGTTGTGGACACTACAGATAAGACTACATTTGTATTTGTCGTTGTGGACACTACAGATAAGACTACATTTGTATTTGTCGTTGTGGACACTACAGATGAGACTACATTTGTGTGTGTCGTTATGGACACTACAGATGAGAGTACATTTGCATTTGTCGTTATGGACACTACAGATAAGACTACATTTGTATTTGTCGTTGTGTACACTACAGATGAGACTAAATTTGTATTTGTCGTTGTGTACACTACAGATGAGATTACATTTGTATTTGTCGTGAACACTACAGACAAGACTACATTTGTATTTGTCGTTGTGGACACTACAGACAAGACTACATTTGTATTTGTCGTGAACACTACAGATAATACTACATTTGTATTTGTCGTTGTGGACACTACAGACAAGACTACATTTGTATTTGTCGTTATGAACACTACAGATAAGACTACATTTGTATTTGTCGTTGTGGACACTACAGATGAGACTACATTTGTATTTGTCGTTGTGGACACTACAGATGAGACTACATTTGTATTTGTCGTTGTGGACACTACAGACAAGACTACATTTGTATTTGTCGTGAACACTGCAGATAATACTACATTTGTATTTGTCGTTGTGGACACTACAGACAAGACTACATTTGTATTTGTCGTTGTGGACACTACAGATAAGACTACATTTGTATTTGTCGTTGTGGACACTACAGATAAAAATACATTTGTATTTATCGTTGTGGACACTGCAGATGAGACTACATTTGTATTTGCCGTTGTGGACACTACAAATAAGACTACATTTGTATTTTTTCTTGTGGACACTACAGATGAGATTACATTTGTATTTGTCGTTTTGGACACTACAGATGAGACTACATTTGTATTTGCCGTTGTGGACACTACAGATAAGACTACATTTGTATTTGTCGTAGTGGACACTACAGATAAGACTACATTTGTATTTGTCGTTGTGGACACTACAGATGAGACTACATTTGTATTTGTCGTTGTGGACACTACAGATGAGACTACATTTGTGTGTGTCGTTATGGACACTACAAATGAGACTACATTTGTATTGGTCGTCATGGACACTACACATGAGAGTACATTTGTATTGTTCGTCATGGACACTACAAATGAGACTACATTTGTATTTGTCGTTGTGAACACTACAAATGAGACTACATTTGTATTGGTTGTCATGGACACTATAAATGAGACTACGTTTGTATTGGTCGTCATGGACACTACAAATGAGACTACATTTGTAGTGGTCGTCATGGACACTACACATGAGAGTACATTTGTATTGGTCGTCATGGACACTACAAATGAGACTACATTTGTATTGGTCGTCTTGGACACTATAAATGAGACTACATTTGTATTTGTCGTCATGGACACTACAAATGAGACTACATTTGTATTGGTAGTCATGGACACTACACATGAGAGTACATTTGTATTGGTCGTCATGGACACTACAAATGAGACTACATTTGTATTGGTTGTCATGGACACTACAAATGAGACTACATTTGTATTTGTCGTCATGGACACTACAAATGAGACTACATTTGTATTGGTCGTCATGGACCCTAGATATGAGACTACATTTGTATTGGTCGTCATGGACACTACACATGAGACTACATTTGTAGTGGTCGTCATGGACACTACAAATGAGACTACATTTGTATTGGTCGTCATGGAAACTACACATGAGAGTACATTTGTATTGGTCGTCATGGACACTATAAATGAGACTACATTTGTATTGGTCGTCATGGACACTACAAATGAGACTACATTTGTATCGGTCGTCATGGACACTACAGATGAGACTACATTTGTATTTGTCGTCATGGACACTACAAATGAGACTAAATTTGTATTGGTCGTCATGGACACTATAAATGAGACTACATTTGTATTTGTCGTCATGGACACTACAAATGAGACTACATTTGTATTGGTCGTCATGGACACTACACATGAGAGTACATTTGTATTGGTCGTCATGGACACCACAATTGAGACTACATTTGTATTTGTCGTTGTGAACAGTACAAATGAGACTACATTTGTATTGGTCGTCATGGACACTATAAATGAGACTACATTTGTATTGGTCGTCATGGACACTACAAATGAGACTACATTTGTATTGGTCGTCATGGACACTACAAATGAGACTACATTTGTATTGGTCGTCATGGACACTACACATGAGAGTACATTTGTATTGGTCGTCATGGACACTACAAATGAGACTACATTTGTATTGGTCGTCATGGACACTATAAATGAGACTACATTTGTATTTGTCGTCATGGACACTACAAATGAGACTACATTTGTATTGGTCGTCATGGACACTACACATGAGAGTACATTTGTATTGGTCGTCATGGACACTACAAATGAGACTACATTTGTATTGGTTGTCATGGACACTACAAATGAGACTACATTTGTATTTGTCGTCATGGACACTACAAATGAGACTACATTTGTATTGGTCGTCATGGACCCTACAAATGAGACTACATTTGTATTGGTCGTCATGGACACTACACATGAGACTACATATGTAGTGGTCGTCATGGACACTACAAATGAGACTACATTTGTATTGGTCGTCATGGACACTACACATGAGAGTACATTTGTATTGGTCGTCATGGACACTACAAATGAGACTACATTTGTATTTGTCGTTGTGAACACTACAAATGAGACTACATTTGTATTGGTCGTCATGGACACTATAAATGAGACTACATTTGTATTTGTCGTCATGGACACTACAAATGAGACTACATTTGTATTGGTCGTCATGGACACTACACGTGAGAGTACATTTGTATTGGTCGTCATGGACACTACAAATGAGACTACATTTGTACTGGTCGTCATGGACACTATAAATGAGACTACATTTGTATTTGTCGTCATGGACACTACAAATGAGAGTACATTTGTATTGGTCGTCATGGACACTACAAATGAGACTACATTTGTATTGGTCGTCATGGACACTACAAATGAGACTACATTTGTATTTGTCGTCATGGACACTACAAATGAGACTACATTTGTATTGGTCGTCATGGACACTACACATGAGACTACATTTGTATTGGTCGTTATGGACACTAGAAATGAGACTATGCATGTAGTTTGTTGTTGTTGTCATTATGGAGACTACAAATGAGACTAGTTGTCGAAATATGCACACAACAGTTAACCTCTCTCTTCCTTTTTGTCCAAATATCAGTAGTTTTCATTGAAATTAAACTAAGTTTTATTATTATATTTCTTTCCAGCCAGTTTATTCACAGTACAAGAATACAACTGTATTAAAAGATATTATCTATCAAATAATGATATTGAAAGACTGACGATATCAAACACCATATCGTTTAGCTCATCTTAGTGGATTTGTTGACCATAACTGCTTAAAATTTCTTTTCAAAAAGAAAAAAAAAACTTCATGTAAAGAAGAAAAAAATACAAACACCTTGAACCTTTTACAAAAAAAAGTTTATGAACATTGAATTTTCAAAGCCCCGTCAACCAATAAAAACGATCGATAACGTGAAGGCAATGTCAACCTTTTATATGGACAATTTCTAATAAACTACATAAAACCTATCTATTAAATCTACCATCAAACATAGACATTACGTGTATCAGACATTTTTTGTCTTCTTATTTAATAAGCTCTGTGAAACAACTTAAGTCTTGATTATATGTTCTTTTCATATAAATAATTTCATAACTTGAGAATAATATACATAATATTACACAGTTTTGTTAATCTGTGATTTGCATAGATTTTTATCCATGAAATTTGTTAAACGGTATAATTAAAATATTTAAACATTACTTGCATTGCAATCCGTTTTTATGTTCATTACATTAACAAAATATTTAATATAATGTACAGTGCCGTCGTGGTAGTGATCGTATGGTAGTTGGATTTACAACTACCTGTGCAATCAGTGCCTATCACCACTAAAGTTGTGAGTTCGAACGTCGTTCATGGCGAGAAGTTGTACCCGATACAACATTATGTGATGAAGTTTGTCAGAAAACTGACAACCGTTGCATAGCTGAAATGTTGCTGAAAGTGGCGTTAAACACCATAATCCATAAAATGTACAAAATTTCTCATGAAGTACTATCTCATATTTTGTCTTATTTAAAAGATAACATTTATATGTATATTATGTCATAATGGTGTATCAGAGAGTATTAGATCGTGGATTCGGTCGGTCCGGGTCGGATCAAACTTAGTATTTGCTGCCAACTACACCACTTCAAGAGCAAAGACTATTTGGTTCGGAATCAGGATGATATGTATGAGTGGAGCGACATATCTATCCACTGGCTGTTGCTGCAGTGAACCAGCACTCTAAAAAAGTTATCCAACTCAGCGTGTTTGTCTAGTACGAAGCGGACATCATCATCATTTCATTGAATGTGACTTGTTCTCGCTATGATATAGGTGGAATAATTGCTCATTTGGCATTATACAACAATCACCCATTCACTATAAATGGAATATGGCTGGGATTGTGAAATTTAATGCAAGTTTCAACAATATTTTAGTTATATCGTGGCAGTCAGTTTTATTGGTGTGGGAAACCGGAGTACCCGGAGAAAACCGTCGATCTGCCGCAAGTCACCGACAAACTTGATCACATAATGTTGTATCGAGCACACCTCGCCCGAGTGGGATTCGAAATATGAAAACGGCTCGTCATATATTTCATATTACAGTTAGTATACATAATATTACAATTTAAAGCTTTTCTTCCTTTTGGTAAGTTATGAAAAGCATTAAATATCACTTAGGGTCGTGATTGTATTGTAATAATTTGTACATTTAGTTTTCAGCAAAGAATATGTGTCGTCACTCCTGATTTGTATCACAGGCGCTTGTAGCATAAAATTACTCCCAGCCATCACTCTCTTCTCCTTTTTTCTAAGTTTCTATTTACATATTTATTTTCAATAAAATTTCTTTATTGTTTCATCTCTTTTTCCTTTATTTAACGTGTTCGTGTCCATATATATATATATAAATGTACAATCTTATGGTAACAGCAGCTGAGCCTGACATGTGCAGACCCTCTGTACTCTTCAATTATAAACAGTAACTTTACAGTATAGATGACTGGTACATGTAAGCTGCTAATGCCATAAGATTTTAGACGAGACAAATATATTTATCTGTCTCTGATTTATATATGGACACTAACGCGTTAAATAAAGACAATAGAGATGAGATTAGTGAGTGAGTGAGTGATTGTTGTTTAACACCAATTCAGCAATTAATCAGCTATATCATGGCGCGAACAAGTTAATTTTCAATGAGATGATGATGAGGTCCGCTTTGTTCTAGACCAACACGCTGAGTTGGATTTTTATATTGCTAGCTCACTGAAACAAAAGTCCGCGGGTAAACTTGTGGCTCCACTCGGACACATTATTCTGATTTCGAGTCGACCAGTCTTTGCTCTTCCTCCTTAATGCTGCGTGCTTAACGGAGAACTAACAAACCAATTTCATAGTCTTTGGTTTGACCCGACCGGGGCTGGAACCCACTATCTACCGCACCCGAGGCGAGCACGCTAACCATTACGCAACCGATGCGGTCAACATTTTGATTGAACATAGATATGATAACAGAAGGTTAGAAAAGGGAGATAATTCCCTGTCACGAGCACTTTCGAGTTTTATGGATGTTCTTGTTAGTAAACTTATTACGCAAGTATTCCCTTGAAACTATTAAAAACTTACCTCCTTTGACCCATTGGGATTGCGATGTTACATAAAACATGGATGTGTATTGATAACATACAAGCAGAACATAGTAACAGTTATACATACAATCGATAGATGCTCGGATAATGTATTATTTATCACAAGAACAAATTTATTAAGCAAAAACATTTAAGAGGAAAATTGTTATCAATCTGTACATAGAGTATATGTATTGTCTTATATCTTAATAAAGTATATAAAACGCAACAAAACAAAAGACAATTTAGTTGTTCAAGTAAGCACTGGTTCAATAGTTTTAGTTGTCCACTCGTTAATTTTCATGTTGCGTTGATCTATTTCTAATTTTTGTAGGTATTCAGCCACTTTCTTACTACTTTCTGAAAGTTTGTCGCGTTCTTCACGCAATGCGTCTTCCATTGTGTAAGCTACTTTCACTACGCCATGTTGTCGTTTTTTCGCTTGTCTTTGTAGTTCCTTTCGCAACTGATAAGCCGCTTGAGATCGGTCAAAAAAGATAGAATTAGGTTTCCTAACTTGCCGCTCGTATTTCGTATTTTTATTTAAGGCGTTTCTTTGGCTTTTAATCGTTTTATGACTAGATATTTGGTCTTCATCTGAATATGGAATACCATGAACTTTCAACATTGCACTTTTGCTTCGACAATCGTTAGAATCTGAAATGTATTTCATTGACCTACCTTGTGATGCTGACTGACTACGAACTTTCAGTCCCTTATGTTGTGTAGAAATGTCTGTCGATTTTTTTACTTGTTCTATACCGTTTGCATATGCATCTGGAATAAATTCATCCGAAACAGAAAATTTAACATTGGATTGTCGAATTTTCGTGATAACACATCTTTTTGGAACGTCCGCCCAAGTTTCCTGATCAGTCATAGAATCTGAACCATGTAATTTCCCTTTGTTCTCAGATTTGTTCGGAACATTTTCAGATGTATTCGTGACGTCCGATAATCCGGTACATGACCCATTGTCATTTGGGTATACAATATCTGTCTTGTAGCGTTGTCGTATCTTGTGAGCCTCGTGTCGTATACTTTTCTCAGAAGATCTCTGTTGTATTTCAATATCATCTAAGAGCATATAATATCGAGTTTGTACGACCTTATTTCGACGAAATGCATCTTTTTCGTTTTCACTCCAAAATACGATTGGTCGTGGCAGTTTTCGCTCACTGTCATCTAGGCGATATTTTGATTTTGACAATTTTTGTCGCCTGTCGTTTCCTTCTTTATCCAAAGGTATTGCCATCTTAAATATTTCTCCAATATGCGACTCGTGGAGACAGAAAACATATTTTGAAATTAAACATCCATCACGGTTGGTTAAATTCAAACAATGTGTCAATGTTATAAACAACCACCTGATATCAGCAATTTATATTTTATCTATTTCACATCAACTTATTTTGCAGTATTTAAAACTTTTCTAACATATATTCCATTCGGTATCTTTACCACTCCGTTAACATTTTATGGCGGATCGAACATTTTATATCCACAATTGTATTTATAAGTTAGATTTAATTCACTCTCGCTTTAATCAGGCAATCACACCTAAATTGTATATTACAACTTTAAATGTTATTTTCTCCTTGTCAATTACTGTTTATTTCACAAGCCTAATTACGTGTATATTATCTAATTGAGGCATATATAGTCACTAAAAATATCTACGTTTCCCACTATATATATACCGTTATGTGTAATAAACTATATCATTCCACTTTCATCAAGTTGTAACTGTCTGTTTTAAAGGTATAACAAAGAAGTTTATCGATAAAAATCAATATAATAAATGACAGTCTTATACTAATACTCAATCTTCACCCAGAATATGTACCCCTTCGAAGGTACGAAACGTATCATATTTCACCACACAGGTTCAGTACTTATTTGCAAAGAAACCAATACGTTTTTCCTCTTTTGTATTATTTGTCAATTTTTTTTTAAACAAATAAAAATACTTTTTTCATCGTATGTAATCTGTTAAAATAAAAAGGAAAAAAAAAAGAAAAGGTTCACTGGTTAGCTTGAAATACTCCATTTTTAATTTGTTAAAGGATTAAATAAATACAATGGTACCAATAATTGTCAGTTTCTGAGGGTGATTGTGCCAAGAAAATGCAAAGCTGTTATATCGAATTATCCGAGGAAATATTAGATCATAAATTTTTAATATGCAAGTATTTTCACATTTGTTCAGAAAGAAATTGCTAAGCCAAAATATTCCTTCTAATTTACGAGTATGTGTCATAATTTATCTCTTTTCTGTTTAACTGATGTCACGCTGTGCTTTGAGTTTTACTTCAAATGTTTAAATTTACAATTCAAAAGTTTGTTTAAATGTATTCTGCAACCAACAGTTTTGAATAAATATAGTAAGAATTGAACTAACAATTATAATTTCTAATCAATACGTTCTATCGATTAGAAAGCTTTAAAAGATATACACTAAAAAAAACCTTTGAGGAAACGGTTGACATTTTACATGAAAGGGTGGCTGTGACAATAAAACGTGATATACTTTTGTATTTAAAAAAATCAATACAAAATTACCCTCGTTAAACAATACCTTTTATAACTAGAGACATGCATCTGCTTTTATACAAAGTGTAAAATTTTACTGTTTGGTTAAAAACTAAGCTGTTTAAGTGCTTGCATGCGATTTCAAAATAATAATAAAAAAAGAAGAGTTCGCGTTGCTACAACCTGTATATTACGTTTGTTGTTGCTATGCATTACAGAAATATTTAAATTGTATATTATCATGAAAAATATATATGAAGCTAATAAAAGACTATATTAATCAATACAAATAATAATAATAAGAGGTCATTTGGCTTCAATGCAGAGCTGCTTCAATGTATGATTATATACTTCTTGTTACCCTGAACATATTTTGCTTTTTCTGAATTTTTGTCAATAAAGTGGGGTACAACGGGAAGTACAAAAATAGATTTGCCACCACTTTACTTTTCAAAGTGGAAAAGGGGGGTTGATCGTACCTGCCACCCAGCCCCTACGCCTCTGGTAGTAGAATATTGCGGGTGCTGCAAAATGAATTGACAAACCTAGAGAATTGGGAAAAGGCCCGACAGTTGAAGTTTAACCCAGAAAAATGTGATGTCATCCGTGTTACTAAGAAGAAAAAGCCCTTAAATTAAATTATTTATTACATAACCATATACATGTATTACAACCAGTTGAAAATAGTAAATATATAGGTGTAACTATTACCAATGATCTAGACTGGGGTCCACATATTAATAACATAACTACAAAAGCCAATAAAATCTTAAGCTTCCTACGCAGAAACATGAAAAACTGTACGCGCGTAGGATTAAAAACTATACGTACACACCACCTGTTCGTCCGGTTGTCGAATACTCTTCACCAGTTTGGAATCCATCTAAAAACAGCTAATATCTCAGGTTGAGCATATACAGAGAAAAGCAGCTCGGCATGTCTTTAATGACTACCGTGACAAGTCACCTGATCCTGTCACCAATATGATTGACACTTTACAGTTGGACAGTTTTGCTTGTAGACGAAGTCTGATACTCTTATATAAAATTAACGGGGGCTTGGTAGAGGTACCAACATCCATACTATCCCAGTTTGACAGGCTCGTGGGGCACATAAATTCAGACTAATACAGATTTCCCGGTGCTTTTCTTATAAATGACGTATCACCGGTTTTGTAACTAGATTAACACGACGGGTGTCACTAGTGGAGCAGGAACTGCTTACCCTTACGGAGAACCTGAATTCACCCCCGGTTTTTAGTGGGGTTCGTGTTACTCGATCTTTAGTTTTATGTCTATGTTTTGTAGATTGTTGTTTGTCCTTTTGTCCTTATTCTTTTGGCCATTGTGTTGTCTGTTCGATATACGGATTCTGATTACCTCCCTTTGGTATCTTCAAACTCTTCTTATTAGTTTTCTTTCCTCCATTAAACAATCTCAGTTTGGAACAATTTACCCCAAACAATTGCTCTTTCACCTAACCTAAGATCCTTCAATAGTGGTATCTCCACATTAACATTTGAAGGATTCCCAACCCACATAGCAAGCCACTGCACATATATATAATTAGTTACTTTTGTTTATTATACTTTTAAAGTAAGTTGTCCATGTACATAGAGCACACAGTTCCGGGACGTTACACACTCTATCCTTAGAGTCTAGTCCTGTACTTGGAAGAAGATACAATTGGTAGTGTTTAATTAGACCACCCGAGTCCCTGTATTTTCAAATAAAATGAGCTCATCCCGGTTTTTAGTGGGGATCGTAATACTACATCTCTAGTTTTCTGTGTGGTATTTAGTAGATTACTGTTTGTCCTCTGGAACACCTGAGCTCACCCCGGTTTTTAGTGGGGATCGTAATACTACATCTCTAGTTTTCTGTGTGGTATTTAGTAGATTACTGTTTGTCTTCCGGAACACCTAAACTCACCCCGGTTTTTAGTGGGGAATCGTAATACTACATCTCTAGTTTTCTGTGTAGTATTTAGTAGATTACACTTTGTCCTCCGGAACACCTGAGCTCATCCCGCTTTTTAGTGGGGATCGTAATACTCCATCTCTAGTTTTCTGTGTAGTATTTAGTAGATTACACTTTGTCCTCCGGAACACCTGAGCTCACCCCGGTTTTTAGTGGGGATCGTAATACTCCATCTCTAGTTTTCTGTGTAGTATTTAGTAGATTACACTTTGTCATCCGGAACACCTGAGCTCATCCCGCTTTTTAGTGGGGATCGTAATACTCCATCTCTAGTTTTCTGTGTAGTATTTAGTAGATTACACTTTGTCCTCCGGAACACCTGAGCTCACCCCGGTTTTTAGTGGGGATCGTAATACTCCATCTCTAGTTTTCTGTGTAGTATTTAGTAGATTACACTTTGTCCTCCGGAACACCTGAGCTCACCCCGGTTTTTAGTGGGGATCGTAATACTCCATCTCTAGTTTTCTGTGTAGTATTTAGTAGATTACACTTTGTCCTCCGGAACACCTGAGCTCACCCCGGTTTTTATTGGGGATCGTAATACTCCATCTCTAGTTTTCTGTGTGGTATTTAGTAGATTACTGTTTGTCCTGTTGTTCTGTTTCTTCTGACAATTGTATTGTCTGTTTTTCGAAGATTTACGTCTTGAGTTATTCTTAATGAGTGTATTATAGACTTTAGTAATGAAACCTAATTAACATTTTCTCATGTTTCATAGTTTTACTTGGCATTATAAAAATGTATATCCCTTTTTAATAAATAGTATGTTAAATCCCCATAGTAACAATTGACGGGACCGTCGTGGTGGTGATCGTATGGTAGTGTGGATTTGCAAATACCTGTGCAATCAGTGGCTATCACCTCTGAAGTAATGAGTTCGAATCCTGCTCATGGCGAGGTGTACTCGATACAACAGTTTGTGATAAAATTTGCCAGTAACATGCAACAGGTCGGTGGTTTTCTCCAGATACCCCGGTTTCCTCCACCAATAAACCAGACCGCCACAATATAACTGAAAAATTGGTGAAAGTGGCGTTAAACACCATAACTATTTTCAATAAAGAGCATCACTACACCTTTAAATTTTAATGCTAGCATTTCCTATAAAGGAATTTTGAAACATCGAGCATTTTGAAGGTGCAATTCGTTTTTATCATTTTTTTTTTTATTTCACCATGAATCTTGACAAGGACATTACCATGAATCATTTCATTCAAAATTATTTTACGTTCACCGTAATAACGGTCTGTCATCTAACGTTTTAATAAAGCTTTTTCATCATGGTCTTCTTGACGACATATGTGATTTATTACTCGACTCGATTTGTTAGTAGTAGTGATCATTACTGGTCATCTCCACCGAAACGTGTTGACACAAAAGACCCGATTACTTAGGAATGTAACAAGGGTAAAACGTACTTCATCAATTACGTCGAGTTTCATTTTTTCGAGAAGCATGATCAGGAGAATTTATTTCCAGTGAAATGTGATTAGTAAACTATATTTTTGTGACCAGTGATGAGACCTCCATGAATATGTGTCAGTTAATATCTATACACAGAAGTCAGACGCCACCGGAAATATCGGAAGTAACTTGTGCTTGAGGAACTGTGCTTACGGATTAGACGTACCTGATACGAGTTATCAGCCTGGGGCGGGATATTATGGCTGGTTTACTCCCGCTCGTTACACATACAAAAACTACCATAGTAATGCTAAGTATATGATAAAGTGTAACATAGCCGTGCATATGGTGATGAAAATACAGACATCAGATAAATAGTGCGGAAAGGTTCAAGATCGGATTTAACTTCATTAGAGGTGTGCCTATTGTATATGTTAAAAGATAAAAATAACAATAACAACAATGGCTGTCTCATTATTCATTATTTTTCACCGGGTTTGTAACTAGAATAACACGACAGGTGTCACTAGTGGAGCAGGAAGTGTTCACTCTTCCGGGCGTACACGAGTTCACCCCCGGTTTTTAGTAGGGTTCGTGTTACTCGATTTTTAGTTTTATGTGTATGTTTAGTAGATCGTTGTTTGTCCTTTTGTTATTTTTCATTTGGCCATTGTGTTGTCTGTTCTTCGACTTACTGATTCTGATTTCCTCATTTGGTATCTTCAAACTCTTCTTGAAGAATGTATAGAACTTGATTACAAAATTGTCCATTATTTAGAAACGGAAAAATACATTAAAGTAAATGTTATTGATATGATATGACCAAAGTATTAAATGGATTTAATATAACGAATTTTATAAAAGTAAGACTGATTGCTATGCTATAATCCATGAACACAGACATGCTGAAAGTAGTTCCTTGTCGGTATATATGGTTCAGTCGGGAGTGGGGTGGAGAAAAATTATCAACCGAAATGAGCCGATTGCATCTTTTATTACATAAAGGTGTGTCGAGCACACCTCGTCATGAGTGGTAATCTAACTTTAAACCTTAGTGAGTGATTGTTGTTTAACGCCAAACAAGTATTTTATAAGCTGTATTATGGCAAAAGTAAGTTACAATCGACGAGATGATGATGTCCACTTTGTACTTGACCAACACGTTAAAGGTGGATTTTTATAGTGTTAACTCACTGAAACAACAGTTCAAGGATGGACACTTGGACACATTCTGATTCCGAGACAACCAGTCTTCAGCCGTACTCCCTAATGTTGGTTTGGCCAGACCAACGATCTACTCCACTTGAGAATGCAAACAATCACATCACGATGCGTTGTTTTGATATTTGAAGCGCATCGGCACATAAATGAAGTGTTGTTGTTTTATAGGAGTTTGGATGGTGTGAAATTGGTAAAAACAATCAATTCCACCATATTCTTTTACACGAAAATCGTTACTTGAATGATTAGTTGATTTCTTGAAGGATATACCTGTAATTTTCATCAATATAATTGTTCATCGAAAGTGTCTTGTTAATTTATCCATCACTGTTTATCACAATAATTCAATCATAGGGCATATAAAAGGCATGCAACTCCTACAAAACTGTCCGATTTACCACGTCTGAAACGGTGGTAGATTGTCTGTTTTGATACACAATACAAAGGCCCTGTTCTTAAAGTATGCCCAACAAAATATTTTTTTAGTTGTCCATTTCGTTCCAGCCAAAACACCACATTCGTTGGCAAGATGGTATAGAACAGGTGATGAAAATTTAATATCAAGTGTGACACTCCGATCATACAACATTAACTGCTTGTATGGATCGTAGCACCCATACTCCTTTCCTGTTTGAATTTTAACTATAAAAAGTTCCGAACTCATCCTGTCCGGAGGAGGGCCTTCCTGTATTCCTACCAGACTTGAATTGAACTGTCGTATTTCTACCATATTTGGACCAACATCCATGAAAGGCACAGTATCTATCATTTGAATTTCCACAGTGTAGGATTCTCTTAAAAGCTTACACAAATGTGCATGTTTTTTCCAGTGTTTAGACTGGCATTCTTTGGAACAGTACATTGCCTTTTTGCATTCACAATATGACTTTAAACTGTTAGAAGATTCATGGCAAAAACAGCAGGTTTTAATGACATTTACTAAATCTCTAGGGTGTTGAACGCCTTTATCGTTATTTCTTCTAACGTTCGTGCTTGTAATAATAGGACGCCGTGAATACTGTTGTGTTTCATCTTCATTGATGGAATGCATAAACACTGTATTTTCTTTGGTTGATTGTTTATCAAAATTTATCGCGTATACACACGGCCCTGTATGATCACGTATAGTATTCCCATCAATTAACACTGATGCAGAGTAGTTGATTCCTACTCGGATTCCACCGCATTTGTTTTCAAAAATATCATTGTTTAATAAATAAGTTGAAGACTTTGATTTTATCATCAAACCCCAGAACCAGTTTTCAAATATTTTGTTGTTTTTTACCTCATACGAACCTCCGTCGAATGAAAGACCAGATAAACCATTGTGACTTATTACATTATCAACAATGACAGATTTCGACCCACCTTCCGAATTCGATCTAAATTCCTCTGCTATCCCCCCACACCAAATACCTTCGCGTCCATTTCCCTCAATAGTATTTCCACTGATATACCCAATGCCTCGAGGTCCAATAGCAACACCGTGAAACTGATTTTCAACTATGAGACAGTTCAGTGCTTTGATGGTACCCCCGTTGCGAGCCTCGATTCCCATTTGTCGCATGTGGCGTACAGTGCAATTGTTCATCTCAATCAAGGATCCTTCTCCGTCTGACAAAACACCACCGCCACCACATCTATCAAGAATGCAAGATTCTAAATACACTATTCCACCGGAAGACGCTGCAATTCCGGGATAACCAATTTCGCCAGTTCCAAAATTTCCCATTGAAGAAGACTCTGCTTTCTTGACGAACAGCTTACACTTTGGGGGATTTATGCACCCTTTATATCCTTTACATTTTGGAAACTCATCGCAACCTTTTTTGCCATTTGAAAATTTACAATGATGAAATGTCGCTATCGAATTGGATCGAATTTGTATTTGATGTCCTTCTGATACAAAGAAAATGTTTTCAAAATGAACATGAATTGTTTGTTCAATGTCAATGTCTACTGCTAGTATTTGTTTAGGAGGACGACATACAAAGAATGCAATCCCTGTATTTATTTCTACCCCATCTTCGATTCCAATAAGTTGGACACTTTTAGTTGTTATAACTGTCTTGTTAAACATATATCGTCCTTTCCGTAACATTAGAGTTATGAAGGATCTATCTGTCAATGACATAATTTCGTCCCCAAGACTTTCTGGCTTTTCAACAATTTTATAATTAATTACAGGATAAGTTATTTTCATCTTAAATTTCAAAAGACATGTTTTGTCCTTATATGTTGCTATGGAGGCTGACGCTAAACCAACTGATTCCATGGTCGAAGGTAATGATCCATTATCTATCAAACCCGCAATTGCATATGCTTTACTACGATAAGCCTTCCAATGATCTGAAGCTAATTTAATGCACTTGTTTGCGTCTACTAAAGCCTTTTCATATTCTCCAATTCTGATATAGAGCTGACTCCTGTTAGATAGAAGTTTGTACACAATGTCACCCTCAGAACATGCTCTTATTCCCTCCGTGTAATATTGTAATGCATCGTGGAATTTACACTTCAGAAATGCCTCATTTCCTTTCGACTTTAATACTTCTGGTTCCATTGGTTCATGTGAAATTTGTTGGTCATCTGTGTCATTTTTATCTGTCATGACAGACGCAATGCAGTTCTGGATTATCAACCGGCCTTGTTGTAACAGTGGTATTTTTATTGCTGTCACTTCTTTATATTCTGTTTCACTCAAATGTAACGTAGTTATAATACTAATCATTTGTTCTTGGTCTGCAAGGGCCTTATCTTGTCTTTGATGTAGGCTATGAAAAACAGCTGTTGTTTGCAAAACTTTGATTGTTTCAACTTTAAAGAAAAAACTGTTCTTACGCTTTATCTCATTAGCTAAAGTTACTAAATGTCCCTTTAAAACAACTGCATTTGTTGCCACTTTGCTCCACATATAGAGTGATCCTCGCTTTATACATTGTTTATTTCGATCTTGTAATGCAGTATATGGTGATGGAGTTGATGCTAAGGCGAAGTTCACCATCCGTATAGCATTTATAAGTATAAGGTGCTTGTCTTCGTTATTAATAGAATCCCTGATGACCTCCTGAACAAGTCTATGCACCGATAATGAGTCCCCACGAGTGGACTGGAACAAAGAAAATCTTGTTAAAATTTCAATCACCTGTTTCAAACCCATTTCATCATCTAATGTATCGTTGATATCTTCATCTTCAACAGCAGGACTACCAACGTTAATGAGTTCTTTTGGGATATCATCGGGGAATAAAAAGGATGTAATTTCCATGACCGTTTTTGCAGCAGTGCCTATCCCTTCAATCATTGATTCTTGACATATGTAATCAATATTTAACTGCCATGTCGTTTTAACAGTAAGTCTGTCTCTACTTATTGTTGCAGATTGTGTCACCGTTTTCAACAATTTAAGCCTTTTCTTCTGGAAACGTTTAATGTAGTCCTCAAATGAACATTTAATACTTTTAATATGGGCAGCTGCTTGTTCCAGTGCTAACGGAAGACCTCCTAACTCTTCAACTAATAATACAATGTTGGCGTGGTCTTCGTCTTTGACAAAACCGGTTCGCATTTTCATGAAATCAACCCCTTCTATATCATTTAATACATTCAAGCTGATACAGCTCTGCCTTTTAACAAATATTGATTCTTCAACTTGCGTTTCCTCCCGTCTGGTTGTTATGAGGATGTGACCGTGTGTACTGCGCTTCCATGTACCTAATAACAATTCTTTGACATTGCCAGATATATATTCTTCATCTGCGTTGTCAACAACCAGAAGCCATCTTTCTGTCAAATTTGATAACCATTTTAAAGTTCTTTTCAGTGTTTCTTTTGAGTTTTGACTGGTAGTATTCACATCTATAGCTAATGATGTGATTGAATCCTCCAAGGCATCACTTGACTCTGCAGACATCCAAAAGACTCCACTTGGATAAAATTGTTGAAAACGCCATGCAAATTCAATGGAAAGTGTCGTTTTCCCACAGCCACCTAAACCACATATTGCTTGTGTGTGCTGGACGATGTTATTTTGTTGGAAGCGTTCTATAATAAGTGCTAACTCTTTTTCCCGTCCTACAAAGTATTCATTACGGACTGGGGGATAAAAGAAAACTTGGCCAGTGGGCCTTGAATGCGACATATACTGTTGTTTTAAATCATTGACATCACTTTGTATTAAAGCTATTTGTTCCGTAGTTTTCCCTTCATTAATTTCTAAAGACTTTACTCTTTCCACTGTTATCATGTGTTCTGCCGATATTTCTTCAACCTTTTCACTAATTTTT